>OZ038372.1:70512316-71181168 GCA_964036015.1 Leptarthrus brevirostris | reverse complement strand
TGAATAAGAAGTAGGTTGATATGAACTGGTTTTTCACTCTTCGTGCAGTAGAAAGGCCCAACAATTTTATGGGTACTTTTTCCATTTTTTTCAATGCCAAAAACATTTACACTTACAAATTGATTCATCTGTTCAAAATACTTTACATCTGTCGCTCGTAGTATAATGCTACTTGCAGAAATATTGTCTATACTATAAGACGATGGGAGTCTGATGTTAGATTTTTCAGGACACAAGGCTGAAATTATGGCCCATTTGAAGCAATAAAAGTCAATGTTTTTTATATTAACGCAAGCATGCTTTTTTTCTATATCTTGCGGCAAGGGTAAGTACTGTGAATATTTATTTCTAGATGACAATTTTATAAGGCTCCAGCCGCTATCCCTTTCCTGAAACTCTTCCATTTTAGTTGTTATACACCCAGTCATTAATTTATAACTTGGCGATAAATCATCTTTATTCAAAATTGTACTCATTTTTGTTTTGAAATGATTTAATAGCTATCTCCAAATCATCATCTTCATTATCACTTTTTTGACACCATTTTTACATATTCACAAAAAAGTTCAAAGTTATATTTATAAGATGCATGCTTTTCTAGATTACTAACGAGTGCTGATAGAATTATTTCTTTAGACCTTTCCAAAAACTCTTTACAGTCTAGGAGCCATTCGTCTTTATTGTCACATACAACTGATTCAATTCTCACCTTTAATGCACTTTTTACAACCTTCATCTTATCGCTCACGGGAACAGCTGCATTCCTTTTATGTGTATTCGTTCTCATATGAAACTTCCATCCCCGAGGCTCAATATGTAAGTTGCACTCGTTGCAATATTTCAGGGGAGAATTATTAGAAGTTGATGAGCTTGCGGAAACTACCCTTCCACTATCTCGTAGCTCTTCTTTCCTTGAAGTTTCTCCGTATCTGTTCGAAAAATTACCACTTTGGCTCATATTTCTGTTTAAACTTTCATGAGCGGCTTGCATATGCTTGTGTAAGGTGTTAGCTTTTTTAAATTGTTCACCACACTTGTCACACAAATATCCAGCACCATGAACAGCTCCTATATGCCGCTTAAGAGCGAAAGAACGTCGAAAACTTTTTTCATTCATTTCATTTTTTCATTTTTCCGATTTTACACAATTATAATTTATTAAAACACTATAGATTAATTCAATTAAAACGCGAAAATACACCACTTTAACTCAGAATAAATTATTGCGAATTGCTGCAATAAACTAACCAAGATGCGAGTATTACTCCAAATGAAATCTCGCTTTATCCCCAAAATTTATAAGCTAGAAACAATAACCGCAAAACGATTTGCTCGCATTTTATTTCTATGCAGAATTATCTCCAACATTTCTTTTATTTCTATGCAGAATTATCTAAAACATTTCTTAAACAACCTGATAAATATTGAACTTTAGCAACTTCTGATAAGTACTCCATTCGATGAAGGTACAGGTATTTATAGCATCCATTCAAAATCTCTTAAGAATTGTGACTTTTAAAAGTACTCCACTGACCCCGCGGTTCAGCAGCTAGATTATGAAATTATTAGACCGCTGGCGACTAGCAGAAATATCCTTAGAAGTGGTTACCATGGACGAGTTCCACGCAAGAAATATTTTCGCACCATTTTTTTATCTCTGAATCCCCCACGCACATTGCACCTTTTTTTAATCTCAGAATCCCCACGCACCTTTTTTATCTCTGAATCCCCACGTATATCGCACCTTTTTTCTATCTCTGAATCCCCACGCACATTGCACCTTTTTTTATCTCTGAATCCCCATGCACATTGCACCTTTTTTTATCTCTGAATCCGCATATTCCTACTACTTTTTTTATCTCTGAATCCCCACGCACATTGCACCTTTTTTTATCTCTGAATCCCCACGCACATTCCACCTTTTTTATCTCTGAATCCCCATGCACATTGCACCTTTTTTTATCTCTGAATCCCCATATTCCTACTACTCACAGCTCGACAATTGTTATTTTTCTTTCAACCTATTTAGTCGTTATCGCGAAATACACTTAGCCTGTTTATTCTCGTTTGTATCTCGCGCGCGTACACATGACATCTAGCAAGATACATGCGACAATTATCGGGAGGTCAAAGAGAAAAGAAAAAAAATTGCAAGATTAATCCATTAGTCACGGTAAATACAAGAGATGTAACTAGATAAGTAGGGAACAAGATTTAAGGGTACGCATGCTAGTTGATATACTTATAGATAATGGTATGGTAGTAAGATAATTAGATATACAATAGATTTTGTTTATTTTGGTAATGAAGGAACCATATGAAATAACTTAATTTAGGAACTTATACATTTATATTTAATATAGTGTGCTAATTGTTTTTTTTTCGACTATATGAATATAATCTTAACAACATGAGTTAATTGACTTTGTTTCAGGAAACCCCAGAAGGCTTCTTATCTGTTCTTGTGTCCTTCCCTCCTCCCATTTACCTCATCTTTCCTCAGGTTTTTCTTTATTTTGATTTGATTTAATTTTCTTTTCTTTCAGCTTTATTTACAGGTTGGGCCTACACCCTAGCTAGGTATAGGAATGGAGTGGGTTGTAGCCTGAACTGTCAGTCTAGGGGGTAGATTTTCTTGTTGTGTATTTTTCATGACAGTTCAGCGCGGCTAAGAACAACAGGTGACACCAGACCTGTTGCTCTCCCTTTCATCTGTTCTTGTTTGTTTTCATCCCTTCGTGGCAGACCTGAAGAAAGGCTACCACAACCTTTCTTCGCCACAGGCACGCGAACTTCTGTTTGCGATGTGTGATAGGATGTCCAAGGACCCTGACCCCATACCGACGAGCTAGCGCGTGGCACTTGGACATCTCGCAGCAATTTCACGTTGCAAATCATGCGCACGCATAATATACAACATGGCGCCCAACGCGAAGCACGTCTTCCCTAGGGAAGACACTCCAGCATCTTCTGGAGGCTTTGCGCCTCAAAAGAGATGGCATGTCAGCTTAGACTGATCCGCTAGTACTTCTCGGACTTCAAACACCTTCGAGGTCTAGTACCCCTGTCCTGACATGTCTAACAGTGTCCATAGACATGTCAGTTTTAGCAATAGTGACACACCTTATCCAACTGTGCCCTGTCCTCAGTATGAGATGACCGGTGTTAGGTGTTATTTCGGGTACCCTGAGCGATGTCCGATGTCGCTCAAGGTATGACTAACTACCAGATCATCGGCATCTCAGGCTGTTGGGAGCTTTGGAGTGAGACGAAGGCCAGTCTTAGGTAATGGCAGCCGAGTCACTCCACTAGTCGAGTACCTTGTACGGCCTCGATGCTGTCCTGGTATGGCTAGTGGAAGTACTCGGTTGGCTTGTCTGGGTACAGGATGGCTCCTAGCTTCACAGGCAGGTGAGATTGACGGGGACTGACGGGGACGGACGTGCCGCCGTGTCTTGCTCCCCAAAAATTTTTTAAAGCGGTTGCGAAAGCGAATCAAATTAAAAAATTTCAAAGTGTTAGTGCCATCTTGCCGAAGGAAAGGGCTTTTATGCTCTATTTGAAAGCACAGTCTGGTGAGTCCGTTCCTATTTATTTCTATTTTCTTCCATCCAACATTCAATGTAGTACAATCGTGCTTCATTGAATGCGTTTAACCGGTCTCCGCTACTGAGCATTTGGCTGCCTTCGTTGAAATCAAAGTTCAGCACAGCAGGCATAACACTGCTGCAGGCTTTGTTTTCACAGAGGCGGCTTTGCTTTGCATCTGTGGATCCCGTTCGTCAGTCCTTGTGTTTGTGTACGTTTTTGTTTTGTTTTGTTTTGGGCAAATTAAGACCGGGATTATGCAAAAATTTTTATTTAATTTTTGCAACATTCGCACAACATTTTTGCACTAAGCAAAACCAAGGTTGTTTCCGATTCTGATATTAATCAGTATCACATTCCTGGTTATCACTTAGTGCCGCTCTTCTCTCCTCAGAGGGGAATCGCGGTTTATATTAGAAATGATGTGCCATTCTCCCATCTCCCTCAATTCTCTTCTACTAATCCAGAATTTAATTATGTCCGGATTAGATTTAAACTCTATCGGCACATTATTCACTTCTGCTTTTTATACCGCAGCCAGAATATGTCTGACACTGACGCTGTGTGCTCCTTCGATAAACTGTCTTCCGATATCGATAAGATATCTGAAATCGTTCTTACTGGAGATTTCAACGTCCACAACACACAGTGGCTCCGGCATTCTTCTACCACAAGCCCGTCTGGAAGACACGTCGAGTTATTTAGTGAGTCTTTTAATTTACAGCAACTGGTTGAGTGTTCGACTCGTGTTCCTGATACTTTGGGGCACAACGCGCATCTTGTAGATCTGTTTGTAACATCGCATCCAGAAAAATACTCGGTTTCGGTGACGTCTCCCTTGGGTAATTCGGACCATTGTCTAATCTTCGCCCAATTCTCCATCTCCTCTCTGACAACCACTAACCTAAACTCCACCAAAAGATTAGTGTGGCATTATAAAAATGCTGATTGGGCAGGACTTAATAAATATCTCAGAGAGCTGGATTGGTCTGATTGCTCTTCTATGAAGGACGTTAACAGAAGCACCGATAATATCTTGAACATCCTATGGTTTGGAATGCATCGCTTTATTCCTCATAGCTTCAAGAACATCAAACCAACTAACACCAATTGGTTCAATAATGACTGTGTCGCAGCCATTAAAAAGAAGGAAGCAGTGCCCTTCAGAGGAATTGAGACGTATCTATAGAGATGCGTGGAATATTTGCAATTCAGCAGTTAGCCGGGCTAAGTTCAATTTCGATCAGAGCATCAGACGGAAGGTATTTTCTACTCAAAAGGGTAGTAAGGGCTTCTGGTCTCTAGTAAAAACCGTAAAGAACAATTTCACCTGTTCGTCAACACCACCACTCATTTATAATGGGAATGTTTTTACTGACTCATTGGACAAGGCCAACCTGTTTGCTGCTACTTTTGCTGCTAACTCATACTTGCCACCTTCATCGCAGTAGGCAAAAGCCGCTACACTTTCGCACTCGGGAAGTTTTTAGAGTACTTTCGAAACTCGACGTGTCCAAAGCTACTGCGCCTGATGGTTTCTCGCCCCTTGTTTTAAAATACTGCGCCTCTGCTTTGGCTAAACCTCTGCGCAAACTTTTTCACCTGTCATATTCAACAGAAATATTTCCAAGTGCATGGAAACTTGCTCATGTCCAGCCGATACTTAAAAAAGGAGAGGCATGCGACCCCTCTAACTACAGACCAATTGCACTCACCTCGATAATATCCAAAGTTTTTGAATCACTCATCAACTCTCAGTTGTTGAAATATCTAGAAAATAACCATCTTATCAACGATTGCCAGTACGGTTTCCGCGCTGGCCGCTCAACCGGAGACTTACTAACGGCTCTAACGGAGCGTTGGAATCATTGTCTCCATAATTTCGGTGAGTCCGAAATCGTCGCTCTTGATATTTCAAAGGCTTTTGATAGAGTCTGGCATGCTGCCCTTTTAGCCAAACTTCAAACATTTGGTCTGCACCCTACCCTCGTTAAATGGATAGAGAGCTTTTTGTCAGGCCGTTCAATTCGCGTAGTAATTGACGGCGTTACATCTGCATCCTACGAAATAAATGCCGGTGTACCGCAGGGTTCAGTTCTTTCACCAACCTTATTTCTTCTTTTTGTTAATGATCTCTTATCCCTAACTTTCAATCCTATCCATAGTTTTGCCGACGACAGCAACCTTGCTTTCGCGTACTCATTTGATTCTGTAATGAATTCACGTGGAAATGCTACAGAAGTCAATCGGGAACGCATGTTTAGATCATTAAACAACGACATTTCTATGGTCCTCGCTTGGGGCAGAGCAAATCGTGTTACGTTTAATGCATCCAAAACTCAATGCTGTTTAATGTCCCTTAAAAAACGCCCAGTTCATCCCCAACCCATTTCAGTCGACGGAGTGAATATACCCAATTCACCCTCCCTAAAGATCTTGGGTATTGAGATATCCAGCAATCTTAGCTGGACTGATCATATATTTGCAATTGCTAAATGTGCGATGAAATGCTTGGGTTTTCTACAGAGATGTAAGAAATATTTCACCCCGACTTAGTGTTGATCTACAAGTCCCACATTAGGCCTTTATATTTTTTTTTTTTTGTGAATACCGTAAAGTCTTTTTATTTCTTTTAAAACCCCCTTTCCTTTCATTGAATTTTTTTGTTTCGAATTTTGTTTTTGTGTTTGTTTTCATTCCTTCTTTCCTCCTTTTACCTCACCCATCCCTAGCAAGATAGAAGAAGAGGCTTCTGGAGGATACCTGAAATTGTTTCAGTTGATTTTTTTTTGATTTTTTTTTTTTTAAATTTCTAAATTTTTTTTTGTTTTGATTCTGATTTGATTAAGTTTATAGTCAGTTTTTCTTATGGTTTTTTTTGCGGTAAAATTACTTTAAAAAAATTTTTTTTTATGCGCAATTTTGTTTTTGGTTCTTATTTATTTTCTTCTCTTCTACGTGGACAAAACCTTTTGAGTTGGAACTCCCGCACTAAATGCAGAGACCTTCAGTCTCAACTTTGACAGTTTTTTTTGGAAATTTTAGGAGCTGAGACTCCCGCACTAATTGCAGAGACCTTCAGTCTCAGTTGTTTGAACTCTAAGTTGATACAAGCGGCGATATAGCTGACATAGAATTTTGATAACAGCTTGATTTTTTTATTCGATATGTTCCGATCTCCAGTCTGTAAGGCACACACTGCTTCTGAAGCTCAAGGGGCCAAGCCCAAACAGGCTCCAGGACAGCCAGCCCCACCCAAGACGAGGAGCAAGACGAAGGCCTTAAACCAAACCTTTGGTTTAGCCAGGCTGTCGTCCGACTCGGCGCAGGAGTCTGCTGCTCAGTCTAACGCTGACGAAGGAAACATCCTTCAGGACCCTGCTATATTGCAGGCCTCGAACCAAGTTCAGCAGTTACGATCGAACTTAACACAGGCTGACTTGTCTAAACCCCCGCCCGATTACAACCCGCGAAGGCAGACTGACAATTATGAGTTGTTTCCCGACCAATCAATAAGCCAAGCTCAGCAATTCTTCGGATCCAGCAAGTCTCTTGACGGAGATTGGTCTTGTTTTAATACTAAGCAGGCTCAACCGGCAGAGGATCTTCGTCGTCGTGAGATGATTCCCCATCCCTCCGGGGTACCACAATACACCAAGCCGATCCAGAAGCCTGAGGCCTTGAACCAACCCCTATTTTCCCCTCATTTAGATAGGGCAAATAATCACCCGGCAACAGTAGTAATTGCTCCGGAACAGCTGGCTACCATCATGGACGAGCTCATGGCCAAGATGCTAGACTTGTTGAGCACAAACCTGGCCCAATCCATCCTGGAAAAGGCAAGCACAGCCAGTAGTCCTGCAGCAGCCGAACATGTAGGAACAATCCTTTCTACAAATCCTCGTCAGCTGAATAACAATTCAGCTTCGCTTGAGCAAACAGCTTCTAGAACTCAATCAGCCCATGACAACCCTAGATGGCAAAACCAGGCCTATGAGCGTGAGCCTCTCCAATCCATCTTTTTCAGTCAACGACTTTTTATTTCGGCTTGAGCGACTAGCGTCCAGTGCACATGTAACTGATGACGAGCTTTGTGTTAACGTCCACCTTCTGTTGAAAGACGATGCAGAAAACTGGTTCTGGAACCAGTTCTGTCGTGTCTCTCCGAACTTTGGCTGGGGACTTTTCAGAGCTCGCATCAGACAAGAGTTCGGCTCTGCTGAGACAGATCTTGATCTGATGCGGACTCTGATGGAACTCCGTCAGAGTTCGGAAAGCTGCGACAGCTACCTGCGCAGGGCATGGTCAATCAGAGCTCACATGAAGATGCCACCACCTGAGGCCGATCTGGTTCAAAACTTCCGCGACAACCTTCACCCCAGAATTGGTCAACAATTTTCGACGGCTGCAGTCCACTCTATGGACCATTTACAGGAACTGTGTTGCACAGCGGAATAATGGCTACAACGCCGAGATATGTTTAGGCGATCGACAAGACCTGACGTACATGAAATCAATTATGACATAGCCCAGGAGGCAGAGGATTTCTCTGGTTTCCCTGAGGCAGGAGCGGAAGAAGTGAGGCGTAAGAGGGTAAGAGCTCGTATCTTTGCTGAGGAAGTGACTCTTCCTCTCAACCGAAGGAGACGCAGATGGAGGAAATTCAGAGAGAGAAAACGTTTAATAAAACAGACCCAACAGTCCTTAATATCTACAATTATTACTAACCAGGACGACGGTCGTCCCTACGTAAGGGTGCAAGTAGGTAACAAGTCAATCCTCGGCTTGCTCAACAGCGGTGCCAGCGTAAGGATGGTACTAGCCAGTCCGTCCCCGGCACAATAAGAACTGGAGTCACCTTTCGAGGACAAACAGAAACCCTCACCCTGTTTATAGTGCCTGGCCTAAGCCAGCAATTGTATTTAGGCGTCGACTTCTGGCAAGCATTTCAACTGGCTCCAAGTATCATCTCCTCTCTCGACGTCCGGCCCTCTTCTTCGGTTGAGACAAACTTTCACTCCTTGAGTAACCCTGATAGACTCGACACAGTCATTGCGCAATTCCCTTCGTTTACCGCTCTAGGTTTGGGAAAGACACACCTAGAAGAGCATATTATCGACACCGGCGACGCCTTGCCTTGATCAAACAAAAGCACTATCCCATCTCTCCAGCATTCCAAAAGCTGATGTATGAACAACTGGACCGTAGGTTGGAGTTAGGATTAATTGAAGAGTCCAACAGTCCCTGGAATTCTCCAGTCGTACTCGTACGTAAACCTGGGAAGGTCAGGCTCTGTTTGGATTCTCGCAAGGTGAACCTAGTCACTAAAAAGGACACCTACCCCTAACCCCACATCGACGGATTGCTCGGGCGACTGCAGGATACACACTTCATTTCGTCCATCGATTTGAAGGATGCGTTTTGGCAAAATTCCTTTAGAGAAGCAGTAAAGGGAGAAGACAGCGTTTACAGTGCCCGGCAGGCCACTCTACCAATACACCGTTATGCCTTTTGGGTTGTGTAATGCCCCACAACGAATGTGTCGCTTAATCGATAAAATAATTCCTGGTCGTTTACGCGAACATGTCTTTGTCTACTTGGACGATTTATTCGTCGTATCACCTGACTTCACAACACACCTGAAAACCTTACGAGAAATAGCTGATTGTCTGCGCAGCGCTAACTTGACGATCAACATTGAGAAAAGCCGCTTTTGCGTCAAGCAAGTCCGCTACTTCGGTTTCATGATTGGAGACGGAACTCTGAGAACTGACCCCGAGAAAGCAGCAGCGGCGGCCGATTTTCCTACACCCCGCTCTGCTAAACAAGCCCGTAGATTTCTCGGAATGACGGGTTCGTATCAGAGATTCATCCCCAATTATGCAACGATAGCAGCCCCATCACGGACTGCTTAAAGAAGAGCAAGAGTTTCTCATGGACAGACGAAGCGCAGCAATCGTTCGAGAAATTAAAACAAGCTATGTGCAGTGCACCAATCTTAACGACACCTGACTACTCTAAGAAGTTCTATATTCAATGTGATCTGGTGTTGGCAGCGTACTGTTCCAAGTCGATGACTCAAGTGCTGAAAGACCCATAGCGTACATGTCGAAAAACCTAAATCCAGCACAGCGCAATTACAGTATTACAGAATAAGAATGTTATGCTGCTGTGCTGAGCGTAAAGAAATTCAGAGCTAATGTTGAAGGACATCAATTTACTATCATTACTGATCATGCTAGTCTGAAGTGGCTGATGAGTCACTCGGATCTCTCCGGACGATTGGCTCGATGGAGTTTAAAGCTGCAAGCTTTTGACTTTCAGATCGAGCATCGCAAGGGTACACAGAATGTGGTCCCGGACACTCTGTCCCGAGCACACGGTGAAACGGCAGAGGAGTTGAAAGTAAGTGCAGTCGACGTAGACTTAAACTCGCCATACTTCTCCATGGAAGAGTATGAGCAGTTGAAATCGGCTGTGCTTGCTAACCCAACACAACTCCCTGATCTCTGTGTCTCGTACGGGTACACTTACAAGAGGACCCAACCCCGAAGCGGTGATTCGACGCAGGAAGACTTAGCCTGGAAGCTTTGTGTTCCATCGGGTCTGGTGAAAGGTTTGATCCGTGAAGCTCATGACTCACCTCAGTCAGCACACGGAGGCTTTCACAAGACCTTAGCTAGACTCCGCGAGAAGTACTACTGGCCATACATGGTAACACATGTACGCGCATACGTGTTAAGTTGTCAAGTATGCAAGGAAACCAAATCGCCTTATACCATCTTGCGACCGCCGATGGGCAAACCTTTGGAAGCGCAACGTCCCTTCCAATTTCTCTATATTGACTTCCTCGGACCATATCCTCGCACTAAACGTGGAAACACGGTAATTTTCGTCGTGTTAGACAGTTTTACAAAGTTTGTTTTGATTAAGCCTATGCGTGCTGAGCGAACAGACCTAGTCAATGCCTTCTTGGAGAAAGAGGTCCTATCTGTCTTCGGAGTCCCCGAGACGATCTTCTCAGGCAATGGCAGGCAGTTCGTCTCAAATAAATTCCAGAAGCTGCTGACTGAATATGGTATTAAACATGTTAAAACCGCCAAATATTCGCGGCACCCTAACGCATCGGAACGAGTGAATAGGTCCATCCTGTCAGCCATCCGCGCCTACCTGAACGATGACCATAGTGCATGGGACTTACACCTCCCCGCCACCGGAAGTGCATTACGCACTTCAGTTCACCAGTCGATTGGCATGGACCCGTACTATGCTCGAAAGGTCATCATATGGTTCAGCATGGGTCGGCATATCCAGTACTTCGTCAACTTGAACAACTGAAATCTGGCGATATATTAGTTTTACCCGCTGCAGACCGCCTCCAGGTAATTCGGTCCCGTATTTCCGACCACCTCCAAAACGCGCACGGAAGGCACGAAAAGGCCTACAACACTCGCTGTCGCGACGTTACGTACACTCCTGGTCAGGAAGTGTACTGTAGGGTCTTTACACAGAGCGACATGCAGAAAGGCATTAGTGCTAAGTTGGCTAACAAATTCAACAAAGACAGAATTGCCAAGCGCGTGGGACAGAGTTTATATCAGCTGGAGGACATGCAAGGCAAGTCCTTGGGAAAGTTCCATGCCAAAGACATCCGGCAGTGAGATATACCCCAACTATACACAGCCAAATTTCAATCGTCCGTCTGTCCGAATTGGATTGTTAGTCCGTCCGTCTGCTGTCTTAGACAGGAATGCCCGGCTCAGTCGGAAGAGCATGAGACTATTCTTCTCAGGGTCGAGGTCGTGCCACACGTTGTTGCAATCGAACAGAGAGGAAGATCTGAACTCTACGGCTTCTCATTAGAGCTTGGAGGGAACAGCTCTGACTCTCTGCTTGAGGTGGAAGTGACCGGCCATCCTTCTTCCTCTCATTAGGAAACGAAGTGATACCGGGAACTCCCACGGCAGCGTGCCCGCACCGGATTCTGGGGTAATCCTGTGCCGCCGATGAGCTCAGGCAGACCCTGTCTCACTGTTTTCAGCTCCTCTCTCATCGGTTCGCTAGAGCTACAGGCCTTGAAAGAGAGACCTGCGTTGTAATGTGAGCCATTTAGAAATAGTCCACGCCATCTGTGAGACAAAAATAGAAAACCCCTTCACATGTACATGACCAATTATCATAAACCTTTTCCTTATTCTCATGATTGTCACCCCTGCTAGCTGCCACGGATGTGAACACTTGAATAAGAAGAAGAGCACATTACGTGACAGCTGCCGGAGGAACCACGACAAGAAGAGGTAAGTGAAATCAAATCATTAAAATTTTCTAAATTTATCCGAGCCATCCGAGCTGGAATAAATTGTCTCATAAGTAAATTTCAATTCCCAATTCAATTAGGTGGCAGCGTGCTTTTATTCCTCCGGGAAAAACTGTGGAAACAGTCGCTAGGACTGCTATTGCCTATTGCCTGATAATACTACATCTGCTCCGTACTCAACACGGCCGCCCCCCGCCCCCAGCAAAAAGGGTAAGATTCTTTTCTTCATTTATATTGTAAATGAAAAATTAAAATAAATGTGTTTATCAGGAAAGGGGGATAAAACAACAACAACAAAAATAAATTTTAGGCAAGAAAAGTCGTTGTATCAACATCAGACAGCGTACGCCAAGTCGTCCATCCTTTCCCGTCCTGCACTATAAGCGGAGGGGGAAGCTCATCGTTGTTAGCCGATGACCGTGCCAACACGGTCAGCCAGCGTCAAAGATATCCTCACGGTCCGGCAGTTGCCTGGAAGAAGAAGGGGGGTCCTCGGGAAAGAATGATGACAGTTTTGGGAATGGAAAGGTCCCTGTATCCTTGGTACAACAGGCAGGTTGTGTTGCAAGGTAACAATTCAGTTTAAACGTTTTTAAGAAGGTTGAGCGATGTGATGATCCCGGTGTATTTGCATACTCGTGAAGTGAATATAAGCGAAGACAAATAAAAACTACAGCACTCATTTTCCTGATGCACTCTTTATTTAGGTGCAGCGATGCATATTTAAACTTTCGACTTATTCAACACATTTTTGAACATAATTGCAAATCATTAGAGCAAAAGCGGGTGCTAAATTGCGATGTAAAATAATTGATTGCTATTATTTATCTTGGCGCATGAAAAACTATTGCATATATGGTATTCGGCCTGAAAATAACTGATTTGTTAGTCTAACTCCTTTCACTAGTCTAGAACCCTCAAATTTCCGATTTATTTTCATAATTATATAAAAAGGAAAAAAAAATTTATACACACTTGTTGTGGAATAAGAAGTACCTTTTCGTTTATTGATAAAATCAATCAGGCATTACACTGTGGAGATTAAATTATTAAATGTTCAATTGACCGCATAATTTTTTTTTTGAAACGCAAGTGTTTAACGATATAAATAAGTAAGAATTTCATTCACACGTCAGACATATTCTAAAGTTACCACAAGATTAATATTTATATTAATAGTTATAAGTTTGATGACTGCTGACACTTAATTTAGTTAAGCAGGGATTGAAAACAAAATGTTTTGTTTTTTTGTGATGAGGCCAATGTATAAATGTATATTATTACAATGATAATTCATTCTTACAACAATGTACCGGTTACTATGAATGTTACTTTTCATTATTTGTTAGGACAGTTTATTCGAATTTGATCTATACTCTACTCCTATGTACTGTACATGAGAAACAGAAATATATTTCAGTTTTAGTCGAAAGTTTTGCTAGTTAAGAAAACAAAAGTACTTTGAACGTCGGTCTTTGATCACATTATCCTTTCTGTATGAATCCAAAAAGGAACATATATTTGAATTTTACTTAGAAGCTTTATTTTGGTAGTTCAGCTCTAGTATAAAGAACGTACATTGTTAGCGCTTGTTTTTATTCAATATTCTCAAGCTTAAGAGTACTTTAAATTTCGTTAGTTAGATGTTAGTTAGCCTGCTTTAAGTATCCAACGCTTACTGTCTCCGGTGAGTGTCACAGTGCCACACATCTTGCGTATCATATGTATATCGCCGCGATTCGTTAACACAGCTCGACGATTGATATTTTTCTTTCAACCTATTTAGTCGTTATCGCGAAATACACTTAGCCTGTTTATACTCGTTTGTATCTCGCGCGCGTACACATGACATCTAGCAAGATACATGCGACAATTATCGGGAGGTCAAAGAGAAAAGAAAAAAAAATTGCAAAATTAATCCATTAGTCACGGTAAATACAAGAGATGTAACTAGATAAGTAGGGAACAAGATTTAAGGGTACGCATGCTAGTTGATATACTTATATATGGTATGGTAGTAAGATAATTAGATATACAATAGATTTTGTTTATTTTGGTAATGAAGGAACCATATGAAATAACTTAATTTAGGAACTTATACATTTATATTTAATATAGTGTGCTAATTGTTTTTTTTTCGACTATATGAATATAATCTTAACAACATGAGTTAATTGACTTTGTTTCAGGAAACCCCAGAAGGCTTCTTATCTGTTCTTGTGTCCTTCCCTCCTCCCATTTCCCTCATCTTTCCACAGGTTTTTCTTTATTTTGATTTGATTTAATTTTCTTTTCTTTCAGCTTTATTTACAGGTTGGGCCTACACCCTAGCTAGGTGTAGGAATGGAGTGGGTTGTAGCCTGAACTGTCAGTCTAGGGGATAGATTTTCTTGTTGAGTATTTTTCATGACAGTTCAGCGCGGCTAAGAACAACAGGTGACACCAGACCTGTTGCTCTCCCTTTCATCTGTTCTTGTTTGTTTTCATCCCTTCGTGGCAGACCTGAAGGAAGGCTACCACAACCTTTCTTCGCCACAGGCACGCGAACTTCTGTTTGCGATGTGTGATAGGATGTCCAAGGAACCTGACCCCATATCGACAAGCTAGGACGTGCTGCCAGCTAGCGCTTGCCACTTGGACATCTCGCAGCAACTTCACGTTGCAAATCATGCGCACACATTATAAAATCTTGGTACTTACATTCTTAATTTTATAAATATTTCCTACTTCACTGAAATTTGTTTCATTCAGTTCAATCAACTGCTCAACACAACCTTCGGATAAGTTCCTCAGACGAACCTTGGATAAGTTCCTTAGTAAAAGAAAAAGTTATTTAAAAAAAGCTGTTTCCAATTATTGAAAATATTCACCTCAAACAACATTTCCGAAGTTGAGTACAATTTACTTTGTGGAATGGCGTCATTGCCCAGTTTAATTCCTCTGCCTGTTGAAAATAAGTCCTGTGCTAAGAAATGTTCTGAGCAAACGACGCTCTTGTTGCTGATTTGGAATTCCATTTTCCCAATAGCTTGCAGCCATCTTCCCGGCAAGATGATATTTTTTGGAAATCTAATGAATAGGAATAATATTATTGTATTTATATCCTGAAATAATTTAATGCTGGCAAAGGTGTCTTCGGCTAAAAAGTATGCAAAATGCATGCAAAATATATGAAGATAAACTGTAATCACAAAATAATTAAAATTTAATTCATATACATATATTATAATTTAAGTTTATTTCAAAAAATTTTAAATTTATTAACAAAAAAATTCAAAGTTTTACAAAACCCTCACTGTGTAACTTTTTACGTGCCGCCAGTGCACATCGTACGAAATCAGCAGTTACCTCAAGCAATAAAATTTTTATAGTCATGTAAAAAGTGGAAATTTCGCTACAAATCTCCTTAATTTGATTAACTTTTAATTGGGCAATTAGTTATCAAGGCAATATAGTTATCTTACTTATGATGTGTAAATGTGTGCGCGTACGCAACGTGAAGTTGCCGCGAGATGTTCGGTTGGCACGCGCTAGCTGGCAGCACGTCCTAGCTCGTCGGTATGGGGTGAGAGTCCTTGAACATCCGAGTCACCCACTCATAACTGAGTTCGCGTGCCTGTGGCGAGAAAAGGTTGTGGACTCCTTCTCTCAGGTCTGCCAGAAAGGATAAAAACGAACAAGAAACAGATGAAAGGAAGAACAAGAGGTCTGGTGTCACCTGATGTTCCTAGCCATACTGAACCATCTTGAAAAATTATAATTAAACAAGAAAAACTACCCCCAAATACGATGGCTCAGTCTCTAACCCACGCCATCCCTGTACCTGGCTAGGGTACAGGCCCAACCTATAAAAGGTGCTGAAACAAAAACCAAATGAAAATAAAATTAGACCAACAGCATTGGGATAGAGGGAGAAGGGGATGAGGGATCAAGAAAAGGAAAGAAGTTTCATGAGGGCTCCTGAAAATAACAACAACAATATTTAAATCATGTAATCAAATTAACAGATCGGTATATTAAAGAAAATATAAAAACGCTTACGTATATATGTGTATATATATATAATCGTATTCAAAAAGAACTACCTTCATTCATTACTACGACAATATGTGATGAATCTATATTAATTTAATGTCTAATCCTATACATGTTTTCATTAGCTTCCAATTCAATTAAATATGATGGTCATTGACACCAAAAAAATTTTAAAGTACATTTATTTCGAGCATTCTATTCTAACTAGAACAAATTCATAAGACCGTGATCAGTTAACTAGCATGGCGAATGAAACCAAACTACCTATGTCAACAACACAGACAAATATTTTTAACACCAGAGTCTACCGAGTGTGTAGCGGAAAAACGGAGAATCCATTATAAGTAATCAAATTAACACAAATATACCCATATATCATCTGAGATTTCGAATAAGTACAAAAGAACGCGACCCTAGGACTACATTGTGCACAATATAACCTCAACTCAAAATTAATGCTCAAGCTTAACTACAGCTCGCAGAAGACTCAGGGATATATACATTTCAACTATTCGTAACGGTCTATTATATCTCATTTAAAGTGAGTAAACGCGAAACTCAACGTCAAACTCTAATTTTCAATTATAATTTGCAAACTTTTTTTTCTTTTCTTTACTGTATCTGTTATGGTCGCGGTAAAAAGTTCGCTTATTTTGTCCATAAATTAAATATTCATTATTCATCACACAACCAACTCAGTGCCATCTTTCGTAACCTTTCTGCATCTCTTCGTAAACTTGAAAACTTCCCTGACTACGGACCTGCAAAGCCATTTGCAAGGAAATACACTTGCAAACTCCAACCCATACGGTGATTCCTACAAGAGATCGCAGATTGTGTATGCACGATTTCCTTATACCCATCTAAAATACACTCGCTACGCAAGCAAGCAAGTACCGCTTCGCCTACACGGCACACTAAAGGCACATACGTATCTCAACAATGTACAGAGCAAGTAGTTTATGTGTATGGGCCCTATATTTGAGCTCAGCCAGTTACTCATGGGCAAAGTAAAGACAGAGAGGATGAAGAAGGTGAACTGTCAAATTGAATTTGTTGTGATTTCGGTCTAGTGCGGTTCCGGACAGTTTTTTTTGTTTACACGGCAATTAGAAGGGAATTATCAGTTCGGTGTAGCAAACTCAACATTAAAAGGTGTTGTGAAAATTTGTCGCGAATTTGCAGTATTGTGTCTTCATACGAGAGTGCTCTGTTCTGAGCTGTGACACGAATCGAGGAAATACGCCAGGAACCTCCAATTTGAGGAATGTAGTGGCTGGTACATAGCTCATTTATAATCATGTAGTGTCTTAATATACCCAAGACAGTGTAAATTCTGTGGGAAAAAAGGCGATAACAAGCAAAAACTCTTGTTGCAATTTCCAGTTGTTTACATCTGATGTGGTTTAATTTGTAGCTACAGCATGAGCTCAAAGGTGGTTCTTGGTTATGTTTTGAAAAGGGGCATGCAAAGTCCAATGGATAATATTTTCTTTTCTCCGTATGTCTGCCAACTTTTAAAATGATTGGAAGTGCGTCATAAACAGTAGGAAGTAACGTAGTGAATTTTTAAAAATAATCATTTGAGAGTAATTTTAGTATCTTTCATGCTCCCTTGCAAAAATCCCAAAGCGGTATCACGTCAATGGTACACTCACACAAGAAAGGGTCATGCCACTACCCAAAGAAAGGCGTCCAAGCATTCCGAGCTCATAGCCCGCTCGTGTTGGTGCAAATTCGGATGCAATACAGGGAAGTTTCACAAACATTGCAAGAATTGGAAGTCACCACGACAGGGAGATTATAGGGAACGTGATTGTTCAAATGTGTGCGGAGAAAAGCAGTCCCAGACGTGAGTGAATTAAAAAGTGAACGGCTTCCTTTTTGACTTCAGATTTCAACCGAAACAGACCTGATTAAAAGTTTCGTTTTAACCGGTAGAGAGACAACGGTAACACGTGCTGAGTGGCTTCCTAAATAAAGGAATGAAAACTTTAAGCACCACAGGTGCAGTGAAAAGGATTCAAGATAGGAAACGACTAGTGCAAAGAAATTGGCGGGAAGTGCTATCCCCAAAATTTCACTTCGCTGTCTCAAAGGTAAGCCATATTCTGAAGAATCTAAATCACAACAGATTTACGCCAAGACTAACAAGATAAATCATCCTTTTTAAGCAGGATTATAGACATCTTTCACAATACCCGGAAATATTCAAGAAGTCGAAGGCCGAGCAACTTGGATTTATTGGACAACGGCATCACACGCGGTCGAGTGACGCCAAGGGGCCACTCCAACAAAATTTTTTTTTTCAACGAAAAGGCTGATAGCCTTATAAGTCACACAGGTGATACAGCAGGAGCTGCTGCACAACCTGACCATCGCAAAGATTTTCGCCGTGGCAGTCCCTCACACCACATCCTGGAACCATCGATCGTCGGTCCCTTCCCACAGAGACAACCCGCAGTGAGTCCGTTCCATAAAGGAACGTATTATTCATTTATATGTAACTTATATTATCAACGGAAAGTAATAACTCGTATGAGAAATCACATAAAATTTATATTAGCTAAGATGATAAATTAAATAAAAGAAGGTTTTGTGAAACCGGAGCTGAATTCGAAATAAAACGACGGGAATTTATATGTAACTTATATTATCAACGGAAAGTAATAACTCGTATGAGAAATCACATAAAATTTATATTAGCTAAGATGATAAATTAAATAAAAGAAGGTTTTGTGAAACCGGAGCTGAATTCGAAATAAAACGACGTGAATTTATATGTAACTTATATTATCAACGGAAAGTAATAACTCGTATGAGAAATCACATAAAATTTATATTAGCTAAGAAGATAAATTAAATAAAAGAAGGTTTTGTGAAACCGGAGCTGAATTCGAAATAAAACGACGTGAATTTATATGTAACTTATATTATCAACGGAAAGTAATAACTCGTATGAGAAATCACATAAAATTTATATTAGCTAAGATGATAAATTAAGTAAAAGAAGGTTTTGTGAAACCGGAGCTGAATTCGAAATAAAACGACGGGAATTTATATGTAACTTATATTATCAACGGAAAGTAATAACTCGTATGAGAAATCACATAAAATTTATATTAGCTAAGATGATAAATTAAATAAAAGAAGGTTTTGTGAAACCGGAGCTGAATTCGAAATAAAACGACGTGAATTTATATGTAACTTATATTATCAACGGAAAGTAATAACTAGTATGAGAAATCACATAAAATTTATATTAGCTAAGATGATAAATTAAATAAAAGAAGGTTTTGTGAAACCGGAGCTGAATTCGAAATAAAACGACGTGAATTTATATGTAACTTATATTATCAACGGAAAGTAATAACTCGTATGAGAAATCACATAAAATTTATATTAGCTAAGATGATAAATTAAATAAAAGAAGGTTTTGTGAAACCGGAGCTGAATTCGAAATAAAACGACGTGAATGCATATGTAACTTATATTATCAACGGAAAGTAATAACTAGTATGAGAAATCACATAAAATTTATATTAGCTAAGATGATAAATTAAATAAAAGAAGGTTTTGTGAAACCGGAGCTGAATTCGAAATAAAACGACGTGAATTTATATGTAACTTATATTATCAACGGAAAGTAATAACTCGTATGAGAAATCACATAAAATTTATATTAGCTAAGATGATAAATTAAATAAAAGAAGGTTTTGTGAAACCGGAGCTGAATTCGAAATAAAACGACGTGAATTTATATGTAACTTATATTATCAACGGAAAGTAATAACTCGTATGAGAAATCACATAAAATTTATATTAGCTAAGATGATAAATTAAATAAAAGAAGGTTTTGTGAAACCGGAGCTGAATTCGAAATAAAACGACGGGAATTTATATGTAACTTATATTATCAACGGAAAGTAATAACTCGTATGAGAAATCACATAAAATTTATATTAGCTAAGATGATAAATGAAATAAAAGAAGGTTTTGTGAAACCGGAGCTGAATTCGAAATAAAACGACGTGAATGCATATGTAACTTATATTATCAACGGAAAGTAATAACTAGTATGAGAAATCACATAAAATTTATATTAGCTAAGATGATAAATTAAATAAAAGAAGGTTTTGTGAAACCGGAGCTGAATTCGAAATAAAACGACGTGAATGCATATGTAACTTATATTATCAACTGAAAGTAAGAAATAGTATGAGAAATCACATAAAATTTATATTAGCTAAGATGATAAATTAAATAAAAGAAGGTTTTAGATCAACATTTCCAAATCAATTCAAATCAAAAACTGAAAATATGGTACTATATGTATGTTACGAACAATGCAAATCTGATATTGTTGTGTGTTTTAAAACAAAGGACAGTAACATTTATGAACATTTGTTTTTTTAAATTGAGTATATATTATAGAAAAAAAAATGGGAACGAACATTAAAGGACCAGTGCATTTCTTTTGAGATGCCTCATTTTTGTATAGTATAAAATGTATATAGCAATTTTTATACGTCGGCCAATGAAACAAATGTGCACCCAAAGAAAAATTTTTTTTTATATAGCCTAAGCATTTTTTTGATATAAAGATATATATAAACAAAATTTTAAACTCCCATAGACTAAAGAAGAATGCGCATTTTTTTTGTCTGTGTTGTCCGTAAGTCAATACGATTTTCATCCATCTTTAGATTACAGATTTTTTTTGTTTTTTTGAATATATACTTACATAAATTTCTTCATCAGCACTTTTCTCATATATTTCATAACTAGGTTTAGAATTCCCTTATAATCTGTAATTGTTTTTTAATATTAGTTCCTAGAAGTAAGTTACTTTAGGATTATTTCGTACGGGCCGACTTTTCTGTATTATTTTGCAATTTATTGGATTTATGGATTTTTAATTTTCAAGGTGTGTGTTTTGAAAGCAAAATTATATTATCCTGTATACTAGGTTAGAATTTCCATTTTGTAAATCAGTTCGTCCGAGCCTCATTTCAAGGAGGTTAACTGACCCTGACCCTCAGTCAGTTGGTCGTGTGCCCTCCACAAGAGGGGCTAACTCTATTTTTTTTTCAAAATTAAATTTTTTTATGTTGCCTTATAACTAAACGGATTTTTATCACTCTCTCTCCTCGTCGTCCTTCCACAGGGCGGCCATGAACATCGCTACGTCGGTGGGCGGGGTCCTCACGGTGAGGTGAGTGGCCCTCTCTCTCTCTTTTCAGGTCTTATCAGGGCATCTAGAAGACATAGGCCCCCTAGGTGCATAGGGCGGTTGGGGCAATGGGCTAACGAAAGGGGAGTCACACCATCAGACTCCTCGCAACGAAGGCCGGTAGGTCCGACAACGCCTGCCTGCATCCTTCCCCCTCCTGGTTTGCGTTCTTTCTTTTCAGTTTTTTTTTTATTTTTTTTTCTCTTCGGGTTTTTGTTCTTTGTTAGAATTTCGCGGTTTTGTTTTTTTTTTCTTCTCATTCCTTTTTTTTTCTTTTTCTCTTCTCTTTTCAATTTTTGTTTGCTCAGGTTCGTCACCTCCCTTCCCTTCCTTCGGCATGATTTTCTTGCTTTTGTTGCGCGACCGCGGGCGGAGATGGCATCCTTTTTTGAACCCCCCCTCTCTATCGCAATGCTAGCGATACCAGCATGCCATCCTCCATCTCTGCCCAAGCATCTGCTGACAGATGAATGTCCAGCGGAGGCCGTGATCCTGGCTGACATCAGCTGACTCCAGTTGATGTCATCCAGAGTCATAGCCTGCCTTGGGCAATCATCCAGCAGCAGTGTCGGTCCCAGCTCGCAACAAGAGATGGCGCCCAACGCGCTGGCCTTAAGGGTTCCGAGTAAGTGCAGGCTTGAAGCTCGCGGATAAGTAGCTAGAGCTCTGAACTCGGAACCTGAGCCCACGCGAACTAGTCTTCGAGGTGGTCAGGTCCTCTGGAACAGCGGCTTAAGGCTGTTACGTAGCCTACGGTCTGCCCGAGGACCTAACCATCTCAACCCCGTCGGCAGAGACTCTCCAGGAATAGCAGACATATAGCAGGCGATAGCCAGCTGTCTGTCTTGGAGAGGCTCTGTCCGACATCCTTAGGGTTTCCTTCCCTTCCCTTTTCCTTCCTATATTTTTCTTCTCCATAAACCCTTTTCTTTTCAAAGATTTTCTTCTCGGTTTTTTTTTCTCTTTTTCTCAATTTTTTTTTAAATTTTATCCTTCCCTACCTATCTTCCTTTTCCCTCAGGAGGCACGACTGCATCGCCGGATGTCTGGAATGCACCACGTCTCCGAAGAAGATCGGTGGCTGGCTGTTACTAGCCAACCAGTCGACTCGGAGACCTGATGTCTTCCATTCAGACGGTAATGACAGCTGTCCTCATCCTTGTTCCCCGGCAGGCGTTGTAGACTTGCTGAGGAGAGAGTACCATTCAGTGGGGTGGCCGTCCTGCGGACAGCGGGGGGAGGAACGTCGTTGAGAGAGAGAGAGAGATTAATTAATTAATTAATTTTTTTTTTGACTTGTGATTTTTATACTTTGGCTAAATTTTTTTTTTCTGTGGCTCGAATTTTCTTATCAATTTTTTTGAATTTGTGACTTTTCTGAACTTTGACCCAATTGTTCACGTGATATAATTCTGGACTTGTGAATTTTTATGCTCAAAATTTTTGTTTCTCCTAGCAATATAGTTTTGGACTTGTGAATTTCTTTCGGCGATGCAAAATTTTTTTTTGGTTTGGCTCAAAAATTTTTTTTTTCTCGTTGGCTCAAAATTATTTTCTAGTATATTTTGATTTGCAATCTTTGTTTATACCTCTTGCTTAAAATTATTTTATCATATATTTTGACTTGTGGTTTTTTTGCTTTTGCTCCAAAATTTTAACGTTGGTTCGAGCTATTTTCTCAGATAGTTCTGAACTGATGAATTTTCCTTAGGCTCAAAATTTATCTTTATTTTCTCTTGAATTTTCTCCAGAATTTTGGCTCGAGTTTTTTCTTGTAATACAGGTTTTATTGTGGTTTTTTTTTTTGGTTTTGGATCGCTTATATTGTCTCGGAATTTTGGACCGGAATTTTACTTCAAAGCTTCGGCTTGGCTCTTTGATCATTTTTTTTGAGAATTTTCTTTTTCGGAAGTTGGGCGTGACCTTTTGTTATCCTATACCTAGTGGCAAAATGTGGGTGGCTCGTTCCCCGCCTGGAGCTTCGGCGGTCACCCCGAAGTTGTGTACTGTCTGCATGGACAACCTAGCCACAAGCAACGCAATACTGACTAGCTGTGGACACGAGTTTCACGAGCATTGCCTACGCCAGTGGGAGAAAACAAGCCAAGTATGTCCCAATTGTCGACAGGAACTGCATAACCGGAACAACGGAACAGGCGCTATCCCTCGTAGGTATAATACTAGAGCTGCTACGCGACAACCAGCGACGTCACCCCCTGAAGAGGTACGGCTAGCAGAGCCACAAGCTCAAAGTTCGAGACCAGCCTCAACAACAGCTTCATCTCGGAGTCCAGAGGAGGCTCATGGAAGGACGCGGCCCATATCTCGCGAGCAGTCCACCATCGCAGGTGAGCTGCCTCCGGAGGACGTCCCGCCAGACAGGTCCGCCAGCACACAAGCGCTGTTAGCAACTATAAGGATTCAAATCGCCGACGCTGTTAGGGAAGAAGTGGCGAGAGGCCTCCAACGACATCGGTCACCACCAGCTCCACAATCACGGCTAGCGGCAGCAAACTCCTGGGCAAACGCTTCTCGAGACATGCCTAGTCTCGACAATATGAGGGAACAACATGGACCTGATTTCATCTCCGTTCGGCCAAGTCAGCAGAGACATCAATATATTCCACCATATCAGTCCAACCAGCACTACCAGCAAGACCAGTATGAAACACCTAACCCGCAACGACACAGTCACCCTGGATATAACCGGTCAAGGCGCTCAGCAAGTCCCATCAGAAGATGGCAACTGATGTATGATGGGGATAACTCAAAACTAGACGTAGAAGAGTTCATATTCCGAGTGGAGACACTGACGAGAACCACGCTAGGGGGAGATCTCAACCTTGTCGTCGATAATTTGCATACCCTCCTGGGAGGAAGAGTGAACGGATGGTTCTGGACAGTGCGACGACAGAACCCATCCCCGCCATGGGAACACGTAAAGCTGGCACTGAGGACAGATTGGGGCGAACACAGAAGCGACGTTGACATCAGAAGGAGGATGTTGAACCGACGACAGAGGCCCAACGAGCTCTTTGCATCCTATTGCCAGGACATGGTGCACTTGCGAAACCAGCTGCGTGCTCCCATGACGGAGATGGAGTTCGTCGAAAACGTTCGCACCAACTTACTACCCTCTATACAGGAACAAATTTGTTTGCACCATACAACATCAGTGGCGCAGCTTCGGGCTTTGGTTATGGAAGTGCAGACCACCAGAGCACGCATTCGTTCATCTTTACCATCCACGTACAACCGGTCGAGAGTTGATGAATATTACCTGCCCGAGAATCCGATGAGACACGACGAGGATATGGTTGACCACACGTCAGAAAATGGACGACATGTAGCTGCCATCGAACCGGCCCAAAGGCCGACGCCAATCTGCTGGAACTGTGATCAGCCGGGACACTATTACACAGACTGCAATATAGAGCCACAAGGCTTCTTTTGTTATGGATGCGGACGGAAGGGAGTTGTTAAGCCTAGGTGCCCTGTCTGCGTTCAGAAAAACCTGAGGAGGGTCGGGGGCAACAACATCAGTCCTCGACCGACAGCATACTATCGGAGGCCAGTAGAGCAGAGGGACAATGGACCGCGGCCAAATCCAGCACTACTTACGACTCCTCAACAGCCGCCTACATCCCAACAGGAATAACCACTACTATACCAGACATAACTCCCGTGCACTCAACACCGGATGTAACACCTTCATCGGACTTATTACCACTGCCTACCATTCCTACGGAAGACAATGAGAGCAAGTCAAGGGTATGCCCGCCTAACTTAATGGATCAGTTAATAGACGCTTCGGATAATAGCACTACCTCTGAGATGCAAATACCATTGGTGCCTATACGTTCTACACCACCCAAGGCACAATCAGGCGAGACCAAGGCAGGGCCCATACAGTTGCTGCAGCGACACACAACCGTCCCGATTGAAGAACGGACTACACCAACTGCTCGACCTCTGAAGCCTTACCACCAACGGCTCAGAGAGTATCAGAAAGCCAGACGGAGAATATTTGCTGAAAATGATCTTGCAAACGACACCACCCTCCCCAGGAAACCCAAGCGCTCAACATTACGGCTGAGAGCATTTTGGACAAAAGTCCGAGAGAACAGGAAGAGGTTGGCCTCAGCATTCGTGACTGCGCCTCACGACATCCGGCCTTATGCCGAGGTGTTATTGCTGGGCCAGACTCTTTCTGGTCTCCTGGACAGTGGAGCCAGCGTCAGCGTTCTGGGTAAGGATGCAGTGGAGAGGTTGGCTAAAGCTCAAGTTTCGTGGAGCAAGTATCGGACGAAGCTCATGGTAGCCAACGGAGAGACACCCGAGGTACTGGGCCACGCGGACGCACAGATCACCTTTCGGGGTGATACCAAGGCTGTACGTCTGTACATAGTGCCCAGCCTGACTCAAGAATTATATCTCGGCGTGGATTTTTGGAGGCTCTTCAACCTGGCACCGGATATAATTGGCAACGTTTCAGCAGCAACTATATGGCCCCGACCAGCAACGATAGCAAGCATGTCTCAACCCCTGGACCCAAACCAATATCCATTATCTACAACGGACCAACGTCGCCTACAACAGGTAAAGCAACTCTTCCCGTCATATTCAACGCTAGGTCTCGGGAAGACAGAGTTAGTCCAACACCTGATAGACGTAGGAGACGCTGCTCCCATCAAGCAGCGTTTTTATCCGGTCTCACCAGCCGTGCAACAGCTGATGGACGCCGAACTTCACCGAATGAAAGAACTGGGCGTGATAGAGGAAAGCCAGAGCCCGTGGAGTTCGCCCGTGGTCCTAGTGCGGAAGCCAGGCAAGGTCAGGCTGTGCTTTGATGCGAGGAAGGTCAATGCGGTGACCAAGAAGGATGCCTATCCACTACCGCATATAGATGGCATCCTTAGTAGACTTCCTCCAGCAAGGTACATTACCAGCCTTGACCTCAAAGATGCTTTCTGGCAGATCCCACTGGACCAACAATCGCGCGAAAAAACAGCTTTCACAGTCCCCGGCCACCCCCTCTATCACTATACGGTGATGCCATTTGGGCTGTGCAACGCGCCCCAGACAATGTGCCGGCTGATGGACAAGGTCATCCCCTACGATCTTCGAGACCAGGTGTTGGTGTATCTCGATGATCTGTTGGTGCTGACGGAGGACTTCGACTCCCACCTATCGCTCCTCGCTAAGGTGGCGGAATGTTTGAGGAAAGCTGGACTTACGATAAACGTGGAGAAGAGTAAGTTCTGCTTAAAGGAAGCGCGGTATTTAGGGTACATCATCGGTAATGGAGGGATAAAGACGGACCCCGAAAAGGTCGCAGCCATAGTCGAATACCCTCCCCCTAAGTCCGTTCGTCAAGTGCGCCGATTTTTGGGCATGGCAGGTTGGTACAGGAAGTTCATACCGAACTGCGCCGACCTGTCAGCATCCATTACGGATACGCTGAAGAAGTCCAGTAAATTTGTCTGGACCAGCGAAACCCAGTCCGCATTTGAGCAGCTCAAGAAGCAGCTAACTTCTTCCCCAGTATTGGTAAGTCCTGACTTCACCAAGCCCTTCGTCATCCAGTGCGATGCGAGTAAACAGGGTGTGGGCGGAGTCTTAATCCAGTTGGACGACGAAGGAAACGAAAGACCGCTTGCATATGTGTCCAAGAAGTTGAATTCGGCCCAACGCAATTACACCATTACGGAACTGGAATGTTTGGCAGCGATGATCAGCATCGAAAAATTCAGGGCATACGTCGAACTCATGCCATTTAAGGTGGTGACGGACCATGCGAGCCTGCAATGGCTGATGTCCCAAAAGGACCTCAATGGACGCCTGGCCCGGTGGAGTCTAAAGCTTCAGGGCTTCGACTTCACCATAGAACACCGTAAGGGCAGCCTGAACGTGGTACCGGACGCGTTATCCCGCGTACACTGTGAAGAAATAGCAGCCATTGGTCCACCAACAGTACACGAACAAGGCCCGCAGGTTGACCTAGATGCACCAGACTTCGACTCTCAAGAATATCAGGACCTTCGGGACCGAGTCGAGAAGCATAAGTCATCCTTGCCGGACTTAACTTTGTGCGACGGCTATGTGTATATTCGGACGCAGCCCAGAACTGGTGATCCAGTTCAGGAAGAAGAAGCCTGGAAGCTTTGGATTCCGCGGGGCCTGGTACCTGACGTCATTGCGAGAGCGCATGATCCGCCACAATCTGCACATGGAGGAATAGGTAAGACGTTAGAGCGAATACGACGACACCTGTATTGGCCCAAGATGACCGCTGATGTACGAACCTATGTGTTAGCCTGCGACACCTGCAAGGAGACGAAAGCCCCAAATTCCATTTTACGACCACCAATGGGAGCTCAAGCGAAGACCGAAAGACCATGGCAACGAGTGTACATGGACCTACTAGGGCCATATCCCCGCACGAAACAAGGCCATGTGTGTATCCTGACAGCTCTAGACCATTTTTCCAAGTATCCCTTGCTAAAACCATTGAAAAGAGCGAGTACCTCATTAATTTGCGAACATATTGAAGAAGAAATCTTTCACAAATTCGGCGTCCCAGAAACAGTCGTCACGGACAACGGTAGTCAGTTCCGATCAGGGCAATTCGGGAAGCTACTGGAAAGATATGGCATCCACCATTTGCGGACTGCCCCATATTCGCCCCAAGCCAACGCGTCAGAGCGAGTCAACAGATCCGTATTGTCAGGCATTCGAGCATACATCCAGAATAGCCATGACCGTTGGGATGAAAAACTTAGCAGCATAGCTAGCTCCTTGTGGAGCTCTGTACACCAGGCATTAGGTTGTTCTCCATACAAGGCACTGTTTGGACTACAAATGGTGGAACATGCTTCAACTTATGCTCTTCTACGCCGCTTACAATGCGTTGGGGAACCTATAGAAGTCGACTCCACAGACAAGCTTCAACTCCTGCACACCCAGATTCGTCAAAACTTAGATAAGGCCTTCGAGCGCGGAGCCAGGTCGTACAACTTAACAGCAAAGGCAGTGGAGTTTAAAGTCGGACAAGAAGTCTTCCGAAGGAACTTCCAACCAAGTAATTTCGAGAAACAAACCAACGCCAAGCTCTGCAAAAAGTTGATTAAGTGTCGAGTGAGATCGCGAAAGGGAAATTCGTTGTATGAGCTGGAGGACTTAAAGGGTCAACTCATCGGAGTATATCACGCGAAGGATATTCGGCCTTGAAGTGCGGCAACATGGCATGGGAGAGTTTCGCGAGGATAGCCATACTGGAGTGTGTGTGTCCTCTCCTAATGATGATAAACGTCCACGAGTACTGAGTCTTAGGACCATAGTGCCGGCGTGACGTAAACTGAAGGAGGAAGGTACATACACACACCAAGGTCCGGTTCGCACGGCAGTAATCGCGATCCTCAATCTAGTCGTGGGGGAAGCATCCGGCTGCTCGCGGAGGTATCATTGGAACTCATGCGTCTCTCATTAGGACTACGTGATTGTCTCGATGATGCCACCGCTGAGGTTAGGCTCAGGTTCTAACGACTGCACTCTCATTAGGTGTATGCCTGTGGGAATCTGAGACCTAGCGAGCTGCGATGACAAACCAGCCGCGTCGTCAAAAGGAAAACCGTATCCGTGACCAGGTTGTTCATTATTTATCCTTCTCGTAACTCCTATATTGAACAATTAGCTCCGAGCCTTCAGCAATTTATACCGGCGTGTTTACGCCTCACTCCAACGCATGACTCATGCTTCTTTCTCGAAACTCCACAAAAACTTTACCTTCGCAAGTGCCGTATCCAATTACTGTTTATTTGTCTACGCATCACATCTTATGAACTGGCTTCTGGAGAGAGAGCAATCGAAAGGACTTACCAAAAGCGGTCGAGTCTCTATTTTGAATCGTACGTGTCATACCGACGGCTGTTAAATTGCCCTAGCCTCTCCGTAAGAGACCTCCTGGCTAGGCTTGGTCTATTGATCAACTGTAGATACCCCGTAGGGATTTAGCACCAAGTGCTTCTCCGTCCGAACGACATTAAACATTCATGCGATATAAATCGCACCATCTCTACAATGGCGTCCTTCACGGACATAAGCTCACCCCTCTCGCTTCGCCTCTAGCCCTAGTGGCCCATCATCCGCTACACAGCGCTCAAAGAACAAAGACTCGTCAGTTTAGCTCAGAGCCCTCAGCAGCTTATCGGCGGGAAGTTGTGTCCACGCCATCCTTATCGCCTGTCTCAAGCTTCACCTTATACCGCGAATAATTCTCTTTCCATCGTCCCATCAGACCGGATAGAAGACCTAAGAATGGTCGGCCTGGACGCGCGACAGCAGGGCCTGGGAGAGTCTCGCGAGGATAGCCATACTGGAGTGTGTGTGTCCTCTTCCAATGATGATAAACGTCCACGAGTACTGAGTCTTAGGACCATAGTGCCGGCGTGACGTAAACTGAAGGAGGAAGGTACATACACACACCAAGGTCCGGTTTGCATGGCAGGAATCGCGATCCTCGTCCAGGTTGTGGGAAAGCGTGTCGCGCGGTCAGGCTGGCCAATATGCGTCTATCCGCCCATAGCAACTCTTATAGTATATCATGCTCCGTGCCCTCAGCATCTCATTACCGGTGTAAAGTTGTGTTTACACCTCATCTCAAAGCCGTCAAGCTTCAACTCGCACCACTAAATTAAAAACACTTTAACTCTCGCACTATGCGGCCAGCGTTGTCTATGAATGACACCCGACATTGCATAATAAGCCCCGAGCCTTCCGCAACCCTACCGACACAACAATTGTGTTTGTGTCTCGTTCCACCGCCTCCCAAAGGCTTCAATTTGTGCCACCAACAGTTTTACCACTTTAGTCAGGTCAGCCCTGCTAATGGTCCAATCGACCAACGCACCTACACTAGAACAATTGTTCCGTTTGTATATCTCAGAGCCCTCAGCATCTCTACCGGTGTGAAGTTTGTGTTCTCGCCTCACACTACAGCCTACAACGGCTTCAATTTCAACACCCATCGAAATTTTTTTTTGTGCTGCCCGAACCATCAGGCCAATCTCCCAACTCAAAGACATTTGAGGAAAATGGATGGGAACCGGTTCCGCAAGGATCCGGTCTGGAAGCGTGGCAACACAGTCAGGGATGGTTTCGTGAGGATAGCCATACTGGAGTGTGTGTGTCCTCTTCTAATGATGATAGATGTCCACGAGTACTGAGTCTTAGGACCATAGTGCCGGCGTGACGTAAACTGAAGAAGAAGGTACATACACATACCAAGGTCCAGTCTGCACGGCAGGAATCCCGAGCTTTGACCTGATCGTGGGGGGAGGCGTCCGGCTACTCGTGGAGGGATCATCGGGGCTCACGCGTCTCTCATTAGGACGACGTGCTGTCCCGATGAGACCACTACTGAGGTTAGGCTATGATTTCACCGGCTGCTCTCTCATAAGGAGTATGTCCGGGGGAATCCTAGTCCTGACGAGCTGGGACGAAGAACCAGCCACATTATCCTGATCGGCCGTCAGCGGTGATCCGGTAGTACACCATCGACCATTTCCATACCTATCTCGTCAGTCCGCACCGAGCCTTCAGCAAAATTTTTATCGACGTAAAGCTCTTGTTTACGTTTTCTCTCAATGCATGTTTCATGCCTCTCAAGTCTTCTTACGTAACGTTTTTCTTGTTTTTGTCAAATTTGCAGCCACTGGTTACTCCGTTGCCCTCGTAAGGTATCCGGCGATTCGAATTGTGGAATGTGAGAACCCCACAATTGAGATGTTAATGGCGGCCTAGTTCACGTAGTGGAACAGTAGATGTCCACCCGACACAATCTTCCACCCCTAACCTCTCCTTAAGAGACCTTCTGGTTAGGCTTGGCCCATGGGCCCCTCAACACTACTTTTGCATTTTTTTCTTTTGCCTTAGTGCTTTTCTGTCTTAACGACTGGTGAACTATTTTGTGAGACCGCTCACAACCATCCAAGAGATTTCGTCCTTAACGGACTCTGCCCCGCCGCACTTGCCCTCTTTCCGTTCACCACCGGATACGCTTCGTCTTAAAGACCGGCTAGCTCAAATAAAGCATGAGATTGCGGATGGGTCGTGCCACACATTGGGCGCCTGGCAAAGCTACGAGAGGGTACCTAGAGCCACCTACGTCTCTCTCATTAGGAGCACGCAAGGAGCTCAGGCTCACTCTCGCTAGCTGAGCAAGGTAATCTAGTGTAAGCGACCTTTCTCAGCCTCCTCTGCCATCGCACGCTCAGCAGCCGACGCTGCCCTGTTATGGTCGCGGTAAAAAGTTCGCTTATTTTGTCCATAAATTAAATATTCATTATTCATCACACAACCAACTCAGTGCCATCTTTCGTAACCTTTCTGCACTGAGAACAAACACAAAACTTGAAAACTTCCCTGACTACGGACCTGCAAAGCCATTTGCAAGGAAATACACTTGCAAACTCCAACCCATACGGTGATTCCTACAAGAGATCGCAGATTGTGTATGCACGATTTCCTTATACCCATCTAAAATACACTCGCTACGCAAGCAAGCAAGTACCGCTTCGCCTACACGGCACACTAAAGGCACATACGTATCTCAACAATGTACAGAGCAAGTAGTTTATGTGTATGGGCCCTATATTTGAGCTCAGCCAGTTACTCATGGGCAAAGTAAAGACAGAGAGGATGAAGAAGGTGAACTGTCAAATTGAATTTGTTGTGATTTCGGTCTAGTGCGGTTCCGGACAGTTTTTTTTGTTTACACGGCAATTAGAAGGGAATTATCAGTTCGGTGTAGCAAACTCAACATTAAAAGGTGTTGTGAAAATTTGTCGCGAATTTGCAGTATTGTGTCTTCATACGAGAGTGCTCTGTTCTGAGCTGTGACACGAATCGAGGAAATACGCCAGGAACCTCCAATTTGAGGAATGTAGTGGCTGGTACATAGCTCATTTATAATCATGTAGTGTCTTAATATACCCAAGACAGTGTAAATTCTGTGGGAAAAAAGGCGATAACAAGCAAAAACTCTTGTTGCAATTTCCAGTTGTTTACATCTGATGTGGTTTAATTTGTAGCTACAGCATGAGCTCAAAGGTGGTTCTTGGTTATGTTTTGAAAAGGGGCATGCAAAGTCCAATGGATAATATTTTCTTTTCTCCGTATGTCTGCCAACTTTTAAAATGATTGGAAGTGCGTCATAAACAGTAGGAAGTAACGTAGTGAATTTTTAAAAATAATCATTTGAGAGTAATTTTAGTATCTTTCATGCTCCCTTGCAAAAATCCCAAAGCGGTATCACGTCAATGGTACACTCACACAAGAAAGGGTCATGCCACTACCCAAAGAAAGGCGTCCAAGCATTCCGAGCTCATAGCCCGCTCGTGTTGGTGCAAATTCGGATGCAATACAGGGAAGTTTCACAAACATTGCAAAAATTGGAAGTCACCACGACAGGGAGATTATAGGGAACGTGATTGTTCAAATGTGTGCGGAGAAAAGCAGTCCCAGACGTGAGTGAATTAAAAAGTGAACGGCTTCCTTTTTGACTTCAGATTTCAACCGAAGCAGACCTGATTAAAAGTTTCGTTTTAACCGGTAGAGAGACAACGGTAACACGTGCTGAGTGGCTTCCTAAATAAAGGAATGAAAACTTTAAGCACCACAGGTGCAGTGAAAAGGATTCAAGATAGGAAACGACTAGTGCAAAGAAATTGGCGGGAAGTGCTATCCCCAAAATTTCACTTCGCTGTCTCAAAGGTAAGCCATATTCTGAAGAATCTAAATCACAACTGATTTACGCCAAGACTAACAAGATAAATCATCCTTTTTAAGCAGGATTATAGACATCTTTCACAATACCCGGAAATATTCAAGAAGTCGAAGGCCGAGCAACTTGGATTTATTGGACAACGGCATCACACGCGGTCGAGTGACGCCAAGGGGCCACTCCAACAAAATTTTATTTTTCAACGAAAAGGCTGATAGCCTTATAAGTCACACAGGTGATACAGCAGGAGCTGCTGCACAACCTGACCATCGCAGAGATTTTCGCCGTGGCAGTCCCTCACACCACATCCTGGACCCATCGATCGTCGGTCCCTTCCCACAGAGACAACCCGCAGTGAGTCCGTTCCATAAAGGAACGTATTATTCATTTATATGTAACTTATATTATCAACGGAAAGTAATAACTCGTATGAGAAATCACATAAAATTTATATTAGCTAAGATGATAAATTAAATAAAAGAAGGTTTTGTGAAACCGGAGCTGAATTCGAAATAAAACGACGGGAATTTATATGTAACTTATATTATCAACGGAAAGTAATAACTCGTATGAGAAATCACATAAAATTTATATTAGCTAAGATGATAAATTAAATAAAAGAAGGTTTTGTGAAACCGGAGCTGAATTCGAAATAAAACGACGTGAATTTATATGTAACTTATATTATCAACGGAAAGTAATAACTCGTATGAGAAATCACATAAAATTTATATTAGCTAAGATGATAAATTAAATAAAAGAAGGTTTTGTGAAACCGGAGCTGAATTCGAAATAAAACGACGTGAATTTATATGTAACTTATATTATCAACGGAAAGTAATAACTCGTATGAGAAATCACATAAAATTTATATTAGCTAAGATGATAAATTAAATAAAAGAAGGTTTTGTGAAACCGGAGCTGAATTCGAAATAAAACGACGGGAATTTATATGTAACTTATATTATCAACGGAAAGTAATAACTCGTATGAGAAATCACATAAAATTTATATTAGCTAAGATGATAAATTAAATAAAAGAAGGTTTTGTGAAACCGGAGCTGAATTCGAAATAAAACGACGTGAATGCATATGTAACTTATATTATCAACGGAAAGTAATAACTAGTATGAGAAATCACATAAAATTTATATTAGCTAAGATGATAAATTAAATAAAAGAAGGTTTTGTGAAACCGGAGCTGAATTCGAAATAAAACGACGTGAATGCATATGTAACTTATATTATCAACTGAAAGTAAGAAATAGTATGAGAAATCACATAAAATTTATATTAGCTAAGATGATAAATTAAATAAAAGAAGGTTTTAGATCAACATTTCCAAATCAATTCAAATCAAAAACTGAAAATATGGTACTATATGTATGTTACGAACAATGCAAATCTGATATTGTTGTGTGTTTTAAAACAAAGGACAGTAACATTTATGAACATTTGTTTTTTTAAATTGAGTATATATTATAGAAAAAAAAATGGGAACGAACATTAAAGGACCAGTGCATTTCTTTTGAGATGCCTCATTTTTGTATAGTATAAAATGTATATAGCAATTTTTATACGTCGGCCAATGAAACAAATGTGCACCCAAAGAAAAATTTTTTTTTATATAGCCTAAGCATTTTTTTGATATAAAGATATATATAAACAAAATTTTAAACTCCCATAGACTAAAGAAGAATGCGCATTTTTTTTGTCTGTGTTGTCCGTAAGTCAATACGATTTTCATCCATCTTTAGATTACAGATTTTTTTTGTTTTTTTGAATATATACTTACATAAATTTCTTCATCAGCACTTTTCTCATATATTTCATAACTAGGTTTAGAATTCCCTTATAATCTGTAATTGTTTTTTAATATTAGTTCCTAGAAGTAAGTTACTTTAGGATTATTTCGTACGGGCCGACTTTTCTGTATTATTTTGCAATTTATTGGATTTATGGATTTTTAATTTTCAAGGTGTGTGTTTTGAAAGCAAAATTATATTATCCTGTATACTAGGTTAGAATTTCCATTTTGTAAATCAGTTCGTCCGAGCCTCATTTCAAGGAGGTTAACTGACCCTGACCCTCAGTCAGTTGGTCGTGTGCCCTCCACAAGAGGGGCTAACTCTATTTTTTTTTCAAAATTAAATTTTTTTATGTTGCCTTATAACTAAACGGATTTTTATCACTCTCTCTCCTCGTCGTCCTTCCACAGGGCGGCCATGAACATCGCTACGTCGGTGGGCGGGGTCCTCACGATGAGGTGAGTGGCCCTCTCTCTCTCTTTTCAGGTCTTATCAGGGCATCTAGAAGACATAGGCCCCCTAGGTGCATAGGGCGTTTGGGGCAATGGGCCAACGAAAGGGGAGTCACACCATCAGACTCCTCGCAACGAAGGCCGGTAGGTCCGACAACGCCTGCCTGCATCCTTCCCCCTCCTGGTTTGCGTTCTTTCTTTTCAGTTTTTTTTTTATTTTTTTTTCTCTTCGGGTTTTTGTTCTTTCTTAGAATTTCGCGGTTTGTTTTTTTTTTCTTCTCATTCCTTTTTTTTTCTTTTTTTCTTCTCTTTTCAATTTTTGTTTGCTCAGGTTCGTCACCTCCCTTCCCTTCCTTCGGCATGATTTTCTTGCTTTTGTTGCGCGACCGCGGGCGGAGATGGCATCCTTTTTTGAACCCCCCCTCTCTATCGCAATGCTAGCGATACCAGCATGCCATCCTCCATCTCTGCCCAAGCATCTGCTGACAGATGAATGTCCAGCGGAGGCCGTGATCCTGGCTGACATCAGCTGACTCCAGTTGATGTCATCCAGAGTCATAGCCTGCCTTGGGCAATCATCCAGCAGCAGTGTCGGTCCCAGCTCGCAACATATCTTATGAATTTCCTCACCAAAAACATCAAATATAATTTCAGAATGGTTGATATTAATTATAATCCTTATTAATTGAAGATCATGACTAACTTTACAATTACTCGTCAGGAAACGAGACAAAATTTATATGACTGCCAACATCTTATGATGAACAGGCGAATTACCTAAAAACATTTTCCTCAAAAATTTCGCAATTACTAAAGATATAGTACGCAGACGAATGACGTTAAATAAAAGATATCAGGGTACCAAATAGCGCTTATCGACTTACTGTCCAAAAACAATAATTGCTGAGTGCTAAAATAACTAATTAACTAAGCACCTCAAACAATTTTGTTATCACACTAATACGAATTTTACACTATAACCTCTTAAGCTACAATTTAGCAGGTAAACAAAATGAATTTTAAAACTTAGCTGTTATCCAAAGTGGATTTTCTTCCAAGGGATCCGTTGCGAGAATTTGAATCGCTTGAGGATTTTGCCGGTACAGCTACCACTTGTTGCCGTGATGGAATAATTGTTTTTTTCCGGAATACGCACCTTGTTGTCGGTTGTAAGTGCTATTATGAAGTTTTTCTTCTTTTTTTCTGTCTGTCTTTTACTTCCTTGAACTTTGCTTGTCCCTTGGGGCCAAGTCTTCTGTGCCTAAATTGCTCAACACTTGATGAGACTTGCAAGTCGCTACAAGGTGAAAAGGGAAATGTAAGCAAGCTTATCACTATCACAGAATGTAAAATTTTACCCTGTCCTATCGTTATCGCTTCCAAATGGGAAGGGGATGATCGCACTGACGAGCGTTTTTTTGTTAATGCCTATCTTGCTCTTTCTTTTTTGTGGATTTGTGGTACTTCCTCGGGCACCTGAGGAATGCTAGCCGGCTCTTCCCAATTAGAAGAGCTTAAGAGCTAATTCCTGATAGGGACGGTGCGTAATAAGATTCCGTTGCAATCTGTACTAATTTTAGCCTGATATTACTACTATCACGACTTTTTTTTTTTTTTTGGACCGTCCTGTCTCACTGCCTCTCGAGTACTATAGGCCTAATTTTTGGTGAGGTGAGATAACTTTGGGGCCGACAATATCTTTTATTATGCGTCTGTGGAGTGGATTTAAGTAAATTCTAATTAGATCAAACTAAATCATAGCACGATGGCTATGATAAGAGCGGAATATAAATTCTTTTGCAAGAAGCACTTACCAGGCGATGTTGACCAGTTGACAGCTGACAAGTATTTAACCTTCTTCATATGAAGGAAGCTCTGTCGTTTTCAACCTGTCAAACGGCGCCAACTTCACACTTACCAGGGACAGTGCAACTGATTAAGATGGATCGTTTACCAAACCGACATCTAGATGGCATGGACAACAAAAGCAGTGTGCTCTGTGCTGTCAATCTTATAGGTGGCAATAGTTAAAACTAAACAACAATTGACTCACATTACAACACAGGTCTCTCTCTCAAGGCCTGTAGCTCTAGCGATCCGATGAGAGAGGAGCTGAAAAGAGTGAGACAGGATCTACTCGAACTCAATGGAGGCACAAGACCATCCCAGGATCTGGCGCTGGCACGATGCCGTGGCAGTTCCCGGTATCACTTCGTTCCCTAATGAGAGGAAGAAGGATAGCCAGTCACTTCCACCTCAAGCAGAGAATCAGAGCTGTCCCCTCCAAGCTCTAATGAGAAGCTGCAGAGTTCGGATTTTCTTCACCGCTCGATTAAAACAACGTGTGGCACGACCACGACCCTGAGAGCAAGTCTCATGCTCTACCGACTGAGCCGAGCATTTCTGTCTAGGACGCGGACGGACGGACTAACAAAAAAATTCGGACGGACGGACGACTAAAATTGGACTGTCTAGAATTGAAAGACTTTCACTGCCGGATGTCTTTGGCGTGAAATGTTCCCAAAGGTTTCCCTTGGGTGTCCTCCAATTGGTATAGGCTCTGCCCAACACGCTTGACGATTCTGGCTTTGTTGAATTTATTTGCCAGCTTCGCACTGATGCCTTTTTCCATGTCACTCTGAACGAAGACTCTGCAGAACACTTCCTGACCAGGAGTGTACGTAACGTCACGACAACGGGTGTTATATGCCTTTTCATGCTTGTCATGTGCGCGCTGAAGGTGGTCTGACAACCGAGAACGAATCAACTGGAGACGGTCTGCTACAGGCAACACGGATATGCCACCAGTTTTCAGCTGGTCTAGCTGTCTCAGGACTGGATAGGCTGAGCCATGCTGTACCATGTGGTGGCCAAAGAGAGCATAGTACGGGTCTGTGCCAATGGACTGGTGTACTGAGGTTCGCAGCGCGCTACCTATGGCTGGGAGGTGTAAGTCCCATGCACTATGATCATCTTGTATATAGGCGCGGATGGTAGATAGGATTGATCGGTTCACTCGCTCTGAAGCATTAGGGTGTGGAGAGTACTTGGCTGTTTTAACATGTTTTATTCCATATTCGCTCACCAGCTTCTGGAAGATTTTTGAGGTGAATTGCCTACCGTTATCGGAGAAGATTGTTTCGGGAACTCCGAAAACGGACAATACATCTTTCTCCAGGAAGGCGCTGACGAGGTCGGCCCTTTCGGCGCGCATTGGCTTGATGAGAACAAATTTGGTGAAGCCATCCAGCACTACAAATATAACAGTGTTACCCCGTTTAGTGCGAGGGTACGGACCAAGGAAATCGATATATAGGAACTGGAATGGACGATGGGCTTCCAAAGGCTTACCCATCGGCGGTCGCAAAATAGTATTAGGTGCTTTAGTTTCTTTACATACCTGACAACTTAATACATAGGCGCGTACATGTGTTACCATGTAGGGCCAATAATACTTTTCGCGGAGTCTAGCTAAGGTCTTGTGAAAGCCTCCGTGTGCTGACTGAGGTGACTCATGAGCCTCACGGATCAAACCTTCCACCAGACTCGATGGAACCCAAAGCTTCCAGGCTAAGTCTTCCTGCATCGAATCACCGCTTCGGGGTTGGGTCCTCTTGTATACGTACCCGTCCGAGACACAGAGATCAGGGAGTTGTGTTGGGTTAGCAAGCACAGCCGATTTCAACTGCTCATACTCTTCCATGGAGAAGTGTGGCGAGTTTAAGTCTACGTCGACTGCATTTACTTTCAACTCCTCTGCCGTTTCAGTGTGTGCTCGAGATAAAGTGTCAGGGACCACATTCTGCGAGCCCTTGCGATGCTCGATCTGGAAGTCAAAAGCCTGCAGCTTTAAACTCCATCGAGCTAATCGTCCGGAGATATCCGAGTGACTCATCAGCCACTTCAGACTAGCATGATCAGTAATGATGGTAAATGGATGTCCTTCAACGTAAGCTCTAAACTTCTTTACACTCAACACAGCAGCATAGCATTCCAGTTCAGTAATGCTGTAGTTGCGCTGTGCCGGATTAAGCTTTTTCGACATGTATGCTATGGGCCTTTCAGCGCCTGATTCATCAACTTGAAACAAAACACTACCAACACCAGAAGTGCTAGCATCACATTGAATATAAAACTTCTTGGAGAAGTCAGGTGTCGTAAGGATGGTAGCACTGCACATAGCTTGTTTGAGCCTTTCAAATGATTGTTGCGCTTCGTCTGTCCATGCGAAACTTTTGCTCTTTTTTAAGCAGTCTGTGATGGGGGCTGCTAGGGTCGCATAATTGGGGATGAATCTCTGATACCAACCCGTCATTCCGAGAAATCTGCGGATTTGTTTAGCAGAGCGGGGTGTAGGGAAATCCGCCACCACTGCTACTTTCTCGGGGTCAGTTTTCAGAGTTCCGTCTCCAATCATGAAACCAAGGTAGCGGACTTGCTTGACGCAAAAGCGGCTTTTCTCGACGTTAATCGTTAATTTAGCGCTGCGCAAACAATCAGCTACTTCTCGTAATGTTTCAAGGTGGGAATCAAAGTCAGGTGATACAACTAATAAGTCGTCCAAGTAAACGAAAACGTGTTCGCGCAACTTACCAGGAATAATCCTGTCCATTAATCGACACATTCTTTGAGGGGCATTGCACAATCTGAAGGGCATGACGGTATATTGGTAAAGCGGCCTACCGGGCACTGTGAACGCTGTCTTCTCCCTTGACTGCTTCTCCAAAGGAATTTGCCAAAAGGCGTCCTTCAAATCGATGGACGAAATGAAGTGGGTGTCCTGCAGTCGACCAAGCAATCCGTCGATGTGGGGTAGGGGGTAGGCGTCCTTCCTAGTGATCAAGTTCACCTTGCGAGAGTCCAAACAGAGCCTGACCTTTCCAGGTTTACGTACAAGTACAACTGGGGAATTCCAGGGACTGTTGGACTCTTCAATTACCCCTAACTCCAACATACGGTCGAGTTCGTCGTACATCAGCTTTTGAATTGCTGGAGAAATGGGATAGTGCTTTTGTTTGATCGGCAAGGCATCGCCAGTGTCGATGACATGTTCCTCTAGGTGGGTCTTTCCCAAACCTAGAGCTGTAAATGAAGGGAATTGCGCAATGACTGTATCAAGTTTTGTTCTGTCAGGGTTACTCAAGGAGTGAAAGTTCGTCTCAACCGAAGAAGAGCGCGAGACGTCGAGAGAGGAGATGATACTTGGAGCAAGTTGAAATGCTCTCCAGAAGTCGACGCCTAAATACAATTGCTGGCTTAAGCCAGGCACTATAAACAGTGTTAGGACTTCAGTCTGTCCTCGAAAGGTTACTGCAGTTCTTATTGTGCCGGGGACGGACTGGCTAGTACCGTCGGCGGTACGAACTGAGGCTGACAATGCGGAGAGTTTTAAACCTGAGCGCTGGACAAACTCTAGGGCTCCTTGTCCGAGGCAACTCACGCTGGCACCGCTGTCGAGCCTGTTCTGGAGGCGGAAACGCCCAAGCTCCGTCTAGTGACTGGCTTGACCCAAAGACAGGCTGCGCGGAATTGTCATTCAGGGTAAGTAATGTTCTTGCTGGCTCGCTTGGAGGCCTACTAACATTATACACTGGTGGAGGCTTAGAGAAATCGGGCCTTGACGCTTGCACAACACCAGTGACAGAATCAGTCGACAGTCTCTCCTGTGCAAAAGTTTGGTTAAAATTCTTCTGTCTCTTCCTTCGGGTAACCGGAGGAGAGGAGGGAGCTGTTGTCTGTTTTGGCTTTGCACCACTACAGTCCGATTCAGCGGGCTTATATATATAAAAATTATTGCTTCAGGCAATAAAGGGCAATAAAATTACAATGGGCAATGTAGCCACGTATGTGTATTTGATAATAACTTATGTGACAGAAGGTCTCAGCCAAAGGTACGGGAGATCCAACTCCGAAGGTCGCAGCGCAAACTTAAGTTCGAAGGTAGCAACCACAAAAACAATCCAAACAGTCGCAGCTCAAGTTAAGTTGACAGGCAGCAAAAGAAAATCCGAAAATAAAATAATAAAAAAATCAAAGTAATGATCAATCAAAAAAATATATAAGTGTAGGAATAAAATTCAAAAAAACTAGGCAAAACTGCATAAAACTTCAGCCGAAATCAGAATTAAAAAAAAAAATCAGAAGTCACAAAAAAATTATCAACTTATCCGAAATCGACAAAATGAAAATATTCTTCAGAAAAAAACTCAAAACAAAAAAAATATTCAAAGAAATTAATCAAACAATTATTTCAGGTTCCCTCCAGAAACTTCTTCTCAATCTTGCTAGGGATGGGAAAGGGTGGGAGAAGGTATGTGGGAATAAACAAACACAAAGAGAAAATAAATAAAAAAAGTTAAAGGATTGCAGAAAAAAAAATATAAGAAGGGGTTTGACTGATAAAAATTACTAAAAGTATTCACCAAAAAGAAAAATTTTGGAAAGCAGGAAGAGAAAAAAATCAAAAACTTAGGAATGTGAGAACCTTGATGAGGTTCCCAAAACCCACAACAGCTGTCCTGCCTGTGGAGCTAGGAATCACCCCTGAACTTAGACGAACTCAGCGATCAAGTTCACTGTCATACCAAGACAGCATCGGGGCTGTGCAAGCGTACAAGACCAGTGAAGAGTCACGCAGGCTACTGCCTAAGTTGGGTGTTCGTCAGACTCACCAGCTCACTACGACATGAGACAATAATGATCCCGAAGATTAGGCATGTCAGTGCAACATCGGACATCGCTAAAGACACAGGCACTAATCCCGAGCATCAGTCATCCCATGTCGAGGACAGGGCAGAGTTGGATGAAGTGTGTCCCATTTGCTAAAAGCTGACATGCCTATGGACACTATTAGACAGGTCAGGAAAGAGGCACTAGACCTCGAAGGTGCTTTACAAAAAAAATTAAAGTCGAGATGACTGCCGTTCAGGCCAAACATCGCATAAGTCCGAGAAGGACTAGCAGATCAGCCTAAGCTGACAAGCCAAAGCCAGAGGCGCAAAGCCTCCAGAAGATGCTGGAGTGTCTTCCCTAGGGAAGACATGCTTCGCGTTGGGCGCCATGTTATGATGTGTAAATGTGTGCGCGTATGCAACGTGAAGTTGCCGCGAGATGTTCAGTTGGCACGCGCTAGCTGGCAGCACGTCCTAGCTCGTCGGTATGGGGTGAGAGTCCTTGAACATCCGAGTCACACACTCATAACTGAGTTCGCGTGCCTGTGGCGAGAAAAGGTTGTGGACTCCTTCTCTCAGGTCTGCCAGAAAGGATAAAAACGAACAAGAAACAGATGAAAGGAAGAACAAGAGGTCTGGTGTCACCTGATGTTCCTAGCCATACTGAACCATCTTGAGAAATTATAATTAAACAAGAAAAACTACCCCCAAATACGATGGCTCAGTCTCTAACCCACGCCATCCCTGTACCTGGCTAGGGTACAGGCCCAACCTATAAAAGGTGCTGAAACAAAAACCAAATGAAAATAAAATTAGACCAACAGCATTGGGATAGAGGGAGAAGGGGATGAGGGGATCAAGAAAAGGAAAGAAGTTTCATGAGGGCTCCTGAAAATAACAACAACAATATTTAAATCATTTAATCAAATTAACAGATCGGTATATTAAAGAAAATATAAAAACGCTTACGGATATATGTGTATATATATAATCGTATTCAAAAAGAACTACCTTCATTCATTACTACGACAATATGTGATGAATCTATATTAATTTAATGTCTAATCCTATACATGTTTTCATTAGCTTCCAATTCAATTAAATATGATGGTCATTGACACCAAAAAAATTTTAAAGTACATTTACCTCAAGCGTGGCATATAAGATTAAACAAATCTAATTCAACATCTTAAAGATTCAGCTATCTTAAACTAATTGCAATTGACTAACGTTTAGTCGAGCATTCTATTCTAACTAGAACAAATTCATAAGACCGTGATCAGTTAACTAGCATGGCGAATGAAACCAAACTACCTATGTCAACAACACAGACAAATATTTTTAACGCCAGAGTCTACCGAGTGTGTAGCGGAAAAACGGAGAATCCATTATAAGTAATCAAATTAACACAAATATACCCATATATCATCTGAGATTTCGAATAAGTACAAAAGAACGCGACCCTAGGACTACATTGTGCACAATATAACCCCAACTCAAAATTAATGCTCAAGCTTAACTACAGCTCGCAGAAGACTCAGGGATATATACATTTCAACTATTCGTAACGGTCTATTATATCTCATTTAAAGTGAGTAAACGCGAAACTCAACGTCAAACTCTAATTTTCAATTATAATTTGCAAACTTTTTTTTCTTTTCTTTACTGTATCTTATGAATTTCCTCACCAAAAACATCAAATATAATTTCAGAATGGTTGATGTTAATTATAATCCTTATTAATTGAAGATCATGTCTAACTTTACAATTACTCGTCAGGAAACGAGACAAAATTTATATGACTGCCAACATCTTATGATGAACAGGCGAATTACCTAAAAACATTTTCCTCAAAAATTTCGCAATTACTAAAGATATAGTACGCAGACGAATGACGTTAAATAAAAGATATCAGGGTAGCAAATAGCGCTTATCGACTTACTGTCCAAAAACAATAATTGCTGAATGCTAAAATAACTAATTAACTAAGCACCTCAAACAATTTTGTTATCACACTAATACGAATTTTACACTATAACCTCTTAAGCTACAATTTAGCAGGTAAACAAAATGAATTTTAAAACTTAGCTGTTATCCAAAGTGGATTTTCTTCCAAGGGATCCGTTGCGAGAATTTGAATCGCTTGAGGATTTTGCCGGTACAGCTACCACTTGTTGCCGTGATGGAATAATTGTTTTTTTCCGGAATACGCACCTTGTTGTCGGTTGTAAGTGCTATTATGAAGTTTTTCTTCTTTTTTTCTGTCTGTCTTTTACTTCCTTGAACTTTGCTTGTCCCTTGGGGCCAAGTCTTCTGTGCCTAAATTGCTCAACACTTGATGAGACTTGCAAGTCGCTACAAGGTGAAAAGGGAAATGTAAGCAAGCTTATCACTATCACAGAATGTAAAATTTTACCCTGTCCTATCGTTATCGCTTCCAAATGGGAAGGGGATGATCGCACTGACGAGCGTTTTTTTGTTAATGCCTATCTTGCTCTTTCTTTTTTGTGGATTTGTGGTACTTCCTCGGGCACCTGAGGAATGCTAGCCGGCTCTTCCCAATTAGAAGAGCTTAAGAGCTAATTCCTGATAGGGACGGTGCGTAATAAGATTCCGTTGCAATCTGTACTAATTTTAGCCTGATATTACTACTATCACGACTTTTTTTTTTTTTTTTGGACCGTCTTTTCTCACTGCCTCTCGAGTACTTTAGGCCTAATTTTTGGTGAGGTGAGATAACTTTGGGGCCGACAATATCTTTTATTATGCGTCTGTGGAGTGGATTTAAGTAAATTCTAATTAGATCAAACTAAATCATAGCACGATGGCTATGATAAGAGCGGAATATAAATTCTTTTGCAAGAAGCACTTACCAGGCGATGTTGACCAGTTGACAGCTGACAAGTATTTAACCTTCTTCATATGAAGGAAGCTCTGTCGTTTTCAACCTGTCAAACGGCGCCAACTTCACACTTACCAGGGACAGTGCAACTGATTAAGATGGATCGTTTACCAAACCGACATCTAGATGGTATGGACAACAAAAGCAGTGTGCTCTGTGCTGTCAATCTTATAGGTGGCAATAGTTAAAACTAAACAACAATTGACTCACATTACATACTTGTGAAAAGATAGGGCGCCGGTGGCTGTTATTCCCACAAGATTGCACAATGCACTTAATTTCACCTAGTGAATAAAATTACACAGTTTTCGAAACAAAGTTTAATTAAATAAATCTATTCACACACGACATATACACGTTAGAGCTTCTCCTTTAGTTACTTCCTCGTAGGATCAGATAAATCTGAAGCTAAAACACACAATTTGGGAAACAACCGCCATCTACAGGTGAAAACTAAACACACTTTTAGCTGCTAAAAACACAATATCGCGTTTTGGCTAAATATTTAGCGACGAAATTTCGCAGCTAAATTTCCATACAAAATTTACCCGCTAAATGAATACAATACCGGGCTTATATGAACACAATACCGGGCTTTAAGTGGGAAATAGAATTTGCAGCTGGCGCTGGTGCTCACTTTTGGAGCTGGCGCGCACTCTGGTGCTCGGTCTGTAGCGAAGTTCGAACAGAATATGTAGCACTGTCACTTTTGAAATTGTTTCCTAAAAGTAGCGTTGTTATCCTTATTAAAGTATTCAAAAGTTGCTTCACAAAACTCAAACTCAATTAAGCAACAATACAACTTAATAGAAATAAAAGCACTTAATACTTATTCCGCTTTCCTCTGAAATCTTTTTCCACAGTTTTGCCTTCGTTTCCAGGTTTTATATTCGGGATGTGATAAATCCCAGAATACATGTTGTTTCCGAATAGTTTTAATTAATCCAATTAAATCCAAATCCATTAATTTAGAAATGTCACTTTTGGCGCGCACCAAGAAGTTGAAAGTTGGCAAAAGTGCGTGCCAGCACCACGTGCCAGCGCCAGCTACAAATTCTGTCGGCGATATCAAATGGCTACGGCTTAGAACATAAAGCTAAACAGGAATGGCAGTATCGCGTATATGTGATGTAGAAGTGTTTTGCTTATATTTTCAGAAGTGTCAAAGTTTAAGTTGTGTTGTGAAAGTTTTATGAAAACAGGAATTTATCGAGTTGATAAGTATTAACGATTGCTACTTATAGCCTAGTAAAGTGTAAAAATACTTTGTGATATCTTATTTTGCCCTTTTATTGTGTAAAACTCCACAATAAATCACAAATTTAGTGATGAAGTGTGCTGTGTACTGCTGCAAATTTTATCGCCGCAGCGCGAGAATAATCTTTTTTTCAGGAAAGTATATGTTATAATTATAATCTCTAAGGTATCTTTGCTTATATTAATCCGATTATATTAAGCGACAGTCATTTATAATAGTAAATATTCATTATTTTCTTGGCTATAGATCTTTGTTTACATTTGTAATCTAGCCAAATATAGCTTTGCCCTTATTGTCACTGTCGGCTCGCGGAAAATTTTTCAGAGGGGGGCAGAACATATTTTTCGATTTAAAACTAAAAATATTTTAAGTATAATTATATATATTTCCCAAAATTAGCAAATAATATATATAAGTACTTCAAATAAATAATTTTAAATGCAATAGACAAAAGACAAACCGCTGGGGACCAAAAAAGATACATAAGTTATAATAAAATCATATTTTAACTTATCTAAATCACCTATCTCAACCTCCACGTGGTGGTCCCTGGAAACAAATGAGCACTGTTTGTATTCAATAACGATGCTCACTTGGCTAAAAGAGAAGGTGGAACAGTTTAAATGCATAAATTATTGAAAATTTCAAAGCATTTCGCAACTGTTTTTCTAAATTGTGTTAGATCTTATTATAATTAGAAAATCAATTTCATCTTTCCGCACATTTTTAAATGTAATTTAATAATAAAATTTTAAAAATAAATATTAATTAATTTTGATTTAATACAATTTGTAATTATGCAAAAGATATATCAGCCCCGCTTCAAAAAATATCAAATTTGACTACTGTCATGGTGTACAAACACATAGAAAACCCTCACCTCTCCAGAAAGGAAAATGCCGACGTTTTCCTAGCTTACTGCCATTCCTGTCTAGCTTTATTTTCCTTAGAACAGAAAACGAAAGGTAGAGTGCACTATGCTCAAAAAGTTTCCGAATTTTCCTTATGTGTTTGAAAGGTGTGAATGTGTTAGTTTTCACCATGGAAGTAGTAAATTTTTGACTCATTCGAAGTGGTCCTCGCAATAATTACTACCATCGGATAGTATATAATCAGTTCTACCGATGGATTTTAACCACAGTTCTCTGAAGTCTTCATCTTTTGGAAACCTAAAATACCAAAAGGTATAAAAATATTTTAATACTTTGAAAGTTTTATTAGAGACCCCAGGCAAAAACTTCCGTCACCCGTCGCTGAAACAATAAGGCGAGCCAAAACTCTGATCAAACCCAAATGTAAACAAATGAGCGCCGTCAAGAGAAATGGTTATATTTTTTGGTAATTTAGCTTTCATTTATACAGCTTTTGCATATATTTCAAAGAAAATGGTGTATAATTGCTTATTATTTCATTTAAATTCCCTGACAAATGATTTTCCACACCCAATGAGTCGATTATTGTAACAACAAAATATCGCACACTTCATCACGAAAAATGTTCAAATTAAGCACCTCAGATTCTTAGTAAACTAAACCAAAACAGTCTTTTAAATGTTAATTGTCTTTATTTGTAAAATTACACCACTTTTAACAACTAAACACTGAAAATTATTCAATAAACGCTTGGACCCGCACTCTTCAGAAAGTCCACGTCAAATTGACATTTCTTCTTAGAACATAAAGCTAAAGCTTATGTTCTAAGCATTTCTTTATGGCGAAGTTGAAGCTCCCTTCCCACACCTTTCCAATGAACAAAAAATCGGAAAACACATACACGATTTATACACGGTATTGCACTTCCTTTCGTTTTCTGTTCTAAGTTATTTTCTTAGAACAGAAAACGAAAGGAAGTGCAATACCGTCTATAAACCGTGTACGTGTTTTCCGATTTTTTGTTCATGGGAAAGGTGTGGGAAGGGAACCCAGAGCACGCCTTCCGAAATGTCAATTTGACATGGACTATCTGAAGAGTGCACATTCAAAGTGTTTATAGAGTGTTTATTGAATAATTTTCACTGTTCTATTATTAAAAGTGGTGTAATTTTACAAATAAAGACAATTAACATTTAAAAGACTGTTTTGGTTTAGTTTACTAAGAATCTGAGGTGCTTAATTTGAACATTTTTCGTGATGAAGTGTGTGGTATTTTGTTGTAAAAATAATCGGCGCAATTGGTGTGGAAAATCATTTTTCAGGAAAGTTAAATAATGTAATAAGCAATTATACAGCATTTTCTTTGAAATATGTGCAAAAGCTGTATAAATAAAAGCTAAATTACCAAAGAATATAGACATTTCTCTTGATGGTGCTCGTTTGTTTACATTTGAGCTTCATCAGAGTTTTGGATCGCCTTGGTGGTTCAGCGACAGCTGGCGGAAGTTTTTGCCTAGGGGCTCTAATAAAACTTGAAAAATATTAAAATATTTTTCTACTTTTTGGTATTTTAGGTTTTCAAAAGATAAAGACTTCAGAGAACTCTGGTTAAAATCCATCGGTAGAACTGATTATATACCATCCGATGGTAGTAATATTTGCGAGGACCACTTCGAATGAGTCAAAAATTTACTACTTCCATGGTGAAAACTAACACATTTACACCTTTCAAACACATAAGGAAAATTCGGACACTTTTTGAGCATGGTGCACTTCCTTTCGTTTTCTGTTCTAAGGTTATTTTCTAATGGCTACGTTTTTAACTTTTGACAGTTCGCGCTAGGGATGGGGGGATCGAACTGAGAAAAACGATTCAGTACGGATCGATCTGTAATTTTTTTTCGATTTCGTAGATTGATTAATCGCCTTAAAAGGATCGATATCCATTGATTGAATAGATCGATTCAGTTTATTTTGATATTTCAATTTATTTCAGCTTTTTAAATTGCAAGTAATTAAACCTGTTTCTACATATAAAAATATAGGATCATTATTAAATCAATTTATTAAATAATAGAAAACAACCTTTGTAGCTTACAAATCTTTGGTATTTCAGAATTGTTGCTTATTTAATTGGAACAAAATTTGCGATCATGAAGCAGAGTCTATTTTGAAAGTACTCAGTCTTCATTGAAGGAACAAGTACTCGTCTTCATTAAAGTAACACAACTAAAAATGTACACCCGAAAAGTACAAGAGAAGCACAACTTTTGTGCCGCGTATTTGCAAGAGCAAACATTTTTTTACTAATATCACATGTCCCAGAAACCTTCCAGGAATATTTTGAAAATACGTCCCCAAGGCATTTTTATGTCTGATTTCAGAAGCGATTTGAGGACATTTTATAAGTATGTACGAAGAACATTCTCGTAAGTTTTCTGGGAAGGTTTCTGGTCTTAGCCCTAAAAATTTATATCTTGGGGACGTTTTTTGAAAATATTCTGGGAATGTTTTATTCTTTCGTTTTAAACGGAAATCACCACAAGTTAAAGTTGACAGTTCACCTTTATCTTCCTCCCTGTCTTTACCTTGAGGGAAACATGAATACCTCTTAGTTAAAAATTCCAAAATGGGCGCAGTTCTGGCTTACTATTCAAAAAATGTTTTAATAAAAGACTATGTAAGATTTTAAAGCACGCAAATAAATTCTCCGTCTTTTTAATTTATTGTGGAAAGTTTTTTTACACAATTCATCATTGTTTAAATGTCTAAATCCATATTATTTTAAAAGTGTAAAATCTGGCACATTTGAGACTTTAGATTAAAAAAAAACTATTAATAAGTGTCAAATCTTGGAGCCTAGCCTCTTTCCCTTGACGAGTCTGGACATGTTTCACCCTGCATTGCTTGTCACTTTTCATTGTCTCTCGGACGTGCGTGTCGATAATCTCGAATGTGAATTTAGTTTTAACTTTAGAATGGCCGATTTTGAGGCTATGAATGAATATCTTGGTGATTTGGACTTCCATACCTGTCTGTCTAGTGACGATATTGACAGGAACGTATCTGGTTTCTATGAAATTTTATACGAAGCCTTCGCTAGGTTTGTCCCCTATGTCCGGGTTAGAAGTAGAGAATCCGCTCCCCCCTGGTTTAACAGAGAATTAAAAACTCTCAGAAATAGGAAAAATAGACTCTGGAAAAGGTACCTGCGAGTGGGAAGTGTAGACTCTAAGCGTGAATTTATTCTTTGTCACGAACATTTCATAAGTCTTTCTCGTTCTCTATATGACGAATACCTACTGAACCTTAGAGGCAACTTATTCTCTAACCCCCGTGCATTTTTTGATTACGTCAATATGAAGAGAAGGGTTGATAACTATCCATCGACTATGGATATCGGGTTAAGTTCCAGTAACGATTCTAGGGTTATTTGTAATTTATTTGCTGAATACTTCAGGGGCGCATTTGAATCATCCGATTTTTATCCAGAAAGTAACAACTTTTCGCACATTAATAATAGTAATATATCCCCCGTACCTATTCCATCTATCACGGAGGAGAGCTTATACAAGTATATTTTGGATCTTCCGGATGACTTTTCTTATGGCCCGGACGGGGTTCCTGCTGTTGTCTTAAAGAAGTGTTCTTCGGTGTTATTGTGTCCTTTACTTATGCTCTTCCGGCGATCTATCTTGGTTGGTCGCTTCCCTACATTCTGGAAGGCTTCATTTTTAATCCCCATATTTAAGAGTGGGAATAGGAGAGAGATTGTTAACTATAGACCTATTGCTAAACTATCTTGCATTCCAAAACTCTTCGAACTGATGATCCAGTCCCAATTGTCTATTGGGTGTAGGGGATTAATCTCTAGCAGGCAGCATGGATTCATTCAGGGTAGGTCAACGGTTTCCAACTTGTTAGAGTTTGTGTCTGGCAGTGTGGGTGGATTTCTGGAAGGTTACCAGACTGACTGCATTTATACCGACTTTAGTAAGGCCTTTGATAAGCTGTCTCACTCTATTATCGTTTTCAAATTGGCCAGGTTGGGTTTCCCGGCTCAACTCATTGCATGGATTAAGTCGTATTTATACAATAGGACTTATAGAGTGCGTTTTGGTGGCGTGCTCTCTGATGCTTTTGTGGCTCCTTCCGGCGTTCCTCAGGGTAGTCATCGTGGGCCTCTGTTGTTCATCTTGTCTATTGATGACATTACTTATTTGCTTCAAAGAAGTAAAATTCTTATTTATGCGGACGATATCAAGATTTTTCTCCCAATCAAATCTTTTGCGGATTGCGAGATATTGCAGTCAGACCTGCAAATATTTTATAGCTGGTGTGTCAATAATAATCTTAAATTAAACATCGGTAAATGTCAGGTTATGACCTTCTCGAGGTCCATCAACTGCTGTACTTTTCAGTACAAGTTTGAAGATACTAGTATTATGGGGATGATGTGCCTCCTGTTTTCTAGGTCCAGTCTTCATCCGCCAATGTATTCACAGATTGACTCCACACTCACTCCGGCCTATGTTGTTCGGTGGACGTTGCTGGGGGCCTTCCTTCTCTATGGCTGCAATTGCCTCAAGAGCATTTAGCTCCGAGGACTTTAAAACTTCGCCTTTATTTCAAGGACTTTATAATTTTTGTAATCTGACGATTACAAAATACAAAATTGAATATTTAAGAATTCCGATTAATTTAAACCAAAACTTTATTAAATTCTTTAGATGTAATACAAATTATGAGTGGTACGGTTGAAGACCAAAAATCAACTGAACTTTTTTACAAATTATTTGACAACATTCAAAATAAAATAATCCCAAGCTACTTGGGTAACCTTTTGCAACAAGTAAATACAGAACGTAATTGAATCGAACGGAACCTAATTTAAAACATTATAAATGTTACTTTTGGTAAATTAAGAGCGTCACCACATTACTCCCCCGCCAGCGAATCCTAAGGATTCCGCGAAACGTTCCGGAGGTTTCGTAGTTCGTCCTGCTCTGGTTTTTCTAGCTGGAAATAGGGTATTTCCGTCTTTTGAAAATGTAATTTTTGGTATGTTATTTTGAATTGGATGATTTTGTTCTGAATTGTTTGTGTCTGCCGTTAAATCTGGGTTCTCCGACGCTGGTTGAAAAGACACCCTTTTATTTGCTCGGCTTGTTTGTGGTGGATCGTTGATCACTGGCTCTAACGTTCTTTGATTTCTATTGTTCTGTTGGGAAATGTCGGTTGGTGAAATAAAATTTGACTTCGACCTGTGAAAATGTTGAGTGTTCTCCAGCGCTGGCTGAACAGACACACTTTTGTTTGTAACACGGTCGTTTGACACTGGCAAATCTGACCTGTATGTGGCGTTAGGCCCTTATTCATGTGCCTTGAATGAAGTGCGTTGCAAATTATCGTCCTTTGAGTTATTAAAACAAGGTTTAAGTCTGTTGAGAGAAACATTAATCTCTTTTCCTTTAACTAAGATTTGTAAAATTTTTCGTTTCTGTCCAATACCCGGTATGGTCCCTCGTATGGAGGTTTTAAACTTGGTCGCGCTCCGTCTACACGAATGAAAACAAACGGGCAATTTTTCAAATCTTTAAATATGAAATTTTTCTGCAAAATATGCCGAGATGCCGGTGATGGTCGTATATTCTCAAACTGTTGTTCGAGATTTTTTATGAACTCAGTTTGGTTATTCAAAAATAATGGTTGGTTAAAAAAATCACCGGGTAGACGTATGTTTTCTCCATAGACTAATTTAGCTGGGGAGTATTGAAATTCATCGCTGCTAATTGCTCTAAAACCTAATAACACGAGTGGTAAATATTTTGTCCACTGAGAATTTTGGTAACACATTAGCGATGCTTTCAAGGACCTATGCCAGCGTTCAATAAATCCATTCGCTTGAGGGTGGTAGGCTGTTGTGCGACAACGTTTGATACCTAGTAAGTTTGTAAGTTCTTTAAACAAATATGACTCGAATTGTGATCCTTGGTCTGTGATGATTTTTGAAGGTATACCGAACCTTGAAATCCAGTTTTTTATTAATGCAGATGCTACCGTTTCTGCACATATGTTTTCAATTGGAATTGCTTCTGGCCACCGAGTGTATCTATCTATAATTGTCAAGCAATATTTAAAGCCTTCCGAGTCTGGCAATGGACCTATCAAATCTAAATGTATTGTATTGAAACGTTCAGTTTCATGTTGAAAGTCGGCAAGTGGAGGATTAACGTGTCTTGATATTTTCGCTCTTTGACATGCTAAACAATTTCTACTCCATTCTTTTACATCTTTTTTTATTGACGGCCAGATTACTCTATTGACTAGTAGTTTAACTGAAGATTTGATTCCTGGGTGGCTTAAATTATGAATTGCCGAAAACATTTCTTTACGAAAATTTGCAGGAATGTATGGGCGGATTCTATTAATAGAAACGTCACAATAAATTTCTTTCTCCGAATTAATTAATTTCACTTTAATTATCTTTAGTGAAGAATTTTTTATCAAAAATTGAAGTTCAAGATCATCGATTTGTGCATCGGCGATTGCTTCAAAATCAATAGCTCCAGTAATGCCAATTTCGTTAAGCCTTGATAATGTATCGGCTACGATATTGCCTTTACCTGAAATGTGCTTGATATCGGTTGAAAATTGGTCGATGTAGTCGAGATGTCTTACCTGCCTAGGTGACGCTTTTTCAGGATTTTGTTTGAAAGCAAACACCAATGGCTTATGATCTGTATATATAGTGAAATTTCTTCCATCTAAAAGAAATCTAAAATGTTTTATACTGTAGTAAATTGCAAGGAGTTCGCGGTCGTATGTACTATACTTTGTTTGAGCTATAGTTAATTTGGAAGAGAAAAAACCTAACGGTTTCCAAATGTTATTACAATTCTGTTGTACTACTGCTCCGATGCCGAAATCTGAAGCATCAACTACTAATGCCAATGCAGCATTACTTGATTGAAATGATAATAAAGTTGATTCGTATAATTGTGTTTTGGTTGCTTCGAAAGCTTCGATTGCTTCTTTTGTCCAATTTATTTTCTTTTTGCCGTCTTTTTTGTCGCCTATTAAAAATTTATTCAATGGGAGTTGGGTTATTGCAGCATTTTTTAAAAATTTACGATAGAAGTTTATCATTCCTAAAAAACGTCTTAATTCTTTTACCGTTTCAGGAAGTTTCATTGAATTGATTGCCTCAACGCGTTCTGGTAATGGTTTGATACCGTCAGTTGAAACTAAATGCCCCAAAAATTTAACCGCCTGTTCCATAAACTTGCACTTTTCTAAATTTATGGATAGCCCGTTTTCTTCAAATTTTGAAAAAATTTGTTTAAGATGGTTGAGGTGTTCTTTTTCTGATTTCGAGGCTGTTAATACGTCGTCTAGATAAACGAAACAGAATGGCAAATCGCGTAATATAGAATGGATAAACCTTTGAAACGTTTGAGCTGCATTGCATAGGCCGAAAGTCATTCGTGTAAATTCGAAAAGGCCGAAAGGTGTGCAAATTGCAGTTTTAGGAATGTCTGAAGGTGCTACTGGAATTTGGTGGTATGCTTTAATCAAATCGATTGTTGAAAATATTTTACTTCCTTCCAATTGATTTGCAAAGTCTTGGATGTGTGGTATAGGATATCTGTCCGGAATGGTTTTTGCGTTGAGCCGTCTGTAATCCCCACATGGTCTCCATTCGCCACTCTTTTTCTTAACGAGATGCAGCGGGGATGACCAAGGACTATTAGAAGGACGACAGATTCCTTGTTCCAGTAAAAATTTAAATTCCGTTTTTGCGGCCGAAAGCTTTTCTCCGGTCAATCGACGAACTTTCGAAGCAATGGGTTGTCCCTCGATATTAATGTAGTGTAAGACATCATGCTTAGTTTGTTTTGTGAAATTGCTATCCGTTGTAATTGACTTAAAATTTTGAAGTAATGCGTATACTTTATGATTGAGTAATGGGTCAATGTAAATGGCTAACGATTCTGAAAAACCTTTGACTGATTTGGCAGTTGACCTTAGAGAAGTTAGGGGATCGATAAGTACCCTATTCTTCAAATCAACTAGTAACCCGAACTTGCGTAAAAAATCGGCACCAATTATAGGTTTTGAAACATCGGCGATGATAAACTCCCACTGAAAATTTCGACGAAGTCCCAAGTTTAGTGTTAGCTGCCAAAAGTTTGAGAATGTTAGAGTTATACAATTTTGGTTGAAAATTAGGTATAACTGAAACATCTGAGCCGGTATCGATTAAAAATTGTATGTTGGTTGATTTGTCAAGAATGTGTAGACGACTTTTGAATAGGTCAGTATCCCCCGTCGTCAATGGAGTCTGACCAATTAGTTTGTTGAATTGTTAACAACAAATTTACACGGTTGAGTGCATTTATTGGCTTTAATGCCAAATTTAAAGTGATACCAACACAACTCTTTGCCTTTTGACAGACTACGATTTCTTGAGTTATTTCGAGATTTTGATCTTGAATTTGTATGTTTATATGTAGGTCTAAATTTTGAGCGAGAAAATTGTCTGAATTGTTCTGTAAGTTCGCTGACTTGATTTTGTAGTGCCGTAACAACAGAAACACTTGGTTCTAAATCAGCTTTTAAAGTATAAACTTCAGTTCGACCTGTAACTTCAAGAATTTTGTCAGCCATCGCTGATAACTCATCCGTTGTTCCTAGACTACAAGCCAAAATAGCTTGTACGTTCGGAGGTAATCTTTGTAGCCAGAGAGATTTTAAAATTTCATCTGATAACTTTCCCGAATTTAATGTTTTCATTTCTCGTAAAAGTTGAGATGGTCGAGCATTGCCTAATGTCAACTCATTCAACAGTTGTTTGAGTTTGAAATTATCAGATGACGAAAGACGTGAGATTAACGTTTCTTTAAACTTTAGATATTTGTCCACCGTTGGTGGATTCGAGATAATATCACTAATGTCCCTAAACACACTTTCATCCAACGCACTTAACAAGTGGTTGAATTTCGTCTGATCCTGGTTTATTCCTGCCAGGTCGAATTGAGATTCGAGCTGGAGGAACCATGCCTGCGGATTTGCTCGCCAAAAAGGTATGGTTTTGACAGCGACTGCATTTACGGACAACGAAGCAAGTGGAATAAGTGGTGCAGCCAATTGACCCGGGTCAGACACGCATGGCTTGGTAGAACTTTCACCGAACAAATCACTCAATTCGTTCATCTTATTTAAATGTTGCAATGATTTTACAATATGGGTTCAGTAATTTTGACACAAAAAAATAATTTTTTAAATTAATGTATATTAATAAACCAAAAAAAAAAACCAAAAAAAAACTTATCTGTTGTTGCTGATGTTCTAATTGTTGACGTTTTCTTGTAACTCTTAAATTCCTTATGCTTGGCTATGACGTCTGACGGTTTCTTCCTGCTGTTTACCGCAGGTGGTTGTTTTCCTGCTGTCACTCGCACGTACTCGTCTTCCTACTACTAATTGCTTGTGGTTGCTGTGCGTTTTGATGACGATAGAGTGCCTTACCGCTGGTGGGGGGCGCTTCTATCAATCATACTTTTATACGAGCGTACCTTACTACTGGTGGGGGGTACCTCTGTTGATACTTAAAAAAAAATGTATTGATAAGTGCATGCCTTACCACTGGTGGGGGGCACGTTTATCAATATTAACTTTAAGTGACGTTTGTGTTTGGTGTGACGTCTCTGTTTGATGTGACGTTCTGCTTGATGCAGACGTTTTGTACTGCTGTCGGGGTCACCAATATGGGGATGATGTGCCTCCTGTTTTCTAGGTCCAGTCTTCATCCGCCAATGTATTCACAGATTGACTCCACACTCACTCCGGCCTATGTTGTTCGGTGGACGTTGCTGGGGGCCTTCCTTCTCTATGGCTGCAATTGCCTCAAGAGCATTTAGCTCCGAGGACTTTAAAACTTCGCCTTTATTTCAAGGACTTTATAATTTTTGTAATCTGACGATTACAAAATACAAAATTGAATATTTAAGAATTCCGATTAATTTAAACCAAAACTTTATTAAATTCTTTAGATGTAATACAAATTATGAGTGGTACGGTTGAAGACCAAAAATCAACTGAACTTTTTTACAAATTATTTGACAACATTCAAAATAAAATAATCCCAAGCTACTTGGGTAACCTTTTGCAACAAGTAAATACAGAACGTAATTGAATCGAACGGAACCTAATTTAAAACATTATAAATGTTACTTTTGGTAAATTAAGAGCGTCACCACAGTATTCAACGGGTGGAAGGAGTGAAGGATTTGGGTGTGTATCTTGATAGGCAACTTAACTTCATCCCCCACATTAATAATATCGTTGCCAGGGCCAGCTCTATGCTGGGTTTTATCCTTCGTTGGTCCAGGGAATTTCCTAGCCCTCACATAAGACTCCATCTTTATACATCCCTTGTTAGACCACTGCTGGAGTATGCTAGTCCGGTTTGGTCTCCGTTTTATGGATCTCACACTAAACGTATTGAATCTGTACAGCGCAGATTTGTGAGATCGGCCCTTCGTGCTTTGCTGTGGAGTGACCCTTTTATTCTACCTCCATATGGTGATCGATTGGGACTGTTACAACTTGCTACTCTCGAGAAGCGTCGCTGGGTTGCCGATATAATTTTTCTACACCAGCTTCTACAGGGAAAGATTGACAGTGTGGAACTTTCTTCCAAAATATCACCTAGAGAACTGTCCTATTCCCTTCGAAACCGTTCGAACTTTCAGATAGCTTTCTCGCGCACTAGTTACGGTATGTTCGAGCCTGTTAATCGCATGTGTAGGTTTGCTAATGGTGTTGGTGATGTATTCAGCACTAACGTAGACAAGTTAACATTAAATAGGAACCTTTATAACTTGTAACCATCCTGTTGGACTCACTTGTCTTTGTTCTTTTCGATTTTGTTTTTTGTGTGGTGTAAGGTTTCCTTCCTTGTATGTTTTGTATTGACTTGGCTTAAGCTGCCTGTGCATGCCTGATTGTTATGTTTGGGTGTATTTTGGCTTTTGTTTATTAATGATCTTATCTTTGTTTACTAATGATCGATCAATAACTGCGGATAACTTATTATTATTAACCGCATGTGTAGGGCCGTGGATATGTATCCTGTTTTTGACCTGGCTCTTGCCGGGTATGTGCTTGAACGTTCTCTGTTATCTCTGCACCCCTGATTGTAGTGTTTGGGAGTGTTTTGGATTTTTACTAATATTTTATACACAGATGCGGAATGATACAGCTAAATGCAAGTCCCTGGCGAACAGAGGGAACATCATTGTGCTCGCTCTGCAACATGGAAGAAGATGAAGACCTGCTTCATTATCTGGCTATTTGCCCGATACTCAAAGAATTTCGATTTATAGCATTTGGTAAAGGATTTCTTACAGAAACTGATGTTATAGCGATATTAAATGGTGGAAACTTCGATGCTCTGATCACATACGCCCAATTAGCCTGGAAATACCGGAAAATGTTAACGGATGAATACAACTGCTAACTGATGAATACACGTGCACAGCTTGTAGTTAACAGAAATTTTGCTTTTTGTTTTTTTTCTCTTTTGTGTTTTTTTTTTCTCTTTTCTTAATTTTTGAATATTAAATTATGCATGATTTTATATCCTCTAAAAACAAATTGTTTGCTCTCTTAAAAATGAATTTATTACTTCTTTTCAAAATGTACATCCTATTATAGTTATTATATTTATCTTACAAATTGGAAGCATATAATATTAGTAAATTGTCAACCCGACAGACGACCTTGGAGTCATTGTTGATGTTTATTAGGATTATTTTTGTATTGAACTAATTTGTGAAAGGAATTTGTTAAATAAACTTATTATTATTATTATTATTACTAATATTTTATTGCATGGGTTATGGGAGCCTCATTCGCCTCAATATATGTTATATTCTGGTGAATAGGTCAATTGATTCCAGGCTCTTGCTTGTGAAGTGCGCCTTCTGAGTTAGAAGGGTTAATTCTATCTATCTTTGATAGAGTAAAAATGGGCAGAACTGCTTCTTTCAGGAGATTAAGATCTACGTTGCATCTACGTGTATTCCACATGAGTTTCTTACTATTATTATACGTGGCAGTATATATACTTGTCTATTCCACTAGTTATATTCTACTTGTTGATTTGGCAAATCCGCGTAAACGGAGTTGGATCAATTCGTTGAGCGGTACGACCGCCATCCCATGGGTCGCAGGTTCGAGGCCAGTTCTCCCCGTGAGCTTTTATTAAGAAATTAAAATAATCCATTCTGTCTCTGGGCTGTTCTCTAGCTCGAAGGAATGCAAAAACAAGACTTTAAAGTTTCCTCACTTCACTTACCCTAATTTCCTTCCGGCTTTAGCCACGTCGGGTAAAAAATAAACTAATATGCATAACATCCAGGATGTCGGTACTTATACAAAATTCAACTATCTATCGAAGCAATTACAAGGTGCATCGTGTATTCCAAAATCAATTTGTATAAAAACTTAAAATCGCATATTCGAATTAAAGAAGGTATATAGAGAAAGTACCGCCAATATGGCCCAGGTTCGTTAAACTGCACGAAGAATCTTCCCTCATCCGGTTTTTTTAAAGTTGGCTGCTCTACCATTAAATTAAGTATGGCGCAGTGCTGTGGTACAACATTTACGCGAAAGCACGAAAAACTCAACTAATTACATGGTAAATGTCACTATGACGGTTCTAAATCACCTAAAATTAATAAAATCTAAATCAAAATTAATAAACTTACACTTATTGCACGATAATTCTTCGATGTAATCGATTCAGTCTTTTCAATGTAATTCGCGCGCGCACTTTACCGAGAGGAAAATAAACTTTCGCGCAATTTGTCATTTGACAGCAAATTTGTAAATGTACATGGTGCGCGAAAGGGCACGAAAAATACCGGAAATAGTAACCATATGGGAGGGAAGAAGTTTTTGTTTTCTTAATTTGGTATATCGAATTGGCAGTACTTTCTCTATATACCTTCTTTAATTCGAATATCACTTATTTTACATTTTTCTTTAAATAACTTATTTCTTTCTCATTGTGGAATCACCAAACCAGAAATAAAACATAATAAGCCACCGATGACAAAATCATGCAGTAGTCACTAAACTACACAGTTAACACTAAAATATTATAGAGATCACAAGCGCATTCACCAAACAATTACGATTCTTTTAACATTTTTTTACATTTGTCGGATTATTACACAAATTTTTGGTACGTCTTAAATAGATCGAAATTGGAAACAAATAAATCGATTCAAGCGGAATCGGTCCCACGTAAAATAGATTCAAAACCGGCAGATCCCAGGCTTAAAGATCGATCTTTTGAGATCGAATCGAAGATCGCCCATCCCTAGTTCGCGCACCACGCGCCTTAGAACCTACGAATAAAGAACGAAAGGAAGGGCCCATACGAAAATTTTCTGAAGCAAATTTTAAAATGGGATGGGTTTTTACTAACACTAATGGAAAACTACATTGGTGTAGTCAAAGAAAAATTTTACTGCAGAGGTTCTTTTTAAAAAATTTAATAATTTTGGCGCGCACTTCAAATTAAAAAACGCAAAATTTATCTTTGAACACTAATTTTTTAAAACACTTGCTTTTAAATTTCCACATTTGATTTAAATAAAATAAGTCAAGTATACAAATTTCTTCAGCTGAGTTATGAGGGCCTTTGAAATGTTTAAAATTGACTTATTTTATTAAAATTAAATGTGAAAAATTTAAAAACAAGTGTTTTAAAAAAAATAGTGTTAAAAAAAATCATTTTAATTTACGGCCTCCCTCCTCTTTTTGCAACCGGGCTTGGGACCGGCTTCGACAGAGTTGCGGCTTTGGTTGCTTGAAATGATTCTTGCAACACTAATTTAGTGGCTAGGATAATACTTATAGTTATTAAATTCTGTACATTATCTATATACTCTGAACTTAATTAGGAAATCTAAAATAGAAATTTCAACAAATAAATAAACTATTAAAATTTTTTCAACTAATAAAAAGTTAATATCTCTCTAGCTCCCCCTTATATTGAAAATTAACCATAGCACTGAACCTTAAAAGAAAACAAACGAATGGCTACCAAGAAAAATTACAAGTTACTTTTAGTTCGCTTTGTTTTCTTGCTAAAACTAATTGATTTGCCTTCAATTAAGTCATTCAATGTAGCATTACTATTTAACTACTATTTGTTCTATATTTACCTATGAAACGAGACTCCAACAGGATGATTTCGCACTTTGTTCTCACACAAATTTATAATGCACTTCATTTTATCAATTAATTATTGTTTTCTAAGTAAACTTCACTTATAATGTCTTTATAATAAACTGTCTTTAATGTTTTTTTAGCACTGCACTACACAAATTTTTAAAATTCTTAGCAAATTTTACACAATTTAAAATTTTCTTCCAGAGAACACTTGCCGGCATAAAAACTTTCACAATTGAAATGTCAAATTTTGACAATGAGCCTGCAATTTGACATTTAGTCTGCAGAAAATTTTGCTTCACTTTTTGTTCTCGTATATATACGTATCGGCCTTTCCTTTTGTTCTTTATTCGTAGCTTAGAACAGAAAACGAAAGGAAGTGCAATACCGTCTATAAACCGTGTACGTGTTTTCCGAATTTTTGTTCATGGGAAAGGTGTGGGAAGGGAACCCAGAGCACGCCTTCCGAAATGTCAATTTGACGTTGACTATCTGAAGAGTGCACATTCAAAGTATGTATAGATTGTTTATTGAATAATTTTCACTGTTCTATTATTAAAAGTGGTGTAATTTTACAAATAAAGACAATTAACATTTAAGAGACTGTTTTGGTTTAGTTTACTAAGAATCTGAGGTGCTTAATTTGAACATTTTTCGTGATGAAGTGTGCGGTATTTTGTTGTAAAAATAATCGGCGCAATTGGTGTGGAAAATCATTTTTCAGGAAAGTTAAATAATGACGGAAGTTTTTGCCTAGGGGCTCTAATAAAACTTGAAAAATATTAAAATATTTTTCTACTTTTTGGTATTTTAGGCTTCCAAAAGATAAAGACTTCAGAGAACTCTCGTTAAAATCCATCGGTTGAACTGATTATATGCCATCCGATGGTACTAATATTTGCGAGGACCACTTCGAATGAGTCAAAAATTTACTACTTCCATGGTGAAAACTAACCCATTTACACCTTTCAAACCCATAAGGAAAATTCGGACACTTTTTGAGCATGGTGCACTTCCTTTCGTTTTCTGTTCTAAGGTTCTGTCATTAACATCGATTGTGCGATATTCTATACACTTCAACATCGATGTTGATTCGCTCGACATCGATGTTTCGTGAACATCGATGAACATCGATCATCCCTAGCCCATCCCTAGTTCCAGGCTTTAAGTGCGAGCTGATTACGTCACGAATGGTAGAAAAGAGTTTATATTGTTTATAAATTTATATGAAGCTTAGGCATACCTTGTTTTTTGTACCGTGCCCAACCCAAAAAATTTCTTGGATGTATCTACGAGTAAGGTTGCAATTTATAGTGTTTTAGTGTTTAAAATGGAAGGGAACTAATTGCAATTCGCAATGATCTTTTTCCCACATAGAAGAATTACGGGAGGAAAATCTTTTTTCTAGGAAGTATACGATGTAATTAAGATAAATAAATGTGCTGTAATAATTTTGAGTAATTATATTAAGAGTCAGTACAAAATTTAATCAATATTTCAGTTTCTTTTATCCAGTTGGAGGAATTGTAGCATTTTCCCATCTTAGTATCCGGACGGAGCTCGTCAATGTAGCTTGATAATAATTTCAGAAAACAGCATGAATATTTGCAAAAAGACCTATAGCGAATACTTGCTTAAAAACGTTCATACTTCCATTTTACCCCCAACGCCAAATGGAAGGACATGGATAACTCGAGGGGACTTTCTCTATTTTCATTATAAATGTGAAGATTTCGATGATGTGGGATGGGGATGTGCATATCGTACTTTACAATCAATTTGCTCATGGATATTGAGGGCTTCGAATAGTCATACAGAGGAGGATAAGGTGCCATCAATTCCAGAGATTCAACAAACTCTAGTCAGTATATCAGATAAGCCGCAATCTTTTTTCGGATCCCATGAATGGATTGGGGCGCTCGAAGTTTTTTATGTAATCGACGCTCTGTATGACGTCCCATGCAAAATCTTACATATTTCACAAAGCGAAGATGTCAAGAAGTATGCAAATATTGTAAAACAATATTTCGAAGATTTTGGCGGTTTTATTATGATGGGAGGAGATATTGATGCCGCGTCGAAAGGAATCGCAGGAATACATATTAGCGGAAACCAAGCGTATTTTCTAGTCATTGTAAGTCATGAAATAAATAGTTGTTTATAACATAAAAGTTTATTTTTAGGATCCACATTTTATTGGAAGAGCTAAAGGGGCGCAGGATCTCATTGACAACGGGCTTGTTCGATGGCAACATACCTCTGAATTTATTGATAGCTCCTTCTACAATCTATGTTTACCACAAGTTAAAGCCAAAAAGGTTTTTGAGAATCATTAACACTAGAATTAACTTAATTAACATACTGGTAAAACCAGCGTTATTTTTACCCGTTAAATTTTAGTAAATAAAGGATGCCAAGATATGTTCTAGCTAGTTTTTTTGCTAAGTAATTTTCGATCGAATATTTAATTTTGTTTAAGATTAAATAAAAGCCTTAACACAATGCAGCACCAATTCTGATCCTGAGGTCGGCATCAAATCGCGGAAACTCAAAAAACTCGTATTTGGTGCCAGCCACAATGCAATGCATTTTAATATGCTATCAAAAGATATAAAATTAATTTGCCAGACAATAATTCGGTTGTTTATTTAGCAGCCAGACCTGTTATGTTCGCTCAATAAAGAATTTGGCTCGTTAAGTTGAGCCCAAAGATAAATTCATCTACCTAAAAACACCTGCGAATATACTTACTTGCATAAAAGGGGCATAATTGGAAGCGGCACGAAATTTTCTTTCCAATAACACCAAGCTTTAAGATTGATGCGCGGAGAGCGAAGGAAAGTACTTTAAAGTAACTGAATTATTTTCATAAAATTCCGCAGCTGCCGCACATAAAAGTTGCTTGAAAATTGGCAACAGTTACAATAACAGCACCGACAATTATACCCCGCCTCCCAACAGTAGAGCTTAGAGTATATAAGAACAGGAAAGGCCCTTATCTGTGAAACCGTGTACGTGTGATCGGCATTTGGCTTTTAGGCGAGGTGAGGACGGAGAGCTCTTCTCCTTAGTTTGCAAACTGTCAAAGTTATTACCGTGAATTGTCCGATGGTTTAACAATTTTGTTTTGTAATTCCATATAAAGTTCCGAGTGTTTTTTACTCTTTATTTTAGTGCAATATATTAGGAAACTTTAAAGCTAATAGTTTTAAACTTTTTGAAGTGTAGACAATGTACTTTAATAGTGAAATTGTTGAAATTAAGTGCGGGGTTTGTGTTGTGTAAAGAATCGGCGTTGTACACGTGGAATATCGTTTTTCAGGGAAGTTTTTGATTAAAATAATGTTTTGTTAGTTCTTAAGCTTGATATAATTGCATTGACACGCTAAGAACAGCAACGGAACGTAAAAAAATTAAAGTTTTCTTGGCGTTCTTAGTTTGTTTACATTTTCTAAGATCGAATTTTTTGCTTCTCCTTAGCTAACACAGTGGCTCCTGATTTAATTTTTATAAAGGGACACTAAAAACTTAAATTCGTGATTAAAATGTTTAAAAGTTTTTATTTAATTTTGTGATATAGATTCGCTAAAAAAAAGAAAATTATTCGCAATTCCTTGAGGCAATTGTAAAATGCGATTACGCTCTAATTTCCAATTTATGTTGGCCCTCCTCTAGAAATGTTGCTGTTTTACTACTGCCATGACGACAACAAACACAACTCAACGATTTAACTACATCAAGAAAAGTGCCGAGTTTTTTTTGACTTTAGGGCCTCTCGTAGTTATATACTCTAAGCAGTAGATATAGCGGCGCTAACAAAGTTTAAATCCACAGCCACCCATAAAACAATGGAAGAATCTAGCCAGAAAACTGGAATATGCAAGAAATTCTAAAAATAGGATTCAAGCATTGTTCGCACTGCCTGAAATGGCATTTAAAAGACAGACAAAATGAACATCTGGCAGCGAATCAGATGAGAAAACCGTTTATGCCGCTAGGAGGAAAGAAAGTAGACGGGAGCTAATGGAGACGGTGCGCATGTGTGAGAGTGAAAAGAGTGGCGCGAAGTTCAATTGAGTTCTGGAGGCTGGCGATTGAAAGTGGCTCGGGCGTGCGGAGTTTATTTTTCTTTGTCGCGATATAATAAAGAGGGAATTAATTGAGATGGTAAAGTTAAATTCGTGATGAGATAACGCGGAAAAGAGAACGATCCAATTCGGTGACTGAGGTCAGTAAAATTTTGTACGATACGCGGTATTTTGATAAACGTTTGCCTTGAACTAAAGTGGTGATATCTATTAATATTTACGAAAAGTGCCCGTATAATTAGATACTGTTCAAATTTCGGAAAAGTGGGTCGATTAGTGCTTTTTAGTACCTAAATTTGTTATTGTGCAATTATGAAGAAAAAACGGAATTTTGTGAACACAAGAACTCAGGGAATTAAAGTCCAGTTCTGATTTAGGCTGAGAACACGCAGACCCAAAATGAGGATGCTAGTTCGGGAACAAAATTGATTCGGCGCAAAGATGCTGTGGAAGTTATTAATTATGTACTAAATAATCCTTTCATTCTGAAATTATTTGTGAAGTTAAATCGAGAAAAGTGTATACGAAATATATGGATGTATATAAAAGCAAGAGTAGGGAAGTGTTGTGTTTCGCAAATTATAATTTTTGTGGTTGATTCAGTTTAGAATTCAAGCGAAACTATATATATATATATATATATATATATATATATATATATATATATGTGGGATGAATTCACTGGTTCAGGAATAAGATTTTGTGTTGCATGTACGATTTTCCTTTTCTCGAATAATAACACCTTTAATTTCTCGATTTCAATAACACCTATTTATTGTAATGAGTGATTTCGGATTACAAAAATGCACTTAACAATTGTAATTAATCGCATACAATTGCAAGTTACAACAATTTAAAATTTATAAGAAATTTAACAACGAATTAGAATGAACTGAACTGATTATTTGAAAGGTTGAATTCAAACTCCCAACTCCAAATGGTCCGAGATCCGCTAATCCCTGAAAATAATTGTTTTAGCATACCGTTCTTTGTGCATGCTTATCTGTGATAACTGATAAGCATGCTGTTTATTTGTTAAGAGCAGCAGCTGCATCGATGACCGATGTTACCAATGTGACTCCTAGGTAAGGTTGTGATATGTTTTGATTAATTTCTTTAATGATATCTCGTTTTTAAATACAGCGACGAGATCTTTCCTGGGAATTAAAAAGTGTAAGTAATTTTGTTACAAAGAAGTTATATTATTAATTGATCTTTTATTTCAGGCCTTAAAATCTCCAACATTCTCAGAGCATATTTTAACTATGGGGCGTCTAAAGGTGGTGTTCTTGCATTTTAAGGTTACGACTCTTACAAGTCCGTCTGAGCCTGGGTGCGTTTTCTCAATCCTTGCCAGTGCCCATCGCGCAGGAGGCAAGTTTTCATCCTTAACGAGGACTAGATCCCCGACCTTAGCATTAGGCTGGCGGCTAAGCCATTTGGGCCTTTGCTGGAGTCTCGACAGGTATTCCTGACTCCATCTTTTCCAAAAGTCCTGGTAGGTTTGTTGTATTAGCTGCCAGCGTGTCGTATAACTTGGTTGTTTATCGGTTGAAACGCTTTCGGGAGGGGTTAGGAGTGCATTACCAACGATGAAATGTCCTTGGGTGAGTACAGCACAATCATTCGGATCGTCGGTAAGAGGACAAAGTGGACGGCTGTTGAGGCAGGCTTCGATTTGGATAAGAACTGTAGATAGTTCCTCGAATGTGAGTTTCACATTTTTTACAATTCTTCTGAGATGGTACTTCATTGACCTTACTCCTGCATCCCATAGACCTCCAAAATGTGGTGAAGCAGGCGGAATGAAGTTCCAATTAACCTTTTGAAGAGCTAGTGTTGAAATCAGTTCTGGATTTATTGATTTGAGGAAAGACTGATATTCCTCTGATAATTTTTTATTTGCACCAACGAAATTCGTTCCGCAGTCACTATAAAGCTGTTGACATAATCCTCGACGTCCGGTGAACCTCTTAAAGGCAGCAATAAAGGCATTTGATGACAAGTCAGAGACTGCTTCAAGATGGATAGCTCTTGTGGATAGACATATAAAGAGCGCTAAATATCCCTTGGTTGTTTGGACTCTTCCCCGGCCAGTACGTGCCTTTATCTCAACTGGGCCAGCAAAGTCTACGCCGGTGTTCGTGAATGGTCGACTTGGTCTTACACGTGTAGCTGGGAGACTTCCCATTAGCTGAGTCCTTGTTTTCGCTGTACATCGGAAACATGTAATGCAGTTATGAATTACCTTCTTCTTTAGATTTCTAGCATTCAGTACCCAGTAATTCTTTCGTAGTAGGTTCAGCATAAGTTGTATCCCTCCATGCAGAGTTGTTTGATGCAGTTCTTCTATTAACAACTGTGAGAAATGATTATTGCCAGGTAAAATGATCGGACACATTTCATTAAAGCTAAGGTCCGAATTTTGTAGTCTTCCACCGACCCGTAATAAGCCTTCATCATCCAGGAATGGGTTAAGATTTAATATTTTGCTTGACTTTCTTATTTGCTTATTTCCTTCCAGGTTACTGATTTCATCATGAAAATGCTCCTTCTGAGTGAGTTTTATTAAACATTTTTCTGCATCTTGTAGTTCCTATTTAGATGTCCAAGCTTACGGCCAGTGTGGTCTGCCTTCAGATTGTTGTAAAATCGTTTACAATATGCAGTAATGCGGATTAATTTCGAATATGATGAGTATTGCTGGATAAGTGAAAACTTGTTGGCGAGAATGGTCGTTGTGACACATGTTCTTGTACTTTTGCATTCCATCTCTAGGTGAGTAGTTATGTCCACCCTTCCTTGTTCTTCAGTGGTAGGCCATTCATTTTTTTCCTTCTGAAGCCACGATGGTCCAAACCACCAGAGATGATGTTCCTTGAGTTGCAGCGGTTGCATGCCCCGGGAAGCGCAGTCGGCAGGATTTTCCTTACTTCGAACGTAATTCCAATGAGTGTCTTGGAGAGTATTCTGAATTTCTGCAACCCTGTTTGATACAAACTGCTTCCATTGCCTGGGATGACTTTTAACCCATGCTAATACGATTTTAGAATCAGACCATGAATATATTTGAGTATTTGAAATGTTAAGTGCCTTTGCGACGTTTTTCACGAGTTTCGACCCAAGCAGAGCCCCACATAGCTCCAATCTTGGAAGGCTGACAGGCCTTATGGGAGCAACCTTTGTTTTTGCCGATAACAACTGTGTATGAATAGTGTCGTCCTTAGTAGTAACTCTAGAGTAGACGCAAGCTCCGTAAGCTTGCAATGATGCGTCGCTGAAAGCGTGGAGTTCGAAGGCTCTAGATTCCTTAGTAGTATGGATCCACCTTGAAATTTGAATTCTTTCGATATCCTTGAGTGAAGTGCTGTATATCTGCCATTGCTCTTCTACTTGAGGTGGCAGCCTTGCGTCCCATTCTAAACCTTGCATCCATAAACCTTGAAGTAATAGCTTGCCTATAATTATTGTTGGTGCTAACCAACCCGATGGATCGAATATCCTTGCAATGCTGGATAATAACCTTCTTTTAGTTGTGGGTGCTGCATCCTCAGTACTGTTTACCTTATATCTAAAGGTATCCTTGACTGGATCCCAATAGATTCCCAAAGCCTTGATGCTAATATCTTTAGTGATGTCAAATGGCAGGTTTAATTCTCTCTCCTCCACCAGTACTCCTTCTAGCACTTCTTGTCGATTGCGTATCGACGTAAAAATCAAGATGTACCGTAAGTTACTGTAAGAAGTCTGAATTCTAGTATAGGCTCACCCTTCTTACATCTCCATACTATACTTTGAAAATCAGTGTCACTTTTATCAATCAAGATCTGGCGATACATTTGTTTGACGTCCGCGGTGAAAGCTATTTTATATTTCCTCCATCGAGTCAAAATGGTGAAGAGATCTTCTTGAACCGTAGGCCCCACCAAGATATTATCATTCAACGACTACTTGTTAGACGTTTTCCGGGATGCGTCGAAAACAACCCTAAGTTTTGTGGTTGTACTACTCTCCTTAGTGACAAAGTGATGTGGAATGCTGATAGTAATCTTTCATGAAGTCTGTGTACTGCTGAGAGAGTTCAGAATCACAGTCAAGTCTCCGTTCGATTTGCATTAGCTGCCGAACTGCAATTTCCCTTGATTCACCAAGCTGTGGGATCATGTCGTCAGTATTGAATGGAAGCCTCACAATGTATCTTCCATCATGCTGGCGTTTAACGGTAGATGAGTATATTTCCTCGCATTTAATCTCTTCTTCGGTTAGCAGTGATGTTGATGGACCTTCTTCAATTTCCCAAAAACGTCTTACCAATGCATCTAAACTGCCTTGACTATGTAGACTTGTAATAGTATTTCTTTCCAATGTGAAGTCCTGATGATGTTCGAATCGCCCTGATAAAATCCATCCCAATGAAATAAGTTGTGCTAGTGGTGCACTAGTCGGTCCCTTTCGAATTCCTTCCTCAAGAACTTGAGCGTATATATCTGCTCCTAGTATGATATCTATCTTTCCTGGTTGAAAATACATAGGATCTGCCAAAAATAAATCTTCCAAATGTTCGAACGATTTGGGGTTTATACTATGAGTTGGCAGTAACCCAGTTAATCTAGGGAGAACAAGTGCCTCGACCGATAAGTGAAAGTTTGGTTTGTAGCGTGAGTTTATTGTGAATTGAACAGTGCAGCTGCATGCGAAATAAAGGTGGCTTCCGAACCTTGATCGAGTAACGCTCGGAGAGAAACACAATATCCTTCAGAATTTTTTACCTTGATTAAAGCTGTTGCCAATAGAACCTGTATATTATTCGACTAATATTTACTGGAAGTGTGTACTGACCTTTCACGTGTTGTAGGTTCTGTTGTACTACTGGTATTACCATGAATTGTGCCTTGTGAGCCTGAGTATGAATGAAGCAAAGTGTGGTGCCTTCCACCGCATACTCGGCAACTAAACCCTGAAGTCAGGCAATTGTAGCAGTAGGAAAATCTCTGAACAACAGATCGACGATCATCTAAGTTGAGTGCGAGAAACTTTGAACAATCCTTGATTCGATGATCTTGCTTGCACAGTTGACAATTTGTAGTGCCTCGTACTGATTCCCTAAGATTCCCGGTCTTGCTACTTCGGATTGAGAGTGAATGTTTTTCCTTAATAGGTTGCCTTGATTTCGCCAGACCGATTGCTTCCAACGTCCTTGTCTCGATGAATGAGAGAAATTCTTCTAAAGATTGGATTTCAGTTGGATCATCTTTGGTGCTCAAAACCAGTTCCCAATGCGATAGAGTATCAACATTCAACTTTTGAGTAAGCAAAAAAACTATGAATGGGTCCCAATTGTCTATTTCGATTCCTAAGCCCTTTATAGATTCCAGGCATTCTCGTGTCGTATCCATGATTGATTTTAGTGCAACGGCTGATTCAGACGAATGGTTTGGCAAGGTAAACAAAGTTTTCAAGTGAGCGCAAAGCAGAGCTCTTTTGTTTTGATACCTTCTCACCAGCAATTTCCAAGCTGGATCATAATTAACCTCTGTTATTTGTAAATGCCTAATCAGATGCTCAGCTTCCCCGCCCAGATTGCTCTTGTGGTAATGGAGCTTTTGAACTGATGATAGGGACTTATTTCGATGTATTAGAGAAAGAAAGAGATCATGGAAGGACGACCATGTTCTGTAATCACCTGAGAATTTCGGCAAATTAATTCTTGGAAGCTGAATGTCTGCATTTGTCTGAATATTATGTGCGCCATCACCTCGATTGCTATCACTTGGCTTGCTTTTTATTTCATCTAAAATGTCTGTAATGGCCCCAATTGTTTCGAATACCTTGTCCTCAACAGCACTGAAACTATCATCTCGAAAATATGGTAACTACACATGACTTTTTTCATCATATTTCCCTAAAATTTTTGTATGATTTGCCTTGTATGGTTCCCACTCTGTCTCTATCAATTCAATACGCTTTTTTAAATAACCCGGACTTGCCTTTTGGGATTTATTCGCTTTTTTGTAATTTTTAATGCACCTCTCTATTTCCGCCTCCCGAGTAAATTGTACCTTAATTAGGTCATCCATTATTATGACTTATTTTAAGAATTTTTTTTTTTTTTTTAGAATATAGCTACCGATAGTAGTTCTGATGAAAGCAAAGGTAAGTTATGATTTCCTTTGTGTGGTTAGTACCTTAATATACTGATGTAACCTTTCAATGAATCAACCTTTGTAACCTTTGAACAATAAACCTTAAAGGATTGCGCCTTGTAACACCTTGAAAATTAAACCTTAAATAATGTCACTTTGCAATCCTTTTAGAGTTAAAGATTGATGAATTGCATCTTTTACCTTTTCAAATTCGAAAAAAATACGTACTTTGAAGAACATGCACCAATTTATTCGCAATTATGTGAATTATTTATTGAAATACGTATTAAATTGTCTTAATCTTTACTAAATTTCCTTAGCATAGGTATGTACTGATATGTATCTAGTGTGTGCGATTAAATTTTTATTTTAAAATGTTAAATGTTCTGTAATTGTATAACTGTTTATGTGACGTTATGTTCCGCTAGATGTGATCTGAAAATTTGTTTTTAACTGTTGTTGGCACACATTTTCATCATTGATCATGAAATTAATTAAATTTCGAATATTTGATCAATATTCACACACCTTAATTTCAATCTTGAATGATTTTTTACGCAAATGCTCAAGAATTTGCACTTTCTTTTCAGCAATTTTATTCCTTGTAATGAATTGCACTCACTAATCACACAAATTATAATTTTAACGGATTACTTACGGTTCGAAGGACCAAAAATAATGTTGGATGAATTCACTGGTTCAGGAATAAGATTTTGTGTTGCATGTACGATTTTCCTTTTCTCGAATAATAACACCTTTAATTTCTCGATTTCAATAACACTTATTTATTGTAATGAGTGATTTCGGATTACAAAAATGCACTTAACAATTGTAATTAATCGCATACAATTGCAAGTTACAACAATTTAAAATTTATAAGAAATTTAACAACGAATTAGAATGAACTGAACTGATTATTTGAAAGGTTGAATTCAAACTCCCAACTCCAAATGGTCCGAGATCCGCTAATCCCCCAAAATAATTGTTTTAGCATCCCGTTCTTTGTGCATGCTTATCTGTGATAACTGATAAGCATGCTGTTTATTTGTTAAGAGCAGCAGCTGCATCGATGACCGATGTTACCAATGTGACTCCTAGGTAAGGTTGTGATATGTTTTGATTAATTTCTTTAATGATATCTTGTTTTTAAATACAGCGACGAGATCTTTCCTGGGAATTAAAAAGTGTAAGTAATTTTGTTACAGAGAAGTTATATTATTAATTGATCTTTTATTTCAGGCCTTATATATATATATATATATATATATATTCCTAAATATAACTAAAATTGTAACGAAAACCGTAAAATAATGGGAATCAACTGATAAAGCCAGAAAAGGGGAGAAGTGACAAAAAAGAAAAGAAGGAAAATATTTATTGAAGTGCCATATAAAAAAAAATTTAACGGTTGAATTAAAAGGGTACATTTCGCGTTTTTGAAATAGGACTACGATAAAATGCCCGAGTGTCTTTCTATATAGTTTAGGGAAATGTTGTCACGATAATTTCCAATCAATCTCCAATTTTTGTTCAACTTCAGCTTAAACTTTCATTTACAGTTTTGTGGAGATTTCAGTAATTTTAAAGTGTAAGAAAAATTTTAAATTAACTCTTGCAAGCTTATTTGTATTGGACGAAAGAGTGGAAAGAGTTAGTAAGCGGCTAACAGTTAAGTGCAGTACGTGGTTGTTATCAGAAACTGGCGTCTCCCGCAAGTGGCGACCTAAGCGTGCGTATACTGAACTTTTGTGCTGCAAGTCTAGAGTTGGCAGTGACAAGAAACTGTAAATTATGGTATTGTGATTCCATTTGAATAGAAGCAATTCTTGAATATAGGCGCTTGGGTTTTGTGAATATGATGATTCAAAGTTGAATTAATTGAAATTTTTGAATTTTTGTGTATGGCGCTGTCAGTAAATTCAGTACTGTGTGGCATCTTCACACTTGTATTTTGCTGACTCACCTATCGTTTTCAGTCCTTGCGCCGAGAGGACCTTGTGCAATTTGTCGTCCACTTCGGGAGGTGCTTGATGTTAGATTTCTTCTTTATACAGGGAATAGTACAACAACCCCCGATATCTTTTTCTGTCAGACCTGAAGGCCTTCGCGATTCGCCAATTACCGTGCTTTCAAAATCCATTGCAAGCATAAACTCTACAAGCAAAACAGCAAACATGAAAGCAGTTAACAATGTAAACAGTTTAGAAAAAAAGGGTATACATAGATATAAATTATAAATTCAACAACCAAAACAGCAAAAGTGAAGACAATTTAGAATAGTTTAAACGAGTTAAAGAGTCGATGAATTGTTGTCTATAGTCTTGATCAAATATTGAATTTCAGCACAAAGGATAGGTTTTGATACTATTAATGATAGTTACAAAATCCCTAGAGAATATTGATAACACTTGTTTTTTTCAGATTAAAGTAGTTTCACCGCTAGATTTTCCTTTTATAGTTTTAGGTATAACATTGCGGATGTATTGTTTTTGTAATCGTTAGTCCCTATATTAAGCCTCTTATGAAACTGATTAGATAGAATGGGTAGCAGTTTTCCTTGAATTTTGTAAACAATCGCGCTAATAGCTGTCGTATAAAAAACTTTACCGATTAAATAATTTAACGGATTTTATTTTCATTCATCAGTGCCTCATTGCAAAGAGGAAAACAGGCCCTAGCCTTCAGCTAGTTGGCGTGTGCCCTCCGGCGGAGGGGGTAACTCATTTTTCAAAAAAAAAAGATTTTTTTTAAATATTTTTTGTTAATAAAAAAAAATGTCTGATGAGCCTTAGTTAGGCATTTTCTTTCTTTCTCTCTCTCTCCCCTCATCGTCCTCTCTTAGGGCGGTCACGGCGTCGATTTGCTGGGTCCTCACAATAGGGTGAGTGGTCCTCCTCTGCAAGGGTGGTTGGTGCATGGGCCAAGAAAGGGGAGTCACAACACCGGACTCCCTCCTTTTCCTTTTTTTGACTTTATTTCCTTTTCAGATTCTATCTTTTTTTTTTTGCTCCATTCGGGTTTTCATTTTTTCTCTATTCCTTTTTCTCGCTAAAGCTTTCGTTATTTTTGGCCTTATTTTATTTTCTTAATTTTTCCTTTTTTCAATTTTTGTACTCGTTTCATCCCACCTTTCCCATCCTCGGCATGATTTTATTCTATTGTTGCGCGATCAAGAGCAACCCTCCCACTTCTCTGCCGCAATCGCTAGCGATTCCAGCATGCCATCCCCCGTCCTGCTCAAGCATCTGCTGACAGATGAATGTCCTCCAGCGGAAGCCTTGATCCTGGCTGACATAAGCTGATTTACAGTTGATGTCATCCAGAGTCATAGCCTGCCTTGGGCAGTCATCCAGCGGCAGTGTTGGTCCCGGCTCGCAACAAGAGATGGCGCCCAATGCTCTGGCATTAAGGGTTCCGAGTACTCGCAGGCTCGTAGCCATATTAGTGGCTAGAGCACTGAACTCGGAACCTGAGCCTACGCGAAGTTAGTTTTCGAGGCGATCAGGTCCTCTGGTACTGCGGCTTCAGGCTGGCACGTGGTCTGCCGAGGACCTAGCCATCTCATTCTCGTCGGCAGAGACTCCAAGAATGGCAGACCTGTAGCAGGCAATAGCCAGCTGTCTGTCTTGGAAAAGCTCTGCCTGACACTCTTAGAGTTTACTTTTCCTTTCCTTTCCCTTCCTTTTTCCTTCAAGTTTTTTCCTTGATCGTCGGCCACTTGCACATTTTGCTGGGAGAGAGAGTCAACAATTGGTTCTGGACACTTCGAAGACAGAACCCATCACCGCCATGGGAACATGTGAGGCTGGCTCTCCGATGCGATTGGGACAAACATACCAACGATGTGGACATCCGACGAAAAATGTTGAATCGGCGACAACAGCTTAACGAGCCATTTTCCACGTATTTCCAGGACATGACCAGACTTAGGAATCAGCTCCTTACGCCCATGACGGAGATGAAGTTCGTCGAGAGTGTCACATCGACTGCACAGCTTCGAGCTTTAGTAATGGAAGTGCAGACCACCAGAGCACGCATTCGTTCATCCTTGCCATCCGTGCACGACCGGCCGAGAGTTGAGGAATATTATCTGCGAGAAACCCCAATGAGTTACGATGAGGAAACGACTGAGTACACGTCAGAAGACGGACAACATATAGCTGCCATCGAGCCTGCCCTACGGCCGACGCCCATCTGCTGGAACTGTGACCAGCCTGAACATTATTACACCGATTGCAACAAAGAGCCTCAAGGTGACTTCTGTTATGGATGTGGACGAAAAGGAACCGTGAAGTCCTCGACCAGCAGCGTACCAGAGGAGGCCTGCAGAGCAGAGGGACTATGGACCGTGGCCGAACCCAGTAGCATCATTCCCAACGAGGCTGTTAACGTCCACATCCCAACAAAAGTAGACAAGACTTTGGCTAAAGCTCCTAACTCTACGCAGGAGCAAACACCACACTGCTCACCAACTCCAGAATCATCGTCACTTCTCGACTTATCAACGGAAGACAACCTGAATCTGCCTGAGATGTGCACACCCAGCTTACTGGACCAGTTGATGAATACACTAGATGACAGCCCTGCTTCAGGCATGCCAATACCATTGGTGCCCATTCAAGTTGCACCACCCAAGACTCAGCCATTGGAGGCCGAAGTGACGCCAGTACATTTGCTACAGCGAACTCCAGCACCCGTTGAAGAGCGGACCACACCTACAGCTCAAACTCTGAAGCGATACCATCAACGACTCAGATAGTATCAGGAAGCTAGACAACGTATATTCGCTGAAACAGAATCCTCGCACGATCCCACGCCACCAAAGAAGCCCAAACGCTCAACTCTACGTCTGCGAGCCTTTTGGAAAAAGGTTCGGGAAAACCGGAAGACATTGGCCTCAGCCTTCGAGACGCCCGAAGTACTGGGCCACGCGGACGTGCAGATTACCTTTCGGGGTGGTACCAAGGCTGTACGTTTGTACATCGTGCCCAACCTGACCCAAAACTTATATCTCGGAGTGGATTTTTGGAGGCTTTTCAATTTGGCACCATATATTATTGGCAACGTTTCAGCAGCAACTATATTGTCCCAACCAGCAACTGTAAGAAGCAAATCCAAATCAACATCAACTATCTTCGACTGATCAACTTCGTCTGCAGCACGTGAAACAACTGTTCCCGTCGTACTCAACGTTAGGTCTCGGGAAGACGGAGTTAGTCCAACACCTGATAGACGTAGGAGACGTTGCACCCATCAAGAAGCGTTTTTATCCTGTCTCACCAAACGTGCAACAGCTGATGGACGTCGAAATTCGCCGAATGGAAGAACTTGGCGTGATAGAGGAAAGCCAGAGCCCGTGGAGTTCGCCCGTCGTTCTAGTACGGAAGCCAGGCAAGGTCAGGCTGTGCTTTGATGCGAAGAAGATCAATGCAGTGACCAAGAAGGATGCCTATCCACTACCGCATATAGATGGCATCCTTAGTAGGCTTCCCCCATCAAGGCACATTACCAGCCTTGACCTTAAAGACAACTTTTACGGTCCCCGGTCACTCCCTCTACCATTACACGGTGATGCCGTTCGGGCTGTGCAACGCGCCACAGACAATGTGCCGGAGTATGGATAAGGTCATTCCCTACGATCTTCGAGACCAGGTGTTGGTGTATCTCGATGACCTGTTAGTGCTTCGACTCCCACCTATCGCTCCTCGCTAAGGTGGCGGAATGTTTGAGGAAGGCTGAACTTACGATAAACGTGGAGAAGAGTAAGTTCTGTTTAAAGGAAGCGCGGCACTTAGGGTACATAATCGGTAATGGAGGGATCAAGACGGACCCCGACAAGGTCGCAGCCATCGTCGGCTACCCTCCCCCTAAGTCGGTTAGTCAAGTGCGCCGATTTTTGGGCATGGCAGGCTGGTACAAGAAGTTCATTCCGAACTATGCCGACCTGTCAGCATCCATTACGGATACGCTGAAGAAATCCAGCAAATTTGTCTGGTCCAGCTAAGCTCAGTCCGCATTTGAACAGCTGAAAAAGCAGCTAACTTCTTCTCCAGTGCTGGTGAGTCCTGAGTTCACCAAGCGCTTCGTCATCCAGTGCGATGCGAGTAAGCAGGGTGTGGGCGGAGTCTTGATCCAGCTGGACGACGAAGGTAATGCAAGACCACTGGCATACGTGTCAAAGAAGTTGAACTCAGCACAGCGTAATTACACGATCACAGAATTGGAATGTTTGGAGCGATAATCAGCATAGAGAAATTTAGGGCTTATGTCGAACTAATGCCGTTCAAGGTGGCGAGGGACCATGTGAGCTTGCAATGGCTGATGTCCCAAAAGAACCTCTATGGACGCCTGGCCAGGTGGAGTCTGAAGCTTCAGGGCTTCGACTTCACCATAGAACACCGTAAGGGCAGCCTGTACGTGGTACCTGATGCGTTATCCCGTGTGTACTGTGAAGAACTAGCCGCCGTTGATCCGCCAACTGTACAGGAACAAGGCCCGAAAGTTGACTTAGCTGCACCAGACTTCGACTCTCAAGAATATCAGGACCTTCGGGACCGAGTCGAGAAGCATAAGTCATCCTTGCCAGACTTAACTTTGTTCGACGGCTATGTATTCATTCGAACGCAGCCCCGAACTGGTGACCCAGTTCAGGAGGAAGAGGACTGGAAGCTTTGGATTCCACGGGGCTTGGTACCAGAAGTCATTGCGAGGGCGCATGATCCGCCACAATCCTCACATGGAGGAATAGGCAAGACCTTACAGCGAATACGACGACACCTGTCCTGGCCCAAGATGACTGCTGATGTACGAGCGTATGTATTAGCCTGTGACACTTGCAAGAAGACAAAAGCCCCAAATTCCATCCTACGACCACCAATGGGAGCTCAAGCGACGACGGAAAGTCCGTGGCAGCGAGTGTATATGGATCTCCTGAGACCGTATCCTCGCACGAAACGGGGCCATGTATGCATCTTGATTGTGTTCTACCATTTCTCGAAGTATACTCTGCTACGCCCACTGCAAAAGGCGAGCACGACACTAATTTGCAGCTTTGCCGAGAAAGAAATCTTCCACAAATCCGGTGTCCCGGAGAATATGGTGTCAGACAACGGTCAGCAGTTTCGGTCAGCCCAGTTCGGTAATCTTTTGGAGAGATACGGCATCCAAAACTTTCGTACGGACGTGCACTCGCCGCAAGCAAACGCCTCCGAAAGGGTAAATAGATCCATCCTATCTGCGATCAGAGCTTATGTTAAGGACGAGCATGGCAGATGGGACGAGAAGCTGAGTTGTATAGCGAGTTCTCTTCGGAGTTCAGTCCACCAGGCTATTGGCTTCTCAACTTACAAAGTTTTGTTTGGCCAGCAAATGGTCAAGCATGGTTCTGCATACGCGCCACTAAGACGGCTTAAGGCAGTGAGTGAACCAATAGATGTAGATACTTCCGATAAACTTAATTTGATTTGCAAATAGGCCCGGAAAAACTTAGACAGAGCCTTTGAGCAAGATGAACGGATGTACAATACACATTCCAAGCCTGTAAACTTCAAAATCGGGCAGGAAGTCTATCACAGGAACTTCAGCCAAAGCAGCCTTGCGAAACAGGCCAGTGCCAAACTGAACAGGAAGTTCGTAAAGTGCCGAGTTCATTCGCGGGAGAGAAACGCTCTCTATGAACTCGAGGACCTACAAGGAAAGTTATTGGGAACCTGTCACGCAAACGATATTCGGCCCTGAAGCGCGGCAACACGACATGGGAGAGCTTTGCGAGGATAGCCATTCTGGAGTGTGTGTGTCCTCTTCTGATGATGACGAATGTCCACTTAGTTGAGTTTCCTCGGAGACGGTGACGATGCGTCGACATAGACTGATGTAGGAGGGTAAGCACACACACCAAGGTCCAGCATTGCACGGAAGGAATCGCGATCCTCAATCTAGTCGTGGGGGGGGGGGGGGGAGGGGAAGCAGCCGGTTGCTCGTGTAGGTATCATTGAGACTCACGCGTCTCATTAGGACGACGTGCTTGCCTCGGTGCTACCACCGCTGAGGTTAGGCTGCGATTCCAACGACTGCTCCCTCATTAGGTGTATGCCTAATGTGCGAGCACTCCGCTATAATTGCCAGAAGCGGTCGAGTTCTGACTTTGAAACACTTTCGTCATACCGACATCCTCTGAATTTCACCCCTAGCCTCTCTTTAAGAGCCCTTCGGGCTAGGCTTGGCCTAGTGGCCAACAGTATCCCTTTTCATGAATTTAGCACCTAGTGCCCCTTTGTCTCAGCGACGCTAAATCCTTCTCGCGATCTTAACCAAAACTGTCTCGTCGATGGCGTCCTTCACGGATATCGGCTCGTCACCTATGTTCTTCGCCACTAACCGCAGTGGCCCATCAACAGCTATAGGGTGCTCTAAAACCAAAGTTTTGCCAGTTTGGCTTTGGGCTCTCAGCCTCTTCTTACCGGCGTAAAGTTGTGAACAATTGTTCAGTCTGTATAGCCCATAGCCCTCAGCATCTCTACCGGCGTGAAGTTTGTGTTCACGCCTCACACTACAGCCTACACCGGCTTCAATTTCAACATACATCGAACATTTTTTTGTGCTGTCGCAGTTATCGGACCAGTCTTTGAGCTCGAAGACCATCAAGGGAATTAGATGGGAACCAGTCCCGCAAGGATCCGGCCCGGAAGCGTGGCAACACGGTCTGGGATGGTTTCGTGAGGATAGCCATACTGGAGTGTGTGTGTCCTTTTCTAATGATGATAAGCGTCCACAAGTACTGAGTTTTAGGACCATAGTGCCGGCGTGACGTAAACTGAAGAAGGAAGGTACACTCCCAAACCAAGGTCCAGTCTGCACTGCAGGAATCACGATCCTAGTCCTAGTCGAGGGGAGGGGGTGGGGGGGGGGAAGCGTCTGGCTACTCGTGGAGGAATCATCGGGGCTCACGCGTCTCTCATTAGGACAACGTGCTTGCCTCGGTGGGACCACTACTGAGGTCAGGCTCTGAGTTTTCTAGCTGCTCTGTCATAAAGAGTATGTCCGAGGCGATCTTAGTCCTGACGAGCGAGACGGCGAACCAGCTACGTTACAGCCTGACCGGCCGTTACCGGTGATTCGGTTGTACACCATCGACCCTTTTCATACCTATCTCGTCAGTCTGCACCGAGCCTTCAGCAAATTTTTACCGGCGTAAAGCTTTTGTTTACGTCTCATCTCAATGCATGTTTCATGCTTCTCAGATCTCCCCAACTTAACATGGTTTTTTTGTCAAATGGCGCAGCCACCGGTTATTTCATTGTGGAATGTCACAACTCCACACTTGAGATACTAAACGCGGCCTAGTTCGCTTAGTGGAACATCAGATGTCCTCCCGACTCAACATTCCACTCCTAACCTCTCCTTAAAAGACCTTCTGGTTAGGCTTGGCCCATGGGCCCATCAACATTCCCTTTTCGTTTTACTTTTCTAAAAACACCTGCGAATATACTTACGTGCCTAAAAGGGCGTAATTGGAAGCGGCACGAAATTTTCTTTCCAATGACACCTCAAGTTTTAAGATTGATGCGCGGAGAGCGGAGGAAAATAATTTAAAGTAATTGAATTATTTTCATAAAATTCCGCAACTCCCGCACATAAAATTTGCTTAAAAATTGGCAAAAGTGCATCTGAATCAAGAATGCAACAGTTACAATAACAGCACCGACAATTAAATTAGCGGCGCTAACAAAGTTAAAATCCACAGCCACCCATAAAACAATGGAAGAATCCAGCTAGAAAACCGTCGAATATGCAAGAAATTCTAAAAATAGAATTCAAGCATTATTCGCACTGCCTGAAATGGCATTTAAAAGGCAGACAAATAAACATCTGGCATCGAATCAGATGAGAAAACCGTTTATGCAGCTGGGAGTAAAGAAAGTAGATGGGAGCTAATGGAGACGGTGCGTATATGTAAGTGTGGCTACTGGTAAGTGGAGAGAGTGGCGCGAAATTCAGTTGAGTTCTAGAGGCTGGCGATTGAAAGTGGCTCGGGCGTGCGGAGTTTTTTTTTGGTTTGTCGCGATATAATAAAGAGGGAATTAATTGAGAGGTAAACTTAAATTCGTGATGAGATAACGCGAAAAAGAGAACGACGCAATTCGGTGACTGAGGTCGTGTGCCTTGAACTAAAGTTGTGTTATCTATTAATATTTACGAAAAGTGCCCGTATAATTAGATACTTTTAAAATTTCGAAAAAGTGGGTCGCTAGTGCTCTTTAGTACCTAAATTTATTATTGTGCAATTATGAAGATAAAACGGAATTTTGTGAACACAAGAACTCAGGGAATTAAAGCCCAGTTCTGATTTAGGCTGAGAACAAGCAGACCCAAAATGAGGATGCTAGTTTGGGAACAAAATTGAATCGGCGCAAAGATGCTGTGACAGTTATTAATTATGTACTAAATAATCCTTTCATTCTGAAATTATTTGTGAAGTTAAATCGAGAAAAGTGTATACGAAATATATGGATGTATATAAAAGCAAGAGCAGGGAAGTGTTGCGTTTCGCAAATTATGATTTTTGTGGTTTTTTTTAAATGAAATAAATGTATAAACGATAAAATCGAAAAACAACAATTTTTATTTATTTATTTATCTAGTTATTTTTCTTTCGCGACTTTAAGAAAGAAATATTTCGCTCATCGTATAGAATATACGCGGATGTGTTTGTGGGCCTGATTCAGTATAGAATTCTAGTGAAACTAGACAAGAAGTTAAGCATGTAGAAGGGATCACATCCTTGGTTCGTTGCTGGTACCCCCGGTGAGTTCATTCCATGTTTCCCTATATACATATATTCCTAAATATAACTAAAATTGTAACGAAAACCGTAAAAGAAGTGGGAATCAACTGATAAAGCCAGAAAAGGGGAGAATAAGTGACAAAAAAAAAAGGAAATGAAAATATTTATAGATATTGAAGTGCCATATAAAAAAAATAAATTTAACGGTTGAACTAAAAGGGTACACTTCGCGTTAGGGAAATGTTGTCATAATAATTTCCAATCAATCTCTAATTTTTGTTCAACTTCAGATTAAACTTTCATTTGCAGTTTTGTGGAGATTTCAGTAAATTTAAAGTGTGAGAAAAATTTCAAATTAACTTTTGCCAAGCTTATTTATATCAGACGAAAGAGTGGAAAGTTAGTTTGTTAGTTAGTGTAAAGAAAAAAATGTGAATTTTCTTTTTATCTCTTTATTTCCCAACTTTAATGATATAGTTTAAGCGAGTTAAAGAGTCGATGAATTTTTGTCTACAGCCTTGATCAAATATTGAATTTCAGCACAAAGGATAGGTTTTGAGGACCGGTATCATGATACTATTAATGATAGTTACAAAATCCTTCGAGAATATTGATAACATTTGTTTTTTTCAGATTAAAGTAGTTTCACCGTTAGATTTTCCTTATATAGTTTTAGGTATAATATTGCGGATGTATTGTTTTTGTAATCGTTAGTCCCTATATTAAGCCTCTTAAGAAACTGATTAGATAGAATGGGTAGCAGTTTTCCTTGAATTTTGTAAACAATCGCACTAATAGCTGTTGTATAAATAATTTTACCGATTAATTAATGTAACGGATTTTTTTTTTCATTCATCAGAGCCTGCCTCATTGCAAAGAGGTAAACAGACCCTAGCCTTCAGTTTTTTTTTTATATTTTTTGCTTAATAAAAAAAATGTCTGATGAGCCTTAGTTAGGCATTTTCTTTCTTTCACCCTCTCTCTTCTCATCATCCTCTCTTAGGGCGGTCACGGCGTCGATGGCCTGGGCCCGGGTGGTTGGGCATGTCTCAAGAAAGGGGAGTCACAACACCGGACTCCCGCAACGATCGAAGGTAAGTCTGTCAACGCCTGCCGCAATCCTTCCTCCTTTTCCTTTTTTGATTTTATTTCCTTTTCAGATTCTATCTTTTTTTGTGCTTTATTCGGGTTTTCATTTTTCTCTATTTCTTTTTCTCACCAAAGGTTTCGCGATTTTTCGTCTTATTGTATTTTCTTCATTTTTCCTTTTTTCAATTTTTGTACTCGTTTCATCTCACCTTTCCCATCCTCGGCATAATTTTATTCTGTTGTTGCGCGATCAAGAGCAGGACGGCATCCTCTTCTAACCCTCCCACTTCTTTGCCGCAATCGCTAGCGATGCCAGCATGCCATCCCCCGTACTGCTCAAGCATCTGCTGACAGATGAATGTCCAGCGGAAGCCTTGATCCTGGCTGACATAAGCTGATTTACAGTTGATGTCATCCAGAGTCATAGCCTGCCTTCGGCCTGCCGGCTCGCAACAGACCGTTTAAGTCTCGGCAATCTGAGCAAGTATTGTTATAATATGCAGGTAGTAAATGAGAGATAGTTGCAAACAAGACAGCGGAAAAATATACAGTATGTCAAAATTAGTTACAGATTTATTACAATAGAATTTGATTATAGAATTAGAATCAGATTATTATCTTTATGTTCTGATGAAGAAACAATTTGTAATTCTTCAATAGATTATATGAGAAAGAAGGATACACTTTACAGAGATTCGGTTCGAATTAAATAGTACTGACCATTTCAACTTCACTTCAAGTTTCACACAATCACATGATGTGATTACACACCGAAGAAGAAGAATCAGAAGGTTATCAGTTAGCATTTCAAAATATTATTACCGATGACGAAGAAATACTTGAGCGTACATTTGTCACCTTAGAAAAATTTGTTTGTAATATGCATGGGGTCCGTCATATTACTAAAGTTAATGATGTTAGATTTTATTTATTTTGTAATACTTATCGATCTAAAAATGTCGACGACAGTTTTCAAAAAACATTTAGGAATTTCGACTCATCAAATGTACCGCCTTGTAAAGCTAAATTACGACAGCACTTATTACGAGTTCATTACGTGAAAAATTTTGGAGAATTGCTCACTTGAAATCTCCTACATCTTTGTCACCACTTAATGCTAAATACAGGCTGTTTTACATCTGACGTACCAAAACGAGTGGGCTGATAGATCTCAACTAAATAAACAAAAAATTGTATCGGATGGAGGGGGGGGGGGGGGGGCAATCTCAACCGTTTGGGAGTTACAGGCTGATTCATAAATTGCACTTTTTCATGGAATGCACATTACTCTTTTATTTTTATCTCTTGATCTACCCAACACAGCCACATAAAACAAACGCTAAAAAACAACTATCCTAATGACCTTTCCAGAAATGTCAACAATACTGATCTAACTCTTACCATTGTAGGTACAGGTATGTACTTCCAAAAGTGAAAAAATGGATTCCGATTACCTAAAATTCAGCATTTTCCCAAATTTTCTCCAAAATTCATGTAATTAGTACATTTTTTTTTATTAGATTGCGGTATGTACTTCCAAAAGTGAAAAAATGGATTCCGATTACCTAAAATTCAGCATTTTCCCAAATTTTCTCCAAAATTCATGTAATTAGTACATTTTATTTTATTAGATTGCGCATCTTATTACCTTTCCATAAAGGTGCAACATGGCAAGGTAGACGAAGGATTAGAAAAACCGCATCCTTAGAAATCCTTGACTAACTAATTATTTAATTGGACTTAAGGTAGGAAATTCTTTAAATAAACAAAATTTTTAAGATAAAGGGTCGAAAATGTTTGCTTTGGGTTAACAGATAATTAATTTTTATTATTGCTGTAGGAACTGGATTTGCATATCATCATCATCATCGTCATCGTCACCTGGAAAAAATCAAAACAAAGAACCTTGTCGTATATTATAAATAATTTATACTTATCTGAAAAATGTTGTTAATTTTCTCCTATATATTTCGGCATATTTTGTCTTTTTGTAAGTTTCTGAAAGTAAATAGAATTAATTTATTTCAAATACCAATAATGTAAACAAACAACTTAGATTTCACTTACACGACGAAAATGATTTCACGACACAAATTTAAACCAGTAACTTGCACAGAACAAATCAATCCACCTTAAATCTATAAAAATAAAAACATAAACACAAATAGAAAATCAAAATATTTACTTACCAAATTTGGGTCAATCTCCCATATTTGACAACTTGCATCACAGACTAAAACACTAATGCCAACTTTTAATAATTAAGGTCTATAAAAGACGGTCGATAAGTTGAAGCGAATTAAGAACACGAAAAGGACAGCACATAAAAAATCTGAATTTGAAGGGGAAATAGGTTTTGAAATCATACCATAAATGGTAAAGATTCGAGAACATTTCGTTCAAATCCTATTTCATGACCATATTTGGTAATAATAGTATACCAGACTAGGTTCTGGAGGGTTGAAATCAAAGTCATAAGAGAGTCGGGTTTTGGAAATCGTGAAAGGAAGTTGGATTTGAAATCGGGAAAATCAAAATTTTGGAAGCTTTTTCTAATCGAAATTAGTCAATTTGAAATCGGTTATTTTCTTTCTTTAAGTTGAAATTTAAGTGAAATCATTTTCGGAGTATTTATTCGTTTGAATTATAGTGTCTTTTTTGATGCTAAATTGAAGTAAATTCAAGTGAACTTTAGGACTTTATGTGAAATTGAAATTTTCTTTGTGAAATACAAATAAGTGAACTTCAAGTGTCTTTTATTAATTTATACCCAAAACTGTTCGAAGAAACATTTGGTGCATTGGTTAAGTGTTTGGCGCACAGCGCAGTTTGGACTTGGTTCAAATCCTGATCACGGCGGAGGTTTTTTTTTTTGGACAAACATTTTTTTTGGTAATATTCTTTTGAAATCAGTTGAAATATAATCATACAGTCCTTGGAATTCGTACATGGTCCTTCGAGCCGGATAACGGTAATTATTGAACTCTTAGAAGTGATAAAGTGAACTCTGATAAAAAAAACACCAAATTTAAAAGTGAAAAGGTGTCGTGGACATAGAAACATTCGCGCGGCTTGAATGAAGTAAACAGCTGAGACAACGCAAAGCTTTAATTTGTGCTGAAATCAAATTTAATTGCTGTGGAGACTAAGTTCCTGCTTAAATTGCTCAAAGGTTGGAAATCCATATAACGATCTGGTGAGTTCGTTCCATTTTTTATTTCATTAAATTGCATGCGATTTATATACACAGTAAATTAAATATGGATAAATTAATAAAGCTACAATGCAATATTAAAGACGAGCTTGAAATCTTTATGCGTAATTATCGTAAAGACGGTACAGAGCGGCGTGCTAAAAGCTCTTATTGTCAAGTCCGATTAACAAATCTCGAAAGCTACTGGAAAGAACGTCACAGAGAAATAATCTTGTTAGCCACCGATGAAATAAAGAAAACAGAAGAGTATTTTTGTAATGAGATCTATTCAAGGGTTGAAGAAAAATTGCTAGTGAATTCGCTCGTGATCACCCTACTCAAAACGCCGAGAATTTACCAAAAGCAGACAATTATTCATGTGCATTCAAATAAAGATGAAATTAAGCTTCCCAAAATTTCTCTTCCGACATTTACTGGAGATTATTTGACATGGACTCCATTTTACGATATGTTTATATCCATAGTTCATAATAATGAAAATTTATCGCCTGTGCAGAAGTTACAATATTTAAAGGCACACTTGTCAGGTGAAGCAGAGAATCTTCTAATTTATATTCCTATAACTACAGCCAATTACGAGCGGGCCTGGAGTACTTTAGTCGGAAGATACGAAAACAAGAGAATATTAGTAAAAGCTCAGCTTGACGTATTATTTAATCAGCAATTTGTTAAACAAGAATCTGCAAACGGCATAAAGTGTCTTCTTGATAAAACGTCGGAATGTATCGCAGCTCTGCAAAACCTCGGATTAAAGACAACTACTTGGGACCCCATTCTCGTGTATATTATCGGTCAAAGATTACCCTACGAAACCTTGGAGTTATGGGAGCAATCGCTTAGCGCGAAGAACGATCTTGCTAATTGAGATGATCTCAAAAAATTCCTCGAAGCTCGTTTTAGAACATTGGAAGTTATTAGCTCAAAGGGACGACCTTTTGTACAGCAAATAAAACCCTCATTAATTCAAGAAAAATCGTGGCGAAAACCTTAAGCTTTTCATGTACAAACGTGTCATCATGTCAACTCTGTCGCGAATCTCATTTTCTTAGGCAATGTCCGAAATATTCAAGTTTTGATCATCAAACGAAATTAAATTTGATAAAATCAAAGGGCCTTTGTGTTAATTGCTTAGGTACGGGTCATTTAGCCGCGAGATGTCTAAGCAAGTCAAAATGTTTTGTATGTAAAAAATCTCATCATACGACACTCCACAAAGAGCAGAATACCTCCGAAAGTCAGCCAATGGAAGAAAGGCAATCGCAAACTTCTTTAAAATCGTTAGTTTTGGAAACAAATGTTGAATCCCCTACCACTACCAAGGAAGTTTGTAGAGCTCTTATTGACCCAGGATCGCAAACGTCATTCGTAACTGAATATATTGCACAATCTTTGCGTTTGCCAAAGGAACCGGTGGAGGTAGATGTGAGAGGCATAGGAAATATTTCTGCGGAAAAATTCAAGTCACACACAACTTTCATATTGACACCAAAGGATGTTACCACCGATGGAGTTCGAGTTGATGCATTTATTGTAAAGCGAATTACAAATTTAATACCAAGCCAACAAATTAGAAGAACAAACTGGGAACATTTGGAAGGGCTGCAACTCGCCGACCCCACATTTAATAGACCTGGATGCATAGATCTTTTATTGGGAGCCGATGTTTATCCACTCATCATTGCCGATGGAATCGAAAAGGGAGTAAGTAACATGCCAAAAGGCCAGCGAACTGTATTTGGATGGATCATAACAGGTAAAACGTCCATTTCGTCTCATAAATTTGCTGATCCGAAAAGTTTTCATGTGAACTTGAATTTGTGCGACGACCTAAAAAAATTTTGGGAATTGGAGGAAATACCATTCAAAACTCATCTAACGAAAGAAGAAGAGCGTTGCGAGTTACATTTCTGCGAAAATTATAAACGATGCGATGATGGAAGATATCAAGTTCGCTTACCATTCATCAATGAGCAGGTTACTATAGGCTCATCAAGGAACATTGCCATCATACGAATGATTTAGTTAGAAAAACGTTTTGACCAAGAACCGAACTTGAAGGAAGAATACCGAAACTTTATGGAAGAATACTTGAAATTAAACCACATGGAACTTACAGGGTATACTGAAGCAGAGTTCATGAAACATGACAAGGTTGGCAATACTTATTACACTTGAGCATATCTGCCGCATCATGCGGTTTTGAAATTGAGTAGTACTAGCACCAAGGTTCGCGTAGTATTCGACGCGTCACGAAGGACAAGTAATGGCAATTCATTAAATGACATACTCTTGAAAGGTCCGACTATACAGGAATCACTTTTTTCTATTTTGATGCGATGGAGAAAATATAAAGTCGCATTCATGGCAGATATCCATAAAATGTACCGTCAAATACGCATGCATTCGAAGGACACCAATTATCAAAGAATAGTGTGGAGAGACTCACCAGATAAGCCATTTCGAGATTTTAAATTGAACACCGTCATTTTTGGAACAAAAAGCGCGCCATTTCTTGCTATTAGAACGATGCATCAATTAGCAAGGGGACGAATACCACAATTATCCTCTCGGAGCAGAAGCAGTTTAAATTGACTTCTATGTCGACGACTTGATATCTGGAGCCGATTGTACTGAGAACGCCATCGATAAAGCAAACGAAATAAACTGTCTTTTAAAAAGCGGCGGTCTGGAATTAAGAAAGTGGACTTCAAACGACGAAGCAATTCTTCAAATTATGCCAAAGGAACTGCGAGAAGTGAACATACCATTATCAATGGAATCAGGCGACATCAAGGCTCTAGGAATATATTGGAATCCTCGGAACGATTACCTGCTCTACAAATTAACAATGGATAACAGTAACAAAATTTGGACTAAGCGAACAATTCTATCGGAGATAGCTAAACTTTTCGATCCTATTGGGCGACTTTCGCCAATAACTATAACGGCAAAGATTATTCTACAAGCATTGTGGCTAACAGGTTTACAATGGGATGATGACATTCCGAAAAATGTTGAACGCCTTTGGAAAGACTATCGTGAAGGACTTTCTACGATTGAAAACATACAGATACCACGTTGGATTGGAATACACAACACATCAGTAAAGATAGATCTCCATGGATTTTGTGATGCGTCGATAAAAGCATATGCTGCGGTCGTCTTTGCTCGGGTATTACAATCAAACGGCAAATTTGAGGTTCACTTATTATCAGCGAAGACTAAAGTGGCCCCAATAAAAACGATATCTCTTCCGAAGTTAGAATTATGCGGAGCAGTGTTGTTAGCAAAATTGCTAGCCCAGGTCAAGAAGAATATGCAGCTTGCTTTACGAAACTTACGCATGGACCGATTCGACAATTGTGCTGGCTTGGTTACAAAAACATCCGTCAAGCTGAGAGACTTTCATTAGCAACAGAGTGTCCATCATTCATCAATTATCAGAAGGATATTCGTGGAATCATGTCTCGACGGAGACAAATCCCGCTGATTGTGCTAGCAGAGGAATTGCACCTGAAAGTCTTCAACATCACATTCTTTGGTGGAATGGTCCCCACTGGCTAAGGGAACGAAAAGAAAAATGGCCCACGAGAAAAGAGTATACAAATACAACGATAGGTTGCCGAAAAAGTATTGCATTACATATACAAACTACTGGAAATTATTTGATTTTATTTGAAAGGTTTTCGTCATTATCTAAGCTTATTCGAGTCTCCGCGTATTGCTTCCGTTGGATCACAAATGTTCGGAACCCACCTCATAATCGAAATCTAGCTTACCTCACGAGTAAAGAACTTCAAGCCTCTCTGACATTTTGGATAAGAATGGTTCAAAAAGGAGAATTCCCGCTGGAGATTATTGCCTTGCAAAATCAAAGAGATATGAGTAAGAAAAGTAAATTGGTTAAGCTACATCTATTTATTGATAACGACGGACTTATAAGGGTTGGAGGAAGACATCCTATTATTCTGCCTGAAAGAAATTATTTAACTCGATTAATTATAGACGATCTTCATAAGAAATCAATGCATGGTGGAACACAGCTAATGCTTTCTCTATCGCGTCGAAAATATTGGATACTCAATGCTAGGAACATAATGCGAAATCACATTCAGAAATGTATTAGCTGCTTTCGACAAACCGCCCAAACAAGGACGCAATTGATGGCTGATCTACCAACTTATCGAGTTCAGCAAGCACGTCCTTTCGCTCATAGTGGTGTAGACTATTGTGGACCGTTCGACTTAAAGAGTTCAAAGGGAAAGGGAATACGAAGCTATAAGGGCTATATTGCAGTCTTTATATGTATGGTGACAAAGGCAATGCATCTGGAAATTGTCAGTGATCTTTCTACACCTGGATTTCTAGCAGCATTTAGAAGATTTGTCTCAAGACGGGGTTTATGAACAGATATGTATAGTGATTGCGGGTCTAATTTTATTGGCGCTAATGCAGTACTAACCCGATATAAGTTTGAAGTAGTCCAACAAAGTGAACACGAAATTGCCCAAGCAATTGAAAATGAAGGGATTCGATGGCATTTCATTCCACCATCATCACCTCACTTCGGAGGATTGTGGGAAAGTGGAGTGAAGTCTGTAAAAACGCATTTAAAAAGAATAATCGGGAATGCGCTGCTGACATATGAAGAGTTTAGTACGTTACTGACGCAGATTGAAGGTATTTTAAATTCTCGACCGCTGACTGAAATGTCCCAGGATCCTCAGGATACAACTGCTTTAACACCAGGACATTTTTTGGTTGGAGGACCACTTCTTATGCCAACGGAACCAACAACACTTGATATCAACATCAATTATCTGGACCGCTATCGTTATGTTCAACGACTATTTCAAAACTTCTGGTCTCGTTGGAGCAGTGAATACCTACATCGCCTCCAACAACGTCCAAAATGGTTGAATCAACGTCCAAATATTAAGGAGAACGAGCTTGTTTTAGTGAAGGATGACAGACTTCCTCCATCGCAATGGTTGCTAGGGAGAATAATTAGTACTCATCATCCCGGAAAGGATGGTTTAATAAGAGTGGTGTCTATAAAAACCCAACACAACATCCTCAAAAGACCCATAACGAAAATTTGTCCACTCCCAATACACTATTCCGGTCAAGCCTCAATTCAATCCTAAATCATATTGTTAATCCCCCTCTTTCCTGCTTTATGATCCAACCATGATCTCTACAAATTTCTCCACTAGTCAATCGGCATGCAAAAAACTGAAACCATATAATTATATTTACAGATTACTACATTATAAACCAATTTTATCAAGACATCAATTGTATACAATCAGTTGGAACGCTTATACATCATTTATTGAAACTATCGTTTCAAGCCGGCGAGCACGTAGGAACTGGATTCGCATATCATCATCATCGTCATCGTCACCTGGAAAAAATCAAAACAAAGAACCTTGTCGTATATTATAAATAATTTATACTTATCTGAAAAATGTTGTTAATTTTCTCCTATATATTTCGGCATATTTTGTCTTTTTGTAAGTTTCTGAAAGTAAATAGAATTAATTTATTTCAAATACCAATAATGTAAACAAACAACTTAGATTTCACTTACACGACGAAAATGATTTCACGACACAAATTTAAACCAGTAACTTGCACAGAACAAATCAATCCACCTTAAATCTATAAAAATAAAAACATAAACACAAATAGAAAATCAAAATATTTACTTACCAAATTTGGGTCAATCTCCCATATTTGACAACTTGCATCACAGACTAAAACACTAATGCCAACTTTTAATAATTAAAGTCTATAAAAGACGGTCGATAAGTTGAAGCGAATTAAGAACACGAAAAGGACAGCACATAAAAAATCTGAATTTGAAGGGGAAATAGGTTTTGAAATCATACCATAAATGGTAAAGATTCGAGAACATTTCGTTCAAATCCTATTTCATGACCATATTTGGTAATAATAGTATACCAGACTAGGTTCTGAAGGGTTGAAATCAAAGTCATAAGAGAGTCGGGTTTTGGAAATCGTGAAAGGAAGTTGGATTTGAAATCGGGAAAATCAAAATTTTGGAAGCTTTTTCTAATCGAAATTAGTCAATTTGAAATCGGTTATTTTCTTTCTTTAAGTTGAAATTTAAGTGAAATCATTTTCGGAGTATTTATTCGTTTGAATTATAGTGTATTTTTTGATGCTAAATTGAAGTAAATTCAAGTGAACTTTAGAACTTTATGTGAAATTGAAATTTTCTTTGTGAAATACAAATAAGTGAACTTCAAGTGTCTTTTATTAATTTATACCCAAAACTGTTCGAAGAAACATTTGGTGCATTGGTTAAGTGTTTGGCGCACGGCGCAGGTTTGGTTTATTCATCGAGGGGAATTACGTCCATATAACCATAACCCAGTCCAAAGACTACTTGAATGAGATTCCGAGAGAAGACTGGTATTGAGCACTTGGCTTCTGGAAGGCGACAATGACAACAGGGCGTTTCTGGACCGGATGAATCTCAATTCACCAGGGATGGTATCACAAACTTCCTTAACCTCCATACCTGGTCGGAAACTAACCCACACAGGGCAAAGGTGACCTCATTCTAGCAGAGATTCAGTGTCAATGTATGGGCTGGTATCATCGGCAACCATTTGGTAGGACCATTCATTTTTCCGCAAGTGCTTAATAGTGAAATTTATGCGGACTTTTTGGACAATACACTGGTAGATCTAATAGAGGAGAACCCTATGGATAATCATAGGAGAATGTTTCACCAAAACGATAAAGCAACAGCGCATATGGCTATCATTGTGAAGGCAATACTAAGTAAAAATTCCTTAATTCCTGGAATCTGACGAGGTGCCCCGATTCCTTGGCCTGCTAGATCTCCAAACCTTATCCCATTGGACTTTTTCTTATGGAGAACAATGAAGGACAATAGGGCGAATTTAGTTAGTCGAATTGGGAATGCAGCGACGAAAATACGGGAGAGGCTGGCTGAAATACGCCTTAAACAAGGACTTAGAAGGAGATTATTGAAATGCATCCAAAGTAACGGTGGACATTTTAAACGGCTTTTGTTACTTATCAAGATTAATTTTAATAATTTTTAAATTCAATACAAAGCATTTTAGAATTAATTTGAGTTTAATTTCTTTAATTTGTTGATTTTTATAAAATTCTCCGATAGGATTTCTACGTACAAATTTCTACATATATATATATATATACATATATATATATATATGTATATATATATATATATATTTATATATATATATATATATATATATATTTATATATATATATATATATATATATATATATATATATATATATATATATATATATATATATATATATATATATATAGTAACGTGCACGAGGTAGGCCACGAAAAGGGAAATAGTCAACCGTGTAATGCGCATGTCCCCAGGTGGCCAGAAATCAAGAAAAGGAAACGTCAAACGGGGAAAGTCAAGGATGACTCGAACCCATGGTGAATATTGAGGTGAAAATGTGTAACGGAAATATTTAGAACTAAGTGAATGAACTTTCTAGAATTAAGCTAAGTAGTATAAATAGGGCTGAGCAGTAGCCCAGGTAGTTTTAGTCGTGATTTAAACTGCAAAGTGTTTAAATGTGATAATGCGAATAGTCAGTTGTACTTTAACCAGCGAATTGATAAGTGTTAATTAGAAAAGTGAAACGTTATATTGGGAAGAAAACGTGTAAAGGAAATTGTGCAATGAACTAATTAAGTGAAGTGAATAAAACTCTGAACGTTTGAATTGAAAATAAGTGTCTTAATTAATTCGTAGAGCCCGTATAGCCCCATTTACGTTACAATATATATATATATATATATATATATATATATATATATATATATATATATAAATATATATAAATATATATATATATATATATATATATATATATATATATATATATATATATATATATATATATATATATATATATATATATATATATATATATATATATATATATATGACCTTACCCACTGTTGCCCACTGACTATATTGTGCATAATATTTGTAATTGGGCGACCTATCGAAAATAAAACAAAAAGTGGTTTATTACCGTTTATTACCCCACAGTGAATTAGCGTAATTAATGTACTCAAAAATAAATCAGATTATGTACTTCCTTTAGTGACCTAACAATTATTAACTCAATTACTGATTCCTGGACACAAGCTCTTTCGCTACATTAGGAACTCTTGAATGTAATTCAAATAATTTATTACCGTTTTGGATTACTTCCACTTTCACTGTCTAATTCATCGAATTTTGCAGCGTCCTACTCTACTTCATCTTGGTTAAAATAAAATAGTTTTAAAAAAAAAATTGTACCGACTTCAGAAAAAGCACTAAAAAGCTTTAAATAATTTTTAATTTTATATCTATTGCGACATTTGGAAGTCGGTGCAAATTAAACAAACCAAACAACTACAACAAAAGCACTTGATCGTCCTTCTTTATGATCGCGTGAGGTGAAACGTTCAGGTAGTTTTATGAATTATTTTTAATTATGGTTGGGTAGTTGTTTTGTTTCTTTAATTTGCACCGACTTCCAAATGTCGCAATAGATATAAAATTAAAAATTATTTTAAGCTTTTTAGTGCTTTTTGTGAAGTCGGTTCAATTCAAAAAATTCAACAACAAAAGAAGAACCATCCAAATCGGTCCACGCGTTAAATCCATCCAAATCGGTTCGTGGTTTTACCCACACAACCCACCCCCATAGGTTTTAATGAGAACCTGACGTCTATTACTCACTATACTGCATATGGTTATATATAATTCCTGTGTGTGTGTGATGGAATTGGAATCCTGCTTCCTATTTTTCTTTGTGAAGATCTGATGGGGCGTGAGGTGAAAATCTGCGACGGATACTAAGCGGGTACGTGATGTGAGTTTCTTCGGTAAGTTTTATTTTTTCTTTAAAAGAGGAATTTTTATAGTGATTCTCACTCATTATAAAGGAGAAATGAAAATGAAATTACCAGTCGTAGCCTTGGCGATTCTGAGCCTGGTGCGAGAGACTTGGGTGCCAACCGGTGCAGGTTCCTGGAGGTATAGTGACTTCCGCACGGTGATACACAAATTTATATGCTTATGGATGGGCACAAAGGCGGGAATCACACTTAGCCCCAAAAACATGGGAGAATAGCACTAAAACACCTATAATCCTAATTTCTTCCGCACGGAGCGGGGGAGGTGATTTAGCGAGTTAAAGATGTATAAGCCCATAAAACAAGAAGGATACTCTAGTTTCTTACTAAGTTCCGTCTTTCAGCTCTCACTTTTTTTGTAAGTATTGCGCCAATTGTCAGGAAATTTCACAGAAATGACGCGTATCACAAATTACTGTAGCACTCCAGAACAGAATTGAACCTGTAATAAACCTGTCGGAGCCAGGATGGCCTCGATGAAAGGAAATTTAACTAGAGAAATTGAGATTTACTTCTGAAAACGTTGTTCCCTGCTTGTTGTCACTGAACGAATGTGTCTTCCTCTTGATATTTGCAATATGGAAGCGGCACAAAACAGGGGTGCCAATCACCGAGTTTCGAATAGTGAGAACATTAATGTGTGGTTCACATTACAACACAGGTCTCTCTCTCAAGGCCTGTAGCTCTAGCGATCCGATGAGAGAGGAGCTGAAGACAGTGAGACAGGATCTACCTGGGTTCATGGGAGGCACCGGATCACCCCAGGGTCCGGCGAGGGCACGCTGTCGTGGAAGCCATCGGTACCAGTTCATTTTTAAATTAGAGGAAGAAGGATAGCCTCTCTAGCCTCTGTCCCATGCGCTTGACAATTCTGGCTTTGTTGAATTTGTTAGCCAACTTAGCACTAATGCCTTTCTGCATGTCGCGAGCAGACCTAAGATGGACTCGTTGCCTATTTGCACTTTCACGTAAGGGCGACCGTCGTCCTGGTTAGTTATTACAGTTGAAATTAAAGACTGTTGAGTCCTTTTCCGTGCACGTTTTCTCTCTCTAAATAGCTTTCATCGTCGTCTTCTTCGATTAAAAAGAAGCCTCACTTCCTCCGCAATTACGAGCTCTGTCATAATTCAATTACCTCTCATGCAAGGACATTCCTCGCATGAGGTAAAAAGGATCTGTCTAGGTACTACACTCTCTATGAGTGGGATCAGTCTGGGTTTTTTTAGAAGAAGCAGAGGGAATCAGGGGGTCGTCGATGTCGCCTTACTGATCATTATCGGCGAGTGGGGGCCCCTGCTCGACCACTCGCCCTGGCGTTTTCCGGGTTACACTTGGAGCACTTAGGTGACACTACTCCTGGTTGATAGGTGTAGCAAAAATGTCTCCTGGTCTCACTGTTACAAGAATGAAAGAAGTGTCCCACTACGCCGCAGTTCCAGCGAGTCATGCGCCTCACTTCTTCCGCTCCATCTTGACTACTTGGGTGGGAGACGCAGGTGTTCGTCTCAATACAGGAGTGGAAGGTGCATCCCACCACGCCACAGTTGCTACAAAGCACATGACTTGCCGTGTCTGGGGTGCGCTTCTCTTGCTCCACTCTCGTCACAGGGAAATCAGGGAACTCCTCCGCCTCCTGGGCGGGGTCACAGTCTGTTTTATGGATGTCGGGTTTATTTGATCTTCCAAACATTTCGCGGCTTGAAGTTGCCGTAGCGGGCTTAGTTCAGCATGTAGGTGATGAGCAGCTGGAGCTATGGAAGGGGAAACGACATCAACCTCGGCATGTTTGTTGACGGATCCGGACCTCTCCAGGATGGATTGGGCCAAGTTCGTCCTTAGCAAGCCTCACATCACCCTTTTAAAACCCACCAGGTGTTCCGACAATTGATCGACAGTGACTACCGCAGCACCTTGGTGACGAGGGCCTACGGAAAGAGGGGATGTGCTGACACTGTTCGGGTGGAGGGAAAACCCAGGCCCCATTCAGTGATAGGTTTGACCCAAAATTCGGCGGTGGTTTAGATACGTCAAGCTGTTGCGTAGCAGTCGTGCCTTGGACTAAGTCCGAAGACAGACTTGTCGTCCCGTATGTCTTATTTAAGGCGATTCGGGCATTATGTGACTTACTTCGGGTCACTACTTGAGTGGAAGGGACTTGAGCCTGTTAAGGCTTTGCTCCTTGGTCGTCCGAAGCAGTGGTTGCTTTCCCAGCTGGCGAGTGAAACATCTCTGGTTAGTAGAAAAACAAGTGGTCAAGCGAAAAAAAATTTTGATAGCAGCTATGTCGCCGCTTATATGCCTAAAAAGGTTGAGACAAAATGTCTCGTAAATAGTGCGGGAGTCCAACTCCTAAGGTTGTAGCACAAAAAAAAGTTTGAGACAAAAGATCTCGATAATAGTGCGGGAGTCCAACTCCTAAGGTTGTAGCACAAAAACAAGTTTGAGGGCAGCCAAAAAAAAAAGGAAATCAAAGAAAGAAATAAAACGAAAAAATCAGGGCCATGATAAATCAAAAAAAATTATGTATATAAATAAAATTTCAGAAATAATCTTGCTGCAAAAAAACATAAGCGAAATAGACTGAAAATCTAATTAAGCCAGAATCAAAAAAAAATTATTTCAAAAAAATCAAAATTCAAGAAAAAATGTCAACTCATAAAAAAAAACGAAAATATTTTTAAGAAAAAAACCAAAGCGATCAACCATTTTCAGGTTCCCCAGAAGCTTCTTCTCCATCTTGCTTGAGGATGGGTCAAAAAAAAATCAAAGAAACTCAAAACAAGAAAGGGGGTTAAAAGGAAATAAAAAGAATTTATAGTATTAACCAAAGAGTAAAAAATTTAAAGAAAGAGGAAAAAGAAGAAATTTTTATAAAAAAAAATGGAATGTGAGAACCTTGATGAGGTTCCCAAAACCCACAACGTGCCTGTGAAGCTGGAGTCAACCCTGAGCTTAAGCAAACCAAACGTATGCGAACTACGAAGTGTCACGCTGGTTACTGCCAAAGTCGGGTGTTCGTCCGACTCACCAGCTCCCTGCGGCATGGGACACTAATGATCCCTGAGATTAGGCATCTCAAGAGCAACATCGGACATCGCTAAAGACACAGGCACTAATCCTGAGCATCAGTCATTCCATGCCGAGGACAGGACCGAGTTGGATAAAGTGTGTCCCATTTTCTAAAACTGACTTGCCTATGGACACCATTAGACATATCAGGACAGAGGCACTAGACTTCGAAGGTGCTTTACAACAAAAATAGAGATAACTGCAGTTCAGGCCAAATATCGTCTAAGTCCGAGAAGGACTACCGGATCAGCCTAAGCTGACAAGCCAACTCTTCAGAGGCGCAAAGCCCGTCAGAAGATGCTGATGTGGCAACTTGAAGTTGCCGCGAGATATTCAAGTGGCACGCGCTAGCTGGCAGCGCGTCCTAGCTCATTGGTAAGGGATGTAGGTCCTTGAACACCTAAAACACACACCACAAGAGAATTTCGCGTGCCTGTGGCAACAGATGGTTGTGGACTTCTTCTGTCAAAAAACGAGAAACAGATGTGAAGGAAGAACAACAGGTCTGATATCACCTGCTGTTCCTAGCCGCACTGAACCATCACGAAAAAAATCACAAAAGAACGGCTACCTCATATGTGATGGTTCAGTCTCTAACCCACACCTACCCTGAATCTGGCTAGAATGCAGCCCCAACCTATAAAGGGTGCTGAAAAAAAAATTTTTTATTAAATCAAATCACTACATAACGATAGAGGGAGAAGGAATCAGGGAGGCGATAGGAAGAAGAAGCATATGAGGGTGTTACAGATTGGATTCGCTTATTCTAAGATAAGCCAAACTTCCATCAAATCCAATCTGTCATTAGAAATTAAAATCCATTCAAATTATACGAGTTGGATTTCACATATCAAAGTTTGTTGCAACAAAGTTCAACTCCAACTCAGGAACACATAAATTTAAACAAACAAATATTTAATGGGTTGGATTTCGTACACCGAGTTACGTTGCAACAAAGTTGCCATGTACTCAAATCCAACTCATGATAAACAACGCGCTCAGGTTACCGTCGACGTTCTTTTCACACGGTAGCCATACACGATAAGCAAAAGAAATTTGCTTAGTCAGCGCAAAAAACAATGATCTACTGCGGCTTTGCCCAATGACAGCCATCTACATCAAGGGCAAAAGCCAAAAAACGAAGAAAAAGCGCGAAAGCTTTTTCTTCATTTTGATCGATCGTGAATGATTTTTGAAGTAGTATAATCTGGAGTCTGGTTTTAAGCGTCGTAAAGTGGAGAACAGAAAAAGAGTCGGGTCATATCGGTTGGTAGTATACGTAATTAAGAATTTTTACGGGAAAAGAAAAGAATTAAGTGATTGTTAAAGTAAATTAAGAATTTTTACGGAAACTTGTGAAAGAAAAGAATTAAGTGATTAGTAGTAAATTAAGAATTTTAAGCAAACCTGTAAAAGAAAAGGATTAAGTGAAATATATATATATATATATATATATATATATATATATATATATATATATATATATATATATATATATATATATATATATACGTAAATTAAGAATTTTACGGAAACTTGTAAAAGAAAAGAATTAAGTGATTGTTAAAGTAAATTAAGAATTTTTGCGGGAAACTTGTGAAAGAAAAGAATTAAGTGATTAGTAGTAAATTAAGAATTTTAAGCAAACCTGTAAAAGAAAATGATTAAGTGAAATATATATATATATATATATATATATATATATATATATATATATATATATATATATATATATATATATATATATATATATATATATATATATATATATATATATATATATATATATATATATATATATACGTAAATTAAGAATTTTACGGAAACTTGTAAAAGAAAAGAATTAAGTGATTTGTAGTAAATTAAGAATTTAATGGAAACTTGTGAGAGAAAAGAATTAAGTGATTGTTAAAGTAAACTAAGAAATTTTTGCGGGAAACTTGTGAAAGAAAAGAATTAAGTGATTAGTAGTAAATTAAGAATTTTAAGCAAACCTGTAAAAGAAAAGGATTAAGTGATTGTTAAGGTAACTTAAGAATTTTTACGGGAAACTTGTAAAAGAAAAGAATTAGAAACTTGTAAAAGAAAAGGATATGTATATATATATATATATATATATATACGTAAATTAAGAATTTTACGGAAACTTGTAAAAGAAAAGAATTAAGTGATTAGTAGTAAATTAAGAATTTTACGGAAACTTGTAAAAGAAAAGAATTAAGTGATTGTTAAAGTAAATTAAGAATTTTTGCGGGAAACTTGTGAAAGAAAAGAATTAAGTAATTTGTATTAAATTAAGAGTTGTTTACGGAAACTTGTGAAAGAAAAGAATTAAGTGATTAGTAGTAAATTAAGAATTTTAAGGAAACTTGTAAAAGAAAAGGATTAAGTGATTGTATACGTAAATTAAGAATTTTTACGGGAAACTTGTAAAAGAAAAGAATTAAGTGATTAGTAGTAAATTAAGAATTTTACGGAAACTTGTAAAAGAAAAGAATTAAGTGATTGTTAAAGTAACTTAAGAATTTTTACGGGAAACTTGTAAAAGAAAAGAATTAAGTGATTAGTAGTAAATTAAGAATTTTACGGAAACTTGTAAAAGAAAAGAATTAAGTGATTGTTAAGGTAACTTAAGAATTTTTACGGGAAACTTGTAAAAGAAAAGAATTAAGTGATTAGTAGTAAATTAAGAATTTTACGGAAACTTGTAAAAGAAAAGAATTAAGTGATTGTTAAGGTAACTAAAGAATTTTTACGGGAAGCTTGTAAAAGAAAAGAATTAAGTGATTAGTAGTAAATTAAGAATTTTACGGAAACTTGTAAAAGAAAAGAATTAAGTGATTAGTAGTAAATTAAGAATTTTACGGAAACTTGTAAAAGAAAAGAATTAAGTGATTGTTAAAGTAAATTAAGAATTTTTGCGGGAAACTTGTGAAAGAAAAGAATTAAGTAATTTGTATTAAATTAAGAGTTGTTTACGGAAACTTGTGAAAGAAAAGAATTAAGTGATTAGTAGTAAATTAAGAATTTTAAGGAAACTTGTAAAAGAAAAGGATTAAGTGATTGTATACGTAAATTAAGAATTTTTACGGGAAACTTGTAAAAGAAAAGAATTAAGTGATTAGTAGTAAATTAAGAATTTTACGGAAACTTGTAAAAGAAAAGAATTAAGTGATTGTTAAAGTAACTTAAGAATTTTTACGGGAAACTTGTAAAAGAAAAGAATTAAGTGATTAGTAGTAAATTAAGAATTTTACGGAAACTTGTAAAAGAAAAGAATTAAGTGATTGTTAAGGTAACTTAAGAATTTTTACGGGAAACTTGTAAAAGAAAAGAATTAAGTGATTAGTAGTAAATTAAGAATTTTACGGAAACTTGTAAAAGAAAAGAATTAAGTGATTGTTAAGGTAACTAAAGAATTTTTACGGGAAGCTTGTAAAAGAAAAGAATTAAGTGATTAGTAGTAAATTAAGAATTTTACGGAAGCTTGTGAAAGAAAAGAATTAAGTGATTAGTAGTAAATTAAGAATTTTACGGAAACTTGTAAAAGAAAAGAATTAAGTGATTGTTAAAGTAAACTAAGAATTTTTGCGGGAAACTTGCGAAAGAAAAGAATTAAGTGATTAGTAGTAAATTAAGAATTTTACGGAAACTTGTAAAAGAAAAGAACTAAGTGATTGTTAAAGTAACTTAAGAATTTTTACGGGAAACTTGTAAAAGAAAAGAATTAAGTGATTAGTAGTAAATTAAGAATTTTACGGAAACTTGTAAAAGAAAAGAATTAAGTGATTGTTAAAGTAACTTAAGAATTTTTACGGGAAACTTGTAAAAGAAAAGAATTAAGTGATTAGTAGTAAATTAAGAATTTTACGGAAACTTGTAAAAGAAAAGAATTAAGTGATTGTTAAAGTAACTTAAGAATTTTTACGGGAAACTTGTAAAAGAAAAGAATTAAGTGATTAGTAGTAAATTAAGAATTTTACGGAAACTTGTAAAAGAAAAGAATTAAGTGATTTTTAAGGTAACTTAAGAATTTTTACGGAAAACTTGTAAAAGAAAAGAATTAAGTGATTAGTAGTGAATTAAGAATTTTACGGAAACTTGTAAAAGAAAAGAATTAAGTGATTGTTAAAGTAACAACTTAAGAATTTTTGCGGGAAAGTTGTGAAAGAAAAGAATTACGTGATTTGTAGTAAATTAAGAGTTTTACGGAAACTTGTGAAAGAAAAGAATTAAGTGATTAGTAGTAAATTAAGAATTTTTAGCAAACCTGTAAAAGAAAAGGATTAAGTGATATATATATATATATATATATATATATATATATATATATATACGTAAATTAAGAATTTTACGGAAACTTGTAAAAGAAAAGTATTAAGTGATTAGTAGTAAATTAAGAATTTTACGGAAACTTGTAAAAGAAAAGAATTAAGTGATTGTTAAAGTAAATTAAGAATTTTTGCGGGAAACTTGTGAAAGAAAAGAATTAAGTGATTTGTAGTAAATTAAGAGTTTTACGGAAACTTGTGAAAGAAAAGGATTAAGTGATTGTATACGTAAATTAAGAATTTTTACGGGAAACTTGTAAAAGAAAAGAATTAAGTGATTAGTAGTAAATTAAGAATTTTACGGAAACTTGTAAAAGAAAAGAATTAAGTGATTGTTAAGGTAACTTAAGAATTTTTACGGAAAACTTGTAAAAGAAAAGAATTAAGTGATTAGTAGTGAATTAAGAATTTTACGGAAACTTGTGAAAGAAAAGAGTTAAGTGATTGTTAAAGTAACTTAAGAATTTTTGCGGGAAAGTTGTGAAAGAAAAGAATTAAGTGATTTGTAGTAAATTAAGAGTTTTACGGAAACTTGTGAAAGAAAAGAATTAGGTGATTAGTAGTAAATTAAGTATTTTAAGCAAACCTGTAAAAGAAAAGGAATAAGTGATATATATATATATATATATATATATATATATATATATATATATATATATATATAGATATACGTAAATTAAGAATTTTACGGAAACTTGTAAAAGAAAAGAATTAAGTGATTGTTAAAGTAAATTAAGAATTTTTGCGGGAAACTTGTGAAAGAAAAGAATTAAGTGATTTGTAGTAAATTAAGAGTTTTACGGAAGCTTGTGAAAGAAAAGAATTAAGTGATTAGTAGTAAATTAAGAATTTTACGGAAACTTGTAAAAGAAAAGAATTAAGTGATTGTTAAGGTTACTTAAGAATTTTTACGGGACACTTGTAAAAGAAAAGAATTAAGTGATTAGTAGTAAATTGAGAATTTTACGGAAACTTGTAAAAGAAAAGAATTAAGTGATTGTTAAGGTAACTTAGGAATTTTAAGCAAACTTGTAAAAGAAAAGAATTAAGTGATTAGTAGTAAATTAAGAATTTTACGGAAACTTGTAAAAGAAAAGAATTAAGTGATTGTTAAAGTAAATTAAGAATGTTTGCGGGAAACTTGTGAAAGAAAAGAATTAAGTGATTTGTAGTAAATTAAGAGTTTTACGGAAACTTGTGAAAGAAAAGAATTAAGTGATTAGTAGTAAATTAAGAATTTTACGGAAACTTGTAAAAGAAAAGAATTAAGTGATTGTTAAGGTAACTTAAGAATTTTTACGGGACACTTGTAAAAGAAAAGAATTAAGTGATTAGTAGTAAATTGAGAATTTTACGGAAACTTGTAAAAGAAAAGAATTAAGTGATTGTTAAGGTAACTTAGGAATTTTAAGCAAACTTGTAAAAGAAAAGAATTAAGTGATTAGTAGTAAATTAAGAATTTTACGGAAATTTGTAAAAGAAAAGAATTAAGTGATTGTTAAAGTAAATTAAGAATTTTTGCGGGAAACTTGTAAAAGAAAAGATTTAAGTGATTAGTAGTAAATTAAGAATTTGACGGAAACTTGTAAAAGAAAAGAACTAAGTGATTGGTAAAGTAACTTACGAATTTTTACGGGAAACTTGTAAAAGAAAAGAATCAAGTGATTTGTAGTAAATTAAGAATTTTACGGAAACTTGTAAAAGAAAAGAATTAAGTGATTGGTTAAGAATTGTAATTGTGAAAATTAACCTCACAAGTAAACAATTAATTGCAAATCAAGTGTCTTTTGTGTTAAAATATATAACGGAGATTGGTCCTTACCCTAGTTGACCCGGACGCCGCTAAAGGTTTCATTTGGTTGCGGTGAGGGTGAGTTTTGTGTCAAATAAATTGTAACAAAAATTGGGGCAGCCGGTAGGATTGGGGAAGCGTGTTTTATACAAACGTAACAGCTTTAAAGGCCTCTCTCCTACATCGAACAAAAAGGGGTACATTTAAGCACTCCCGGGTTGTTTGGCATCGAGAGCTGTCCACACTCTATCGTCGAAGTCCTCCAAAAACTATTTTTTCTCTGAACCTGAAATGATCATCTACTGGCATCCATAGTGGACTAGCTGGGATTGTTTTTAGGAATAAAATTACTGGATCTGAAATTATTATTTAAGGTTAGGTTAGATTAAATTCATGAAATATTGTAAATTAATGATAGGTTTAGTACTTACACTGTCACATGATTATAATAATGTTTATAAACAATATAAATCTCACAAAGAACATAAAAAAATGTACATAAAATAATATTTTTCACATTTACCAAACTTGTTTACATTTGGCACCACGATAAGACTTGAGATGTCATCGCTTTCACTTTTCTACTTTCTTCGTTAGATTTGTCAAGTTTAGACCAAATGATTTTCGTCCAAAACTAATGATGTGAAAAGGACGATATTGATAAGTGAGATAGAGGATGATAAAAGAGGAAGAAGTTCTAGAATGATTTCAAAAACGAAAATATTTTCAAATTTAATTTAATGCTTTACCATATATGGTAAACCTTCATAACTTTCAGAAAAAATACGGTAGATATTTGATCTTGAAAAAATAACTGAGTGTCAGTCGAAGCATAGACTTGCAGCGCGCATGAGAGTACTATTTCGAAATCGTGAAATAAAAAAAGTGAAATCGTGGAATATTGAAATCGTGAAATTTTTTAAATCTTAGTTTATTCAGCTGTGAAATCCATTTGAAACCTCGAGTCTTGTAGTGGTGTTGCGAATCGAAATCAAAGCAAAAAATTTGTGTAGTTCAACGTAATTGGGAATAAATTGAACTGAATTTAGTGAACTTGTTTGTTTTGATTCCAAACTGAAAGAATTCGAGCAATAAGTGACTTTGGTGCAAAGACAAGACCGGGGTGAGTAGAAATCAACGGTTGTGAGTTCAAACCCGTGCTGATCAAAACTCGTTGAGACAGTTTTTGCTTTTTTTTTGTTGTTTATGGACAAAGCTGAAATCTACGAATTAAAAGGACATATTAATCCTTTTTCTGAACGGTGAACTCCAGAACATTGGTCCTTCGAGACGGATATTTATAAGACGAAAAAGTACGGATCTTCAACACAAATTTGAAACACTGCGGTAAGTTGTCTTAGTCATTTTATCCTTTTCTTTAATTAATCATGGAAATTAACAAGTTAATGTTGATGCAAACAGCGCAAAAAGAGATTTTGAAAACATTCATTATAAATTATAATAAACATGGCAAATATAGGCGAACAGGAAGTTATTATAAAAAAAGATTCATAAATTTCCAATCACTTTGGGATGATGCCCTAAGAATGCACAGCGAACTCATTATTTGCAAATTGTCGAACCCCAGCGAAGCTGAAAATCAGGATTATTTTAAAAACGACGTCTTTTCTCAAATGGAAAGCCATTTCATCAAAAATTATGCTGCGATTGAAGACAGATTTCAACGAGAATTCCCTCTTGAAGGAAAACAATCGCACGAAAAGGAAGAACCTCAGTCAGAAATCACCATTTTGCGACAAAATACGGACGAATCATCTATAAAATTACCTAAAATATCATTGGAAAAATTTTATGGCGATTATAAAAAGTGGCCCACATTTCACGACCTATTCAAGACCTTAATATCCCTGAGGAGTCACCCCCAACGCTGCCACAAAGTGCAAGCCAGCACCACCGGCGGAATGGTGTGGGCTCCGTCCCAGCCCGAAGATGAAGACAACAACCAACACCACCAATCAACACATCACCAGTGGCAGAGTGGAAAAGGGAATCGCTGAAGCAGGCACAAGAACCCCTTTTCCCCAACACAACTCTAACAGACGTTAGAGTTGTAGGGAAGTAAGAAGGCCAAAAACCCCCCTTGCAACACCCCAGTTACTAGCAGTGGTTTATGTCGGAAGACAACCACTCCACCCCCGTACAATCACCCATCGAGGAGTCGACAACAGGGAGTCGCAACCTCGCTGACATTGGAGGACACCACTGAGGAATCTCCAGAATTCCCGAGTCCTCAAGAAAGTCCTCGCCAGGGTTCCCAGTCACCAGTATTCACGGACCAAACTCAGATCAGTGTACACCAGATCACCCCAGCACAATCAGGACCAAGTTCAGAAGGACTCACCCTCAGGAGCGGAACCGTCATCCAACGAGTAAACCAAACCCAAGTAAGCCATAAAAATAATTTTAATTATTACGTTTCCGCGCGAGAATCCGAACGCCTAGCGGCTCCTTATTCTAACCTTCTCGAAAACCGGACTACAAAGTCCAGCGAGGAAAGATTAAAAGATCTAGAGCGTTTCCAAAAAGAAGCCGCACTTTTTCAAGCCAAGGTAGACGGATTCTCGCGCATACTCCCTTCTGAAGAAAATACTGAAAACAATTTGGAAAGCCGAACTGAGGAAAACCTCAGACAATCCCTACAAGACTCCCTGCGAGAAATTAACCTAAAAGAAGGTCTAAAGCAATTTCTCGCACAGACACGCCCGCCGCCGACTCGCACCAGAACTCCACAATGGCAACCGATTATGCAAAAGTTGCCAAATTAACTGCTCAATTGGTCCCCTATTCTCTGGAGAAAATAGTCACATCCTAATGTCGGAATTACAAACATTCCTGGGTTGTTGTAGACAGACTCTCCAATGCCTACCAGAAGCTGAACAATCAGCTTTCTTTCAAATACTTTCGACCAGGCTACGCGGCAGTGCGTACCAACTATTTCCGCCGATATTCCTACCAATATACGAGACGTGGAGGACAGGCTGAACCGAGCCTACCTACCACGCGAGACATATCAAGAGCTCGTCAATCGACTAATAACGTCCCGTCAGAACCCCTGTGAGGCTCTATCTGTCTTCGCCAATAGGGTGAAGCAGCTGCTGACGCAGTGTAGGGAGGCGACGGAGACCAAATACGGAGCCGCAGCAAGCACAGTTGTCAAAGTACAGCTGGAGGACCTTGCCAAGAACGCGCTCCGTAGTGGAGTCCTAAACGCGCCTATGTCAATACCTGTTGACCAACACAGAAACGCCCGTTGGAAGACCTAATCCAAAAGGCATTGGACATGGAGAAGCTGCTACAAAGCACCCACTTCGTGCAACCTCAAACAGCCCCAGACTATTCCCCTCCATCTCCAGTGGACCTAAGTACAGAAATACGAGCGGTGTTAAGAACTCCAACTACGTATCGCCCGCCAGCACAGACCTACGCTCCGACGCTCCCAGTATTTAACTTTCAGGGTCAGTCACCACGTTTCCCCTACCCTCCACGAATTACAGGGAAAACGGGCAAGGTATGAGCTCCACAAATGTCAGATTCAACGTCGAGTATAGTTTTCGCCAAAAACGGGGACACACTTACGAAGAGTGTTAAAGTATGGCAATGACGTGAGCGAATGCCGCCGAAACAGGCCAACGGCAGGGTCTAGTAATCCCCATAGAACTCCAGATCGATGACCACAGGAACAAAAGGCTGGTCCCAGAGCATTCAACATAAAGTTGAAATGCAAATTCTGTGGTCGCCGCGGTCACTCGATAGAGGAATGTCGGCAACGACAAAAATGGGAGTCGAAGAATCAGGGAAATGACGAGCAGTCGACCCAAAACTCCCCGGCTCGACAGTGAAACCGCAATCAAAAAAATAAGGGTATCCTCAGTCGCCCGAATCCTGTGTCGCTACAGTCTCTCTTCCTTGGAATATCGGCCTCAACGGTCAGACTCAACTCGTAGTAGACACCGGCGCTGAGGTTAGCATAATTAAGAAAAAAGCCCTAAAAACCCTCGAAGAAATTAATACCGAGGGGACATAATCGTACAAACACCATTTGGTACCGGAAAGACACTGGGCACCTGCCAGGGAAACTTCACATTAAAGACAAAAATTCCCTGTAAGTTTCAAGTGGTAAAAAACCTCCCTGGTCTTTCCGACGACGGTCTTTTAGGAAATGACTTCCTATCTAAAAACTGCAAGGACCCAACATGACGTTAAAATTTCCTTGCACGGAAATTAACCCAGAAAAGTTCGATGTCCCACTAGCATTCGCAGTGGATGAACCCTGTTCAGAGAGCTCAATCGAAGAAGAGACACATGTGGGGTAGTCAAGACCTGTAGTGGTTAAACTGTCGACCTGCAGTGTTCTGAAGACATCTCAAAAGAAGAACGCTGGTTGTCGTCCAGAGGAGCAGGATATGGAAGAATTGACTGCCAAAGATCAGGCCTGCGAAATAAGCCAGCATCAGGTAATCTTAAAAGAACCTGTGAGCATACCTGCACGGTCACAGATTGTAGTCAAAATGCCTCTCCGATTGCCGGAAGAAATGCTCTGTTTATCTCAAGAGATAGACGATGGAGTCTTCTTGGCGAACGCCCTACTTTCCTCCGGAAATGAGACAGTCACCATGGGGATCCTCAACACCAACAGCTTTCAAGTAGTCAGTGCAAGTCTAAATCTCCACCTTGTCCCTGCCACAGACTACGCCATCGTCCCACTAAGCCAAGCCCCTGAAAAAATCAGGAGAGTACCAATGGTAAAAGAACGATTCAAATACTACAGCGGCAGTGAAGAAGCTCGCATTAATAATGACCGAATTGGTGAAAATCAATCACCATCTCTCACGCCTGACAAAGACAAACACTACAACAAAAGAACAAGAACGCAGAATAAAAGCAAAGAAATAAGCGAGAAAACTTCGGAAAAGTCCGTACAAATAAACTACAAGAAAATCTCTAAAAGGCCTAAGAGCCAAAATGAAAACGTAAATAACTTAAAAAAAGGAAAGAAAAATAACTGGAAAAATGCCAGCAAGACGGCCACTCTACAACACGTAAGGTATTTATATCCGGATTATGAGGAACCGGATGAGACAACACACAGCCCACGTCTCGCCAGGTTAGATGAAGAACTCAACCTGGATGATAGCCTAAACGCGGAACGCGATATCCCATCTTTGCTACGAATACAATGATATCTTTTTCCTCACCAAGGCAATCACCCATGACATACCTCTAGTTCAAGACCAAGGACCTATAAATCAAAAGATGTACCGGTTGCCAGAAACGCAGCGTAAAGTAATAAATGATCAGCTTCGAGAAATCTTGGACAATGACATTGTTCAACCGAGCAAGAGCCCTTGGAATTCACCTCTACTAGTCGGCCTCAAGAAGGTGGGACCAGACGGTGAAAAAAGGTGGCGCGACGTCGTTGATTTTAGGAAACTCAACGAGAAAACAATAGGCGACGCCTACCCGCTACCTAGAATCGAGGATATCCTTGACCAACTAGGTCATTCGCGTTATTTCACGACCCTCGATTTAGCAAATGGCTATCACGAAGTACTCGTCGAACTAAAAGCGACCTAAAACTGCTTTCAGCACCAACTATGGGCATTATGACTTCAAACGTATGCCATTTGAGCTCAAAGGAGCTCCAGCGACGTTTCAACACCTCATGAACTTCATTTTAACAGGTCTTCAAGGCCTCGAATGCTTCATTTACCTAGACGACATCGTCATCTACGGTAAAAACTTAGCGGACCATAATTCAAAGCTCCGCAAAGTCTTCGATTGTTTGAGAGAGAACAACTTAAAACTGCAGCCAGAGAAGTGCCAGTTTCTAAGAAAAGAAGTTGTTTACTTAGGCCACAAGTGTTCCAGTGAAGGAGCACTTCCAGATCCCAGCAAGACGGCATGCGTCCAAATCATTCCTGTCCCCAGAACAGTCAGGAAAGTCCAATCATTTTTGGGTCTTGCCAACTATTACAGGAAATTTATCCCAAATTTTCTCCAAAATAGTTCGTCCGATAACGAATTTGCTCCGAAAGGATGTAAAGTTCACTTGCACAGAGAAGTGCCAAGAGGCATTCGAAAAAATTAAGACCACTCTGATTTCCCCTCCTCTTTTGATCTATCCAGATTTCGCAAAACCCTTTAATCTCACCACGGACGCAAGCAGCGAGGCCCTTGGAGCAGTACTTTCCCAAGGAGAAGTTGGTCACGACCAGCCCATAGCCTACGCTAGCCGCACGTTAAACAAGACCGAACGCAACTACTCAACTATCAAGAAAGAGTTATTAGCCATTGTCTGGGCTACACGCAATTTTCGTTGCTATTTACAAGGGCGAAAATTCACGGTCTACACAGACTACAAGCCTCTCAAAGGCGTCTTTAATGTTAAAGATCCTACTTCCCGTCTGGTGAGATTTCACCACAAACTTTCTGAGTTCGACTACAATATCGAATACAAACCCGGAAAGTACAACACGAATGCAGACGCATTAAGCCGCATTCCACGGGAAAATAAAGAAGACGACAACAGCCAAACCTTCACGGTAACGGCTCAGGTCCACCATATTATGGATTCAGACAACGAAGAGGGAAACACCTCTCTGAACACTAAAAGTCGCCTAAAATGTAACGCAGTGACCAGTACTCAAGCAAAAAGAGCACAATTAACTACAGAAAGCCCCGAGACAAAAGATCACTCGTTCAGCGACAAAAACGAAATTCCAGCAGAAGAGACAAATACTAGCACAAGCCAGCAGATCCAGACAAATTAATTAAACAAAAGCCCGAAGTCATCACAAGCCCAGAGGAAATCAAAACAATCTTAAAAAATTATCACGATTCTCCCTTTGGTGGTCATCAGGGCGTAATAAAAACTTACAAAAGGATCCGAAGAAAGTACTGGTGGAGGCACATGCTAAAAGACATTATAAATTACGTCAAGCGGTGCCCTAAGTGCCAAACAATGAAAGCATCACCTCAATTTCGTATGCCGATGGAGATTACGGACATAGCAGAGCAACCCTTCGACAAGGTTTACCTCGACATAGTTGGTCCCCTCGAAGAAACCGAGACGGGAAACAAATACATACTAACCTTCTAAGATAACCTCACAAAGTTCATCGATTGGTATGCAATCCCTATTGGAGAAGCAGTCACAGTAGCAAGAATTTTCTTCGAAGAAATCGTCACACGCTACCGCATTCCAAAACGAATAGTCACCGATCAGGGAAGTAGTTTCCTGTGTGAGCTGTTCAAGAAGGTTTGCAAACTGCTCAAGGTGAAAAAGCTTCAAACGTCAGCTTATCACCCCCAATCCAATGGAGCCCTGATCGAATATCTCCGTACAATTGTGGATGAAAACCCCAAATCATGGGATCAATATTTGCGAACCGCTGCATTCGTGTACAATAATAGTGTACACGAAGGGACGAAATTAACTCCCGTGGATTGCCTTTACTGCTTCACAGCGGATGCCCCATCAAACTTAAAACGAGACCCAGAACCCGTGTATAACCACGAAAGTTATTACCATTTGTTAAGGTATAAACTTCAAAGGTCTTACGCCACGGCACGTAAAAATATATTAGCGAGTAAAAAGCGCTCCAAGAATTACTATGACAAAGCTGCTCTCCCACTAACGTTTCACGTTGGCGACAGGGTACTACTCAAGAGCGAAAACAGAAAGCACAAGCTCTCACAAGTCTGGGTAGGACCCTATCTGGTAACTGGCATCCTTAGCCCCGTAAATACAAAAATCCAGATATGAAAAAAAATGGTTACGGTTCACAATTAGCGACTAAAATCGTACTATGATTAATATATAGAATTAACCCTTCTTACTCAGAAGGCGCACTTCACAGGCAGAAGCCTGGAACCAATTGACCTATTCCACAGAATATAACATATATTGAGGTGAATGAGGCTCCCACAACCCATGCAAAGAAAAATATTAGTAAACAAAAAAACAAAACACGTCCATACAAAACAATCAGGGGTGCATTGATAACAGAGATCGTTTAAGCAAATCCTTAGCAAGAGCCAGGTCAAAAATAGGACACATATTCACGGCTCTACACATGCGATTAATAGGCTCATGCATACCATAGTTAGACCGAGAATGAACAACATGTAGTAAAGGCAATCTCCTTAACCTATACGGAGTATGCCTATAAGTAACCAAACTTGCAAGAGAGCGAGAATCAATATTCGAGTTCAAAAGTGGGTGAATAAATACTAGGTCAACAACTCTACATCGTTCCTCCAACGAGTGCATATTAAGCAATCGGAGGCGATCCTCATAAGGAGGAAGCCTTAATGGATCATTCCACGGGAGGTCCCTTAGTGCGAACCTAACAAAGTTCCGCTGCACCATTCCATAACGTAGGAAATCTACCGGCCTGAAGAGATTTATTGAAGATGAGTTCCAATGGAGACCAAACCTGAGATGCATATTCGAGAATTGGTCTAACTAAAGAAAAAAATAACCTCTTCCGCATGCCCACCTAACCACAAGCCAACTTCTTCCGACCACTCCACCACCTCTGCTCCGATTTCCGTCTGTCCCACCCCTCCTCTGTATACACCAAACCTTGCACCCGCTACTTCCTCCGCATGCCCACCTAATTCCATGCCGTCATCCTCCTACACTGTTGCCCCGTCTCAAACAACTTCTACCTGCGTTAACCCGCCCATTCCGCTAGTCAAAACTCCTTTATCCGAACATCATTCATTTATCGATCCCCTTGTCCCACCTACAGTTAAATTGACTTTGCGCTCTGCTGATTCTAGCGATGGACGTCACCTCTTGTCCCGTTTACGGGACCGTCGCATTTATGGCAACGTACGTCTATTTCTAGCCTATCTCCACGACAAACCGAACTCCGTCTGTGTTGAAGGTAAAACCAGCACCAACGTCTTGTTAAGTATACAACAAGAAGGCCTACCCACAGACCCATCAGTCTTACTCCAACTTTTCACTTAATACCATGAATCATTCAATATACCTTCCCATAAGGTTTCAGAAGATCTATCCACCTATGCTGCGTACGTCAGTTCTCGCCGTATTTCCCATCTTCAAAAAAGTCGTAACGACTCCTTAAGCTACTTACGTTCCTAACCCCCTTGCTTTCCTTATTTCTGACTTCCCCTCTATTGCACCCGCGGTTTCCGATCAAGAACCTCTCCCCAACAGCTTGTCGGTCTATTACCAGAACGTAAGAGGACTTCGTACAAAAACAACAAATATTTTCCTTTACCCTCACAAATTCCCGCACGATATCTTTGCCTTAACTGAAACCAATCTAACACCAGGAATTCTCGACAACGAACTATTCCCTCCAAACTATACCATTTTCCGTGTTGACGGTTGTATAGGCACCAATGATCCACCAGGTCGCGGGGTTCTCATAGCTGCTCACAACCGTTATGATGCCACCCTGCTAAAGACCTCTGACTCTACAATATCAGAATTTGTATGTATAAAAATAGCACTAAATAAGTGCCTTCTGCACATCCTCTGTTGTTACATTCGCCCCTCTCAACCACTAGACGCCTACGCGCCCATAATTGAAGCGATCGATACCCTGCTTGAGAACGCTAACGCGTCCGATGAATTTATTTTATTGGGTGACTTTAACCTCCCCCGTATCCAATGGTCATTGTCCGAGGATTGTTCTCACTTTGTCCGCATCTTCGGCCAAAGAAGCCTTCTTTACCGATCAGCTCTCCGTTTCTGGTCTCTTTCAAGTAAGCGGAGTCAGGAACTTCCTGGACAGACAATTAGACTTAATCTTTTCTTCAGACCCAGTTAACTCGGCTGTCGCAGAAAGCAACCATCTTCTCTCCTCCCTCGGCCGTCACCATCCTCCTTTGTTCCTCGTTTTCTCCTACGAGCACCCTCATGCCGTTTCAAGCTCCGAGTCTTCTTTATCCTTCAATTTTCGTAAGGGCGACTTTGACAAATTAAATCACTTGCTCCTCAACTCTAATATTGGCGATATCCCTCAACATCTCCCAATTGACGTTGCTTTAGAGGCGTTCTATTCGGAAGTACACGCTTGCTTATAAGAAGAAATCCAATGGTTACCCTTCCACCCTAAAGCTCGAGAATACCTCTTCATCTGATCCTAAGGTTATCGCTAACCTCTTTGCACACTTCTTCAGTAAATCCTTCAGCGACAATTCTCTACAACCCGACCTTAACTATTTTGCATTCATGGACAAATGCACTCAAACGTCGTTTTCATCTTTTGACCCAGGTCCTGATGGCATTCCGGCCATCGTTCTGAAAAAGTGTGCCATGCATCTAGTTCAACCCCTTACTTTGCTTTTTCGTCTCTCGGTCACTCAAGGAGTTTTCCCTCAATTATGGAAAAATTCATATATTATTCCCATCTTCAAAAAATGTTGCAAGAACGATGTGTCCAACTACAGACCCATTGCTAAATTATCATCCATACCTAAACTATTCGAAAAATTGGTCTATGATTCCATTTTCATCCACTGTAAGTCTATCTTCTCACTCTCCCAGCATGGCTTCCTCAAAGGTAGATCTACAATTACCAACCTTACTGACTTCGCCTCTAAAACACTGTGCCCTGAAAACGGTAAAGATGTTGGTGTTATCGCCACCGATTTTAGTAAAGCCTTTGACAAGATCTCCCATAACATTATCTTGTTCAAACTTGATCGCCTAGGCTTCCCCCCCCCCCCTCCCCCCAGATTCATCTCCTGGATTCGATCCTACCTCAACCGTCAGTACAATATTCTTTTCAGTTCATCCATTTCTAACCCTATTGTGCCTCGTTCCGGCGTCCCTCAGGGCAGCCATCTAGGTCTATTGATTTTTATTCTCACAATAAATGATGTTGAATGTGTCATCAAACACTCAGAGTTGTCCATTTATGCCGATGACATGAAAATAATCAAACATATCTCCTCCACAACCGACTCTCTTCTCCTGCAAAAAGACCTCGATTCGTTCACCATCTCTTATTCCCGCAAGCGTCTTACCACCACCCCGAGAGTCTATATGTTAACCGACGTACCAGTCCCTATCGTTACATCTTTGTGTGACTTAGGAATAATCTGTGATAGTGAACTCAATTTCCGTTCCCACATTGACAGCATAATTAACAGAGCTTACTCCGCGCTAGGGTTTGTGAGGCCGTCAGGCATATAGGGGGATTCATACGCAACACTTTGGTGTACGTGACGTAACCATGTGCACTGACGGAAGTGCGACTACACCCGCCCCGTGGGGGCGGCTGGAAACAGACTCCTGGTACGGTAATGTCTCTGCCAGGAGTGCTGGCTAATGGTAGTCGGGCGGAGAGAAAGATACTCTCTAAAAAATACCCCAATCTAAGGTGGAACAGCATACGCCAAGGGATGCGTGGTCAAGGGGGTGCTTGGCCGCTAGTATGCGAACTCTGGATACCGGTCGCCCTCCAGTTTTTCCTTGTAGCAACGGGCTCTGCTGCGGGTGACTCTCCCCTTCCCGATTACTCGTGGGATCTACATGGATTTTTCAAACAATACAATAAAGAACCTGATGCAGTTCTAAATGCATCAACCTGTGACCAGGCCAGTAGGGAAATGGCCACAGCTGAACAAAACGCTAACAGTAAGCTTCGGTTTTCTGCTTCTCTAAGTGGAGCCTTTGGGCACTCTTCTGGAATACCACAAATGTCGGTGAGCAATTGTGCCAACTCTACGTCAGTGCAAAGCGGACGGGAATTGCTATCTGGGGATGAGTTCTCGGATCTCGATTCTGTCTGCACCCTGGTGGGCAGGATTGTCTACCGGTTTGGTCACGTGAGACTGATCCTGAAGGACAATGCCTCAAAAAATCCGGTTGCGACTGAAGAGAAGCAGATCGTAGAGATGCAGGCCGAAAGTGGGGAGCTAGGGTCAGTGGATCCGCCGGTCTCTTTGACGACCGCTGGTGTGGAGCCAAAATCAGTGGACCCGCCCGCTTCCGTGACGGTTGCCGCCGGTGCAGTGGGCGGCTGGCTGAGATCCCCACTGTAGGAGGTATGCAGGAAAACGTCCTGGCATCAGCTTACTTCCCTGGAGACAGCCCAACTGCTCCACCTGATGAGGTACAAGAGCTCATCAGCTATTGCAAACGGACGAATCGGCAGTTCATCATTGGATGCGACGCGAACGCCCACCATACGGTCTGGGGCAGCAGCAATGTTAATGAAAGAGGAGAGTACCTGCTAAATTATCTTACAGATAAAAACATTAATATAGTTAATAGAGGGTGCAAACCTACCTTTATCACTGCAGCCAGAGAAGAGGTGCTAGATCTCACTCTGGCCAGCAGAGTCCTGTCCGAGTTCATAAGGAACTGGCGAGTCTCAGATGAAGCATCGCTGTCGGATCACCAACATATCCGATTTGACATTCAGGGCCGATCTGAGATTACCTCTAGTATCAATGTCCCCAAGAAAACAAATTGGCACACCTTCAGGGCTGCTGTGTGCTCGAGGGCTGACATGCTGGTCACCACAATCAGTTCGATTGGTGAACTTGAAGTGGCTGCTAACCAGCTTAATGACGTACTTATCCCCTCCTACCAAGATAGTACAGGCTCGGTTCCAACCAAAGTGATACGTTAGGTGCCTTGGTGGAGCGAGCGGCTGTCTGAAATGCGTGGGCGGGTGAGATGTCTTTTTAACAGAGCTAAACACTCCAAGCATTGGAACGAATATAGGTTCGCACTCACTGAATACAATAAGGAGATCAGACGCTCCAAACGCGAGTCCTGGAGAAGACGCTGTGAAAGCATAGAATCTTTGCCGGAAGCAGCTCGTCTTCAAAAGGTACTAGCTAAGGACACCAGGGCTTCTCAGGAAGCAGGATGATACCTACACCGAAAACCCAAGGGAAACCCTAGAATACCTGTTACAGGTGCACTTCCCCGGGTTAACTCTAGGACCAGGCTCAGATCATTTCGTCGACTGCGACGATGGGTCTCCTTTGTGCCGTAGGGCCTTGAGCCAGTCCGGAGTCATATTCGACAAAGATAAGGTTAGATGGGCAGTGGCCTCTTTTCAACCTTTTAAAGCCCCTGGGGGCGATGGGATTTTTCCAGCACTCCTCCAAAACTGCTTGGATACTGTTGAAAATTAAATTAGCTTTACTGTAAGAGATATTGCAGTTGTAGTTGCTTAAACCCGAATTTGTATTGTATTAGCTTGTAGATGTAGTATTTGATTTGTATTTCTCTCTTTGCACACAAAAATGAATTTATGAACCAGTAACCTGTGAGAACTCAAGCCGATAACACATGAATTTAATAAAGGCAATATATTATTATGAACTCGGGCGTTTCACTCAGTAAAAAGAGTTGCATTTTTTTACATTGGTGCCGAAACCCGGGAACTATAAATAGAATATTGTGTAAAAGGAACGATAAAAAAGAAAGTTTGTCGAACACGTGACGGAGTTACCGCGAACGTAATGGAAGCATTCAACCGTTCAGTATATCGCGGGCAGGTTACCAAAATTACAAACGCGGCTAACGAATATCTACAATCGGCGGATTCGCATAGACATAATGCAAGTATCGAGCAGTTAGATTTGATAGAGGAGGAACTTGTGACCCTTTTGGCTAGGCTTACAGCTGCGCATGATAATTTAAATAAGGCGAATGCGAATTACAATCAGCAGGCACAAGAGGTTAACGCAGAGCAGGAGCTAAAAGGAGTTGTAGATTATGAAGACAAAGCAGTAGGAACTATAGCGCGCCTTAATCAACGATTATTAAAAATTCGCCAGTTACAAGTGGGTTTAAATTCTGTTACGAATTCCAGCTATCCATCAAGAGGGGAAATATCGGCAAAGCTGCCCAAGCTACAGTTGAAAAAGTTCTCAGGGGATTTAAGTGAGTGGTTGCCCTTTTGGGAACAGTTCAAGGGTGCTGTCCATGAAAATAAGGAACTTTCCCTAGTTGATAAATTTAATTATTTACAATCCGTATTAACGGGGCGAGCAGCGGAATCCATAACGGGCTTCACTCCAACACAAGCATGTTATGATGGTGCCATTGGTTTGTTATTGGAAGAATACGGCGACTCGGAGAAACTTATAGATAAAAATATGGAAATATTGATGTCTCTTTCAGCTGTGCAATCAAAATGCAATGTAGTGGGTTTGAGACGTCTATACAACACTGTCACGTCGTGCATTAGATCTGGTGCCTTGGTGGAGCGAGCGGCTGTCTGAAATGCGTGGGCGGGTGAGACGTCTTTTTAACAGAGCTAAACACTCCAAGCATTGGAACGAATATAGGTTCGCACTCACTGAATACAATAAGGAGATCAGACGCTCCAAACGCGAGTCCTGGAGAAGACGCTGTGAAAGCATAGAATCTTTGCCGGAAGCAGCTCGTCTTCAAAAGGTACTAGCTAAGGACACCAGGGCTTCTCAGGAAGCAGGATGATACCTACACCGAAAACCCAAGGGAAACCCTAGAATACCTGTTACAGGTGCACTTCCCCGGGTTAACTCTAGGACCAGGCTCAGATCATTTCGTCGACTGCGACGATGGGTCTCCTTTGTGCCGTAGGGCCTTGAGCCAGTCCGGAGTCATATTCGACAAAGATAAGGTTAGATGGGCAGTGGCCTCTTTTCAACCTTTTAAAGCCCCTGGGGGCGATGGGATTTTTCCAGCACTCCTCCAAAACTGCTTGGATACTGTTGAAAATTAAATTAGCTTTACTGTAAGAGATATTGCAGTTGTAGTTGCTTAAACCCGAATTTGTATTGTATTAGCTTGTAGATGTAGTATTTGATTTGTATTTCTCTCTTTGCACACAAAAATGAATTTATGAACCAGTAACCTGTGAGAACTCAAGCCGATAACACATGAATTTAATAAAGGCAATATATTATTATGAACTCGGGCGTTTCACTCAGTAAAAAGAGTTGCATTTTTTTACATTGGTGCCGAAACCCGGGAACTATAAATAGAATATTGTGTAAAAGGAACGATAAAAAAGAAAGTTTGTCGAACACGTGACGGAGTTACCGCGAACGTAATGGAAGCATTCAACCGTTCAGTATATCGCGGGCAGGTTACCAAAATTACAAACGCGGCTAACGAATATCTACAATCGGCGGATTCGCATAGACATAATGCAAGTATCGAGCAGTTAGATTTGATAGAGGAGGAACTTGTGACCCTTTTGGCTAGGCTTACAGCTGCGCATGATAATTTAAATAAGGCGAATGCGAATTACAATCAGCAGGCACAAGAGGTTAACGCAGAGCAGGAGCTAAAAAGAGTTGTAGATTATGAAGACAAAGCAGTAGGAACTATAGCGCGCCTTAATCAGCGATTATTAAAAATTCGCCAGTTACAAGTGGGTTTAAATTCTGTTACGAATTCCAGCTATCCATCAAGAGGGGAAATATCGGCAAAGCTGCCCAAGCTACAGTTGAAAAAGTTCTCAGGGGATTTAAGTGAGTGGTTGCCCTTTTGGGAACAGTTCAAGGGTGCTGTCCATGAAAATAAGGAACTTTCCCTAGTTGATAAATTTAATTATTTACAATCCGTATTAACGGGGCGAGCAGCGGAATCCATAACGGGCTTCACTCCAACACAAGCATGTTATGATGGTGCCATTGGTTTGTTATTGGAAGAATACGGCGACTCGGAGAAACTTATAGATAAAAATATGGAAATATTGATGTCTCTTTCAGCTGTGCAATCAAAATGCAATGTAGTGGGTTTGAGACGTCTATACAACACTGTCACGTCGTGCATTAGATCTGGTGCCTTGGTGGAGCGAGCGGCTGTCTGAAATGCGTGGGCGGGTGAGACGTCTTTTTAACAGAGCTAAACACTCCAAGCATTGGAACGAATATAGGTTCGCACTCACTGAATACAATAAGGAGATCAGACGCTCCAAACGCGAGTCCTGGAGAAGACGCTGTGAAAGCATAGAATCTTTGCCGGAAGCAGCTCGTCTTCAAAAGGTACTAGCTAAGGACACCAGGGCTTCTCAGGAAGCAGGATGATACCTACACCGAAAACCCAAGGGAAACCCTAGAATACCTGTTACAGGTGCACTTCCCCGGGTTAACTCTAGGACCAGGCTCAGATCATTTCGTCGACTGCGACGATGGGTCTCCTTTGTGCCGTAGGGCCTTGAGCCAGTCCGGAGTCATATTCGACAAAGATAAGGTTAGATGGGCAGTGGCCTCTTTTCAACCTTTTAAAGCCCCTGGGGGCGATGGGATTTTTCCAGCACTCCTCCCAAACTGCTTCGATACTGTTGAAAATTAAATTAGCTTTACTGTAATTTCTCTCTTTGCACACAAAAATGAATTTATGAACCAGTAACCTGTGAGAACTCAAGCCGATAACACATGAATTTAATAAAGGCAATATATAATAGTTACGATTTGATGCTGAAACCTATTCTTTTAAAATGTCTTCCAAATGAATTACGTGTAAGTTATTTCAGGTTACATAAAGATGATATGGATGTGAAAGAAGATCAAGCAAGGGGAAGTGATTCGATGGCAGAAACGGCGAGTTCGGTATTTTCAGCGGACAGTAATAATAAAGTTAAATCTATCCTAAAATTTTTAAAAGTAGAAGTGGAGTCTCTGGAGAAATCTTCCGATGGTAATACTGCGGGTCGCCTTCATCCAATTTGCAGAACCGTACACTCTTCGAAACCAATACATACAGCAGCCGGCTTGCTAACTGTAGGCGAAACTAGTGAACGAGTCGTTTGTGTTTTTTGCAAATCAACAACTCATAAAGCAAGACTTTGCAATAGCGTTATTCCGAAGGCACAGAAGAGAGACATATTGCGATCTCAACGACTTTGTTATAGATGCACTGGTAGTGGCCATTCCGCACGTTTCTGCAAACTAAAAAAGGAGAGTTGTAGCGCGTGTAAAGGGAGACACGTATTGTCTGTGTGTGATTTATATTCTCCGAACAAATCTTCAGTACCAAGTAGATGTCAAACGAATGATCAATCTGTTAGCAGTTCTTCGGTAAAGTTATGCATGGCAAATTTTAATGATGGGTGTATTTTTCTACAAACCGCTTGTATACATCTCATGTCTTTTGACCAACGTTTTAATTTACTGGTGCGAGCGATATTCGATGGTGGTAGTCAGCATTCATTCGTACGGAAGGGCATATCAAGAAAATTAAAACTGCCTGTAGTAGGTATTGTGCGTGTGAGTGTTTTGCCATTTGGAAGTTCGAATATTTCTCCCGTGCAGACATTTAATAAAGTTCGCATGTACCTAAGAAGTCAATATGATCAAGAACTTATATATTTTGAAGCGATTGAAGTGCCAGAAATTTGTTGCGATGTGCTCTCATCTCCTAGTGATGACGAATTTAAACAGTTTTCGCTGGCTGATAAATGCTTGCCTCCCAACAAGCTGGAAAAAGGTATAAATTTGCTGATAGGTGCGGATCGATATTGGAGATTTATGACAGGAAAGTTTGAACGCATTACGGAGAGCTTGGTAGCGGTAGAAACTTTCCTGTCATAAATCTCCAATATCGATCCGCACCTATCAGCAAATTTATACCTTTTTCCAGCTTGTTAGGAGGCAAGCATTTATCAGCCAGCGAAAACTGTTTAAATTCGTCATCACTAGGAGATGAGAGCACATCGCAACAAATTTATATTTTTATGAAAAAAAAAAAAAATAAATAAAAATAAAAATCTTCGCAATGCTTGCAAACAACTCTCAGTAGTAAGGTCCAGTACCAATTCTAAATGAACAGCTCGTATTCCTCCACAGGTCAAAAGCATGACGTAAACCTTCTTTGCTTCTCTGTTTGGGACAGCCTTGACGTAAAGTGGTCCAAAAAAGTCCGCACCGGTCGTATTAAATGGTTTGGATGCTGTTAACCTACTACGTGGTAAAGGTGCTACAGGTTGAGGCAGGTTTTCCAGTTAATCTCCTACAACGGATACATCTCTTGCAGATAGATTTTATCAATTGTCGCGCTTGAGGAACCCAGTAGCATGTCCTAAGCCTTGCCAGCGTTGTATTAATACCTCCATGAAAAGTGCGATCATGAATATCTTGCACAATCAACTTGGTTATATATGACGATTTGGATAAAATAATCGGATACTTGGCATCGAAATCAGCTTCCATAAACTCGAGTCTTGAATTTAGTCGCATAATATTATCGTCATCAATCTTTGGATTAAGCGCAAAAATTTTCGAAGAACAAGCCAACCTTTTTCCCGTTCGCAATGCATTTATTTCATCGTTATAGCATTCAAATTGGCTGAATCGTATCCAATAATTTGAAGCTCGCCGTAGCTCCTCTGCTGTAATAAATTTCGTCGATGCCTTAATACCCTTAAGAACGTCTACAAATCGAATAACATAGGCCGTTACTCGCAGCAACCGTCTCCAACTGCTATAGTCTGATGGGTTTAATACTGGTTGAACAGACTCGAGCTGACATGATTCTGAGTTTCCAGCTTGAAGAAGTGAAACCAACACTGGTAATTCACTTGTTCTCCGATTTGTAGGCCAATCCTCTTCCTTTTGCAGTAGCCACTCCGGTCCCGCTGCCCAAGATTCTAGCTGGGAATGACACGTCCCTGATACACCTCTAGTTATAATGTCCGCTGGATTTTGGTTACCCGGACAATGCCGCCAAAACTTTAACTCTGTCAATTGACGTATTTCCCTGACACGATGAGAAACATATGGTTTCCAGCGAGCTGGCTCTCCCTTTATCCAATGCAAAGCTATCTGAGAGTCCGACCAGAGAAAAATTCGTTCAAACGAAACACTGATATTTTCCTTAATATATCCATACATACGAGCACCGATCAGTGCGGCCGTTAATTCTAACTTAGGAAGTGTAAGCTCTTTAGAATTGTCTTCTTTTAATGGAACAACTCGATTTTGGGAATAAAAGAAATTCACCACAAATTTTCCATCCTCACTACAATTTCTGATATAGGCCACAGCTCCGTATGCTTTTACACTAGCATCAGCAAATATGTGCAATTGATACTTCACTCCATCTCCATACACCAAAACGTATCTAGGAACTACAAACTTCTTGATACTGAATATATCGTTGCAGCAACTGTTCCATACTTTTCGTAACTCAGGTGGTAATTCTTGATCCCAGTTAAGCTTCAATTTCCAAATGTCCTGGAATAATATTTTTAACTTTATAATAAACGGGCCAAGTAATCCTAAAGGATCAAAATATCTCGAAATAAATTGTAGGACATTACGTTTGGTTGCAATCATTTGAATAGCTACATACTGCTTGGCTGAATCTAAGTCTACACCGATTTCATCACTGGATGTATACCATACGATTCCAAGTACCTTTTGTCTTTTAGGGAGAGCTGTATTTTCACAAAACATCCTTTGTAACAATTCACTATTACTGTTCCATTTTCTTAGACGCATCGAAGCCTTCGCCATGATATCTACGGAATCATGATACATGCGTTCGGCGACACTGGATTCATTCACGCTAAACACCAAATCATCCATGTAAAATGAACGAAGCAGTTGTCGACAAGTCTTCGGAAATTCATCGCTACTTCCCTCAATATGCTTTCGTATCGTTGCTCCTAATAGACAAGGGCTACAGCAAACACCAAAAGTTACCCTGGTCATTCTATATATTTGCAATGGAGGTAACCTTTCGAATGATTCAACTGGGTCTTTGTACCAGTAAAACCTATGGCTGTCACGGTCTTTAGGGGCTAACAAAATCTGCAGAAATGCGCGTTCTATATCTGCTACCATGCCGATTTTGCCCATTCTAAAATTCAAAAGGATTTGCAAAATATCTGGTAACAGGTTCGGCCCAGTATTTAAATGATCATTCAATGATAGTCCTTGCGCAGTTTTAGCGGACGCGTCGAAGACTATCCTCAACTTTGTCGTTTCCTTATCTTCCCTATATACCGGCCTATGGGGCATATAGTACATTTTAAATGCACTTACGTCGTTATTTACTACTTCGGCGAATCCTATCAACCTGTAGCACCTTTACCACGTAGTAGGTTAACAGCATCCAAACCATTTGATACGACCGGTGTGGACTTTTTTGGACCACTTTACGTCAAGGCTGTCCCAAACAGAGAAGCAAAGAAGGTTTACGTCATGCTTTTGACCTGTGGAGGAATACGAGCTGTTCATTTAGAATTGGTACTGGACCTTACTACTGAGAGTTGTTTGCAAGCATTGTGAAGATTTTTTGCGCGAAGAGGTATACCGAAATTAATAATGTCAGATAACGCAAAGACCTTTAAACGTACGTCGCTTGAACTGGCTCAGCTTGAGAAGTTTATATCCTCAGAAGAACTACGAAGCTTCTTAAGCTGTGAAGGCATAATATGGGAATTTATAGTTGAACGTGCTCCATGGTGGGGTGGCTTTTGGGAACGCCTCGTAAGGAGCGTAAAAAATGCGCTAAAAGTTGCTATAGGCAGAACGGCATTGGATGTGTTCCAACTGCAAACACTACTAACAGAGATAGAGAGTGTAATAAATTCAAGACCGTTGACCTACCTTTCTGATGACCCGCAAAACTTATCCCCCTTACACCTTCCCATTTCCTTACTGGTACAACTCCTATCTTACCCTCTCCTTGCAAATCAAGTATGCTTGCAATTTCAGATGCAGAAAAGGACTTGCGGCAGAAGTGGAGGACACGTTTAAAATTGGTTGACTTCTTCTGGAGACGTTGGAAGGAGGAGTATATGCAGCAACTTAGGTCTGCACATAATCTACATAAAAAAAGGGTTTTTTCGACCAATATTGCCCCTGGTGATGTAGTACTGGTGTATGAGCAATCCGTACCTCGCGTTCTATGGAAGTTGGCTGTAGTGGAAAAGGTTTACCCTGGACGTGATAACAAAATTAGATCCTGCGAACTGAAATTTCATAATGGCGTTAGATTGAGGCGACCTGTGCAGCTCCTATACCCACTGGAACTCAACGAGAATTTTTCTAATGTGCCCGCGGAGGATGTTGAAAATTAAATTAGCTTTACTGTAAGAGATATTGCAGTTGTAGTTGCTTAAACCCGAATTTGTATTGTATTAGCTTGTAGATGTAGTATTTGATTTGTATTTCTCTCTTTGCACACAAAAATGAATTTATGAACCAGTAACCTGTGAGAACTCAAGCCGATAACACATGAATTTAATAAAGGCAATATATTTTTATGAACTCGGGCGTTTCACTCAGTAAAAAGAGTTGCATTTTTTTACAGATACCATCCTTAACCCTTTGGCCAACCTGTTTAGAGCCAGCTATAATTGGGGCTACATACCACTCTCATGGAGGAAGGTAGTGGTGGTGTTTATCCCCAAACAGAGCAATAGGCCCCTAGAGCTGCCTAAATCGTATAGACCAATCAGTCTAACCTCCTTTCTATTAAAGACAACGGAGAGACTGTTAGACCTTCACATCAGGTACAAACTGGACCAAGTATCTCCTCTTCATCCCACCCAGTTTGCCTACTCAAAAGGCAAATCAACAGAGACTGCCTTACATAATCAAGTCAGCAAGATTGAGAAAGCTCTTCATCATAAAGAAATAGCTTTATGTGCTTTTCTTGACATAGAAGGTGCTTTCGACAATACTAGATATGGGTCCATATCTAGAGCTCTCGTACGGAAATTACATCCACCCTGGGCAACACCTCTGTGTGTATCAGGGCAGCTAAGGAGTGCCCACAAGGCGGTGTACTGTCGCCGCTGCTCTGGTCTCTAGTAGTAGACGACCTCCTAAGCAAGCTGAGTGAGCTTGCCTACCGTGCCGTTGGCTATGCAGACGACCTTGCCATCATTATCACAGGGAAGTTCGACTCTACTGTCACCGATCTAATGAGATCAGCTCTGCGCACGGTCACTGATTGGTGTGCTAACGAAGATCTTACGATCAACCCTGCCAAGGCTGTTCTGGTGCCATTCACCAGAAGGCACCATCTGGACCTTGATCAAATACTGATCCAAGGCACGGCTATTGAGTATTCCAATGAAGTCAAATACTTGGGAATTACGCTCGACAAAAGACTAAATTGGAACACCCATCTCAACACCACCCTAAATAAGGCTACACGAGCCTTATGGGCCTGTCGAAGACTCTTCGGAAGGACTTGGGGTCTAACCCCGAAGATGATTTTCTGGCTGTACAATACGATTGTCAAGCCGATCGTTTCTTACGCCGCCCTGGTCTGGTGGCCTAAAGTCCAGCAGCGGTTGGCAATCGACAAATGCAACAAGCTGCAGCGGCTTGCCTGCCTCTCCATGACAGGAGCAATGGGTACTTGTCCTACCGCTGCCATGGAGGCGGAGTGGAGTGGAGTGGAGACTTACTCCACTGCACATCTCTATAATGAAATCTGCTGCTATCAGCGCCCTGAGAATGCAGCTCTTGAGTAATATGAAGGTTGACGACAAGGGTCACATGAGCATCCTCAAGCGCATCCCTGGCTTAGATGTGTGCTCCGTAAAGGATCACATGACCAAGGAGCTGCGCTTTGGCAAAAGGTTCAGGACAATTTTCCCTGAACGAGCAGACTGGGACGGCGGTGGTCCAAGTCTGGATCCCAGATGCCTCAAATGGTATACTGATAGCTCTAAAATGGCACACGGTGCCGGTGCTGGTGTCTTTGGACCCAACACTAGGATTTCGCTCGCATTGGGTAGTTGGCCCAGCGATTGCCATTGAAACTTGCGCCATTCTCAACCTCAGTAAGGGACTGAAAGGTGCGGACATTACTATCTTCTCTGATAGCCAAGCGGCCCTTAAGGCCCTATCCTCATGGAGTTTCTCCTCGAGGATTACTAAGGAGTGCTTCGACACCCTCCAGCTACTGGCCACCCACAACAGGGTCACGCTCTGTTGGATACCAGGTCACTCTGGTATCGAAGGCAACGAGATCGCTGATGAACTGGCCAGGAAAGGCTCATCCTCTCGGTGCCAAGGTCCCGAACCCTACTACAGCCTCAGTTGGGCTTCGACGAGAGTTGTTGTAGAAAAATGGGGTAGGATTCAACAGCTGCTATACTGGAGGAACGTCTCTGGGCTTCGCCAGGCCAAGGCACTTGTCAGACCCTACGCTTATAACGATATCACCGCCCTAAGCAAAGGGGATCTCAAACTACTTTCAGGTTACCTATCTGGCCACTATGGGCTTAGGTATCATCTACACCGAATAGGTCTGTCTAGCGTGACGGCTTTGTTTGGAAGACGACGAAACCACATTGCACATTTTGTGCTTCTGTCCTGCATTAGCATGGCTTAGAAGGAGGACCTACAGTCGTGAATTTCTGAATCCGGCTGACGTTAGATCCTCCCCTGTTAAAGACCTCCTCGCTTACCACAGGGTGGCTGAGGGTCTGTTGCAGTAATGGGGATCGGGCACAAAAGACCTCCATGGTCGTAGTGCCCACCATATGGGTAACCCCTTATATAATAATAATAATAATAAAAAAGTAGGGTTTGTGAAGCGCTGGTCTAGACAGTTCTCCAATCCTTATGTTTCCAAATCTCTCTACGTCTCCTTCGTTAGACCTCTCCTTGAATATGCTAGCCAGGTATTGTCCCCTACACAAACAACTCACATTAATAGGATTGAATCTGTCCAGCGTAGGTTTATTCGCTTCGTTCTACGTGATCTTCCGTGGGTTGACAGATTCAACCCTCCACCCTATGAAAACCGTCTTAAACTGATCGACTTACAACCTATAAGCAAGCATCGTGATGTTTCCGACATTCTCTTCATTTATCAACTTCTTCAAAATTAACTGGTGCTATAGACTGCCCCTCAATCCTGCAATCTTTACCCATCTATACCAATCGACTCGACCGCCATCGCACAAACTACGGTCAAAGAGAGCCAATTACCAATGTTACGAACAGTCAACGACCTTTCCTCTTTTGACTTCCATCTGAGTAAATCATCCCTCCACAAAGCCTTATATCTTGACCCCGCCCATCTTGATCCTGATCGCCTACCTTAATTCTTTTTCCTTTCGCCTTCTGCCAGTAATCAATATATATAGCTCATATTGTAACTTATACTTTTTATTTATTCTTAATTATCATTTATTATATTCTGTAGAATTAGTATTAAGTTATAGCTTGTATTTTGTATTTTTATTTTTTATTTTTTATGCAATAGCTTGTATTAAATAAATAATCAGCTACTTCTCTTAAAACTTTCAGGTGGGTATCAAAATCAGCAGATACAACGAGTTAGTTGTCTAAATAAACAAAGACGTGTTCACGTAAACGACCTGGGATAATCTTATCCATCAAACGACACATTCGCTCTGAAGCATCGCACAAGCTAAAAAACATGACTGTGTATTGATAAAGCGGCCTGCCGGGCACTGTAAATGATGTCTTTTCCCTTAACTGCTTTTCTAAAGGGATCTGCCAAAATGCATCCTTCAAATCAATGGACGAGATGAAGTGTGTGTCCTGCGATCATCCAAGCAATCCGTCAATGTGGGGTAAGGGGTAGGCGTCCTTTTTCGTGACCAGGTTCACCTTGCGAGAGTCCAAACAGAGCCTGACCTTCCCAGTTTTACGTACAAGTACAACTGGGGAATTCCAGGGACTGTTGAACTTTTCGATTACCCCCAACTCCAACATATGGCCTAGCTCTTCATACTTCATCATTTCATCATTTTGGATTTCTGGAGAGATCGGTAAAGCATCACCGGTGTCACTGACATGCTCTTCTAGGTGAGTTTTACCTAAACCTAGAGCTGTAAATGAAGGGAATCGCGCAATTACTGTGTCGAGTTTAGTCTTGTCAGGGTTACTCAATTCGTGAAAATTCGACTCAACCAAAGAAGAAGGCGGTGCCTCGAGAGAGATGATATTTGGAGCCAATGGAAATGTTCTCCAAAATCAACGCGTAAATGCAACTGCTGGCTTAAGCCATTGTTACAGGTCAGATCCGAAACCCGACGCTGGACATTTTTGTCAACAACATCGGATAACGGATATGACCACAAACAAGAAACATAAAATTTACCATCAAGTAGCCACTTCGTAAACAAATTCCAGAGGAAATTACATATCCCCTTTCACGAAGTGGCTAACGGGTAAATTTTCCTAGAAATCTAAGTAAGGCAAAAGTACATTGAAAATGATGGCGAAGCACCTGGGTAAGATTCAAAGTCTCAGGCTAAAAGCGCCTCGTCATCAAATTCCAATAAGTACATCGCCTTATCCAAGGTCTAGCGGTGCTTGAACTTTCCAAGCCAAAAAGTGAGAGAAAGAAAGCTTTCACACACACGACCAGAAGCTTGCCTAATGTTTAACGACTAAGCGGAAGTTATACGATCAAGAGCGAAAGCTCAAAGCTTTCTACCTTGATCAAAAAGCTCAGTCGAATAAACAGGTAACTGGTCGTGGCGAAAAAATTAAGAAAAAGAGAGAGAGTCTGGTTTTAACTTCGCGTCGGGTTGGTCGATTTAGCGTAAATTAAATAATTAAATTAAAAGTAAATAACATATCATATATTAAATTAAAGTTAATTTAGCGTCAAAACATTGTTGAGTGTGAAATAAAATTTTAATCAATAAGTGACTGAAATAAAGTGTTAAACATTATTGTATGTAATTCAAAATTTAGATCAATAGTGGAATAAAATAAAGTCAAGAAAGTTGCAACTGAATGTGGAGTGTGTGTTTCAATCAGGCCACCCGGAACTCATAACAAAATTGGCGCAGCCGGTAGGATCGAGGAAGCTTGGTTGGTACAAACCGTAAACGCTTTAAAACCCTCGATCTAATATCGAATCAAAGGGGATCCTTTGGCCACTGCTGGGTAGTCAATAGCCCAGTAAGTCACCCCCACCGCTCAGGGCTAAACAACTTTAGCTGCCTCTGCTCCAGGCGAGCAAGCGGTTGTCCTTTTAACAAGTGCACGAAGGCACCATCTTTAAAAGAGCCGAACATTTCCCCGTGACCAGAGAGGAACAGAAGGAGATCCAGAAATCATCCTCCAGGGCCAGCGGTGCTCCCGAAACCAATCCTAGAAGGACGATTTTAAGGAAAGCCACCCTCACATCGGACGACTCAAAGGTCAACCCGTCCGCAACTTTAAATAACGAGACGATCAAAGGAACGACTCGCCTCCACCAATTACGACACAGCGGTAGGTCTGAGAGGAAAAACAGAAGACGGCTAAGAGCCCCCTTTCAGATCGCATCACAGGGAAACCAAAAGACGGCTGAAGTAGCCCCCTATCAACAGAGAACTACGGCAAGGGAGTACCTAAGTAGGCTACCTTGCAACCACCAACAACACGTAGTGCATGTCGGAGTCGGAAGGCGACTCCCCACCGAAAGCCGCACCGAGGACCAAGTTTCCGGCTGAGAGGACGTCCCCGACTAATAGCGAACGTCCACCCCCTTCGCCGAAAGAAGCCGAAGGAAGAAAGCTTAGGAGCGGCACAGTTTTACCCATTCCTACAACCGCTAGTAAAGTAAGTTTAAATAGATATTTAGATAGGGTTCTCGAGAAAGCGCGGGACTCCGATAAACTCTCTGTACCTCAGTGTGACGTTTTAGATAAAAAACTCACACAAAACCGCGAGGATAGGCTCGCCTTAGTTAAAAAATATCAGGAAGATACAGAGAGATTTAAGGCAGACATCGCCGAATTTAAGGGAACCTCGCGCTCGCTCGAATTAGTTAAGGAAGATAGGTTAAATAGGGAAAATTGTAAAGAGGCCAGTGTAATTGTAAGAGCCTCATCAGGAACAGACACCGACGATCAGACCAAATCCGACCCGACCGACGAAGACCTCTTATTCGATTGGCTGGAAGCATCCTTCACGGACACCAGTCACGAGGAAAGCTTGCTTAGTCTACCCGAGTATAAACCCAAAACAACCTACAAAAACTCCAAGATGGTAGATTACGCCAAAGTAGCCAAACTAACGGCACAGCTTGTTCCTTTGTTCTCTGGCGCAAATAGCCCTCAGTTGAGCCAAGAGCTCCAAACCTTTATAGGTTGCTGCAAACAGACACAGCAATGCCTTACCACAGAGGAACAAGCAGCTTTCCTCCAAATTTTGCCTACCAGACTCCGGGGCGAAGCGTATCAACTCTTCGCCTCAGACGTGCCACCCACCTTCAAAGAAGTGGAAGAACGTCTAAATAGGGCATATTTACCTAGGGAAACATACCAAGAGTTGGTAAATAAACTAATAACAACTCGACAACTACCCCTAGAAACATTAAACGCATATACGACCAGACTGAAACAATTGCTGGTCCTTTGCAAAGAAGCTGCCGACACCAAATACGGCAATGCAGCGTCAACAGTGAAGACTCAGTTAGAAGACTTCGCTAAAAATGCACTGAAAAGCGGAGTAGGAAACCCGCATTTGTGCCAATATCTCCTTACAATAGGCGATGCTACAGTGGACGAACTAATACAAAAGGCGCTGGACATGGAGAGGCTCCAGCAAAGCGCCCTATTTATACAATCCCCACTCTCACAAATGCCCACATTACCACACACACAAAGTTATGACACACACACAGGGACCAGCCCGTTAGCCCATGGTCAAATAAACTTTTTACAGGTACCCCCTAGGACAGCACCACCAAATTACCAAAACCAACCATTAACTCCCCATCCATCACAACGCCCTTCATTTCAGCAAAGAGACCACAGGTTTGGAAACAAGCGACCGAACCTCAGTACACCGGCACAGAACATTACATGTAGCTTCTGTCAAAAACGGGGTCATACGTACTCCGACTGTCTAAAGCGCAAAAACACACCTTTCTGCGTGAATTGCAAAAATTATGGGCATGATGTTCGCGATTGCAGAACAAATCGTTCTGCTAGAATCCAAGATACAGCAGATGCAAGAGGGCCCCCAAGAGAAAACAGACCGACTCCAGAACAACGTCCATCCAGCGGCCCCCGAGTGTATAACATAAGCGTCAAATGTAATTTCTGTGGCCGACGCGGACACTCTGTTGACGTTTGCCAACAAAAACAGAAATGGGAGTCTCAGAATCCGGGAAACGACGCACAGTCGACCCAAAACTCCCCGGCTCGACTATAAACCCTCCGCAAAACAAACAAGGGTCACCTCAGACGCCCAAGACTAGTATCTCTACCGTAAAACTTCCATTGGACATCGGCCTACACGGCCAAACCAAATTGGTAGTGGATACTGGCGCTGAGGTTAGTATTATTAAGAAAAAAGCACTACAGTCCCTCGACGACATTAATACCGAGGAGGTGTACACACTACAAACGCCGTTTGGAACTGGAAAAACCTTGGGAAGCTGCCAGGGAAACTTCACTCTAAAACACAACATACCCTGCAATTTCCAAGTCATACAAAACCTTCCAGGTCTCACGGACGACGGTTTGCTAGGAAATGACTTCTTAGCAAAGAATTGTAATGTTGAAGGTCCAAATATGGCGCTCAGGTTTCCTCGCACGGAAACTAACCCCGAAGAGTTTGCTATACCCCTAACATTAGCATCGGACGAGGAGTGTTCACAAAACGCAGTCGAAGTAGAAACACTAACAGGTAGCACGGAGGCCCCAGAGGTCAAGCTTTCTACTTGCAGTGTTCTCAAGGCATCTCAATTGGAGAATGCTGGCTGTAGCACACAAGAACACCACTCGGATAAAAGAACTACCAAAGATCCGGCTTGCGAAATAAGGCAGCACCAGATAGTCTTAGACAAACCTGTTTGCATACCTGCAAGATCCCAGATTGTAGTCAAAATCCCGTTGCAATTGGCGGAAGAAATGCTCTGTCTATCGCAGGAGATAGACGATGGAGTCTTCCTGGCAAATAGCTTACTCTCATCAGGAATCAAGGTAGCGCCCATTGGGATCCTCAACGCTAACAATTTCCAAGTAGTTCTGACAAGCCTCGACATAACGCTTGTCCACACCAAAGACTACACCGTCATCCCTATCTCCAACGGATCGGATGAAACAAAATTAGATGAAGAAAACAAAGAATACAGAGAGACATGGCCCATGAGCCGGAATAATGGCGCTGACAATCCCCACAAAAGGTCTACTCTAACCGGTCACAAAGACCCAGTAGCCCCAACGCCAATTAGAGGTAGAAACACGTCCAAACATGTAAAATGGCATAAGAGCCCCTCCAGAGACGCTTGCGGGTCCCTCAAGAAAACCCCAACGTCTGGCGCTTGTGAGTACAACAAATGTCTGGTACCCAATGAAAGCCCAGATCTGCAAACTCAGCCCAGAGGCTCAAGCCCAAAAATACAAACGACAAACGCTTGCGAGTTCCAACGAATGCCTGAACCCGTAGGTATCAAGGCCCACAAAACTCCAACGTTCAAGAACAGTAGTTTTAAGAAAAATAAAAACAAGAACAGAGTTACTAGAGCCGATAAGATGGCCACTCTGCAACACATTAAATATCTATACCCGGACAGTGACGATCCGGACGAACCCCAACATAACCCGCGTCTCGCCAGGTTAGTACAAGAACTCAACCTGGACGACACCTTAAGCGCGGAAGAGTCATCTGCCATAACCAAACTATGTTATGAGTACGATGATATTTTCTTTTTAAAAGGTGATAGGCTCACTCATACCAAAGCCATCACCCACGACATTCCCCTGATGCAAGACCAAGCACCCATTAATCAAAAGATGTACCGATTGCCGGAAACCCAACGCAATGTAATCAACGATCAGCTCCGAGAAATGTTGGATAATGACATAGTCCAACCGAGCAAGAGTCCATGGAATTCACCTCTCTTAGTCGTCCCCAAAAAAGCGGGACCTGATGGTGAAAAAAGGTGGCGCGTTGTCGTCGACTTTCGCAAGCTAAACGAAAAAACGATTGGCGACGCCTATCCACTACCACGTATCGAGGACATACTCGACCAACTAGGTCATTCCCGATACTTCACTACCCTCGACTTGGCCAATGGTTATCACCAAGTATTAGTCGACCCCAAAGATAGGCCAAAGACGGCTTTCAGCACAAACTATGGGCACTACGAATTCAAGCGTATGCCGTTCGGGCTCAAAGGAGCCCCGGCTACCTTCCAACGTCTAATGAATTTCGTATTAACAGGTTTACAAGGCCTGGAATGCTTTGTGTACCTAGATGACATAGTCATCTACGGGAAAAACCTGGCAGACCACAATCAAAAGCTCCGCAAAGTCTTCGACAGACTGAGAGAGAACAACCTGAAACTGCAACCCGAGAAGTGTCAGTTCCTAAGACGAGAGGTTGTATACTTAGGCCATAAGTGTTCCAACAAAGGAGCACTCCCAGACCCCAGCAAAACGGCATGCGTCCAAACATTCCCCGTTCCCCGAACAGTCAGACAAGTCCAATCATTTCTGGGACTTGCCAACTACTACAGGAAATTTATACCCGATTTCTCAAAGATAGTACGTCCAATCACGAATTTGCTTCGCAAGGACGTGAAATTTACTTGGACTAACAAATGTCAAGAGGCATTTGAAGTAATTAAAAAATCCCTAATTTCCCCTCCACTTCTAATCTATCCCGATTTCACCCAACCGTTCAACCTAACCACGGACGCCAGTAGCGAGGCCTTAGGAGCTGTCCTCTCCCAAGGAGAAGTCGGACGTGACCAGCCTATTGCCTATGCCAGCCGTACACTAAATAAAGCTGAACGCAACTACTCTACAATAGAGAAAGAGTTGCTAGCCATAGTCTGGGCCACCCGTAACTTCAGATGTTACCTACAAGGCCGAAAATTCACAGTCTACACAGACCATAAGCCTCTCAAAGGCGTCTTTAACGTCAAAGACCCAACTTCCCGTTTGGTGAGATTTCACCATAAACTTTCCGAGTTCGATTATAAAATCGAATACAAACCCGGAAATTATAATACAAATGCCGACGCCCTCAGTCGCATCCCGCGGGAAGAAACCGAAGACACCACTCTTCTAGTAAAGGCCCTAGTCCACCATAAAATGGATTCAGAATCGGAGGAAGAAAACGGTACAACCCCCCACAGTCGCTTAAAATGCAACACGGTGACTCGGGCTCAAACAAAACATGTTCAAACAGAACCCAAGAGCCCCGAGACACAGGATCCCTCGTTAAGCAACCAGGATCACGAACCGCCAAAACCCGAACAAAAAATAAAACCAATAGACCCACCAGGAAACGATCCAGACACACATGGACAAAAAACCCCTGAACTTATTACAAACCCCGAGGAAATCAGGACAATCTTACATGACTACCATGATTCTCCTTTCGGTGGCCACCAGGGCGTAATTAAAACGTACAAACGGATCAGAAGAAAGTACTGGTGGAGGCACATGATTAGTGATATAAAGAAATACATTAAGCGATGCCCCAAATGCCAAAAGATGAAGCGTCACCACAATTCCGAATGCCGATGGTTATAACGGACATCGCAGAAAAACCCTTTGACAAGGTCTACCTCGACATGGTAGGTCCACTTGAGGAAACAGAGTCCGGAAATAAATATATCTTAACGTTCCAGGACAACCTTACAAAGTTCGTCGACTGGTATGCCATACCAAATGGAGAAGCTGTAACAGTAGCGAAAATTTTCTTTGACGAAATAGTAACGCGCTATCGCATCCCCAAACGAATTGTCACCGATCAGGGAAGCAATTTTCTGAGTGATTTATTCAAACAGGTATGTAAATTGCTAAGGGTGAAGAAACTCCAAACTTCAGCGTATCACCCACAGTCAAATGGCGCACTAGAACGTGCACATAGACCATTCATTGAATACCTCCGAACAATAGTGGACGAAAATCCCAAATCTTGGGACCAATACCTGCGAACCGCTGCATTCGTGTACAACAATAGTGTGCACGAAGGGACGAAACTAACTCCCATGGACTGCCTTTACGGCTTTACAGCGGATGTTCCCTCCAACCTTAAACGGGACCCAGAACCCGTGTATAACCACGAGAGCTATTACCACATATTACGGTATAAGCTTCAAAAATCTTATGCAACGGCTCGGAAAAACATATTGGCCAGTAAACAACGCTCGAAAGGTTACTACGACAAAACTATACGCCCTATATCCTTCCATATAGGAGACAGGGTCCTCCTCAAGAGCGAAAATAGAAAACATAAACTCTGTCAAATCTGGGTAGGACCCTATTCGGTAACCGGCGTTCCCAGCTCAGTGAATACCACGATACGAGTTGGTAAGAGAATAGTCAGCGTCCATAATAACAGGCTGAAGCCGTATTACGACTAAACCCACTAAATAATACCTAAATTCCCCCATTTATTGCAATAAGTACTAAACTTTAATACCTTTAATTTGAGTACAAACTATCTAACCCAAACCTTTCCTCTCCCCATAGACATGTCCTTGGCAATCATTATACTCGGATTGTTCCTGTCCCCTGTGGCAAAAGGAGAGATAGAGCCATATACAATAACTCCCCTGAACAACACCGGAGTACTCTTTGAAGACTTGGGAAGCCTGATGGTGTATCATAACACCTGGAACGTCATAACGGAACTGGATCTGTCCGAATTGGAAAATCAAACAATGTTGGCGGAACGAGCAGAGCATTATGTACACCAACTCTGTGGAAATACTTCATCAGCAACAGGCCTGTGCGAAATGCAGAAAAAACATGTTCATGCACTGATGGAGAACATTAAGAGACGCACCCACGTCATTAAGGAGGCCGTACCAAAATCCCGCAAACCCAGATCGATATTCGATGGTATAGGAAATGCCATGCATTACCTCTTCGGAACGATGGACAGCGGAAACGAACGCGAGGTGTACAGTCGCTTGGACGAACTCGAAACAAATACCCAAGCACTCGCCGACCTAGAGAAACAGCAGATTAGTGTGGTAAAGACAACCTTTGACAGAATCCAGAAACCCTTAACGTCACTGGTGGAACGTCAAAGGCAAATAACTCTTCAAATAAATGATCTGCACAACTTGACGGATGACCTGCAAGCTAGACAGTTAAGACAGGAAATTATTTCTAGCTTCCTCCTCCAAATGGTCGAACTAGAGTTTAGACAGCAGGCCTTATTAGATATAATTGTATCAAGTAGGAATAACCAAATACACCCATTACTAATTTCACCCGGTGGGCTGTTAGAAATTTACCATAAATCCCATTCAGCCTGCCAGAACCCCCAAAGCTGCCTCTCGATTCTTTACCAGACAACCGAGATTCGAACCCATTTATTACAAGAAAAACTTGTAATTCGCCTCACCCTCCCTATATTCGACATTCCCAAATTTAAACTACAACAAATACGATGCTTTCCAATCCATACTGAAAATAACCATTCACTAATCCCAGAGATAGCTTACTCGCACATAGCAAGTCAAATTCACACGCAGGAATTTTTACTCCTTAAACCGTCAAATATCCGTCAGTATAAAAAGGTGTCCAAAAACATAGAGGAAGACACATATATTGGCAGACTAAACACCCCGATAACAAAAGCAACCCTGTCCACTGAATGTGTTATTAAACTATTATTTAATCCACTAGAAGAAAACCCGAGATGTCACCTTAGGGCACAATTAACACCCAGGGACACCCTCATCAAACTAAAAAGACCCAATACTTGGTTATATTCTCTAGCCTCCCCAACAATAGTGCATATCACCTGTGCCCGTCGGTTACTTACTGACCGCCTAAACGGACAAGGCATATTAGTAATTAACGAACCCTGTCAACTACAAATAGGCCCAAACACTATATATTATGAAGCCAAAAATCTTCATCCCTTAAAGATCTCCCAACCGGATTACTTCCCTAACACAAACGAAACTAAAATAGAGCTGGAAAATTTCATGGCCACACTCCCGGAACCCCACGCACAGGAACACTCCTTATTACTCCTTGGGGACAATACGAACCAACTAATTCACCAAGGCACAAAATCACTAGACGAGATTCGCACCCAGGTGGAAGAGGTACGTATTAATACTAAAGCCAAAGTACCCCATACTTTATCCACCACCTCCCTATCCCTATCAGGCATACTGCTGTTAGTCATAACAGTGTATATCCTAATAAAATATGTGATTCCTAAAGCCACACTATGGATTAGCCAACGGAACACAATGCCCCCTCAAAACGAAGTACCAATGCAGCAAATCTATACGATCCCTCACGAAACAACAACCGGATCCCAAACAAAACCCAAGACACAAACATATCAAAGGCCCCAAACACTTCCACGAGTTAAATCTATTCAACTCGTATAAATAATAAAACCAGGAAACCATTTTTTATGATCCCATTCTAATCTTCAGATCTGATTCCCCCAAAAACAAAAGTTGTCAAACTCTTTAAGGTTAACAACAACAGATACGACAAAAAAAAAAAATTTTTTTTTCCAACGTAGACTTTAACCATTCCTATCCTCAGATCTGATTCCCCCAAGAACAAAAGTTGTCAAACCTTAAAGACAACAACCACAGATACGACCAAAAAATTTTTCCAACGTAAACTTCAATCAGGCCGAAACCATAACAAAAATTCAAACCTTACGACCAAAAAATGTTTTCCAACGTAAACTTCAATCAGGCCGAACCCATAACAAAAATTCAAACCTTACGACCAAAAAATTTTTCCAACGTAAACTTCAACCAAGGCCCCAAACCAAAAACAACCACCACCGAAGAAAAGAGAGGAAAAACATATAGCAGAAGTGATAAATAGGAACACACCATTATATAATCAACATTTATTCAGCGTAAGATAAAAATATAAAAAAAAAAAAAAAAAAAACAAACACATATTTATTTTTATCGCTACCACTCCTCACTTGACGCGGGTTCTTCCTGGGCGACCACTACAGGCTCCACGTCCGAAGGATCCCCAACATGGATCTCCAGGGCCGGCAATGACGACGGCGGATTATAAAAGGTCACTCCAGTGACTACCAAGGCCCCACCTGAAAGAAAAAAGAAAATAACCATTAATAAACAATTTACCAATGTTAGACAAAAACAACTTACCGGAAACCGACCACCGTTCCCCAAAACTCAAAACAAAATTTACCCGGTGGTAAACCCTTGCCGTCGCCGGAGCAGACCAAATGGTGACGGGGGACTCCTCAGGCCGGTGTAGCACTACTCGAACCGGTCCACTCCAGTTCCGGGAAATCGCCGTAACATATATCCCATATATCCTGACGGTGTGAGGGGAAATCACGGTGATTCCCGCTCTGGTGACAACCTCCGTAAAATTCATTTTTAACACTATTACCCGAAAACTATTACGAATTGTCGCGATAATTGTTACACTAAATGAAAACTCCTCTCGACACACGAGTTTTATAAGAAAATATCCCTGACCAATCATTTTTCAAACGATAACTATTCCTCTCCAAAGAATAGTTATCTTCTTCCCAGAAGGAAGGAATGTTACAGGTCAGATCCGAAACCCGACGCTGGACATTTTTGTCAACAACATCGGATAACGGATATGACCACAAACAAGAAACATAAAATTTACCATCAAGTAGCCACTTCGTAAACAAATTCCAGAGGAAATTACATATCCCCTTTCACGAAGTGGCTAACGGGTAAATTTTCCTAGAAATCTAAGTAAGGCAAAAGTACATTGAAAATGATGGCGAAGCACCTGGGTAAGATTCAAAGTCTCAGGCTAAAAGCGCCTCGTCATCAAATTCCAATAAGTACATCGCCTTATCCAAGGTCTAGCGGTGCTTGAACTTTCCAAGCCAAAAAGTGAGAGAAAGAAAGCTTTCACACACACGACCAAAAGCTTGCCTAATGTTTAACGACTAAGCGGAAGTTATACGATCAAGAGCGAAAGCTCAAAGCTTTCTACCTTGATCAAAAAGCTCAGTCGAATAAACAGGTAACTGGTCGTGGCGAAAAAATTAAGAAAAAGAGAGAGAGAGTCTGGTTTTAACTTCGCGTCGGGTTGGTCGATTTAGCGTAAATTAAATAATTAAATTAAAAGTAAATAACATATCATATATTAAATTAAAGTTAATTTAGCGTCAAAACATTGTTGAGTGTGAAATAAAATTTTAATCAATAAGTGACTGACATAAAGTGTTAAACATTATTCGTAAATTAAATAATTAAATTAAAAGTAAATGACATATCATATATTAAATTAAAGTTAATTTAGTGTCAAAACATTGTTGAGTGTGAAATAAAATTTTAATCAATAAGTGACTGAAATAAAGTGTTAAACATTATTGTATGTAATTCAAAATTTAGATCAATAGTGGAATAAAATAAAGTCAAGAAAGTTGCAACTGAATGTGGAGTGTGTGTTTCAATCAGGCCACCCGGAACTCATAACACCATGCACAACATACAGAGTTAGGACTTCGGTCTGTCCTCGGTAGGTAATTGCAGTTCTCACTGTGCCGGGGACGGACTGGCTAGTACCGTCGGCGGTACGAACTGAGGCTGTCAAAGCGGTAAGTTTTAAGCCTGAGCACTGGACGAACTGTAGGTCTGCTTATCCTAAGCAAATCACACTGGCACCGCTATCAAGCAAGCCTAGTATGGACACGTTACCTATTTGAACTGTGACGTAAGGACGACCGTCATCTTGACTGGTGATAATAGTAGAGACTAATGACTGTCGAGTCTTCTTTAATGCACGTTTACCCTCTCTGAACTTTCTCCATCGTCGTCTTTTTCGATTGAGAGGAAGCATCAGTTCCTCAGCAAAAATGCGAGCTTTTACTCTCTCGTAATTGAGTTGTCTCTCATGCAAGGACATTCCTCGCATGTGGCAAAATGATCTGTCTAGGTAGAACACTCTTTATGAGTGGGATCAGTCTGGGTTGATTGTGTCTTAGCGGGGAGAATCAGGAGGTCGTCGAGGTAGCCTTGCTTATAATTTTCGGCGAGTGGGGTCCCCTGTGTCGACCACTCGCCCTGGCGTTTTCCGGATTACCTCACCTCTCACCTCTTCCACTCCAGTTACAGGAAAACCAGGGGAATGCTCTGACTCCTGGTCGGAATTACAATCAATTTCGTGGATATCTGATCTCGTAAATCGCCTATACAGGTCGCGTCGTTGTAGCCAAAGTTCAGCCATACGATATAAGTTTTGCAAATGGTCCATTGCCAGTGGAAAATTGTTGCCCTATACGGGGATGCAAGTTGTCACGGACTATCTGGACGACGTCAGCCTTACGAGGTGGCATCCTCATGTGTCCGATGATAGCGTTGGATTTGCGGAGGTAGCTGTCGCAGCTCTCCGTACTCTGACGGAGTTCCATCAGAGTCCGCATCAGGTTTAAGTCTGTCTCGGCAGAGCCGAACTCTTGTATGATGCGAGCTCTGAATAGCTCCCAGTCCCTGGTTCCAAAACCATTGTTCCGCCTCTTCCTTGAGAAGAAGGTGTATATTTTCGCATAGTTCCTGATCAGACACACGAGAGCTGAACGCAAGTCGCTCAATCTGAAACAAGAAGTCATCCACCGAAAAAGCTGGGTAACGACCCGTATAATGGATACCCCAGGACACCAGGATGGAAGGGCGTCCTGTGTTGCAGCTGGCCGCTCTAGGAGCTGGTCTCTGCCTATGTCGTGTTGGCTGCGGAGACTCACGCTCGTAGGATTGGAGTTGCCGTAGCGGGCTTAGTTCAGCATGTAGGTAGTGAGCAGATGGAGCTATGGAGGGGAAACGACATCAACTTCGGCATGGTTGTTGACGGAACCGGACCTCTCCAGGATGGATTGGGTCAAGTTCGTCATTAGCAAGGCTAACATCTCTCCTTTAAAACCCGCCAAGTGTTCCGACAATTGATCGGCAGTGACTAACGTGGACTCTTGGCGACGAGGGCCTACGGAGGGAGGAGAGAGAGGCTCCATTTAGTGATAGGTTTGACCCAAAGTTCGGTGGTCGTTTAGACACGTCAAGCTGCAGTGCCTTGGACTGAGTCCGAAGACAGCCTTGTCATCCTATCGGTTTTGTTTAGGGCCATTTGGGCCTTCTGCGACTAACTTCGGGTCACTACTGGAGCAGAAGGGACTTGAGCCTGCTTAGGATTGGCCCCTTGGTCTTCCGAAGCAGTGGCTACCTTCCCAGCTGGAGAGTGAAACATCTCTGGTTAAAAGATAAACAAGTGGTAAAAAACTTTTTGATAGCAGCAATGTAGCCGATTGTATGTCCAAAAAGTTTGAGACAAAAGGTCTCGCAAATAGTACGGGAGTCCAACTCCTAAAGGTCGTAGCACAAAAACAAGTTTGAGACAAAAGGTCTCGCAAATAGTGCGGGAGTCCAACTCCTAAAATTTATGGAGCTATGATAAAAAACCAAAAAAAAAATTTCTATACGGATAAAAAAATTCAAAAGGAATCGTACCAAAAAAATTACACCTAAGGAAAACCGAATTAGCAAAACTTAATTAAATCATAATAAAAAAACGAATTTGAAAAAAAGAAAAAAAATCAGTTTCAAACAAAAATCAACTTATCACAAAACCGAACCAAAATAAAAATACTTTCGAGAAAAAAAACTAAAGAAATCAACTCAACTAATTGCAATAAAGCTTCTTCTCCTATCTTGATAGGATGGGAGAGGTAAGAGGAGGAAGGAAAGGAAGAAAAAAAGACAAGCACAAAATCAAAATTAACAAAATTAAGGTCAAAGAAAATAACAGGGGGTTTAAAAAGAAATAAAGAAAGGAATTTATGGTATTCACCAAAGAAAAAAAAAATTTAAAAAATGTTAAGGAAAGAAAAAAAATCAAAAATTTTGTAATGTGAGAACTCAAAAAAAATGTTCTCATGACCCACAACATCTGTCCTGCCTGTGGAGCTGCAGTCAACCCTGAGCTTAAACGAACTCAACGAGCACTTTCACGGTCCTACCAAGACGGCATCGGGGCTGTAAGCGTAGACGACAAAGTGAAGAGTCACGCTGGCTACTGCCTAAGTCGGGTGTTCGTCCGACTCAACAGCTCCCTGCGGAACTACTGATTCCTCAGATTAGGCATGTCAGAAGCAGCATCGGACATCGCTAAAGACACAGGCACTAATCCCGAGCATCAGTCACCTCACGCCGAGGACAGGGCAGAGTTGGCTAAAGGGTGTCCCTATTGCTAAAACTGGCAGTCCAAGAAGGACTAGCGGGACAGCCTAAGCTGACATGCCATCTCTTTTGTGGCACGAAGCCACCAGAAGAGGTTGGAGTGTCTTCCCTAGGGAAGACGTGTTTCGCGCCATGTTATATGTAATGTACGACCAACGAGATGCAATTTACATCCGGCATCCGCTGATTGACTCCGTGTTGGGCGCAATGTTATATGTAATGTGTGCGCGTGTGAACAACGTGAAGTTGCAGCGAGATGTTCAAGTGGCACGCGCTAGCTGGCAGCACGTCCTAGCTTGTCGGTATGGGGTGAGGGTCCTTGAACATCATCACACACCCACAATAAAATATATAAAGGAATGCTGAAATAAAAATCTAAAGAAAAGAATAAAAATCAAATTAAATACATAGGGAGGGATAGGGAGAAGGGATGAGGGAAGCAAGGAGGACAAGAAGCTTCATGAAGGTTCCTGAAACAGAGTAAAAAAAATTAAATTTAGCTCATATAATCAAAGTGTATTAATAACAAATAAGAAAGTTTATACATCGTAAGAAAAAAGGTAAGTCTACGTTAATTCAATAATACAGTGGCTTAATTAATATGATATCTGCTAAATCTCAACGTTCTGCCCACACTAATAACATTTTCCTGAATTGCTAAAAAAAGCTAAATTTAATTCAGTTCTCACTAGAAGAACAATTACAAAATGCTTACGTAAGTAATTTCTTAACGCAATGTTATATCAAGTCGCAGACAAATACGCCAAAATAATTAAACTGACCGTAACATTCCTTGGTAATTTTATCCATCCTTAGATAATTTCAATGATACTTAACAAGCGTATTAGAACGCTAGTATGATAACCTAAGTCTGGCCCTGCATAACTTGTGCACAACCCATACAGAAACATTCTTGGCAGGAATTATCCACTGAAGCAAATAAATCAAAAATATATATCAATAATAAACTATCACGTCTTGATAGCAAACAGCTTACCCTATCCTCTACTTCTACAATCTCTGAGTAGAACGAGCTACTTAAGGAATCGACCAAAAGACGAAGCCACGACAATATTCCGTGCGACTATTTCAAAATTCAAAACACAACTTTCCTTTTGGTTTAATCCTAAGCTCTTACTAAGAAACTTACAAGGAAAGTTTGTGGCTTTTATTTTGAAAAGTTGACTCAAGCTTGTTGAAAGTGAGCATCAGCAACCAGTAGACGTTTAGATGGGATTTGTAATTAAAATGAATTGTAATTGAATATGCCTGCTTCTCTTTGATTTTAATAGGTAAGACATGATTATCATGAATGGAATAAAGTGAGTCAATCTTCACATCTAAATTTGACCTCTTAACGCAATCCAAAAGGAGTTTAAATTGAATATTAAAGGAGACGGAATAGATTTAAAATTTAGTCTAGGTGAAGTTCAAATAAAAAAAAATAATAAAATGCCCTTACGTTGTTATTAATGTACAAGCTTGTCGCCAACAGTATCCTTTTTGAGTTAGTTTCCTTTTTCTCTTTTCCTCACTGGAACCCCGGGCAAGACGGAAAAGAATAATAAAACGGTTACCTTATTATTTTCGTGCCCCTCAGGATCTTCCCTGGTGTTAACACATCTCTGAGGGCTGGCAGGCCTTCAAATGCTCGCCAAAAGACCTAAAGACCCTTAAGATCCTGCTGACTTAGATGTCCATAAAAAAAAAATTTACGAGTGGAATTCTCGCTCTATATGTCTCTAGTCTCGGAAAGAAACCGCATCCGATGGAAATTGAAAATTTGGTATATCTTCCGTCGATGTTCAGTGCTATAAGTTTTAATGGTGAGTTTAGGCATTTATCCAAACTCGGATGGTTCAGATAATTGTGGAATAAAAATGCTACAGAACGCTTACCTTATGATATTGCCTGCCTGACAGCTGCCAAGGTTTTGTCATCTTCACACAAATGTGTGAAGTTGGTGACAATTGCCGGACAGACAATGTCAAAAGTACATGAACACGTTCATAAATTGTCAAAGGTAAGTTCGCATGGACATAAACTAGATGGCGCTAGTTAAAACTAAACGTCATTTGACTCAAATTACATATTGTTCGTAAGTACGTTTTTTTTACATAGATCTTTTGTTAATTCCCATTTTCGTTTTAGGTTGGACACAACACCTTCATTCTATAGAATTTTTAAACTCGAATTATGAAAGAAAAACCCATAAAAATGAAAAAACGTTCTAGGTGGCCATTTTTGGGACAGTGTACATATATAGTAAAATAAAACGCTAAAAATGTTTTTTTATGATAATTGTTTATTTTGATGTATGTACACATTCTTGTTTTGTAATACTTGCGCATCGCTATTCAAGATATTTCCGGAGGTGCCTTAATAAACACGCGCTTAGGCAACTACTTTTATTTTTAGTTGGACAAATTTAATTTCATGAGGATAAAAAATCGAAAATTTCGAGTAAATGTTCTTAATAAAGTGGAAAAGATTAGAAGGGAAGACTATTCAACCTTATTTTCGGACCTATACAAGTTTGCATAAACTTACCGCCTTACATTTAAAATCTCATTGCTTATTTATGATATTTTTCTTACATTTTCTTACATGTTCCTTAGAGAATCATCACAAAGGAATCGTGTAATGGATTCTTATTAATTAAATCTATATGTGGAAGAAATTTTGAACACCTCACGCATAAGAAAAATGTGCAATATAACTTGGTAGAAATTAAGTTAACCAAGAACCCACTTATGTATGTAAAGTAATAACATTATTCCATCAGTTGTTTTCTTTATGACTTACGTTGTCTTATTTATTTTTATTCTAAACTTTATTAAAAATATATCAATTTAATAGATTTTACGGGCTCTTGCATACATGGCTTTTTTAAGGAATATTTTTCTTGCTTGTCGAGATACTTAATATGTTTCAATCGATATGACTATCTTTTATTCTCCTTTTCTTGAAAGTACAGCCGCTGTGAAAGTGGATTTGTATATATCCAAGCATCGCCCACGGGTTTGAAATACTAAAAAGTTTCAAGAGATGTGATTTTATCATACTTTGCAAAATGTATAAATGTAAAAGTACCTTAGTCTCCCATGATGCTTCAGTCTCCTTACGTACTTTAGCTTCATCACGTTGTTTTTGTTCTACTTGACATTTTGCGTTTGTTGCTCTTTCAATATCATTCAACCTAAAAAAACATTTTAGATTTTTTCAGAACTTTGCCGATAAATAAAAGTTACTTTAAGCCCGCAGTAACTTCCTTCCAAACACGTCTTGATTCGTTATCAGATTGTTCTGCAATGGGGCGTACTTTTTTTTTACAAATTGGTATTTTGCTGACATCAACAAAGACTTCTGTTCTCTAGAAAGTAAAAATTTTAAAAGGCTAATAAGATGAAGCTGGTCTACATAAAGGATTATATTTTTTTACGTTGGGGCTGCGGCTAGCAGCAGGGAGCATCTTTCCCCAACACCATAAAGGTAGTACCAGAAACGTAAAAGATTAAATTGAAATGTCAAACGGGGAAAATCAAGGACAACTCAAACCCATGGTGAATATGTGAGGTGAAAATGTGTAACGGAAATATCTAGAACTAAGTGGCAGAAGTTTCTAGAATTAAGCTAAGTAATATAAATAAGGTTGAGTAGTAACTTGGCTAGTTTAGCCGTGATTTCGACTGCGAAGTGTTTACATGCGATGATGCGAATAGTTAGTTGTATTTTAACCAGTGAAGTGATACGTATAAATAAGTAAAGTCAAACAGTGTATTGTGAAGAAAACGTGTAAAGGAAATTGTTAAAAGCTCTAATTAAATGAAGTGAATAAATTTGTGATTGAAAATAAGTGTCTTAATTAATTGGTGTCAGAAGTGGGATTAAATAAGAAAGACTAAAAAGTGAACTTAAACAAAAGTGTGACTGTGAAATTAAAGTGAAATAGTGCAGCCAATCTAAATATGGGGCGCAAACAGAAGGATTTACGTGTTCAAGACTTGAAGGGGGAGTTAAGTAAATGTTCACGACCTACAATTGGGAATAAACGTGCCCTGGTAGCGTTACTATAAAAAGCAATGGAAAAGGAAGGAAAGGATCCAGAGGATTTTGTTTTTGAAACCGAGCTAGAAGAAGCAAATACTTCAAGCATGATAGATATTCTTAATGCTCTGATCTGTGAGATGAAATCTTCCAAGGAAGAATAGAAAACCTCATCAGCCGAGTTGAAGGAAGCAATGGCTGAACAGAAATACTCAATAGAAGCATCAATGGCTGAACAGAAATCGTCGACGGCCAAATTAAAACCATCGCTGGAGGAATAGAAATCATCAACAGCAAAGTTGACATCCGAAAGCGAATTGAAAGGGGCAATGGAAGAACAGAAATCGTGGACAGCTGAGTTAAGGGCATCCGTTGAAGAACAGAAATTGTCGACGGCCGAGTTGAAGTCATAAATAGTAGCAGAACTTAAGGTCTTTGTTGAAAAAGTGAAAGCTGAAATGGAAATTTCTATGCAAAAACAGTTTGAAGGTCTAGAGTCCACAGTAGAGCAGAAACCGGAGGACATAGAAAGCTCTATGAAGGTAAATTTCGAGTCCCATATGGAAAAGAAAATCGGCGAACTTAAGTCAGATATAGAGAAGAAACTAAAAGAACAGGTTAAAGATGATGTGGACGCAATTAGAAATGAACTAGAAGATGTCAAGAAGCGGCAAACGACGAGTTTATCTGCGGATGTGACTGTAAAAAAGAAACTCCATCCTCAAACTCCTTGGCAGACATACAGATTACAGTTCCAGACAGCAAATTAGATGTGTTAAATGATGACAAAAGGACAATTGGAGCACCATTTTGACAATTCGAAATCGCCAGAACTTAACAACTCTTTCTCTCATAGTCATTGCTTCATCAATAGAACTAGCTCCGGTTAGCATGTAGTCGACATAAAAGTCCTTTTGCAGAACCTTAGATTCAAGAGGGAACCCAGATGTGCCATCCAAAGGTAATTGCCGAAGATACGCTGGCGCAAGGAAGGATGTAGGAGTAGCGCCGTAAGTTACAGTAAGCAAACGATATAATTCCAAATTTTCTTTAGGGCTACTTTTCCAGAAAACACATTGCCAATTTGCATCAGGGTGCTGTATATGTACTTGGAGATATATTTTTGAGATGACTGCCGTGATGGCATACTTTTGTGATTGCAACCGAAGCAAGATACTAAATAAGTCACCTTGGATACCTGGGCCAACCATTAACGTATCATTAGCGAAATACCGGAACTAGTGTTACACGACGAATGGAAGACGACCCATAGCTTAATGCTGCTGTTACTTTCCGGTTTTAAAACGCAGTGGTGTGGCAAAACATGATATTTATCTAAAGACAATGGATATGAAATTATTTCCATATGTCCAAGTCTAATATATTCGGACATGAATTGAACCTTTGCTCCAACCTGAAAAACGTTTTTTTCGCGACGTCAATAGAGTTTCCCAGAACTGACGGATGTCTATGGAAAGGCAGACGAACCTGAAATCTACTACTGCGTTGCGTTTCAGATTCTCCAAAAAATACTTCTCACAATCTGCTTCTTCCACGGTTAATATTTTTGTTAGTGATTTGAACTCTTCGACACCCCAAAACCTCTCAACTATTTTTTTAAACCTGTTCATCGTCGTATTAATTTAGTATCGTAAGCATGCATAACTTTCCGCCACAGCAAATGACCCAACCAAGCAGAGTTTTTTGCAAAACTTGAAGACCGTCTTCAATACGAAAAGTTCGAAAAATAGGTCAGCTCCAATCAGTATATCGATAGACTATCAAGTGCCGAATTAAGGATCAGCCAAAACAAAATTTTTTGGTATTTACTGCGAGAACTAATTACAAGTTGAACCTAATGTTTTACCACCAGGGAAGTGAGACCGATGCCATCAACATTAACGTATGCCTTTGACTTTTCAAGCGAAACAGCTGAACTTATCTTTGCGAAACGAAGTGAGATGATGAACCCGAGTCTAGAAATACCCTCTATGGAATAAATACCCCAACATTGCTCTCTATATCAACTGTAGCTGTAGGTAGTACTGTTGCAGTCAGGTTACTGTTGAGTCAGGAGAGCCTTCCTTTTCATATATGTTAGAGCCTACCAGCGGCGTCATAACAGAAACATTTGATGTAGATTCATTAAGCGAATCCTTATTCTTGTAATTTGAATTGCTTCCTCCATTGTTAATTACAGCAACACATACCTGATATCTATGGAGCAGCGTATGGTGTTTAAAATTATAATACCTGCATAGGCGAGATTAACAGTTTTTAGTCGTATGACTCATTTTTAAACAATTAATACATAAATTTAATCGCTTTACTTCAGTATATTTTTCTAAAGGTGATAGCTTATAATTTCGTGGTCTCGATTTTTACACGATATACAAGCTATTTCAGCTTGTAACCGGAAACCGAAGGCCTTTGTAAGGAAGGCTTTCCTTTGCGTAAGGTAGGCTTAGTATTTCAACCTAATGTGCTCGTATAACGTTTTTTTTTCAAACTCGGTATTTCGCAGTGTCTAGCATCTTTTATCCTCGTCCAACGAGGGCAAAACATAAAGAGATGCTGCTTCTGCCCATTTTAATTTAGTTGCTAAATCAATTTTCCAAGCAATAGCAGATGGCTTGCCATTAAATTGTTTGTTCAGTTGTAGCCATGCCTTTTAAGGCTCTAAGATGAGAATTAACTGAAAACAAATATATATATATATATTTTTTATACGATGTGGCCAAATCCTAGGGGACAACCCTTTGATGCGTTAGCATGTTTTTGGCCGGGAGGGAATTAGGGTAAGGGAAGTGAAGAAACTTGAGTCTTGTTTTTGCATTGCTGCGAGCTAGACAACAGCCCAGAGACGGAGTGGATTATTTTAATTTCTTAATAAAAGCTCACGGGGTCATCTGGTCTCGAACCCGGGATCCATGGCATGTTGGTCTTGCCGCTCAACGTATTGATCGAACTCCGTCTCCTATTAATTACTTCAAGTGAACTTGATTCTAATGATCCTCGGAGATAAGCTAATTTTTCAACGTTTGTGATCATTCATTATCTTCTACTGAGGTCCGAAAAGTCGCATAAAAATCCATCCAATCAGGAAAGTTTCTCGAAATGGGCTTAATTTGCAATTTAGGCAGATTAACGTTGGGTTTTGGTTGCGAGATAAATGAGGAAGAGCCTGGAAGCGAGGTTCTGGGCCGCTTTTATTGGATTAATGATAATAATTTGCTTTTTATTGAAATACATGTTTCTTCATAATAATACCTCTTATAACTTTTCTGTTCTTCAGGATTTTCAACCTCCAACCACATTTGGCCGTCAGCCAGTCACATAGGGGGAATAACATATAACACATTGGTGATATGCCTGGTTAATTGTAGTCGTGCAAAGAGACGTAAATTCTCTCTCAATCGGCTACTGCCGTATAGAGGCACCGAACCCATCGGTGTCACTATGCAATTGCAACTCTCGCCCGAACCTGGCAGGGAAACGGTCGTATATCCTCCTGCACGGTCGGTGCAGTGAGCCGAGGAGGGGGTGTTATATGCCAAATTTAAGTAAATTAAATTTTGGCATAATTAATAAATAAAAATGTTATATTCGCAAAATTGCCTTCACGGCACATACAATTAATTGTCAAATTCAAGAATTTTATTTTGCGATATAACGAATTCAAATATTAATTCATAAAATTAATTTGTTGCACTCAAGCAATCAAATATCGTGTAGTAACCTAAATACTCAAATCCATAATGCACATAAATATCAGTCCTGACCTACCACAAATTACCCTTTGCAATTTGAGGTAAACGTAAACAAAGCCAGGCAGTAGAGCCGAATCACTGCACTCAAGTTTCGTGTCAGAAGAACGAAAACAAACAATGAACCAAAACTCTAACCGACGTGAAAGCGCATCGAGCAGCAAAAATAAGCGCGCGAGCAATTAAAGAAAGTATGTCACCTGATATTTACAAGTGAATGCATTGGATATGAGTATTTAGCGTATTTAGCAATAATGATGACCAATTAAATTATTAAGAATTTATGTTAGCAAATAAGTACTTTGAACTTAGGTAGTAAGCACTAATTTTGTATAAATAGAGTATACGAATTGAGTAAAGCAGATTAGTCGAAAGCCAGTCTTTAATTATAGGAGTTAAAGCTTTTACAAGCTGCTCCTAGTCTAATCCCATAGTTTGGAGTTAAAGCTAATTTAGCTGCTCCATCGGAGTTAAAGCTTTCACAAGCTGCTGCAAGGAAACCCTACCTGCGAGACGGAACTGTTGGATGCTGACAGACGACACCAATAAGGAGGCTTATCACAATCGCCTACACGGCAATTATTATCTTTGCGACAAACAAATCGCTCAGATTTCCGCGCATTCCTTTCCCACAAAATTGTGGCGCGCCGTAAACCTTAAAATGCTACACAAGCATTTTAACCATCAGGCACCTGAACAAAGTTTCCAGCCAAAAAGTGCCTGATCATCAAATTCCGATAAGTACATCGCCTTGTCCAAGGTAAATCGGTGCTTGAACTTGATGAAGCAAGTAAATGAGAGGAAAAAGCTCTCACACACGACCAAAAACTTACTTAATGCTTAACAACTGAACGGAAGTTATACGATCGAGAGCGAAAGCTTAAAGCTTTCTACCTCGATCAAAAAGTTCAGTCCAATAAACAGGTGAGTCTTCGTGAAAAAGTAATGAAGGAGTCTGGGTTTAAAAGCTGAAGATGACGGGTCTGGTCAAAAAAGCAGTTCGGTTTAGAAACTTAGTTGAAATTGAAATTTTGGGATAACATAGTTAAGATAAAAGTGTAGAAAAGGAATTACAGTGCAATTAGAAACTTGGGATAAAACAGATGAAACAGAAATTTTGGCATAAAATAAAGTAAACATAGTAAAGATAAAAGTGTGGAAAAGGAATTACAGTGCAATTAGAAACTTAGTTGAAAGAGAAATTTTGGGATAAAATAAAGTAAACATATAATAGTTAAGATAAGAGTGTGGAAAAGGAATTACAGTGCAGTTAGAAACTTAGTTGAAACAGAAATTTTGGGATAAAATAAAGTAAACATAGTTAAGATAAAAGTGTTGAAAAAAAATTAAAGTGTAAGTAGATAAACATTTTGTTATTTTAACCCAAGTGACCCATACACGATACACAACAGGGGTGTAGTTGGAGGCCTAGGGAGTAGCACACCCTAATTAAAGGGAGAACACCCGCTCTGATCTTTAGATCAGACGGGAGCGTGTAGGGGGTTCTCCTTCAAAAGCCTACGGAACCTTCGGAGGCAGGTCGCTGGTGATTCGGGAACTGTTCGAAGAGGGGAACGGACGGTCGGAAGGTGAGGGTTCCCCTGTAGGTACGGGCGTAGCGGAAGGCGTAACGTTGGCGGTTGCCTCAGCTGCGGCCTGGGAACGCGAACAAGTGCTCGAATGTAATAACTTTTGGAACTATGGATCTGCAAACAATCAGAGACGGAGTTGGATCAATTCGTTGAGCTGCACCACCACCATGCCATGGGCCCCGGGTTCGAGACCAGATCTCCCCTACTTCGCTCACCGATGCTACAAACATCGGCGGAGCGGGCGCGTTCCTGGTCGGCTGCTGAGATGGCCCGGGCGGACCTCCCTCCACCGGCCCTGGAGCTTGATGTAGGGGATGGGAAGGAGAATGGTACCACGCCTGACAACCCCTTCAGGAGCTGGAGAGTGCTTCGTTCACCGGTGCTACAAAAGCCGGCGGCGCGGATACGGACCTTTCGGCATCCTGGGTACACCAATATATCACGTTCCGCGTGCGTGATATAGTGCCAGCGCGGGTCCGGTGTCTAAAAGGCGCATGTTGCTCCGCACCGTAAACGTCATAATGCTTTACGGAGCAGAAGTCTGGGCCGATGCAATACGGTGGGGAAAGGTACCGCAAACGTATGCTTGCGGTACAACGCCACGCGGCGCTTTGAATTGTGAGCTCTTACCGCACGGTCTCGGAACCGGCGGTGCTAGTGGTCTCGGGGGACATACCCATTGACCTCTTAGCCAGGTAGCGACAGTTCGTTAACCGGGAAAAACCCATCCTGGGTGGAGAGGCGAGAGTGGCCCGGGCCAGGACCATGGCGTCCTGGCAAGAAAGATGGGATGGAGAGTCGCGGGGCCGGTGGACAGCCCGAGTGATTCCTCAGCTGGACACTTGGCTGAACCGTCAGCATGGCGATGTGGACTACTACCTCACCCAGCGGCGGGCAGCAATACCCAGGACAGTATTGTCGGGGTCATGCTGCAGAGGGATTGCCTTTTTTGTGAGGGTGATCCTTCGCCAAAAGGAAAGAGCCAACAATGGGGCTCGATAACGATCTCCTTAGTGCGTAAATGCCGTTCCCCGCTTCTACTAAAAAAACACATTTCATATTCGTTGAATCTTGCCATGTAACTTTTTAATAAACTTAATTTTGCTTCCACCTCGGATAACGACATAGATCCACCAAGGGTCTCGATATAATTTTTCATTTTTCTGTGATACATAGTAACCTTTCCGCGCAATATCGGTATTTTCAGCCTTTTTGACACCAGACGCCGATTTTGCAATACCGGCATCGTTATTGCCTGTTATTTTAAATATAAATTAAATTCAAATAGCAAAAAGGGAATCTACAACCATTATGACTGTTGATTTTTAATAATTTGCTAGAGAAAGCCATTCACAGTTGCTAGCTAACAAACCTAATACAGTTAGGCGAAGCTTTAACCGTAATACAAGGAACTTGTAAACATTTTTATTTTACCAATTGTACACTTTTATTTATTCAGCTTGAAGATCAATCCCAAATTTATTTTTAATTAATATATTCAATTTAAATATTTATCAAATTTGTAAAGTTCACTTTAAAAGTATTTAATTATTCGTAATGTACTAACAGAATTTTCCGCGTACGAATGTACCTTCTCCATGCGTGTGCACTTATTAATATTCCTTTTCGAAGGCGAAATATTAAGATGAATTAAAGAGGTCCTTGAGGTCCACAATTTTCTGATAAGTCCCACGTTAGTGCAATTAATATCTAACCAAATCCAAACTATACAAACTATAAGAATTCTTAGCCACAATATGTTGATTGCGATACGATCAATTCTCTAATAATTTCACAATGTCAGATATTGTTTTTGCACATACTTCCAGCTTTTGACTGGCTGTTTTACAAAATTCACTTTCTTATTTGCAAAATATAGAATACAAAAATGATTCTCTGAACATAACTGATATGAGCAGTAATTTAAAACAGTGACCTGCACAATTTAGATTTAAGCAAATCTTAAAGTTACATATAGAATTTTATATAGAATTAACCCTTCTAACTCAGAAGGCGCACTTCACAAGCAGAAGCCTGGAACCAATTGACCTATTCACCAGAATATAACATATATTGAGGTGTATGAGGCTCCCGCAACCCATGCAAAGAAAAATATTAGTAAACAAAAAACAAAACCCGTCCAAACAAAACAATCAGGGGTGCATTGATAACAGAGATCGCTTAAGCAAATCCTTAGCAAGAGCCAGGTCAAAAATAGGACACATATTCACGGCTCTACACATGCGATTAATAGGCTCATGCATACCATAGTTAGACCGAGAATGAACAACATGTAGTAAAGGCAATCTCCTTAACCTATACGGAGTATGCCTATAAGTAACTAAACTTGCAAGAGAGCGAGAATCTATTTTCGAGTTCAAAAGCTGGTGAATAAATACTAGGTCAGCAACTCTACGTCGTTCCTCCAACGAGTGCATATTAAGCAATTGGAGGCGATCCTCATAAGGAGGAAGCCTTAATGGATCATTCCACGGGAGGTCCCTTAGTGCGAACCTAACAAAGTTCCGCTGCACCGATTCAATGCGTCTAGAATGAACAGCATAGCAAGGAGACCAAACCTGAGATGCATATTCGAGAATTGGCCTAACTAAAGAAAAAAATAAGTGAATCTGTCGTGGTCTGTCGATCAGAAAACTCCCTTGACCATCGCTTAACAAAACCCACGACAGAATTACTCCGAGATACGATATGGTTTATGTGCAGAGTGAAATCTAGTTTTCTGTCTAGCTTTACACCGAGGTCAGTAACGGACTCCACACGACGGATATTAGTTTCCGCAAAGGTATAATCAAAGACGAGCTGATTGATGCTCCTAGAAAATGACACAACTTCACATTTATCCAGGTTAAGTTGCAGTCCATTTGAGGCACACCAACCCCTGAAGGTATTCTAATCATTCTGAATGCAGGAAGAATCATAACTGTTTCCAACGCATGAGAAAATCTTCATATCGTCTGCGTAGATTAAAACTTTGGAGTGCTTAATCAGAGGGACAATGTCGTCAATGGCTAGGATAAACAGCAACGGCCCCAGATGGCTTCCCTGCGGTACACCAGATGAAGCCCTAACTACTTTAGATAAAGTATTACGGAAAGAGATACGGTAAGTCCTATTTTTTAAGTAAGAGCAGATCCAATCGAGCAACAAAGGCGGAAAACCCAACCTTTCAAGCTTAAGCATAATCACGGAGTGAGGGAGCTTATCAAATGCCTTGCTGAAGTCGGTGTAGACACAATCAGTCTGGAGACCTTGTTGGAAGGCAGAGATAATGTGGTATGTAAATTCTAGCAGGTTAGTTGTCGTCGATCTACCAGGCAGAAAGCCATGTTGATTAGATGAGATTAACCCCTTACATTGCCCAACAAGCTGCGAATATATAACAGATTCGAACAACTTGGGTATGCAGGAAAGTTTCGCGATTGGCCTATAATTTGTTATGAAGTTTTTATGCCCCTTTTTATAAACAGGAATTATAAAGGAGCTCTTCCATAACGTAGGAAATCTACCAGCCTGAAGAGATTTATTGAAGATGAGTTCCAATGGAGTGAGTAAGGCATCAGAACAGGATCTCAAGAATGCGGGTGGAACACCATCAGGACCAAAGGAAAAGTCCAGTTTAAGCTCCTTGATACCATTCAAGATAATATCACGAGATATAATGGGCAAAGCAATGGAAGTAGCGGGACGGTTTTGGATATGGCCAAAATCATCCAGGGAAGGCACAAAGTTGCCTGGTGAAAAGGCGCCCTCAAAAAACAATGCAAAGTTATCGGCAATATCGGGCGCGCTACAACTAGAGGATCCATTATACCACATTGTAGATGGATAATTATCAGTTTTCTTCTTTAAATTTACAAATTTAAAAAAGGTACGAGGATCATTATGCAAGTTACTGCGAATATCATCAAGGTATTCCTTGTATAAGGATGAAGATAACGCTAAAAAGCAGTCATGACAATATACGAATTCAGAATAAGCTGACGTGCTACCACAGCGTAAGTAGGTTTTCCATAATTTATTTTTTTTATTCCTAAGACTCCTTAGCTCCCTTGTATACCACGGGGGAGAATGGCAGGATGATCTCCACCGCTTAAGTGGTACACACGAATTAAACAGATCATAAATCTTATCATAAAATACAGAAACACAATCGTCGACATCACAATCATAAAAAAGTGATGGGAAATCGATTGAGAGGATCCTGTTTGAAAGATCAGAGAAGTCCGCCCTTTTAAAATCAAGAACGTACTGATCTACGTTGGGGTCAACAATATTAGAACCATCGTAGCAAAAATAGATGGAAATGGGCGGGTGTAAACTGTCGATAGCGGATAATTTGCAAGAAGTTGGCTCAATTATAGTATTACTCGAATCGGAAGAAAAGATAAGATCTAACTGCCTTCCCATAGAGTTCTTTACATCACTCATTTGGTGTAAACCAGAGGAGGAGATGGCGTCAAGAAAATGGGAGTCTTTAGCAGCAAGACAGTTTAAAGGAAGGTAGTCATCGTCATCAGCGTTGAATACCCATTGAACGTTGGGTAAGTTAAAGTCACCAAGAAGGATAATTTCGTCCTCAGGGTTTGTCATATTATTAATAAAATCTAAACTAAGAATTAAAATGTCGTAAAGACTTCGACCATTTGCATCAGCATAGTTTGTCAAGTTTGGAGGGATATAACAACATAGCAGGAAAATATGCATCTTCCCCAGAGATATCTTAAGAGCTAAGAGCTCGATTGAGAGTGTGTCGGAATAAGCAGGTATATCAACAACGCCGCAATCCAAATGCGATTTACATGCAACCAGCACACCGCCACCACGAGCCATAGAGTCACAGTATCTATCCTTACGAAAAGTCTGATAGGACTCGTCAAGAATTGCTGCATCGTTAAAACCATTATGAAGCCAGATCTCGATCAGAGCGATGACGTCGTAACAACAAGCAAGAGAAGCTTGAAATAACTGGCTTGTTCTTGTTCTCAATCCCCTTACATTTTGGTAGTAAAGGGATAGCGTACTTAGTTTTTTTGGTTGTTAGAAGAGGTTCTGTTTTGAGTGCTTCCCGCGACCCTACGACGGGGCACAAACTCGTGTGCAATGATATTTTCGGGCCAGAAATCGGGGGCAGACATAATCTCAAAAAGCTCTGGCGACGATGTCAACTTAAAAGACGACATGAGTCCTTGAGAATGACGAGATCCTAGAAGTTGACAACGGAGGAGTACAGAATCTTCAGCACCACTCCTCTCTCGCACGTAGCCAATAACGTCGTCAATAGAAGTAGATGGATCAAGTCGGGAAACAAAAAAGGATCGCGGTGGTTGCGCAATCCTCAGAGTGAAACCCTCATTTCGAGACACATTAATAGATCTAAATGGAAATGTGCCATGCGATGAATGAGGATTCGACTGAGAGGGGGCGGGAGATATGTTCCCAGCTGGGTCCGTTGCAGGGGGGGGGGGAGGGGGAGTAGGGGAGGTACAAGTGAACGAAGCGGCAGCGAGTTCTTCGGCAGTCATGCTCGTGGGAGGCCCAGCAGCATGAACAGCAGCCATAGTAGGAGATGGGCTAACAGTATCGGTGGGAGATGGACTAACAGGGCCATTGGGTACTCTAGGTCGCCGGCGCCTAGAGCGAGACCCAAACTGTTTCTTAGAGTCATCATGCCGAGGGACATCGGCTTCAGGCAAAATGGAGGCACCGGAAACAACAGAGGCGTCAGGCTTGCCAACAGCACGCGATAGCAGACTTACAACATCAGAAGAAATGGTACCAAGCAGATCGGAGTTCCTATCAACAGCAGTCTGCTAGGTGCCAAGGTCCGCTCTGATATGTTTAACGCTACGGCGGAGATCATCAAAAATCGGCATGACCGGTTCATAGCTGGTTGCCAGTGCTGGTGGAGACCCGTCCACACCAGACAGCGTCGTCCGAAGGTCGTCAAAACCAGCTGACAAAAAAGATACCCTAGATGAGAGATCATGAGATTTCTCAAGCAGAGACTCAGAGCTTGATTTTAGGCCCTCCACAGCAAGAACGAGTTTATCCAAGCTTCCGTTCAAGCAGCTCATGTCATCAGCAACAGCCTGTAGAGATGCCCAGTTGGAGGACAAGCTATTAATTTTGTTGGAAACAAAAGATTGTTCAGCAGAAAACGAATCTGCAATACTCTTCATTAGTCTAAGGACATGACAGGGCTTAATGTCAAGACACTCATTACACGTAGTAAGTGCCCTCGCAGATGATTTTGAGGGGCGTTTCAAACAAGCAGGATGAAACGAACCACCGCAAACACCATCGCAAACGATTTCATCTTTGGAAATCACCAAAGAACAGGCCCTACACGTTGCCATAGGGGAAGAGGTAGCGAAAACTAATAAAAGGAAATGTCAACAGACGAGACAGATAATTAAAAATTAAAAGAATAATAAAGAAATTTAAAGAAGAATAAATAAAATTTAGATTAAAAAATTAAAAAATTAAATTAAGTCTAAGTCTATTCTAACCAGAATAGATCAACCAGAAAATATTAAAATTAAATGAAAAGAACCTGAAAATAACAAAGTTACACGGACAAAATAAACGAGATATAACGCATGCACAAATTTAAAATAAAAAAGCGATCGGCAAACGCAAAAACGGTGCGAGGTGTACCAACAATTATTCCCACCAGTGTAAATAACTAAAATGTAAACAAATAGCGACCCGTGGGACAGTTAAACAGAGCAATGACCGGCAGAATCGAAAAGGACAGTTACGCACGATAACAAATGAGCAAAATTTAACCAAACACAAAGATAAAACAATAGTGCCCGAAGAGTGCACCAAATCACACTCCCACACAGAAAAATGAAAACAAAAGCGAAAGATTATACCAAGAACACAGATACAAAGAGAACAAGCAAAACAATATCAAATCCAGACAATAAACACTAACAGAAAAACTCAAAACGAATTAGCAGTTAAAACAGAAACACAAACAAAATTTTAAAAGGCAAAACTTAGCTGGACAGCAATGAAAACAAATTACATCACTTAAAAACTTCAACTTAGAATGCACAAAATTCAGCAAAAACAAGACCACATCCGTACAGTACGACAGTCACGTGAAGTTACAAATAAAAATTGAAATTACAAATTTTACAAAAATTTTTAAACAGCTTAATTGAATGATATTCTCAGAATATTTGTTGGGAAATATTAAATAGTTAGATGAGACCCGTGTGAATACACACATAATAAAACGAGAAATTTACAGGTGGTCCTAATTCATTGGGAAGGGACTGCATAATTGAGAATATCTTTATTTGCGTATTGTTGATACGAACTTAGTTTATAGATTTTTGCTGTTATACTAATATTGCAGCCGATCAGCGATATGTTTATAAAAAGTAATTATAAATACAAATGTTTTTTCATAAGAAATTAAATTAATTTAAATTTATTCGTGACCTTTTAATAAAATGTGTTATATTATTTGATATGACCTACTGCAGTTCTGATTTAATCTTGTGCTGGTGTGCGAGGGAATTCACCTTAGCCTGATCACAGGCGTAAGAATATTTTGTTCTAGGCCTGGTACAGGCGTCACGTGGGCATGTAACACATAGTACAGATGCACCAAACTCTTGCCTTTTCTAATTAAGAGTAAAATAAAGTAATAAAAAAAGTTTTTAAAAACAAGCTTTTTTTTGTTGTTACTTTGAAAAACTAAAAAATTAAAAATAAATTTCTCGATTTCGATGTTGCGCATATGCATAAACAAACAAACAATTTGAGAGAAAGAGTACAACACGCTTTTATCAAATTTATTGGTTATTGAAGGCGTAAAATATATAGCTGAAATTTCAATCAAGATAAGAGAATAGTGTTTTTACTTTATAAATTTTTTTGGTAATTGTTTACTTTCAGGGTCACCTGGTTTTTTGGCTGTAAAAAATCAACTTTTCTTATAATTTTTTTTTCAATTTGTTCCTTACGGCGGATTTATGTTAAAAACCTGAGAAATTAAAAAAAAAATATTTTTTAGGCAGCGTCTATTCGTGTCTACGTAGTTCTTTTACACGGAGTACACAGAACCGTCGTTTTTTTTTAAACATTTAAAGCTTAAAACTATTATAAATATTGAATTGAGATCATCCTCATATCTTTTATATTATTTCGACGTAAAAACGAACATTTAACACCAACTTTTTGATTTTTTTACAGCCAAAAAACCAGGTGACCCTGAAAGTAAACAATTTCCAATTTTTTATTTTTAGTGGTATTAACGAATTTTGTTTGTACAGTTTCTTATACGGTTCAATTCGTTTATAGCATAAATATTGCAAGGTATTTGAGGTCTTGCAGTGTCCGCCATATTGGATTAAGAACGATAGTATATGTATATATTTAATTGAATTGTCATCGGATCTACATCCGTATGCAAAATTCCAGGCCAATCAAATATCAGAAAGTGTGTCAAAATCGGCTTGTAAGTTTGACGACGCACGACAGGTGAAAGTAATATAAAGCTTGTAAAAAGGGCAGACATTTGAATCCGGGTCTTCACATTCGTTTTGACCATAAAAGTTTCAGTTACACATTCCTCTTTTAAATACTTTTATAAGTAACTGTGAAACAAGATAAAAAAACATACAAAACAGTATTAAAACATTACCTGAATATTTTGATCGTGCCATTTAGCTTCCATTAATCCACTCCATTCTCCAGTAATTGTAACAAACGCTTTTTTCTCGTTGGGTGAAAAAATCTAGTAATTACAAAAATGTTTTGGATGAATAGTTTTAAGCACTTGATTAAAAATGTATGTACCTCGGCAGTTACTTTGTTACGTTTTCCACCATAAAACGGTTTCGTTAGAAACTCCACTGAGGCATGGTATCCAGTTTGGGGACATTGTATTGACACCGTCCCGCCCAATTCAATCCACGGAACAGTTAGAATAGATCTATATAAGAATAACATAATATAATGTTATTATATATGGCAAAATAATACATGGTTATTGTTTTAGCTTTCTGCGTTAAGATATCTAAGAAGGAAAAAGAAGCCGTATATTAAATTTGACGAACGACAGCGAAAAAGGAAGATTGTCATCGTAAAAAAAACATGGATGGTTCCTAGTTCATACAATTCAAAATTCGTACAAAAGCGTGGTTACCTTCGTAATACGTAGATTTGAGCTCTTTAGAAGCGAGGGTATATACCCAGAAGATGAGTATTCTTTGTGAGTTTTTTCATTTTAATTGAACATTTCAATACGGTCGCTTTCGTAGATAAGCAATCGTGTATGTAGAGAGGCTCGTACACATAGACTGCAGGGCTGCATTAATTTGGCTGCAGCCAAATACAAAATGAAAGTTTTTGATTTATTATTGCATTAACATAATAAACATGAGATCAATTCAATTTTAATGTTATGGTAAAAAATATTTAATATTTGATTTTAGAATATCTGCTGCAATACATCATCAGGAATAGCAAATTATTAGAGAATGTATATGTAAGATGAGAAAAAAAAGAAAAATCACAATTCAATCAATGTAATTTATTCGGTTATAACGCCATTAGTGAAAAATAAGTATAACCTTGATTTAAATGCTAAGTTCAGCCTTGGCAGAGAGTCAATGCTCTCATAGATTATGAATCGCCAATAAATATATCCGGCCCATGTCAAAATATGGCAATTATATTCCAGCGTAGGCCTAATGTGGACTTGTTATTCAGCCCCAAGTCAGACGGAGTGAAGTTTTTGTTACATCTTTGTAAAAACCCAAATTTGAAAATATATGATTGGTTTGATAAATTTGTAATTTTTTTAGTTGTGTATCCTTTTTCAAGCAAATATGACAACATTGAATTTAAGAGATATAAATAATTGATGTTTACAAAAGTTGAATTGAATGTATTTTACGAAATATGAGCACACCTCCAAAAATAATTATAGGTATTAGGAGTACAAATAAGTTTCCGTCGTTTGATAAAAGATGGCCCCAACAGAAGGTTATTTTGAAATTGTCAGATGTAAAACGTAATATCGTTAGTTTGATCATCTGGTAACAATGTAATCTTTATGTATTAGTGACTTAGTATCAGCAATACAAAATTTTTTTCCTGCGAAAATGTCAAGTTTTGTGGCGAATGAGCGTCATTTACGGGAAATGTTGATTTACTTCTTTAATTTGAAAATCTGCAGCTGAGGCGCATCGATTGCTTGAAGAAGGATATTGTGAGGCTGCTTTAAGTGAGAGAAGTTGTCGTGAGTGGTATCAAAAGTTTAAAATCGGTGAGTTTGACGTGGGAGACAAAGAACGCAGTGGAAGGCCTAAAGTGGACAAAGACGCGGAACTGGTAGCATTACTAGAAGATTCGTCTCAAACGCAAAAAGAACTTGCGCTTACATTAGAAGTGACTTAACAAGCTATTTCACATCGTTTAAAATCGTTGGGAATGATTCGAAAACAGGAAATTGGGTTCCATATGAACTGAAGCCGAGAGCGTTCAGGCATAAAAAAAGGCGAATATTCATGAAAAAAACTCATGCTGTAGCTTGGTGTCGTGTATTATGAGTTGCTAAAACCGAGCGAAATTATTATTGGAGTTCTCTACCGAACACAATTAATGAGATTAAGCCAAGTACTGATGCAAAAACGCGCCCATTACTACTCCACATACGACAAAATTATTCTCCTCGGTCAAAACATATTTGGAAACACTTAATTCGGAAGTCCTTCCCCACCGCCGTATTCACCAGACATTGCCCCTGCAGATTACCACTTGTTCCGGTCGATGGCACATGATGTGTCTGAGCTGCGCTTTACATCGTATGAAGATACCAAAAATTGGGTCCATTCATAGATAACCTCAAAAGATGAAGAGTTTTTCCGACTTGGTATCCGAATGCTGCCAGAAGGATGGGAAAAAGTAGTGGCTAGTGATGGACAATACTTTGAATAAAACGTAATGTACCGTTCTTTCACAATAAATTCCTAATTTTTGATAGAAAACGGCGGAAACTTATTTGTACTCCTAATATATTCTTTTGATTTTCGTGCAAAAGTTCTCTTTGTAAAACCTTACCTAAGTGGAATGAATTTCATGCAAGTTCATTAAATTCAAGAAGAAGATGCAAGATTCACACACTCGTGTAATTGAGTTATCTCAACATTGTAGAAGGAACATACCTTATATTTCAAAAGAAAAGGCAATATCTATTACTTTACTTTTGCAATAAAAAGAAAATTGCTAAAGAGTGCCATTCCTATTGCTAATAAATGTAAAAGCCTCTTGTAATAATAATAATTACTAAAAGTAACCACAAATTTCTACCTCGTCTGATACTTTTCCAATTGGTCCAGATGGTAACCCCGCTTCATTCGTGAAAATATTTGGTTCCATCTTGCTCCTATTCTGTGTTGTTTATTGAATTTGTCAACTCGCTATGGTGTTTTTCCGAAAGTTTGGAAGATCTCCTTAATTATTTACCTTCATACTAAAGGTGATAAATGCAATGCGAAATTTCGAACTACAGATCAATTGTTAATCTTTGCTGTATATCCAAACTTTAAGTACTTATTTGCGATGTTCCTTACTTCCAATTCCCTTCTTGCAGCAGTTCCACATAGCTTCATAAGGGGTAAATCAACTACCACCAATTCATTGCAATTTTCAAATTTTTGTATCTCTGCAATTGAATGTGGTAATCAAGTTGACTAGATCTTTACTAACTTCAGCAAAGCATTCGATAAAATAAATCATCGAATTCTTTTTCTAAAACCCTTCCCTCTCGGGTTTCGCGAGTTTTTGGAAATCGTATTCATTCGTACTTATCTGAGCGCATTCTGCGCGCTTCTTATCGTGGAGCTCTTTATGATGTTATTTTCAACACTTCTGGGGTACCGCTTTTGTTAGGCTAATTCTATAATATGCCTCTCCAGTCTGGTCACCGCTCTATGCGACAAATATCAATCGCATTGAAGCTGTTCAACGGTAGTTCGTTAGGTTCGCTCTTCGAGGCCTTCCTTGGAATATCTCCCGTATATTACCACCTTATGTCGATAGATTTGGACAGTTGCATTGGGATATTCTTGAAAAGAGACGCTGTAGCTCCAGGATCGTCTGTTCTCTTTGTATACTTTGAAATACCACTTCCTGCTCGCCTCCTGAGGAATTACAACTTCCTTCAGGTACCTTTTCATCGCACTGCTTATAGAGTTAATGAACTGAACACATCGATGTCACTTTTTTTTAATTCCTCTTTTGATCGCATTGATTTTCATCTGTCGCAAAATCTTGTAAAGAGTCAACTTTGTTGAAGTTACTTTTTCTGCACATTTTTATACATATTTTAAATTTAAATATATATATATATATATATATATATATATATATATATATATATATATATATTTTAAATATAAGTATTTTATGAAATCTTTCTTCACTCTTTGATTTTATATTGTATTATAATGTTTGTTAAGCATTTTGTAGTAGTCAGCAATGGTGAAATATTGTAAAATAAATTGTGCTTATAACATTATAAGGAATCATGAAAGGTGGGAGAAGAACCGGGAAGTAGTCCTACAAAGCACGCCTCTTACAGTTAATGCATTTTTTTAAAAGAAGCAGAACCTTTGATGTAGACTAGGTAAAAAATACTGTTCTACCCGTCACGTAGAGGATGAACACGAAACACAAGTGTGGGAATTCAAGAAAGGGATAGTTTTAATTTACTGTAGATATATTCACTATAAACTTAGTTCAAATCACAATTCAAATAGGGAATAAATATAAAAATAAGTAATATTGAAATAAAAGATTCGAATAAAATTGCGTACTCACCTGAAATCCAAAATGTGTGTACTGATCGCTAATATTATTAGTACTGTACGCTGATATTATTAGTACTGTTGTATACTACTGTTTGGAACGAAGAATACCACTAGAAAGTATTCTCGAATAGCCTATTTATTGTTGTACTAATGTAGTACTCTGTGTTAGTATGTAACCCTGGTCGTAACCCAGGGAATAAGCCATTCACAATCCAATACATATAAGGAGGGATGTGTCTTTGATCTTGTCGTTACCCAGGTTAAAGTAAACACATAAATTTGTAATGTTAATTTGGTCGATACCCAAATTAAATTTAGCTAATTTGGTTCGTTAACCCAATTAGAAGGTAAATAATTTTAATTTGGTCGATACCCAAAATAAATTTACCTAATTTGGTCGTTACCCAAATTAGAAGATTATTAATGTTAATTTTGTCGAGACCCAAATTCAATTTTGTTCACTTTTTCGAAACCAAAATCAAAAATTAGTAAAAAAGGATCTGGTTACCCAGTTGAATGTGAATTGTTATTATAAGTTAACTCAGGGTCGCTACCCAGAGGAGATGTTTACGTACGAACGATCAGCACAGGAAAGAACTGCAGCATGACGATGCTTATATACACAAGAATGCATGCGGCACCAAGAAGGGTGCACACGACACCAATGAAAGCGCACTGCGAAAAGTTATGATATATTATAAAAAAGTAAATAATTATAAGTAATTCAATTATAAATCATTCAATTAAGTCTCATGACAATTGAATTTAATGAATTTGTATAATTTAAAATTACCTAAACCTTACAAATGTTAAAGGTGAACATATTGAATAGAATGCGCCTGAGTAAAAGTGAGCTTATTTTGATTTCCAGCCGGAAGTTATTAGCCAAACAAATGTTTCTCGAATTAATTCGATGAGTATATTTACTTAATTCCTATAGAATTAATCCTTTGTGGTTGTTTTATAACATTTTCAGGTGGATCTGCCACGTTTATTTGTGCTGGATATTGGAGAAAATATCTGAAAATAGTAAGTATTGACCACAATGCCAATTATTTAAATTTTCTATCTTCGAGATCCACGGCTGGACATTGAACATTCTGCGCCCCATTGAAAGACAAATAAATGTCTTTCAAAAATTTAAAAAGGAAAGAAATAAAAAAAACTTTTAAAAATTAAGTTTGCTATTCTCAATTTTTCAATTTGATTATTACAACTAACTGTTAAGTTGTATAAGTATCTTTACGGTAATTATTTATAGGAAAGATTGAAAATTTTGTAATCGGTCGTGTTCAATCTCCAGCGATGAACCTAAAAGGAAAAAAACTGCATCTTGATTAATTCTACAGAAATAAAGAAAATACGCTCACCTAATTAGTCCTGGAAACATTTTTTTGATGCGTTAGCATGGTTTTAGCCGGAAGGGAATTAACATTTGTAAGGTTTAGGTAATTTTAAATTTACAAATTGATTAAATTCAATTGTCGTGAGGCTTAATTTAATGATTTATAATTAATTATTCATAATTATTTACCTTTTATAATATATTATAACTTATCGCAGTTTTTAGTACTCAAAATAAGTTTTTCACTTTAGTACAATACTGCTGAACATACTGCCTGGCAACACTTACCATTCTGTTGATGGCATGTGCGCTCACATTGGTGCCGCGTGCATTCTTGTTGGTACCGTGTGCACTCTTGTCTATATACATACATATATGTTCCTGTGCTGATCGTTGGTAAGTAAACATCTCCATTTATTAACAATTCCTCTGAGTATCAATCAGAGTTTATTTACATTCACCTGGGTAACGACCTGGCCCTTTTTACAAATTTTTGATATGGGTTTCGACCAAATCAACAAAACTTAATTTGGGTATCGACCAAATTAATGTTACTAATCTTCTAATTTGGGTAAGAAACTAAATTAGCTAAATTTAATTTTCGTATCGAATAAATTAACATTACTAATTTATGTGTTTACGTTGACCTTGGTAACGACAAGGTCCAAGACAAATCTCTCCTTCTATGTATTGGATTGTGAATGGCTTATTCTGTGGGTTACATAATAACACAGAGTACTACACTAGTACAACAATAACGTTACTGCTAGGCTATTCGAGAATACTTTCTAGTGGTATTCTTCGTTAATAACAAGTGTACAATAGTACTAATACAATAATATCAACGATCAGTACACACATTTTGGATTTCAGGTGAGTACGCAATTTCATTCGAATCTTTTATTTCAATATTTTTTCTTTTTATAATAATTCCTTATTTGAATTGTGATTTGAACTAAGTACATAGAATAAGTGAAGTTTATAGTGAATATATCCACAGTGAATTAAAACTATCCCTTTCTTATTCTTTCTTCTTGTGCTTTGAATTATGTACCTAAGTTGGTGCTATCTGAAATTTTCATTTATACAGTGCGTATCATATTTATTAGACATTTAAATTTTTGAATATATTTTGTTATTATTCCCGTTATGTTGTTACAAACGAATGAAGTAGTAATACGCAAAAATTCACAACTCTTATTTCTAAAAAGTGTTGGTATTTAGTTTTGTCTATCTCTTCTCAATCGCAATATACCGTTAGTTTACTCAAACGCAGGTAAGTATGTTGCATTTTACAGTGTATCATATTTATAAGACAGTGCATTGTTTTCGGTGAATTGCGGAGGTGCGATTAGTTTTTTTTTCATTATTTTAATTACAAATTTAATTAATTAATTGTTAAATAATAATATTTAAAAATGCCACGTGGTGTTGTTTTAAATGATTTAGAAAAAGGACAAATTTTAGCTTATGTCAATGAAGGCAAAAATATCAGTGAAATATCGGGTTTTATTGAAAGGAGTCGATGTGTTATACGAAATTTCATTAATAATAAAGAAAATTACGGCAAAGTGAAACGGTCTGGACGAAAAAGAAAGCTTTCAGAGAGAAATGAAAGAAAAATAGTGAAGGAAGCCAGTAACTCAACCATGAGTTGCAGATCTTTAGCAGACCTTAGCACTGTTAAAATTTCAAAAATGACTGCGTGGAGGACTCTACAAAGAAGTTCTCACATTATCCGTGCGAAAATGAAACCAGCTCCACGTTTGCTTGCAAGGCACAAGGAATCGAGAATGAAGTTTGCTGCAGATTATATGGATACTAACTGGACCTCGGTAATATGTTATTTTTCGTACATTTTTAAAATAAAATTTTAACTTTAATTTATTTTTCTCATTAAGGTTATTTTTTCGGACGAAAAGAAGTGGAACCTAGATGGTCCAGATGGTTCAAATTCGTATTGGCGTGATCTGCGGAAGGAACCCCAGCTCTTTTCAAAAAGGAATTTCGGTGGAGGTTCTGTAATGACGTGGGGGGCTTTTTCATCCAAAGGATGCTTAGAATTACAGTTCACCTCGTCAAAAATGAAAAGTGCAGATTACAAATTGATACTGCAAGCAAGCCTTTTACCGTTTTTGCAGCAAAATAATGAAGCAAAATGGATCTTCCAGCAGGATAATGCGAGCATTCACACAAGTAAGGAGACAATGGAGTGGATGCGGATAAATAAAATTGAAATCATGGAGTGGCCTGCATGCTCGCCGAACCTTAATCCCATTGAAAATGTCTGGGGAATCTTAGTTCGGCGAGTATATGCAGAAAATAAGAAATTTGAAAGCTTGGAGGTATTAAAACAAGCCATACTCACTGAGTGGGAAAATTTGGAAGACAGTCAGTTAATTATTAAATACTTGAATTTTGTTAGTGTCTTATAAATATGATACACCTGATTTCAATAAGAAATGGATTATTTTTATTTCTGTCTTTTTATCTGAAACTTTTTCATATAAGTGTTTTTAAAACATGTTTAGTATACAATAAATAAAATGTATGAAAAATAACAAATGCTTTTTTTCAATTCAAATCGTACTTTTAGTGATAATTTGCATTGTCTTATAAATATGATACGCACTGTAGAACCTAACTTTTTCCCACACTTGTGGTTCGTGTTCATCTTCTACGTGACGGGTAGAACAGGTCGTTTTAAGACACCTTTGCTGGTTATAATGGTAGCTACTTGTACCATTTGATCATTACCTGGGTGAGTCTCAATTATTTTACCCAGTGGCCATGTAAATTTGACCACCCAAATGTGCAAAGTGTGTTTTTTTGCTCCAGGTGGACTTTTTTGTAGATCATGACGAAAAAACACGATTAGTATAAAAAAATAAGTTAGTCCAGTGGAAGAAACAAAAAAAAAATGGCTTAAAAATCATTGATTACTGAAATGAAATAAGAAAAAAAATTCTGGAGACTGGTCTAAGGCATATTTTTATAGAGAATCAAAAGACAAACACTTTTCCAATACAAACTTTTGATGTGCGAATGATATTTCATGGTGTTCTAGTTGAAAAAAGTCAATTTTTCTTGAAAATTTTGTTTTTTTTTTTGGGAATTTTATTTTTTTTTGATAATATATATTATTTTAAAGTAATCTACATTTAATGCTCTACAAAAGTATGCATTTTCCAGAGAATTACCGGTCACAAAAAAGTCCGTTAGCACTTTTGGAACGAAAATGTTCAAGAAAAATTGACTTTTCTCAACTAGACCATGATAAAATATCATTCGTACATCAAAAGTTTGTATGGAAAAAGTGTTTGTCTTTCGATTCTCTATAAAAATATCCCTTAGACCAGTCTCCAGAATTTTTTTTCTGACTATTTATATTTCATAATTTTTAATTGATGACTGCATGATTATATTTTCGTCATGATCTACAAAAAAATGCACATGGAGCAAAAAAAAAACACTTTTGCACTTTCCATACATTTCATGGGTGGTCTAATGTACATGGAGGAATATTTTCTTCCTTTAGGACCGCTAAATCTCCAACGTGAGGATTATCAGATGCTTTATGCCATTTGGGTATATTTTGCAAGGAATTAAGATACTCTTTCGACCATCTTATCCAAAAATGTCTTTTAAGAGTTTGAAGATGCTTCCAGCAAGCAATCGATGAAACTCTTTTTAAATTCGTTGAATCGGGAAGCATGGTCATGGAGGTGCCAATAAGAGAATGTGCTGGAGTTAATACATTGTCATCATCAGGATCGTCTGAGGCCTAGAATTTAGGCAGGCTACTCTTTGCGTTAAAATTGTTGCAAATTCTCCGAAGGTTAAAATTGCATTTCCTAGTACCCGTTTTAGATGATGTTTAATGGCCTTTACTCCGGCCTCCCAGAGTCCGCCAAAATGTGGCGCTGCTGGTGGATTACATTGCCACCTTATACCCTCATGAGCAACTTGCTCCGGGATCGGTTTGTTAGCGCATTTTACAGCTTCATCGAATTCCTTATTTAAAATATTATTTGCCCCAACAAAATTGCAACTATATAGATATCGGTGGAAAGGCCTCTACGATCAATAAGGAACGCTACGGTTGAAAGCTCAGAAAGAGGTTCAATATGGATAGTCTTAGTAGCCATGCAACCAAATATGCAGATGTAACCTATAAAAGACCTAACTCCTCTACAGGGTGTTTCAGATCTGACGTGCCAAAATGATGTCACCTAGCCATGTAAAAAATTGTACGGAAGGGTGGGGGGGGGGGGGGGGGCAATCACAGACACGTCAAAAACAAACGCTAAAAAACTACTATCCCAATGACCTTTCCAAAATTGTCAAGAATGTTGATCGCTCTCCTACCATTGCAGGTACAGTCACTTTCAAAAGTGAAAAAAATAGTTTGCGGTTACCTAAAATAGTTAAAAAAAAAGTTGAACCGACTTCACAAAAAGCGCCAAAAAGCATAAAATAATTTTTAATTTTATATCTATTACGACATTTTGAAGTCGGTGCAAATCAAACAAACCAAACAACTATTTAATCGTCATTTCTTATGATCCCGTAAGCTGAAACGTTCAGGTAGTATTATGTATTATTCTCAATTGTGGTACTGTAGTTGTGTTATTTGTTTAATTTGCACCGACTTCAAAATGTCGTAATAGATATAAAATTAAAAATTATTTTATGCTTTTTAGCGCTTTTTGTCGGTTCAACTTTTTTTAAAAACTATTTTATTTGTCACTTTTTAGTGTCTTCTACTCTACACAACGAAGAAAGAACAATCCAAATCGGTCCCCGCATTAATAAGTTAGGTATAACCCCCTACCCCATCTCCATTTCACTAAAACATTTTTCTCATGGCATCAATAAAGAAACATACTCCACCGAACAGAAAAGGAATCATCGAAATCGGTCTGCGCGTTACGAAGTTACTACCCCTCCCCCTCCCCCATCACCACCATAGGACCAAATTATTCTCCTATTAGCAATGGGGGATCACACTCTATACAACAGCAAAAGAACCATCCAAATCGGTCCACGCGTTATAAAGTTAGATTCCACTCTCCCCCTCCCACCACCTCACCAACATTTTTTTTCTCGTGGTATCAACCAGGGAGCATACTCTACCCAACAGGAAAAGAATTATCCAAATCGGTCCACGCGTTACAAAGTTAGACTACTCCCCATCCCCCCTTCAACCCCTCACCATAGGACCAAAGTAATCTCCTATTAGAAATTGGGGAATCACACTCTATACAACAGAAAAAGAACCATCGAAATCGGACCACGCGTTACAAAGTTAGGTTTCACCCCCACCCTACCAACAAATTTTTTGACATGATTCCAATCGGTGAACATACTCTACCCAACAAAGAAGGTCAGAAATAAAAAAAAATAAATAAAATACGCGTCGAACTTAGAACCTCTTTGTTTTTGGGAAGTCGGTTAAAAATGCTGAATTTTTTAAAATTTTCTCCGAATTAGTACACCCCTTTTTTATTTTTATTGGATTGCCCATCTTATTACCTTTCCAAAAAGGTACAACATGCTCAGGCAGAGAGAGGGTGTAGAAATTTATAAGTAGAAAACTTATCGAGAAATATTTGAAAATCTGCAATTTAAAGAAACTAAACTCATATTATCTCTAAAATCCTTTTTATTGAATTCAAAACGTATTACAATTAACCTTAGTAAATTACAAAAGCTCTTCAAAGTGCCCACCGCCACTTTGGATGCATGCCAACAATGACCTTTTAAGTCCCTGTTTAATAGTCCGAGTGCTGCCAACGTTTTTATCATTATTATATATATATATAATTCAACAAGGCTCATTTGGATGTATCCCCTCCCTTGTTGAGCTATAAAACGTAAGCCTGGGGTCTGGCTAGCCTATTATGCTGCGCTTACCTTCGCGACTATCGTCTGGACAGGTAAAAATGCAATAAATCCATAAAACTATAATACTTTGATGACATTGTGTCTATGAAACTACTAGTAATATTTATTCGTTATTCCCAGACGGTTCCATTGCTGTTAACACCTTAACAGACTCTAATTGATTAATATATTAAAAAAAAAAGGATTTTTAAGTTACTTTAGCAAAGCTGAAATTTAAGTTTGTTATTCTTTGATTATTATATGAATTATAATTAATTTGCCAGACGAAAATTCCATTGTTAAACAAATGCCAGAGCGGTTTAAACCTCAGAGAAAATAAGAATATTCTTCAAAGCAAAGGAGTACAAATAACTATTGCTCAATGCGAGTTGTTATCAAGTCTCAATTATAAATTTATTTTAGTTTAGATTGGTGCTGTACCTTTTACTGCAAGTTGTTAAAAATTTCCTATTTTTAATAAATTATTTTTCAAAGAGTAAAAGCTTACAACTAACAACAACATAAACCTTACACTTCTTGTTTCTCTTAACCTTAGAAAAGTTCGTGTAAATAACCCTATTTGGGGTGCTAGCCGATTAATTTGATATTCCCCTACAGCCGCTCTCTCGTTTCCGTCTACTACACCATAATGTAAACAATATCCGCGTATTCCTCAGAAATGAATTTGGCCATTTTTTAATAATTTTTGCTTAAAACACCCCACCTATTGATTTGTTTTTCAACTGTGATAGGTATTCTTGCTAACTGACCCTTTTTTATAGCGAAATTTCCATCAGGTACGAGTAACAGAACGCCAAGGGTGGGAATTCTGACTAACACAAGCTAATATCGGCAATAACACAAAATTACAGTAACAGTTTTATAACTTTTTAGCAGCAATAATTAAAATTAATTACCTGTTAACCCAAAACAAACATTTTCGACCCTTTATCTTAGAAATTTTGTTTATTTAAAGAATTTCCTACCTAAAGTGCAATAAAATAATTAGGTACTCAGGGATTTCTAAGGAAGCGGTTTTTCTAATCCTTTGCCTGCCTTGTCATGTTGCATCTTTTTGAGTAGGTAATAAGATGAGAAATTTGAGAAATTCCATAAAAATAAAAAATTGGTGTACTTATTAAACAAATTCTTTCACTGGGATTGTACCTGCAATGGTAGGAGTTAGATCAATATTGTTAACAATTTTAAAAGGGTCATTGGGAGAGTAGCTTTTTAGTGTTTGTTTGATGTCGCTGTGTTGGGTAGATCAAAAGATAAAAATGAAAGAGTAATGTGCATACCAATTTCTGACGAACTGGATGCAGACAATGCTAAACAGCAGGGTCATCAATGCCAGCTTAGGGGACTTTTCCATCAGGAAAACAGTTCACAGAGGTACACCACAGGGAGGAGTATTGTCACCTTTGCTTTGGAACATCTCTCTAAACAAAATCCTCAAATCCTTCGTCAACAAAGGTATTAAAACGGTAGCGTACGCAGACGGCATAGTCTTACTGACAAAAGGAAAGTTCCTACAAACGGTCAGTGATGTCATGAGCTCTGCGTTGACATATATATCAAGATAGGCAGAGGACAACGGTCTTACGGTAAACCCCCGTAAGACAGAATTGGTCCTGTCCACAAGGAAATATAAACTACCTATTTGGGAACCACCACAACTTAAAGGTACTGTCCTCAAACTGTCCTCGGAAGCCAAGTTTCTGGGCGTCATATTCGATTCCAAATTGAATTGGAGCCGGAATATGGAAGAGAGGATGAAGAAAGGACTTAATATATTCTATGCATGCAAGAAAAAATTTGGTAAGAAATAGAGCATGAAACCGCATATTGTACACTGGATGTGCACAGCGATCGTTAGGCCTATTCTTACCCATGGGTCAATTGCTTGGTGGGATGCAGTTAACAAGCAGTCTCACCTTAACTTTTTAGTAAAGGTGCAAAGGCTCACTTGCTTGGGAACAACAGGTGAAATAAAATCCACACCACAAGCTGGTTTAGAAGCCATTTTACACCTTAAACCCATAGAACTCCACACTAAAAGAGTGGCAACCTTGGGAGCTCTCAGATTTAGAGAAAACAGTCAGTGGACACCACAGAGTTTTGGACATGCAGTCATACTGAACTTCTTTAATCAAAATGGGTTGCACCCCTCAACAGATTATATGAAGCCAAAATATGACTTTAGAAAACCCTTTTCCGTTATCATACCTAACAGAGAAGATTTGAAGCACCCTGAAAACATAATTAAAGGAACTGCCATCTTCACAGATGGGTCGAAAATAGAAGGGGGATTGGAGCTGGAGTTTTCTCGGAAGCAAATAAGTGGTATAGACTCACCAACGAATGCAGCATCTTCCAAGCGGAAATATACGCTATAATGAAAGCTGCACTTACGCCCAAGAAAAACAGATGTCAGCAACTGAGATCACTATTTGTGTGGACAGTCAAGCAGCACTCAAAGCGCTGAACTCCAACGTGATAAAGTCAGAATGTGTGAAAGACTGTATTAGATCCCTAAGAAATATTTCATACCATACGGTTAGGCTCTGCTGGGTTCCAGGATATACCGGCATAGAGGGTAACGAAAAAGCCGACGAACTGGAAAAAATGGTTCACATACAGACATAGATATGCCGGTGGAAAGGGTACACCCTCCCCTTAACACAACAAAAAGTGAAAATGATAGACATTACTCCAACATGATTTCGGAACGGTGCAAAAATATCAATTACTGCGTCACAGCACGAAGTCTTTGTCCGGAGCTGAATCATAGCAGAACTTAAAATCTCTTATCCTTCGATAGAAAGCGCATACGAGCACTCGTCGGCGTCATCACCGGGCACTGCCCCATAGGAGCTATGGCCATTAGACTCGGCGTACCATCGAATGAGTTCTGTAGAAGCTGCCGAGATGAAGAAGAAATTGAGTCCACAGTGCACCTGCTCTGCGAATGTTCGGCTTTAAAAGAACGACGACTCACCTGTTTGGGAGCAAGGTTCTTTGACAATCTGGACGACCTAGCTGAGTTAGCACTGGTGGACCTAAATACATTCATACAGAGATCTGGGTGGTTCTAAGTTCTGGCCATGCTTCTTCTTTTTAAGGGCATTCACAATGGGCTTTCATGGCCTCCGAGTGAACTTGGTGCTTCTTAGCAACAAACAGCCCGACTTACCAACCAACCAACCAATGTGCATACCATGAAAAACTAAAATTTATGAATCACCCTGTAACTCCCAAATGGTTGTGATTGCCCCTCACCCTGCCATAAAATTTTTTGTTTGTCTAGATGAGATCTATCACCCCACTCATTTTGGCCCGTCAGATCTGCAACAGCGTGTATACTTAGACATTTTTCGATTGATGGGTCTTGTATAATCAATTCCTGTATGCTGTAAAGGGCGTGAAATATTACCTCGGGACGAAAGAAGCTTTCCCATGATTTGGCTTTACCTAGCAATGGAATATTTCTGACATTTTATACATTTGTGCATAATAATTCTTACAGTTTTTCGGCCACTTGGAATCCAATATTTATTTTCAGCTATAGATGTGCTGAATAATCCCTGAAAATTTCAGCCCAATCGGTTAAATAGTTTTTTCAAAATCGTGTCAACGCACCGACTGTGCGCGAGTTACGCATGCTACACGTAGTCATAAGTTCATAATTATAATTGTTCAAGTTTATTAACATAGCATTCAGTAACATCAGCAATTTCATTATTTCATTTTTATTAGCTTAAATTCTCTTTAACAAACAAGTAGCTTAAATTTCTAGATAACAGGAAACAAGGTAGACGCCTCGTCAGCATACGTGGCATAATTCCTCAAGACGATATATTCTAAGTTCAGTTCTATTCTGTAAACCGTGTGATATAAGTAACAAGACTTGGAGAATAAAAATTATTAAGTTGAAATAAAGTCTTTTAATTTTTTTTTATAAAAGTAATCTCGGTTGACCTTAAGTGGCGCAGTCGGTAGGATCCAGATAACGATAATAGTGTAAAACGATTTAAAATTCGAGAAATATATTAAACGACGGATAATCGTAATAATTTTCGAGAAAGTATCGAAGGATTATCGATATAGTGAAAGGTTTAAACACAAATACTCACTTTAGACTGTAGAATTTCGACCGAATATCGGAAAATTGCTCTAATAGTGGCAGTGAAAAAAATTTTTTTTTCGAAGGATCATCGAAAAATCAGTTCTTTAAACCGTAAATCGTATTACAAGTGATAATAAGGTACCATCAAATCCGTGGATCGGCGAGTTTTAACTCCTCATATCTGGATTCGCATTGAAAGAAGAAAAAGAAGCTCTAACCGTAAAATCGCAGGAAACGATTAAAAGATGTCAGCAAGGATTTTTATGATTTTGTATATGTAAGTCAAATATTGATATCTAATTTTTCATGTCTTTTCCCATCCCTCTATGTATAACCGTAACAAATTAAACAAGTCCAAAACTAGAAAGTTCCCATATTTACGAGGAAGGTTTTCAAATTTATTTTCTCGACCAAGTACTGAAGAACTTTCTAGCAGTTCAGAAAGTATTTCCGATAAAACTTAAAATTTAACTTTGCAAGATATTGAAAGTGACAATAAAAATACATATCTTAGTGCCGGAAGAGAATTAAATTGTGTTTTAGATATAAGCGTAATTAGTGAAAAAGTGAACGTAATTAACTCTGATAATATAAGATATCTTAATTCTAAAGCGGAAGGAAATTTAAATATGGCAACTGGTCAAGACGTAAATATTAATGCACAAGTTTTCAATTCCCTTCAAGTACCTGCAAATGAAAGTGCTAATGTGTCAATAGACCCAGTGCTAATGTGTCAATAGACCCAAATTTAAGAACAAATGTCCAAATTCCTCATTCTTTTCAAACGCCTGTAGCAACAAATACCACAATGGCAACACAAGTTTTTAATTCGCTCAGAATACCTGACGCAATCAAAGATCTTCCTAAATTTGATGGAGACCGTAGACTGTTGCATGAGTTCATTAACAACGTCGAGGAAATCTTATCCTTGGTAGCGGCAGTGGACGGTTCTCTTTATGGGAAAATTCTCCTTCGTGCCATCAGGAATAAGATAGAAGACGAAGCTAATGAGGTCCTGAATATGTACGGGACACCATTAGAATGGGAACAGATAAAATCAAATCTCATTCTTCATTACTCAGATAAGAGAAATGAAACATCACTTATTCGAGATCTTCATAATCTCAAGCAAGTAAATAAGTCTGTGGAAAAATTCTACAGTCAGATTATCGAAATCCAAGCAGCCATGTATAATCACATGCAAATACACGAAAGAAATCAAAGCGTGATAGCTGCAAAGAAGGATTTGTTTTCAGGCATGTGTCTAAACATATTTTTATCCGGATTAAGAGAGCCATTGGGTTCTACTATTCGTGCGATGCAACCCGATTCCCTACCGGTGGCATTCGTACATTGTATAAAAGAACAAAATATTTCTTATTCTAAATCAGAACACCTCAATTAAAACCAAAAACAAAGATCTTCCAAATTTAGTCAACCGCTTCAACGGCAACAAATAAATTTCCCTTACTTACAACAAAGGCCCTTTCAAATACCACGACACTATAATCCACCTAATCAAGCGTTCAGGCAACCATATAGTAATCATCAGCAAAGGCTACCCTTTAATTTTCAACAACGACAGGCTGCACAAATTAACCAACAACCTAGACCTTTTATCCCAAATACCGGTACTCGTCCAAATCTGCCTAAACGAGAGCCTATGGACACTAGTTCAGGCTATACTCATTTGAAACAGCCAACCCGCTATCAGCCTTTTAAACCTAACGGGAATAATTTTGTTAATTACAACAGGCAACCAAATTTTACTAGTAAACAATTTTTTAATGTCTTAGAAATAAACCCTCGAACTGAGCGAGAAAACAATCATGCTTATACAAATGATTTTTATCGAGCAAATCTAGATAGATATTATAATAATCATGGCAATAACGACCCTGTCCAACAATTGACAAACGGTAATGACCAAGACTTTGAGTTAGATGATACAAATTTTTATACACTTGCCTCAATGAACCCATCGGAAACATAGATGTACGGGTACATACTCCCTTATATTCACATATCATCTCCCTTCGGTCGACCTTTCAAATTTCTAATCGACACGGGAGATTCATCGTCTTTTATGAATACATAAAGCCGCAAGACCTTTTAGAAACTAAGCCAACTATTATTACTATAATTCTTAATAAGTATACACTAAATCAGGAAGCGATTCTTCCAGCGATTATCGAATTTAAACAACCAGGTAAGATTAGGTTTTTAGTCTTTAAGTTCCATAATTACTTCGACGGATTGTTAGGATTAGATATTCTTACTGCACTTGGAGCCAAAGTGGATCTGGTAAATCGAGTGCTAATAACTAAAAATTCTACCTAAAACCAAATTTTATATCTGGAAAATACTTGATTCCAGCAAAATCTAAATTTATTGTTAAACTTCCACTAGACGTACAGAATGGCGATATATATATTAAATCTCTTGAGATCGCTCCTAAACTTCACGTCTCTGAGGGAATATATCGATCAAAAGGTTGGTATAGTGTCATAGAAGTTGTAAACCTATCAGCCCAGGATCAAACCCTGTTGCTAGAGCAACCTCTAAAAGTCAAACCTTTTTTGCCAAATTATGCAGAAGTCAATACATTCAATATCGAATGTGAAATGAATTCAAACATCTCTCTTAAAGAAATTTCGAGCCTGGTTCGTATATCGCACCTGAATAACGAAGAGAAAAGAGCCATTCTTAAAATATGCAAAGACTACGAGGATAATTTCTTTAATGAAGGTCAAGACCTAACCTTTACGAATCAAATAAAACACCATATCCCAACTACTGATGATAATCCAATTTATGTGAAATCATACAGTTATCCTCATGTGCACAAAGAAGAAATTCAACGACAAAAAGGTGAAAAAAAAAACTATAAGTGATAAATATCCGTTGCCAAACATAGATGAAATCTTAGATAAATTGGGAAAATGTATGTATTTTTCCACACTGAATATCGCTAGTGGGTTCCATCAAATTGAGATGAACCCGGAAGATGTTAAGAAGACCGCATTTACTGTCGAAGGAGGACATTATGAATATGTCAGAATTCCCTTCGGTCTCAAAAACGCACCCGCAACTTTCCAACGGGTAATGGATAATTTCCTAAAAGATCTCGTAGGTAAAATATGCCTAGTCTATCTCGATGATATTATGATCTTTTCCACTTCTTTACAAGAACACTGCGAGAGTTTAAGGAAAGTGTTCGACACATTACAAAAAGCGAACCTTAAAGCTCAAGTAGAGAAATCGGAATTTCTTAGGAAAGAAATAACTTTCTTGGGACATATTGTGACCACAGATGGGGTACAGCCAAATCCAGATAAAATACGAGCAATAAAGGATTTTCCAATCCCCCGAACAACAAAAGAAATAAAATCCTTTTTAGGCCTTTTAGGCTACTATCGAAAGTTTATTAAAGACTTCGCAAAATTAACAAAGCCCTTGACATCATGTCTCAGGAAAGGGATGAAAATTGAAGTCAATGAACGTTATATAAAAACATTCGAAGATTGCAAAGATCTTCTTATTAACGATCCGATACTTAAATATCCGGATTTTTCCAAACCGTTCATACTTACAACAGACGCCAGCAACTACGCGAAAGGTGCTGTTTTATCTCAAGGTACTATTGGGAACGGCAAGCCTATTTGTTATGCAAGTAGGACACTGACTTCTTCAGAAGTAAATTATTCTACGATAGAGAAGGAAATATTGGCCATAGTATGGGCCAAAAAATATTTCCGTCCTTATTCATTCGGACACCCATTCACAATGGCCTCAAGGAGCCTAATTCCCGACTTGTACGTTGGCGCTTGAAATAACAAGAATTTGATAATCAGATCGTGTACAAGAAAGGCACTCAAAATTCAAATGCCGATGCCCTAAGTCGAATCAAAATTGATACAAATGAAAGAAATATAGAAGTTAAGCCAATGAAGAAAGACCCAGTACTTCTGTACAAAGTACTCATGGCTGCACAATACATTCAGCGGAAGAAGACCAAAATGATGGCATACCTATATCGGAGAGACCCGTGAATGAATTTAATATTCAGTTAATATTCGAAAAATCAAATAAAAGACCTCCTACTTCACTTCAAATTCCATTTAAGAATAAACACTGGCGAATAGTTCGACTTCCGGAATTTACGGAAGAGGCCATGATAAGTATCTTCAAGAAATATCTCCCTCCAAACAAATTAATAGTGGTATATACCGACAATGACATTTTCAAATTAGTTCAAAACATTTACTCCAGACACTTCTCAAGATGTCAGACTTTCAAATTAATTCGGTGTACAGAATTATTAAAAGATAATCAGTAATCACAAAGACATAACACTTAAAACGAGAAAACTATTTTCCCCTTATGAAAGATAATATAACTAAGATTATAAACAATTGCAAAACATGCCATCAAATGAAATACGACCGAAACTCACCAAAATTAAAATTCGAAATTCCCGAAACCCCAGAGAAACCTCTAGATACATTACACATAGATATATACAGCATAAATCATAATCAGATTTTAACAATCATAGATAAATTTTCAAAATTCGTGGCAGCCTATACAGTTTCAGCTAGAAACAGCTTAACAATGATTAAATCGCTTAAACACTTTATTAGCCTTCACGGCATTCCAAAGAAATTAATTTCCGACCACGGTGCTGAATTTACTTCTAGCATATTCAAAGATTTCTGTAACCAATATAATATCATTCACCACAAACCAGTAGCAATGCACCCGTCGAACGAATGCATTCCATCTTAACGGAAATCAATAGAATAATTTATGATAAACATAAACAAAAGGATCACAAAGAAATCCTTAATGAAACAATTATAACATACAATAACGCGATACATTCCACAACAAAGCACACGCCATACATAATTCAATAAAAATTTTAATTACAACAGTACCCATAAATATTTACGTAAACTAAATGAATTTCAATATAAAATATACCAAGAGATTAGAGCCCAAGTAGAAGAAAAAGTAAGGAAATCCATAACTTAATTAAATGAGGGTCGAAAGGAACCCCAAAGTCTACCAATAGGAGACATAGTACACTGGAAAGAATATAGGCGTAACAAGTTAACTCGTAGGTTCATAAGCATATAATAAAACAGAATAACAAAAATTATATTATCACTAAAAATAATAAGAAACTACACAAAGGTAAATTAAAAATTAAACGTGAGTTTCAGATTGACGAACGTGACAGGGCAGAAACGGGAAATACAGGACCCGACGGGACACAGAATACTAGCAATGAAATTGGGAACAGCTAGAACAATACAAAAGTATATTTATTTAAGCTTAATACAAGCTATTACATAATAATACTACAATATAACAACTTACTCCACATAGTTAGACTAGACAATTACAAACAAACAATCGACAAAATAGCAGAATCACTGAAGACATTTGACGACTTTGACGAACTAACACATTCTTTTAAAATAACGAACTTAAAATTAGTAGATCTTCAACATAAACTTAATATACTAAAACCTAACATTAGGAAAAGAAGAGGTTTAATAAACAAAAACCAGTTAAATAAACAAACAGTAATAAATAATAGGATGATAGAACGTTTTGAGAACGTAACAAACCACATAAATAATCAGCAAGAATCGATAGAGAAGTATTTCAACTATTATCAAAAGACAATCGGCAATAGAATTAATAACGGCAGAGATATAATAAAAGACAGTCAATATCTTAACCAAATTAATTACAATATTGATTTACTAAACAGTCACCTAACAAATTTAGCAGAAGCTACAGTACTTGCCCGATTAAATATTATTTCAAAGTAAATTTTAAGTCCAAGCGAAATTACAGATATCTACCGAAATCTTAAAAAATTGATATTAAATCCAATGAACATGTTTTTGAGTTACTAGGTTTGCAAGCTTACTTTCCGATTCCAATCTAATTTTCAATGTGCAAATAACAGTATTATCCCAGGAAACATACTCCATGTTCCATATCATCCCCTTGCCAATAGATAGTACGAAAGTAATATCTACAAAACCCTATTTAATCCAAACCCCAAGAGATATTCAATATTTTCACGAAGCATGCAACAAAATAGAAGGCATCTACCACTGCAAAGAATCAGCCTATCGAACGATGACAAACAGCTCTACCTGTATTGGCCGCCTTATGCAAAATAAACCGGCAGCATGCAGACTCATCGAACGGATACAAACATCGGAGATATTTCAACCTGAACCAAACTACATCCTCCTGACCAATATTCCAGAAACCCCGAAAAAATCATCATGCGAATTCAGCAGCTGATTCACTTCGAAAACTGCTCAGTTGAGGTCAACAATATCATCTATCAAGATAGCATCAATACCTACTGGGATGACGTCCACATCTATCCGATCGTACTGAACCAAATTAATATTTCATCCACCACAGAGGACCTTAAACTACAGAAGCTCAAATCCTATCACATCGAAAATAAGAGAGCAATCGAACTTCTTCAAGTAAAGATAGATCAAAGGGATTACTACACGCTGGGAACGATTGGAATCCTGTGTTTCATCATATCCTTAATGATAACTTACCTTATACTCAAGCAATCTTCTACACGCATCATCAGCCCATCATCCTTATACAATGAAAGTGCATAAAATCTTCCTAAATCTTCTGAAGATGGTACTCAAAATATACGTTACCTTTGGCCGACGCTTCACACCTAGGGGGGAGGAGTTACGAATGCTACACATAGTCATAAGTTCATAATTATAATTGTTCAAGTTCATTAACATAGCATTCAGTAAAATCAGTAAAATCAGTAATTTCATTATTTCATTTTTGTTAGCTTAAATTCTCTTCAACAAACAAGTAGCTTAAATTTCTAGATAACAGGAAACAAGGTAGACGCCTCGTCAGCATACGAGGCATAATTCCTCAAGACGATATATTCTAAGTTCAGTTCTATTCTGTAACCCGTGTGATATAAGTAACAAGACTTGGAGAATAAAAATTATTAAGTTAAAATAAAGTCTTTTAATTTTTTTTATATAAGTAATCTCGGTTGAACTTAAGTCGCGCTCACGAACCTTCTATTGTACATAGTACACGAAAATGATGTTTTTAGAAAATCGAATTTTTTTTTAAATAAACCCAGACTGCCCCTTTAATGACATTTTAGATTCATGTCTAGATAGGAAGCCTGAAAGGTGCTCGCCTTTTGGATGTCTACAATTGAAAATAAAGCTTCGGCAATAAGCGAGAGTTCTAAACAATCTCGTGAATGATAAGGATTCTCTTATAATGTCATCTACAAGAGAGTTGAAGAGGGAAATAGGAGTGATCCTGTTTTGTTGAAGATCATTGTCCAGATCTAGTACAGCCTTGGATTTGGGCCAATTATGCTGCGCGTGTTTGAGCCAAAATGGTCCATGCCACCATAAGCTGTGACTTATTAAGTGTGAAGGTCTTATTCTTCGAGAATTACAATCCGCTGGATTATCTTAACTTTTCACATGCCCCCATGCATTAATTTCTAGCAAGTCCTGAAGCTCAGCAACCCTGTTTGCCACGAAGGTTTTAAACTTATTTGGGTGACTGGTTGAGTCAATCCACGCGAAAACTTTGATATTAGGAATATTTAGATCATCTTTAGCTCGATTAATGAGTCTAGTGAAATGTAATGCTCCACATAACTCAAGTCTAGGAAGTGAGACTGGCCTTGTGGAAGCTACCTTAGACTTTGATGTCATTAAATTGATGTGGACAATTCCTTCGCTATCAACTGTTCGAATATAAACAACTTCAGAATAGGCATGCTGAGAGGCGTCAGAAAACCCGTGTATTTTAATATCGTATGAGTCTATACTCATTTGGAGCCACCTAGGAATGTTAATCTTAGAAATAATATGATATTCCGATTTGAATTGTTGCCAGTCTGCGTTTCGGGCAGCTGGAATTGGATTATTCCATGTAACTTCAGAAAGCTATAGTTTTTGCATTAGAATTTTGCCAGTCACTAAAATAGGTGATATCCAACCAAGCGGATTAAAAAATGTGGCAATTTGCGACAAAATTTAACGTTTTGATGGGTTTCGGTCTGCTATTTGTCGATACTGCAATGTGAAGTGGTCCGAAGCTGGATGCCAATGGGTGCCCAAAGCCTTAACAGATTCACCATATGCAAATCTTAGAGGAAGATGAACTTCCCAGTGTTCCTCTGGGATGTTAGTAAGGAGCTCTGAAGAATTAGTAGCCTATTTACGCAGAGTAAAACCTCCTGACTTAAGGAGTGACACAAGCTGAGTTTGATAGAGAGTCTGCACCTGGTCGTTTACCTAGAAGTCCCTGACAACAATCTTGGAGCTGATGTTGTACCAAAATTAACTGTGGTTAATGCGTAGTACTTAACAGTTTCATCAGGGCTATCTCTCCAAATAATTCGCTGATAATTTTGATCTTCAGTATGCATTTTTATCATGCGATATATTTTCTCGATGTCGGCTGACATCGCATATTTGTATTTTCGCCATCTCAATAATATGGAGAAAAGTTCTGCCTGTAAAACTGGTCCTGTGTGAAGCTGTTCGTTCAAGGACACGCCGTTTGAAGTTTTTGCAGATGCGTCGAAGACTACACGAACCTTTGTGGTGGACAGTACCATCAATACAGCATGGCGTGGTAAATAATATGACTTTGTATGATCCCTTCCTGGACTTACTGGGATTATATGATCCATGGCCTTGTATTCGTTTATGCAGTTCCTTCATTCTACATACAAATTAGGATTTTGGCTGAGTTTTCTTTCTAGATTGTGGAATCTATGAAGAGCTATGTTTCGTGAGCTTCCTAGATGGGGTAATTGGTTATTTTGAAACGGAAGGCGAACTTCATATTGTCCCGATTTATGACGTGTGAGAGTATATTAGTAGAATTTCGCACAATCTACCTCAGCTTTGGAATATCATCGTTCTACAAAAACTTCTTTGTTCTCCCAAAACTGTCGCAACAACCTGTCTAGATTGTTGTCTTCGTTAATGTAAGTGTGTAATTCAGCCTAATGTACTGTTTTGTGCTATTGGCATGTCTACTGATGCCCTACGCAATCCCTCTATCAAAATTTCACTGTAAATGTCTGCCCCTAAGAGAAGATCAATTCTTCCTGGCTAGTTGAAAAGTGGATCAGCGAGATTGAGATCATTAATGTGATGCCAACGATCACTCGGAATTTTTGCATGGGGTAGCATCTCAGTAATTGTAGGCACAATAAGTGCAGTGACGGATGTGGCCTACTGATTTGCTTGCACACATTTTAATCTTAACTGTAGCTTGAGAATAGGCCTTGTCGGTCTCTGTTCTTCCGAACCCAGTAACTTGGGCTGAGGTTTGAAAGCCTTTAAGTTTTATTCTGCGAGCTGCAGCTTCTGTAATAAATGACACTTGCGATCCTGAATCAATCAGAGCGCGAAATGTATAAATGGTGCCTGCCTTGGCAGCTATGTTCACAAGAGCAGTGGAAAGCAGTGAGATGCACGAGAGATTCGATTTGACAGGAACGTTTGAGTAGGTTGGGACTTCTACTGCGTGGGTTCTACTAAGAGGGTGTGCATTTTCAATGATCTTTGCCACTGATAGTTGTGCTTTATTTTTGAGGGAGCTTGAAGCGAGCTGTCTCTATGAAGAAGCGTAGAATGTATCCTTCCACATCGATGGCACACATTCTTGCAAAATGTGTTTACTTGAGAGACAATTACTGCATGAAAGTTTAGAGTTTATAAATTTATGCCTTTTATTGATATCGAATTTTAAGAACTTAAAACACTTATATAGAAGGTGTGATTGATTGCAGGCGTTACATTTATTGCCTGATGAAGAATGGGTTAATGCTCTATCTTTGTGATGGTCATTGTCTGTCCTTAGAGACTTGGTTTCTGAAATGGCTTTTATGGCCAAATGTTGGAAGATCTGGAGATGTATTAATTTCTTGCTCGCACATACGATGAGTTTCAGGTGGTAACCAGTGCACTAATATGTACATTAGTATTGTGTCCCATTCTTTCGTTGAGACGCCCAAAGCGTAAAGTTCAAAGATGCATTCGGAAGATCGATCTAACAAATTCTAACAAATTGCTTTGGTAGATTCTGATAAAACGACCCACTGGTCGAATAAACGTTTTAGCTGAGCATTTACTAACACGCGTTCGTTATAGTACCTTTCAAGCAACACTTTCCAAGCATTATCGTAGTTTGTGCTTGTAACTTGAAATTGTCTGAGTAAATGTTCAGCTTCACCTGCTATACTCAATTTTAAATAGTGCAATTTTTGAAGTGGAGATAAGCAGCATTCGTATGTACGAGGGAAACAAATAAATCATAAAATGATCTCCAAGTCACGTAAGAGCCGCAAAAAGTCGGTAATTAAATCCATGGTAGCTTTAACACTGATTGAGGTGCTGCCATCCTACTGCTATTTTGACAAATAGTTGTATTGTCAGGCTGACAGAAACTATCGCGGGTTTCAGTCAAAAGTCCAACAAAATCAAAATATTTCTCTTCAATTTCGGAATATGAATCTTTTGAGAAATATTCTAATTCTTGACGCTCTTCGGAACTCAATTCTTATGCGGCACTTTAAATTTCGTAATGAGTTGCCACAAGTTCTTTCCGAAGTTTTTCTACGTCATTTAGTGAAGCTGATACACAGCCTTTAGTACGTTTAAATAAAGAGGTTTTTGTGCAATTAAGGGTAGGTTCTAATCGAGCAATTTCAAAAAATTTACTTTTCTTTTTTTACATATTTTAAACCCTTATAGTGTCTAGAATAAGCCTCTAAAACGATTTGACGAAATTCGGAAAAATGTAAAAGTTACACCCGATTTAGTTATAAAAATTCTTTAATATGTTCTGTTTGGATAAATAATGTTCCTTGAATAAAGTAGTCAAAATCAGTTTCACAAGGAAGATAAAGGATTGCTCTATGGTCCAGGAACAGCTGACTAGCTGTAAGAAACAAAAATTATATTTTTTCCCACATTTTTCTTTGTCAAACTTTAAACGCGTTTTTCTCAAAACCAATTTTTAAGACACGCCGTGCAGAGTTGCAGTCGAACCGTTCAATTAATTGACTTTTTTTTCTACTAAATAAAGATTATTGAATTTAGGGGGCCATGGACCATTTTTTTAACCACTATGAGTAACAAAAAAAGGGCAAAAAGATCGGCTTTTTTCTTCAAACGGTCGCCATTTTATCAAAAATCGCTGAATTTTTCTAAAAATGGTCCTTGGCCCCGCAAATTTATTCTACTTTGCAAATAGCTTTGATTTTCGTGTTTCAGATAAAAGAGGAAGGCGAAATACTGCACGGCGCAGCGCTTTGCATGCGCTACACAGCTCCAGAAGTGCGTGGATATCTCGCAAATTTTACAATTTAAAGAATTAAAATACATTTTTTGGTGAACTTAAGTAAATGTACTAATAGCTGAAAAAGTTGAATTATACATTATTTACCTTCTTCTGTGCGAAAAAAATGCATAAACTTCAGCCATTTTTCAGGCCGCTCGACTAGAACCTACCCTTAATGTAGAGTTCGGGATAAGGCCAGCGCACGTGCCTTGCTTTATCAAAACATTTTTCAAAGCCATTTGGAGAATGCAAAATGAGAATACTGCTCAGGCGAGAAAGTTTCAGATAAAGGAAGTTCGAAAAACTGGTTAAAAATGCACTAGTTGATATTATCCGGCTCGAAGGACCACAAAATGTTCTACCCGTCACGTAGAGGATGAACACGAAACACAATTGTGGGAAAAAATTAGGTTCAATAAATGAAAATTACAGATAGCACCAACTTAGGTAAATAATTCAAAGCACAAAGAGTTCAAGAAAGGGATAGTTTTAATTCACTGTGGATATATTCACAATAAACTTCACTAATTCTATGCACTTAGTTCAAATCACAATTCAAATAGGGAATAAATAATATTGAAATAAAAGATTCGAATTAAATTGCGTACTCACCTGAAATCTAAAATGTGTGTACTGATCGCTGATATTATTAGTACTGTACGCTGATATTATTAGTACTACTGTGTAGTACTGTTATGAACGAAGAATGTCTCTAGAAAGTATTCTCGAATAGCCTAGCAGTAACGTTATTGTTGCATTAATGTAGTACTCTTTGTTAGTATGTAACCCTGGTCGTAACCCAGGGAATAAGCCATTCACAATCCAATACATATAAGGAGAGATTTGTCTGTGACCTTGTCGTTACCAAGGTCAAAGTAAACATAAATTAGCAATGTTAATTTGGTCGATACCCAAATTGAATTTAGCTAATTTGGTCGTTACCCAAATTAGAAGGTTAGTAATGTTAATTTGGTCGATACCCAAATTAAATTTAGCTTATTTGGTGGTTATCCGAATTAGAAGATTAGTAATGTTAATTTGGTCAAGAACCAAATGAAATTTTGTTGATTTGGTCGAAACCCAAATCAAAAATTAGTAAAAAGGGCCTGGCCGTTATCCAGAGGAATTGTTATTATTAGTAAACTCTGGTCGCTACCCAGAGGAAATGCTTACTTACCAAGGATCAGCACAGGTAAGAGAAAGAACTAAAGCATGACGCTGCTTACATAGACAAGAGTGCACACGGCACCAATGAAATCGCACATGGTATCAACAAAATAGTAAGTGTTGCCAGGTCGGCAGTATTGTACTAAAGTGAAAAACTTATTTTGAGTACTAAAAACTGCGAAAAGTTATGATATATTATAAAAATTATTATTATAATTATGAGTACTGCAATGATAAATCATTAAGTTAAGTTGACAATTGAATTTAATGAATTTGTATAATTTAAAATTACATAAACCTTACAAATGCTAAATGTGAATATATTGAACAGAATGCGCTAAGTATATTATGTAAATAATGTGCGCGTATTCCTCAAAAGTAAATTCTACCATTTTTTAATAATTTTTGCTTGAAAACACCCGTACTAATTGATTTGTTTTTCAGCTATGATAGGTATTATTGCTTATTGACCCTTTTTTAGAGCAAAATTTCCATCAGGTACGAGTAACAGAACGCCAGGATACCAGGGTGGGAATTCTGACTAACACAAGCTAATATCGGCAATAAAACAAAATTACACTAACATTGTTATAACTTTTTTGCAGCAGTAATTAAAATTGATTACCTGTTAACCCAAAACAAACATTTTCCACCCTTAATCTTAAAAATATTTTCTTGATGTAAAGAATTTCCTACCTAAAATGCAATAAAATCATTAGGTAGTCGGGGATATCTAAGGATGCGGTTTTTCTAATCCTTTGCCTACCTTTACATGTTGCACCTTTTTGGGCAGGTAATAAGATGGGCGTTCCAATAAAAATAAGAAAGAGGTGTACTAATTACATGAATTTCGGAGACAATTTGGGAAAATTCTGAATTTTAGGTAATCGCAAACCATTTTTTTCACTTTTGGAAGTGAATGTACCTAGTATGAACTAAATCAACATTGTTGACTATTTTGGAAAGGTCATTGGCATAGCAGTTTTTTAGCGTTTGTTTGACGTCGCTGTGTTGGGTGTATCAAAAGATAAAAATAAAAGAGTAATGTGCATACCAGGAAAGTTGCAAATTTATGAAACTCCTAAACGGTTGAGATTGCCCCGCCCCCCTCCTCCTGCCATAAAATTTTTTGTTTGGCTAGGTGAGATCTATCACCCCACTCATTTTGGCACGACCGATCTGAAACACATTGTATAGACGTCAAAATTTAATTAAGAAAATTAGACTAAATTGCGACATGACAATGACAACCCAGTTAAACAATCCCTCGATTGAAGTCCACAAAGACCCTGTGGAGGATATAGATCTGAAACACCGTCAAGGAGGACCATTCTCGCAGCGGCCGTAGCAGCTAGAAGATCTTGAAAGCCGCTGCATAAAATAGGATATCCAGTAGGTATTCGCCCTACGTGCCCCAAAAAATTACAGTGGACTAAGGTATGGAATCCAACGCAACATATGCTTCACAGATAATAATAAAGTACATGATTGAAATTTAAAGGGCTTTTGGAACTATGGTACATTCTGCTCTTAAGGTGTTCGCTTGATAGCACGGACGTGGTATCTGATATTAATCTAAGAAGAGATCCTCTTGATAATATTTCCAAAATTGAGACTCGCCTAGGCACCTGTGCCCGCTAAGCATTGTACGTAACAATTCATCCCCGAACCCCTTTTTGTGAGCCACATTACGGTAAGACAGGAAGGATTTAAAAAAAAAACAAAAAAAACCAAAAAACCATGGCGTGTCACACGCTAACTTACCTTCCATACCCGTTAGGGAACGTTAAGATGTATTCTTCATTACGATCACATACAGTTACAATACCTTGACCTATGTTATGAACACCAATGGATAGCCCAAGAAACTTTGATTTCGTCCACACATGGGCCGCAAATGTTATCTTTTTGTTATAATGCTCGGCATAGAAGGCAGAAACTATTAAAAACACAACAAGTAATTAACGATATCCATTTAAATAATAAGCATAGTACTGGGTGGATGGTGTGATACCTGCTCAGCAAGAAAAGTTAATTGATTACTTTTGCACCAAGGAATTGGTCCATCATTTATTGTTTCATTTTCCTGATCCTCATCTATAAGTAACGAGTTTTAGTTATAAAAACATTTAACATTTTATACATACAATTACCGGGAATATCCCAATGACATTGAAAAATTTCTCCTAATATTGGGTTATATGGTTTTTTAGCTACGGCACTTTTTCTCCCTGCGTGATAAGCACTAAGGTACCATCTACAGACCTGTACGATTCGATCTCGTGGATCATCTAAGTCTGAAATTCTGAAAATAATTGACTTTAAAAATTCTTATATTAATAATAATTAATATATACTTAAGAAATAAATCTGGATGTGCAAAATAGTCAGCATACATTTCCAAAAGTGATCTACGTTCTAAAATGAACGTGGGTAATACAACTTTAGTCAGATCCATTCCAATCTTGACCTGCGATAGAAGGTGAGCCACTACTGATCCATGTGACTCCATTGAAAGGTCGGTATCTTCTTCTTCTTCGTACAATGCATCATAATCAATGCTACCATCATGACGAAATGGTATCGATTTTCTTTGTGACGGCATTTCGGGAACTGCATTTTCGCTGATAGCTGCAATAACAGCTTCCTTCTGCTTTTCAATATTGGACTCATCTCTTTTTGGTGAAGGAAGTCGTGATTCGGTAAAAGTTCGATTGTTGCTGTCAAAATAAAAACAGCGTATAATGAAGATTTCTGATAGTATCTGTGGTTTAAAATAATTTTATTTATTAAATTTAACTTCAGATATGATACGTAAGATTTCTGTTAATGATCTCTAATAAATCATTAAAAACCCCAAAGAAAAAAAATCAACTCTGATTTAAATATATCTCGAAGAAAAGCATGCCTCTGCATAGGAAAACATGCTTCTCTATTGAGCGTTAAGATTAAGGTACTGAACTTACACTTAATTCAGTAACTAATTGGATAAAAATCTATATTAAATTGAAATCGGCCCGTACGTTGCAATATCCTATAGAAAAATACACTAATGTTAAAAAAATTCGAAGTTTCTAAGCTAGAAATGAAACTTCTCAATAATAAAGACTAAAACAAAAAATGACTGAAAAAACTGCAAGTAATATAAATAGGGCCGAGAAAAAGAAGTTACCGAAATTTTTATTTTACAGGATGAACTGGATGAAGCGGAAAATACTCCGAGTATAACAGTTCTTCTGAATGCTTCGATGCCTGTGATAGAGTATTTCGAAAAATAAAAGGGGTATTTGAAGCAATAAAAGAACATAAGACTTCAACAGCTGAGTTGGAATCAACAGTTCAAATTATCGGCCAAGTTGACATCATCAGTCTTTTGATAACTGAGATAAACCATCCTTGGAAGAACAGAAAACGTCAAATGCTGAGCTTCAATCATCCTCCACCATTTCACGGACAAACACACTCGCAGGTATATAGACATCAATTCCAGACAGCAGTGGCAATAAATATCAGGAGAAAGCTGTAATCTTCACATTTTGAGCCGCAGCATAATATTGTTAGAGATAATCCCAGCAGAATAAAGACATTTGCTGACCTCTAATAAAGCGTTATATGTAGTCCGGGAGGCGAGGCCAAAAGGGGTCAATGATTTGAGGCCACTTTATTTATGTTTTTTTTCCGTTATAGGATCCTTTGCAAATAGCATCCTTAGCGCTAGTCACTCGATTTCAGGTGAGGATGATTACGGGAGGGTTGGAGACTCGTAAAAATTAAGTTGGAAAAAAATAAAATGAGGCTAGCTGAAATTGTATGTGTATATAGTTTATAATAAACAGTTATGAACCGTGACCATCAGCCACTTGAATGCGTGTGGAAAACCCGTCAGCCGATCAGGTGAAGATAGAAGAATTTCAAAAAATGAAAATCGTGTAAGGGGGCTAATCTCTGGATAAGTTGCGGCATTTTACTTTATAATTAAAAAATCAACAGTCAGTCAGCTGATATTGGGCGGAAAAGCCGTCTTCAAGGTAGAGTTTCCGGAGGTAACGTAACGGTAATAATTACATTTTAATTATATAAGTGAGTATAAGTCAATAAAGTTTTAACAAATTATTTTGATTCTTCAAAATTATTTTACATAAAATAAAAATGAAAATTAAACTATAAAAATTTTTTTTTTCAATTAATGAAAAAAATAATATTTTAGCATCATCGCTTGCTGATCCAAATGATTTCACATCATCAAAATCTGATGAGTAATTTTCAAAATCTGAATGATAATTTTCCTGTTTCATTGAGATTTTTTGCTATGTTCAGAAAATATAAAATATGTATAATTTAAAATTGTGAAAAATATCTCTTTGAAGAAAATTCTTATCAATTTTTACCTGTTTCGTTTACTTCTACCATAGTATCGATGAATTATGGCAATGACCATTTTGACATATTTGATGTAGAAAAATTGACTTTTCTCAGTTATAACATACTCAACATAGCAACATCAAACAAGCGCTAGAAAACTACTACCCCAATTACCTTTCCAAACTTGTCAACAGTGTTTATCTCACTACTACCACTGCAGGTACAGTCACGGCCAAAATTGAAAACAATTTTAGAAATTACCAAAATTTCAGGATTTTCCCAAATTGTCTCCCAAATTTATGTAATAAGTATACCTCTTTTTTATTTTTATTAGATTGCCCGTCTTATTACCTTTCAAAAAAGGTACAACATGGCAAGGTAGACAAAGTATTAGAAAAACCGCATTTTTAGAAATCTCTGATTACCTAATTATTTTATTGCACTTTGTTTAGCAAATTCTTCATTTATATATATATATAGATATATACCCCCCGGAACAAAAAAAGCAGCACGTGGAATTTTATTGATAAAGGGGTATAAAAGTTCAACAATTTATTATTTAATTTTTCTGTATTTTACATTATTCACATATAACCCAATTAAAAAGTATGTTTTCTGCAATATGTAATTTGTTTTCAGTAATAAAAATTTAATTTTACGTTCGAAATAAAATGTGCTTCACTTTGTTCTAGTTTTTAATGCAATGTTATTTCATAAAAAATTTAAAATACAGTAAGCCAACAATATCTTTATGTTTATTAAACTTAAAAATGTATTTACAAAAATTAAAAGTTTTGAAATTGAATTTTAAGTTGCAATTGGTACTTTGTAGCACCGCCCTTTTCATTAATAACGTTTCGAACACTATGTATGTATGCAACTGTACAGTGAATATTCGTAGCAAAAGAGCGCTATTGGACATCAACAACCGTTAAAAGCAATTTAGACACACACCTTGGAGACTTTTTAGTACGAATTAAGCCGGGCAAATATGAAAAATAATATATATATATATATATATATATATATATATATATATATATATATATATATAATTTTCTGATAGGTAAGGGGCAATGCATATCAAATTGACCAATTTAATTAGTAAAGGTCGTTGACAAAATTTATTAATTTTTTTACCTCAGTTTGTACTATACTCAGAGTGTTAAAAAAGGGCATTCATAAATTTTTTAGATGTTTAGTTTTCTTGAGCCGCCATTTTGCATTGGTGCGTCATGTAATGATGTTGTCTTCTTTTCCTTTAACCGATGGATTGGAAAATGGAATAAGTGCTCGGCGAGAAAAGGCTCGGTCAATTTATCAGCACTTTGATTGTTTGGCGTCTAAGGACCGGCGTAATTAGGAGGGGAGAAGGTGGTATTGGCAATTCTGCCGAAAGTATCTGGACTGAATATAATTGAAACTACTGCCTCTCTGTCCAAAGAATTACTTCTGCTTTATTCAAATGTTACTTCCATATTTATACAAATTTTCTTATCCCTACTTAGAGTTATGTATGTCAAATTAACAAAGGAAAGTTAAGTATCGGAAGTAAAATGCAATAACAGCATTATTGGTTATTGATTGCAAAAAAATCCAGAGCATGCAAGTTCATTATTAGTCAATGTAATTGCTATGACTCATCGGCATACGAAAATCACAAGAGTTCAATGAGTTCATTGAAAGATGTAAACAAACCATCAAGAACTCATGTCAGCAATTTTACGCGTGCCGTGATTAACTCTTTTACCTTTGCGCAGTGGTCATGTTTATTTATTTTTATTCTTTATTACGCGTGAACCATCTGGGCAATTACGTTAAAGAAAGTCGTGTAAGAAATGTGAAACTTTTCTTGACTTTGTTCTAGCAATTTGTGCTTGTTGTTATATAATGAGCTTACTTGTTTGGAGATTTGTTTCCTTTGTGAATTTTGTTATTAATAGATTTTCATACAAATATTACAATTGATTAATTTAGCATTTGTAATTAATTTACAATGCTGTTGTGAAATGCACTACAGTCAGCCAATTTTGCATTATACAGAGGTTTGTGTTAAGCGCTGTAACTTCTTGGTTTTTAAAGATATTCAGTTCAAATAAAAACCAATCTCTTGTGATAGAAATAAAATAGTCTTTAAAAAAAAGTTGAACCGACTTCACAAAAAACGCTAAAAAGCATAAAATAATTTTTAATTTTATATCTGTTACGACATGTTGAAGTCGGTGCAAATTAAACAAACAAAACAACTACCCAATCACAATTGAAGATAATACATAAAACTAACTGAACGTTTCAACTCACGCGATCATAACGAAGGACAATTAGCAATGGGGGATCACACTCTATATAACAGCAAAAGAACCATCCAAATCAGAGAATTATCCACATTGATCCATGCGTTACAAAGTAGACTACCCCACCCCCCACCCTAGATCAATTTTTCTTTTCCTATTAGCAATGGGGGATCATACTTTGTACAACAAAAAAAGAATACCCTTTCTGCCGAGATGACACCGGACGTCGGCAATTACATATAAATCTCAGACACCCAGCTCTTATCTAAAAGAGTTGTCCTAATGATGCATATCTCGTAATGAAATTCCATCGCGCTTTTTCAACATCTAAGGTGACGGTATAAAGTGCTGATTTCTGTTCCAGATCTGTGTGTTCGTCCTTTGATGAAATAGTGCGGGTATGATTTGGTGAGCACATAGTAGAATGTAGTCTTAAGCACGAAGGACCTTTCCACCATAGGGTATGAGTAGCTAATTTTGGAGCTGGAAGATCTCTGGTTGCACAATCAACACGGTTATTGGCAGATGAAAAATATCTCCATTTGGCAGTAGCTCAAGAATATGACTAACTCTATTGGCAACAAAGTTTTCCACTTAGAAGGATGAGCTTTAATCCATGTAAGAATTGTTAGCGAATCTGTCCAACAATACGTAACAATATTGATGTTAATATCAAGTGATGATAGCGTGTTAGATACGAGTCGTGGATAATCTTTTAAGTGGCACGAACTAACGACCGGCTTTCCTTTTCGTCAAAAAAAAGACAACTTTACTAACTTGAGAACTTTATTACTAGATATAAGTATAAGTGCGTTTGTGGGAATTGAATTATAGACTGACTGCTTACAATGTTATTCTCGCTTTTGTGAAAAATGATCATGTTACAATAATGCTGAGGTAGCGTCTACAAAATTTTACATTAATACCTTTTTCCTGGAAATGAATTTTATTAAGTACAAATGAAAAATATCGTTAAAGGAAATGCTGAGTGTTAATAAATTTGGACATTATAAGTTATGTTGGGTTATTGAACTATATCAAGTTAATGATAATATTATCTTCTATTCTACTATATATGATGGGCATCACATAACTCCGCCACCCTTAGAATGGAGCGAAGGCCACAGGAACTGAGATGTCGGAGTTTCTTTGGCTGAAGCGATGACGGTGGTTATTTTTCCAATATCACTGTTTCTTTTCTTAAAGATAGCTAGAGTAGCGAATGTGAAGTTGTCTCGTTTCCAGCTTTCTATTTGCAGGACTTCTAGGGCTTGTTTGTTTTCGAAGTTATAAGTTTTTAATTTTTGAAGGCTTAGGGTTTCTGTAGTTGCCGGTTTGGCGTGAACCTTGTTAAAGATGGATGGGTACACATGAACTTCGTCCCAGTAGATATTAGGGTTGTTTTGATATGCTATGCCGTTTATTTCTAGTTCGCAGTTTTTGTAGTGTATGAGGATGGTTCCTTGCAGGGTTTGTTGGTTGTTATTGAATAATTTCTTGGTTGTTGATAACACAGCGGGTTGTGACAATTTCTTTTGTTTGGTTTATTGGGATGGGTATAATATGGAATAAGGAATATTCTTCGTGGGATAAAATTGGTATGCGGATATTGAAAATTATATTTGAGTTATTATAGTATGCTTGAAGGCCAAGTAATTCGTAAATATGTTCTTCTGAATTTATTTTAACTGATTGGTTGTGGAAGCTATCGTAAATTTCGGTTAATTCTTCTGGGCTTAGGATACGTTTGGGAATTATATTAAGTCTTGCAAGTCACTTGTACACTCAGCTACGTTCCTTAGGGGGTTTGTTAATAGATCTATATGGTAATTTATTTGATTTAAATATTGAATATGAATAAGTAGGTCTTCGTTTCTACGGATTCTGTTCTTTGTTTGATCTTGGAAATGGCTCAAATAATTTACTATTGTATCTTGTTCTTTATTGATATGGTTAGTTATACTTTCGAACCTCTCTATCATTTGTTTATTGATTTTCTTTTGATTCTTTATTCCAACTAGTAGTTTTGTTTGGTTAGAGGTTAATGCTTCTATTTGTTTACTTAGAATTTGCGCATAGTTTGCGTCCATGTTTCCAGTAATGCTTTTGATCACAGTACCCAACGCGTTTATCAATCCTCTCAAATCCTAGCTTACGATCTAATTCATTAAGTTTAATTTTAGTAATTCTAATTGAGTCTTTTAGTCCGTCAAAATTGTCAAATATTGTAAGTGATTCTGTAATTTTGTTGATGTTTTGTCTGTACGTTTCCAGTTTGATAATGTCTAGTAGGTTACCGTAGTCCTTTATCATTCTTGCTGTCCCTAATCGTAATGGTAATATACCTTGTTTGTTAGTCAGGCTTGTATTTCCATCATCTGTCCCTGTATTTGTAGCATCCTGAAATAAAAGTTTCTTTTTAATTCTGGATTTATGTATCTTCTTCCTGTTTTTTGTTATTATTGTTACTTTTATATTCTTGCCTACTTTAAGTTTAGTAAATCTAGGCGTTAATTTGTTTCGCCTACACTCTTTCCTAAATACTATTTAATTTTCTTTTAACTCTACTGGTTCGTTTCTAGTTTTATTTAGTTTATATATGTTGTTACTTGTTAATTTGTCCACCTGTTCTTTTATTGAAGGACATAATTTAGCTTGAAATTCGTTTAATTTCTTTAAATATTCATGCTTATTATTAAACTTAATATTACTGTATTTATAAGTCCTTCCATGAAATAATTCGAAGGGGGTAAGCTTGGTGCTCGAATGTATGGCATAAATATATGTGATTAATATTTCGGTTAGAATGTCTTCATGATCTATTTCGATATTATTTTCTTTGTATTTTTGAAGGATAATTCTATAAATTTCTGTAAGTGTGGAGTGTAGTCGCTCGACCGGTGAGTTACTACTTGTCTGTTGAAATGAAGTTAAACGTAATTTTATGTCGTACCGATTGCAAAAATCTTTGAAAATATTTGAGTTGAATTTACTCCCTTGGTCACAGATTAATTTAGATGCAATACCATAAACGTTTATGAAGTTTCTTAAGGACATTACAACCATTAAACTGCTTCGTGTATTTATGGTGTAGGCAGCGTCAAACTTGGAAAACTTATCTATGATAGTTAAAATTTGTTTATTGTTAATTGTATAGATATCTATATGTAGGATGTCTAACGGTTTTTCGGTGCTTTCTGGTTTTTCATATTTTATTTTAGATGTGTGCCTATAGTACTTAAGGGTTTGGCACTTTTCGCAGTTGTTAATGCTTTTACTTATTTTATTTTTCATGAAGGGAAAAAAATATGTTTCGCTTAACGTCCTTTAATATTTCTTTACAACGAATTAGACATAAGGTTTTATTTCTAGAGAAATATTGCGAGTACACAATTTATATTATTCTAAATATTTCGTCATCTGCATATATGGCTGAAAGTTTATTTGGTGGTAAGAATTTCTTAAATATGTCGGTAATATATGCTTCTGAAAAGTCTACCATATGGATTGTTCGGCGTTGCTTATTCTTAAATGGAGCTTCTAAAATCATTGAAGGTTTCTTATTGGATCTTTGGAAAATTATTTGGAGATTAAATTCATTTAATGCCCTCTCTGATATCGGGATTCCATCATTGAGGTTTTCTTCCGCTGAATAGACTGTAGATCCACTAATTCTTTTCACAGTTGTAGTACCATCTTGCATGTTAACATTTATTTTTATTGGATTACTAATTGCAGGCTCATTAATTTTTACTCAACTCAATGCATCTACATTAGTTTTCTGTTTCCCGTTTTGGTAGATGATCTCGTAGTCGAATTCTTCTAATCTCCATCTCACTAGTTTAGAATTGGGTTCTTTGAGACTCATGATCCAAGTCAGAGGTTTGTGATCAGTAACGATTTTGAAACGACGTCCAAACAAGTATGGGCGATAGGTCCTTGTGAGAGAATAGCGCCTATGGCGAAATTGCTAGCATCTGTCGTTAAGACGAAGGGTTTAGAAAAGTCAGGATACTGTTATATCGGGTCGTTCATTAAAATTTGTTTACAGGTTTCGAACGTTTTAATATACCGTTCGTTTAATATCTTTGTTTTACCCTTTTTGAGGCACTCAGTTAGGGGCTTTGCCAATTTGGCAAAGTCCTTAATAAATTTCCGATAGTATCCCAATAATCCTGAGAAAGATTTGATTTCTTTTTGCCTTAATTTTATCGGGGTTAGGTTTTATTCCTTCTATCTGTCTTCTATAGTAGATATTTTGTGTTTGATCTGGTTACTAAAGATAAGGGGTTGTCCTTCTCTGAAGAAAATGTCTTCGAATTCTCGGCATATCTTAGAGAGTGTCATTCTTTCTTCTTTATTTAAATGATTTGTCCGGATCAATTTTTTTCGATATTGAAATTATTTAATTCTACGTATTCAAAGGAAAAAAATGGTTCCACTTTTGAAGGTTGCTCTAGGAGTAAACTTTGGTCAAGATTTGATCCATTGGTTATTTCGATAGCACTATACCAATTATCGGCTTTGTAGATGCCTTCTGAAATAAATAATTGAAGCTGCACTTGACATGCTTTTATGTACAAGTCGCCCTCACGAATATCTACAGGTAATTTAATGATTACCTTTGAATTAGCAGGGATTAAATGTTTCCCAGACGTAATATTGGGTTTTAGATTAAGGGTTCTGAAAGCATTATTTGTAATTAATACTTTATACGCAATGTCGATTTTGGCACCTAATTGAGTCAAAGCGTCCAGACCAGGCAGGCCATCGAAGTGCGCTTGAAATTAAAAAATTAAAAATTTCAATTCACCAGGTTCATTAAATTCAATGAAAGTAGGTAAAACAATTTGTTTGTGCAACTTATATTTATTTAATATGGTTGTAATGGTAATATGTTCACATTGAATATGATCTTCAGGATTGGTAAACTCAGGACTTATAAACGAGGAAGATACTTCTGTATCAATGAGAAATCTCAAATGACGTCCAAATGAAGAAGACATGTTTATATATGGCAATGTGAAACCATGCTTATTAATATCTAGATATCCTGTTGGTGGTTCGAGGCAGGTATCCGAAAATTGTGAATATCTTCGATTTCTGAGTTTCGATCTGTTATCATTTCGCAATGAGGGGTATAGTTATAGTACTGATCAAGTTGTTGTTGATATAGAGAGTTGCTTGGTGAATTTTGTGTAGGTTCTGAGAATTATGTCCGGCCTCATTTATGTTGAAAAATTCTTCAGAAACTATTGGGAAATCTATAATTGAAATTATTATTATTAAAGTTATTAGCGTTATATCTGTTAAAATTATTCGTTGCAGTTCTGGGTTGACTTTGATACGCTGAACGTTGTCTGAGGTGTGAAAACCCTAAGCTAGTGTCCATTGGTTCTGGTGCAGGGAGTTTGGGTTGATTTGGTGGTCTATTGAATTGATTTTGACCGAGATTTCTAACATTATTAAATGGGCTGTTAGGATTATTGAATGAGCTTGGTTGATTATTGAATTGCTTGTTAAATGAATTTGGTTGATTTAAGAAAGGTCTAACATATGATCGCTGTGATTGTGGAATGAAGGGTAAATTTCTAAGGTATAGCGCAACTAATATAGAGCTTCTGCTAAGGTTGCGGGCCTCATAGCTCTGATGACAGACCCTAAGGGTTCTCTGAGTCCGGTTAAGAACACAGTTAGACACATTTCGGCGAAAAAACTTTTCTTTGCATTTATAACATTATTATCCATTTCATGTATTAGAATATTATTATACGTTGTGGCTTGGATTTCAATTATTTCACTATAGAAATTTGTTATAGGTTTATTGTTTTGTTTCTCTGATTAGCGATGTTTCTGTTCTTTTGTCAGAATAATGAACTATTAAGTTCCTTTTTATATCCTCCCATATCAGAGGAGTACCATGTATATTTCATACTTCGTTTGCTTCTCCTTCGATTTTATTTCGTATGGTGCGAAGAAGCACTTTTGAATATGGGGAACCATCTGCAAGTTTAGTGTAAGTCAAAATCTCTTTTACATTCGTTAAGAATTTGTGGAGCAATCTTACCATCATATCGAGGTAAATCTTTAATTGCGTCGGGAACTCTTAGAGAGTTGAAAATGTCTGTTGGGGACACTGTGTTTAAAGTACTATTCTGGTTTTGGCCCAAAGTATTTGCATTATTTGTTGCCATCATATTGATTTTATTAGGTTCACTTAGATTAAATTTAGATTCACTTAGATCTATACTAATTTCACTAGGGTTGTGTAATTTCGGCAATTCACTAAGATTTAATAGAATAGAACTTGGGATTGGACATTGAATTGGATTATTAAAGGAATAATTATTGAAATATCCACTTACATATATGTACTCCAATACAAGGATCCGGTGCATTATTGGTGACGGCGAGTTGAAACTCTTCAGCTTTTTCCTTCGCACTATCGATGTACCACTACTACTGGTATTCTTCCAGTATTGCAAATTCTCACAGCACACAAATTTTCCTTTTATGCTTTGTTTTTTATATTGGTGTTCCTCCAATATTGTAAAATTTGCACAGTACACTTAGAAAAATACTTCTTAAGTTCACAGTATTTTAATTTTTGCACCTTTTGTATCACAGGTATTTCTATACAATTTCCTTTCGTAACTTAAACACTGCACAGTTTTGGTAGGCATTTAATTTTTCGCGGTTAATTACTGAATTTATTTTAAATACCGAGGATATTCACGAAGTATAGGGCTGTTCACCTATCCTACCGACTGCGCCAATTAACGACCGGCTTTCCTTTTTGCCCAAAAAAAAGACAACTTTACTAACTTAAGAACTTTATTACTACATATAAGTATAAGTGCGTTTGTCGGAATTGAATTATAGACTGACTGCTTACAATGTTATTCTCGCTTTTGTGAAAAATGATCATGTTACAATAATGCTGAGATAGCGTCTACAAAATTTTATATTGCTACCTTTTTCCTGGAAATGAACTTTATTAAGTACAAATGAAAAATATCGTTAAAGGAAATGCTGAGTGTTAATAAATTTGGACATTATAAGTTATGTTGGGTTATTGAACTATATCAAGTTAATGATAATTATCTTCTATTCTATATGATGGGCATCACATATCTCGCGAGTTTAGTTTTTGCAGAAAGTAAGGATATTTGAATATGATCTAACGCATGTATATATTTAAGATAGATTACTGCAGAGTATGCAATTTGTAAAGCGTCAGAGAATGCGTGTAATTCATAAGCATGAGTACTTGCGTGAGAACCGATCCAACGTGGGATTTTGATGTTCTCCAACGATGGAAGACTTTGACGGAGTTCTAACCATTCTCGTGCCATGTTGTCGGGCAGTGGAGCATCCCAGTCGAATTTAAGTAGTCACAGTTTTTGAATTATCCGCTTAGCGGATGATGGTTGGACACAAGAATCCAAGTGGATCGTACAGCTTGGAAACATTGGACAGTAGGTTGCGTTTGGTAAGTACCGCTGAAGGTTCCGGCAATTTAACTTGAAATCCAAAGGAGTCCGAAGAAGAATTCCAGAAAAGGCCAAGCGTTTTTATAAAGGAGTCCTTCGGTTAACTTAATGCAGCTGTAGATCTATTAACCAGTATACTTTCAAGTGCTTCGACAGAATTCGAAGACCACTTATGAAGTTCATAACCACCAGCCGCTTAGATTCCAACCAATTCACGATATGCGTCCACAGTGGACTCTACATTATCTACTCCAAATAAGACGTCATCAATATAGAAGTTAGTTTTAATAATTTGTGATCCAAGGGGATAAAGTGACTTTTTATCTTCGGCCAGTTGATGCAGTATACGTATTGCTAGGTACGGCGCAGAAGTTGTGCCATACTTTACTGTTAGTCATTTTTATGCATTAATCGGCTCATTGGGCGCATTTCGCAAAACAATTCTCCGTAACTCACAATCCTCGTTGTTTAATCTAATTTGTCTGAACATCATTCGTATATCTGCTGCCAATACGACAAAGTACTGTCTCCATTGCAGAATAATGTTGAAAAAATCCTTCTGTAATTTAGGTCCAACGGCTAAGTAGTCATTCAGAGATAATCCTCCCTTAGACTTTCGAGACCCGTTGAAGACAACGCGTAACTTTGTGCTTACCTTATCTTCACTTAAAACACCATGATGTGGGAGATAGAATCTTGTCGATTTGGAGTGATCATTTTCGATCTGTGAAACTTTTTTCATATGATGTAACTCCTTATGCTTTAAGGCTTTTGATTGTGTTATGTTTGGAGTCACCAAATATAATAGCATTTCTGTACGCTAAATTAATTGGAGTCTTACCACATATCTGCCATCCTGCTGCCGTCGTATTGTTTCTCTATAAAAGTCTTCACATGCTTGATCCTCCTCTGAGAGTATATTTCCTTGTGATGGAATATCTTAAATTTCCCAAAGCTTTTGTATGAAGTCATCAAGTTTGTCGTATTCAGCTGGACTCACCGTACTTGAGCCTGTGTAGGCTGCATCTTCTGAGAAACAACGAAGTGTGTTGTGCAATCGGTGTGCCCTTCCTGAGGCCATCAAGGATAATTGTGTAATACAAATCAGCACCAATAATTAGGTCAATGGGCGCATTATCTGAGAAGGTAGGCTCGGCTAGCTGAAGATTATATAGATGCAGATAGTCTTGTAAATATATCTTAGTGGAAATTGAAACGTGGTAACTGAAGAAGATTTGCCATGGTTGTTGTTAAAAACGTCGACTGTGACCCTGTATCAAAGAGGGCGCGACCTTGGATTTTGTAACCAGTAGGAGAAACTAAAAGAATTTAAGCAGTTTCGAGTAGAATGGGACAACGATTTCTTATATGATTTGTTTTAGTGGATAAGGTTGTCACTGAACTATTTTTCATTTATGAAGAAGAACATGGTTGAACACTTCTTGACGTAGGTACTGGTATCTGTATCCATTTTTCTTCAATGCATGATTGCATTGGCTGAGTACAGGAGGTAGTCATTTCGTTGGTACACAGGGATGCATATATGTTTCGATCCGAGGAGTTACCTTGTGTCAGATGAAGAATCGTGTGATGTTGTGAATTACAATATTTACACCGGTTCGTCGACGGGCAATTGGTAGCGGTATCATTTGGTCTCAAGCAGTTGAAACAGAGTTGTTCTTTAATGACGAAATAACGCCTTTGAGATACTGTAAAGGCGAAAGGAAGGACAGAATAAAAACAAGTGTTTTCCTGAGCACAGTGGGCATTTCCTAGATTGTGAAGCATTGTGAGTGGATGCGAGATGGGCTTTCAGAGCAGGTGTCCTGATTAATGATTTAGATGGCACCTGTTTGATGACTTCACTCTGTCGGGAGGTGCTAGTTCATACTGCTTCAAGTGTATTTACACGATGACGTAAGAAATTACACAATTCTTGGAAAGAAGTTACTGAAGTTGTTGACGGTAAAGAATTTTCAAAATCCTTTTTTGTTGTAGAATCAAATTTTTGCATTGTTATAAAGAAAGGCCAATCATCCCAATGTTGAACCGGACGACCCAACGCTTCCAAAGTTTTTACGGCTTCGTGAGTATTATCGTAGAGTTTTCGAAGTTCGAAGTTCTGCAGCTGACTTAGTTTTCTGGGGCAAAGTTGTTAACAATTTAAAATAAGATGTCACTAATAAACGTTCGTTTTGATAGCGCTCACAGAGTATACTCCACGCCATAGAGTATTTCATGTCCGATATTACCATATTTTTAATACGTTTAATACAAACTTCTTCAGATAGTATAATTTTTGAGATCCAGTTAGTTCAGTATTTACATCAATTAAACTCTTGAACAAATCGTGTCAGAAACTGTCATGACGATTTCATTATGTGTAGATTGGAACTTATCCCAATACTTGTTCAATAATTCGAATCGAGCTTGTAAAAATCCTTCCGTTTGTTTTTCTTTCGCCGTTTGGTTTGTATTAATAACAAAGTTGCATAAGAGATTCACTAAACTGCGTTGTTGTTCAATTCATTTCGCCATGTTGAAAATTGAAAGTTTTGAATAATTAAGAATGAGTAAAAGGAACGGACTTACTGAGTTTGCTGTTGTCTTTGGTGTGTAGTGATCCAGTTGTTACTAAGCAGTAGCTATCCAACTGTTTTTCCCGATTAGAATGTTTTCTGTTAGTCTGGATTAACGGATTATTAGAGAACGAAAGTCACGTTGTTCTCCAAATTGCATCAATAATTCTCTGATAAATTCACTTTGAAAATGAACAGTCTACATTATTTATAAAATAACTACAATTAAAAAAATTAAAACTTGTGTAGTCTCCAAGGTACTTTTTCACTTTTAATCCACAAGCATGTGGTCACGTCCGAAGAAAGTCATAAGAAGGCCACTTGCAGCTTTTCAAAATCACTACAAAATCCATCAATTTCTTTTAGAATTCAATTATGATTTCACGACTATCACTCCCGGGTTTCGGCACCACATGTGTAGTCCGCGCAGCCGGACGAGAAAATAAAGCGGTAAAGATGATTAAATTAAACATGCGATATTGAATGGTGAATCAATAATTTTATTTTAAACAAAATTTTTAGTTCTTACTAGAGCGAGTTATCCAAGCGGATTCTAGATTACAACTGAACTGGCATTACAATTGAGCAGTGCTGTTACTGATAAGCGTAAACGACTACAATCCATGATTTGAATGTATTTATTCAAAGAGAAATTTACAATATTAAAGCCAAAGATCAATATAATGCAAAACATACAAAAGAGTGAGTTCAATTCAGTTATTTGAGATTGGGATGTTTTCGTCGCAAACAATGGGTAACAAGCATCATTTGATGCTGGTAGCAAATGATGATTGCTACTGTGATATTTGGTACATGTGGCTTAGTAATTGCGTCTCTCAATGTGCTTAATACAATGGAGATAAATAAATAAATAATAAGTTTATTCTACAGTTCAGTCATTACATGATTCAGGTATTCCAATTATTTATAGGTCTAAATAAACATCAACATAACCTCGAGCTCAGGACGTATTGTTAATTGGGCGCGCTACTCTGCTTTCATCCTGTACCATCTCTCATCTTTTTGTAGAATCAAGGTTAGTGCTCTTTGGAGGCTTTGCTCATTTTGATTCGTGTCGATTTCTATGTCATGTTTCTCAGCAAGAGTTGTCATTTTCTATTATTTTCTTCGCTAATATGTGGGGGTATCTACTTTCTTGTTGCTTGTATAGGACTTTGATAGATATTCGAAATGACATTTCAGGGTGAATATGAACAAATTTGGAAGTTTCTAACGTGAGGACGTAATTGTGGGTTCTTTGGGGAAGACAAAAGAGTTTTTTAATGAAGAACTGTTGCAGTTTTTCTACTTCGTTGTACGTATTAACTCCCCAGACTTGAGCTCCATATCATAATACAGACCTTGAGGTGGTATTGAAGATGTTGAATTTGGATGAATGGCTTATAAATTTGTTCTCAAGCAGATTATTCCAGATACTATTTATTGATCCTTTTGCAGCGCATTTTTTTTTCTTGACCACTTCGTGTTTGTTTCATTATATGTCCAGTTTTCCCTGTCCGTTATTCTGCCGCCACCATTACTGAATATCATAAATTTAGATTTTTCTAAATTCACAGTCAAGTTCCAGTTTCTGCAATATTCTTCGAGCTTGTGTATCATCGTTTGCAGCTCTGATGGGTCTTCGGAAAACAACACTAGATCATCCGCATACAGCAGAGTCCCTATCCTGACACCCTCGATATTCACTCCACCGCCTATATCGTCTTCTAAAGTCAACAAAGAATGTAAGGGAGTCGAAATGGGACCACAACCGAAATTATAAATCGGTTACGGTCAACCGAAACCAAATTGCAACAACCTTAACCGTAATTAATTTTCTTCAATTCGGTTTCGGTTAGAACCGAAATGTAAAATTTCGTTTTCGGTTTCGGATAAAACCGAAATGTGAAATATAGTTTTCGGTTGCGGTTAAAAACCACGTAGATATAAAATTTTCGGTTTTGGTTACAACTTGAAACGTTAGGGTTAGAGTTAAATTGCTGTCTTTGGGATTTCTATTTAATATAATGAAGTCATCCGACTCCCCTCTACTCCCTTCCACCTCCCCTTCCCCTTCACCTAACCTACCCCCCCCCCCCCATTTACCCATCCCGCCAGCCACTATCCACCCTCCTCCAACCGACGGTCCCTTCATCAAGACATATTTTTAAGGTCTATTAATTTCGGGACCATTTAATTTCGGTCGCTCTATTTCGGTACACTTTAAATTTCGGTTTTAATTTCAGTACCGAATTCAAGACCGGTTAAAACAACCTAAATATGACAGGTTTTGGTCCCGTTTCGACTCCGTGGTATAAACTCTTTCCTTCTTTTTTGCTAATTTTATTTTCACTACACTGAATATAGAGAATATGTTGTCAATAGTCGAGTATCCTTCTCGAAACCCCGCTTGACATTCTTTTAGTACCTACCTTATTGGTTTGCTCCCATAAAACCAGTCTGCTGTTTATTATGCCTGATAATAATTTCGCGACGGCGTCTATGAAAGAAAGTCCTCTGTAGTTTTCTGGTAGATCCGGGTCTCCCTTCTTATGAATGGGGAAAATAATGGAGTTCGAGAAGCTTTCAGGAATTATTGCATTCTCATATATGTTATTAAACAATTGTGCAAGTTTGTTTAGGAATGGTGTAGGAGCATTCTTGAAGAACTCGTATGGAATCCGGAGCTTTATTGTTCTTGGCCTTTTTTTAAACAGTAAGTAGATCATGCAGCGTTATTTCTACGTCAAGTGTAGGGTCTTCTACAAATGGTGCGGCATACAGAGTTGCGGTAGTAGAGATGGTAGGGTTTAAGAGGGTTTCAAAATAGCATTTGAAATTTTCAATTGTTATGTTGGTTCCTCTTGAGAATGTCGTTCCGCGAATTTTTCTTACGCTGTTCCAAAACTTCTTGCTGTAACGCGAGTTTCACAAATTTCGGGCCACATTCTCATAATTAGTAGTTTTTTTCTGTTTGCAGAGTTCTTTAAAGTATTTGATCTCCAAAATACACATTTTCATTTCGAAGTCGGAATTATGTTTACGGAACAAATTAAGCCATTTAAATGTTTCGCGATTTCCGCGCCTTGTAACAAGCATTGTTAAACCATTCCTTTTTGAAAAGTTTTCTAACTCCCCAATTTTTAGTCGCAGATTCATATATTGCATTCATGAAATCACTTATATCCGCATCACTGTGTATTGTAATTGTCAAGCTCTCCAGTTTATTCCTGTAGTCGTTTCTGTTTTGTATTTCCCATACAAGTTTTGGTAGAACGTTCATCTCTGTTCGCGGAGGCGTCGTTATGAAAAGTAAAAGGACTTGTTTTACTTCCACAAATAGGAGTAAAAATTTTCTTTCGGATTATAAATATAAATATATTATAAATATATTATAAATATTAGCGCTCAAAGAAAAATGATGGATGATTAGAGATGCTATGCTTTTCCAGAATTTCTTGTTGTTCTCCGATCCTTACATTTAGATCATCTAGAATTATGACATTTTCGAGATCATTGCCTTCCAAACATATCCGCAGGTTTCCAAAATCTTCATCCCATTTACCGCAGTTAAGATAGTTTGGAATTAGTACAAGGTTAGATCCGTTCGAAGTGATTGATAACACTGCCTGGTTATTAATTAATTTAAATTTAAATAAGTCACTGAGCTTGCTATCTACCTTAAAGCCATATAGACATTCACCCTTCGCTCTACCAAATGATGCTGATCTTTCTGCGCTGACCAAGTGAAGTTTGTAATTTATGAAGTATTTGTTATATTTATTCAAGTTATCTCTCTCTATATGAGTTTCGAATAAGAAGAAAATATCGTATATATGTATGAATTCAAAAAATCCTGGAAATAATAGATAATTTTTTAAACCTGCTATATTATATGCTAGAATATTAATTTCATCAAATAATTCTCCGGATTGATTACTACTTAAAGCTACATTTCGACAGACGGCGTAATCCTAATCTACTCTTTGCCCTTTATTTGCATTCTCTCTATACATAAGCTCAGCGCTAGAGATGACTTCCCGTACTTTATTAATGGCTTGATACATTTCGCCAATTATTTCAACTGCCTCTCCATCATTATGCCTGATTTTACCTTCCACCAGAACGAAGGCTTTATTTTGGACGAAAAGTTTTTCGTTTCGGATCCAGACTTTCTTGTTCGCATTAATCCCTTGTTTCCGAGTTATAGTCACGTTCTATGCGAATTCCAGTGCCCTTTAATTTCCTTGCCTCTTGCAGTATACGAGTTGTAGCATTTGTTGAGTTGAATTCAACCTGGATCGGTGGTACACCATTATTTCTGGAGCCTATTTTATGCGCTGTCTCGATACCGAGCGGTTCTTGTATGTTTAGAACATCTTTGCAGATCGCTTGAATTTTCACAGAGGGCCTCTCATTAGGCTCGATTTTAATACCTTTGAAAATCGGATTCTTTTTTCTCAATTTTTCCTCTAGGTGATTTATTCTGTTTAGTAAAATTTGCTCTCTGCCTGTCATTGCCTGCACTGTTGCCTCCAGTTTTGCACATTAAATTTTTATTGACACAAAGTCTTCTCGCACAGCGGCAACATCTTCTTTGGTCTTGCAAGCCCTTCGGATTTAATTGCCTGCTTGAGAGCATCAACTAAGACTCATATCAAGACTCATTTCCCCAGTGTCTGCTTTAGTTAATTTTGAGTTACGCAAGTTACTAATCTCTGGCGAAGTTTGTTCAAACCGCCGCTTTCCGGTCTCTTTGTTTTGTATATAATAATAGATTATTGATGATATTTGGAGTGTTATTTAGCTGTTTGAGGTTATTGATGCCCTTTTAGGGTTTTGATTTTCTTCCTAAGTAATAAGCGTGGAATTACCAGTTAAATTAAGTCAAAGGTTACAGTGCTATCGCCAGATTGTGTAAACGTATTCTTATGATATTCCAATCGTGCTACAGATGTCTTCGATGGATGCTGTTCCTCGTGCAGTGTTTTTCTTATGCCCCCGGTGAGTGTATTGCACCGGAAGAAATGAAATAATTTGTTAGCGGATTGGAATCATATATTTAGCCACGGCAGATCATATACTACTTTAGGTATCAGCTCTTTTTACCTTTACAAAAAAAGATGACGATTGAGATCTGTCGAGTTGCCACCTTCTTATATGTCAGCTCCTTGTCTTCTCCCAGTCAAAGTGGTAAACTTTAAACTAAGTTTTAATCCGTTTGCCAACATTTAATTGTATAGGTCGTATGTTAAATTATATAATTTTAGAAATATTTAAATTATTTTAGAGCTAAGAAAATTTGCTTGTCAATTGTCAAACTAGTGCTACCAACCCCAATGGAGATAACACCGGTTGCAAAATACACGCGAAAACAACAAAAATGCATGGTTCAATTGTTGGATTCTGTCTCTTTTCGTTATCACTAGTTTTGTAACTTAACAAACTTTAAATCACGTCAGGCAGTCAGTTTCCTTTTGGCGGAATCAATAAAATAATTAAAATTAAATAAATATTTTATTCTATTTTTTTTCGAGAGAGATAAAAATCTTCAATGAAACAACAGATAACCCGCACTTTCCGGTAGTGAGAGATTCTTACTCACTAAAACACCTCTCTTAGTTGCTTATTTCTAAAAATTATAGACCTTGTCTATGAAGTCTTTGTCTAATTAATTTTCTGTCATTTAAATTATGCTGTTTTATAATGTGAAATATTTTAATTGTCAGAAAATAGAAAGAAAAAAGAAAGAAATATATTTGTAAATGTGACTGTTATCAATTTCAGTGTCGTATTAATGATCATTATTGCTCCTTGTTTTGTGGAAGTAAAACAAGTGCTTTTACTTTATTATTTTTGAATAAATAACTTCCACAAAGTGTTTATCGAAAGGAAACTTTCTGATTAAGCAATATTTAACAAGTATTGGCATTTTATGAAATTGATGAATTAAAAATCCTCTTCATAAATAATTCGTATTTAGATTTAAAAGTTACTTATAGGAGTTGAGTTTTTGACTTTCCTTCATGGATGTCCGTAGTGGAAAGTGCAAGTACCACGCTGATGATGACCAGCTTGCACTTTCGGTCGAAACATTCATAATTTTCTTTGAGCGCTCATATTTTTGAGCGGTCACCATCCTTGTTTTGAGGTAGTAAAACAAGTGCTTTTAATTTTTTTATTTTTAGATCAATTAAAAGTCTAATTAATGACAATTGTTAAAGGTAACCGCAAGTATACCTTCGTGGTCGTAAATTGCGGCATGTTGCCAGCTTTCTTATGGGAATATTAAAATCATAACACCTGAACACATAAACAGCCGAAATTAGAAGGTTTATTCTTCAAAATTATTCCGGATATAGTCTTACATCATCCGCAGTAAATAATCTATGTGGAAGATATTTTAAGAAAATCGAAGAGATGGAAATCAGAAAGTTTATAATATAACAAGAATATAAAAAATTCTTATTTATTTAGCTAAATATGTAAATATTTTCATATCTAATAAAATATATTTTTCATATTTAATATTTTTTCCCTTAATTATGGCAGTACATACCGAATATTGAATACATGAAAAAAACTAAATTAATACGTATATGACAAATTGTAATGTATAGATCATTAGAGACAAATTAATCGCTCATATTTCCTAGAATGAGGGATGATTTTTTCTCTTTCTTAGAAGACCGGTTTAAAGCATTGGAAGCACTAGGAGACAAGATTAAGAAAGAAATAATACAATGAAAACGCTCAAGAAATTCACATTTAACAAAAGTTCAGAAACAAAACAAGCAGCCATATCAATCGCTTAACAAGAGTGGTAAAACCAAAATCTGTTCGGTAAACACATACAATTTATGCATGCGATAAATTCTTTGGCATGACCACTACCCAGAGAAGAGAATTTACAACGATAGCACCAGCGATAATTTAAACCAAAATCATGTTCCAGGACTTATGGCTTACGGGAATATCTTGAGATCAAGAACTACCCGAAAACATGGCAAACATTCAGAGATGAATTTCCAAAATTGGAGATTATTAAAATTCCTAGATGGATTCAACATGACAAAATATCAAAAGTCGAGCTGATTGGCTGTAATATATTCAAGGACTACAACTTCTGGAGAGATAAATACTTCGCTTATGACAGCGAAAATGAAAGTGGCACCCCTAACAAGCGTTTATCATTACCACGCCTGGAGATATGTGGAGCAGTCTTACTAGCAAATCTTAGGACATGGCAAGTGAAGAGGACAATGGAATTAGAAAATGTTCAGTGTTATGCATACACCGATTCAAATATGTGGTGGACCAGACCAAGATGGCTAAAAGAAAGCTATCCGCAAGAATACAAGAAGGTCAGTACAGACCTAGAAATGCGAAAAGTAATAGTAACTGTGATAACTGTTAGCAGTTAGGCTCAACAGAGTAATTGCATTTGTGGGCACAGCACTTATAATTTCAACAGAAACTTACCTACCTGAAAAGAGGAAAACAACTAAGCTCACGGAGTAAGATACTATCCCTAAACCCAATCTTAGACAAAAGAGGTCTTATTCGAGTCGGGCGAAGGCTGCATAACGCAGAAACAAGTAATAACGCAAAACATCCCATCACCTTACCATATAAACGTCCTCTCACAAGATTGATCATATATATGGCTAATAATCATAATAATAGGCTAATAATAATCATATATAAGGCTAATAATGTACTGAGGAGTAAACTTAACCCAAGCGAATTTAGGAAACGAATACGCATCGCCAAAGGCAGAGGAGTAAGATGTTATAAGGGTTATATTGTTGTCTTTGTATGCCTATCTACAAAAGCTATTCACCTCGAGCTAGCAAGCGATTCCTTGCCGCATTTAAGAGGTTTATAGCCAGGCGACGATATGTAGCAAACTTGTACAGTGTTAATGAAACTAATTTTACAAAAAAAACTCACTGAGAGACATATCACCACGTCTAAATCTAATTATGCAACTTCTGGTCTTGCAAAACATTTGAAATCTACGGGACACATTTGCAGCATCGACAATACTAAATTGTTGCATAAATTAAGTGGAGGAAGAATACTGGATAAATACGAGTCCTTTGGAATTAAAAAACTTCATGGCGACGGCTGTAATTTACTGAATAACCAAACAGATTTTTACAATGTAAGCCCTCTTCTAAATCCTAACTTACTCAATTTTTAAATTTTTAAATTTATATTTTAATAATGTATATATAATACAATAATTATGTATGTTGTGCAGACCTGTCCCTATTTGTATTTGTACTTCTGACATTTCTCAGTATTTCTCTCTTGTGTGGAGCTGTTGTTAAATTTAGTGTTAGCCCTGAGGATGTCTTAAACAGACGAAACGCGTAGGCTAGAAATCGTATGTAATAAAAAATAAAAAAAATATATACATAAAAGAAATATAATAATAAGTGGAATTAACGAAACCAGAGTTTTTATTGCTCCGATCTCCTCATAACTTGCGTGTGTGATAAGTTTAAATTTGGATATTTTATGAGTAGGGTGTTACTAAGGAATATTTTATCTTTTCAAAAAACATTTTTCCCAAAAATGACTGGACTTACTAATGTTACTGTGCGAAAGGTATGAAGGATTTGGACGCAGGCCATCGCACTAGAGTCTGGCAGTACTACATCCTCTCGTCTTAGAAACCGGCATTTCTCTGGCTGCAATTTCAAATTATTTCCATTTAGCCTGTTAAAGACTTTACGTAGTAAATACCTCAGTGTTTTAAAGGCTGTAGATGATTGTGTCCTTTAGGGAAACAAAGCACTTAAAACCTTGGAGTCCAGTTAGGACGAAGATCATTAAGATTTAAGGCTGGCGGAGGCTTTTTTCAGTCCAAATGGTATGCTTTTATATTTGTAATGCTCGTAATTTTTGCTGAAAGCGGTTTTATGGCACTCTTTTGAATTCACAAGATTTTTGATAGCAACCACTAGCTAGTATTGAAATATATCGAGTTTTCTAATTGATCGAGAATATTTCCGATTCTGTGGTGGGGGAAATTCGTCGCCTATCGTTTTTTCGTTTCATTTACGAAAATCTACGAGGACTCGCAAACTTTTGTCATCATCGAGTCTCGCTTTTTGGGGACTACAAAGAGTTAACTACACTATGCAACAAAATTATTACAACAAACCTTTTCATCGAAATTTTGCCATTTTTCCAATGCACATAACTCCGTCAATTTTCATCGAGTCAAGACGATTTTTTTCTCATTTTGTAGGTAATTATCTCTACGATTTTTTTTCATTTTGTAGGTAATCTCTACTTTAAGAAAAAATCTCTGCGAAATGGATGCTAGTCAATGCCGCAGCTAAATGTCCTGATAAAGCCCAAGCATGTTTTTGATACTTTAACGCGCTATTATGATCGCCCCGCCTTTTCGTCGAAAATAACACATAGACTCGTAAAGCGCACTTTTAACAAGCAATTGAAAAAAGAATCAAGTCTCTACGACTTTGTTGACCGATTTATGTCATTTTGAAATTGCTTTTAACGAATATCGATAGAGATACGGAAGAATCCGTATCGAACAGAAATTTTGTTATGCAGAGTGCATACTAATCGAAAAATACAGAAAAACATAGGACATTTTAAATTGTTACTCAAAATGAGTTGGCTTACTGAAATTCATTCAATATGCTCAAATTGTTGCTCTGCTAGAGGCGACGTTGAGTCAGAGCGTCATATCAAGAAGGATGGGGATTCATTGCTCGACGGTTTCGCGTGTTTTTAGTCGGTACTAGGCTTTCATCGTTGTAGGCCTGGTCAAGGTCGAACTGGGGTAACTAAGATTACCGAGGATCACAACATTTGCAATGAAGCCTAACAACAAGGGTTGCGCGACAAATTGGGAATGAAGTTTTACTTCAAAATCGTAGACTTCATTTTTTCAAATTGCTTGTTGAAAAGTGCATTTTACGATGGCCTATCTGTTACTTTCGAAAAAAAAAAAATCAGGGCGATCCAGGTAGCGCGTCAAACAATCACATTTTTTAAGAAAAAATATCTTGGGCTTTATCAGGACATGGAGATGCGGCATCGACTCGCATCCATTTCGCATAGATTTTTTCTTAAAGTAGAGATTACCTACAAAATGAAAAAAATCGTCTTGATAGGATGAAAATTGACGGAGTTATGTGCATTAGAAAAATGGCAAAATTTTGATGAAAAATTTTGTTGCATAGTGATTATCGTTCTCCAGAATTTCGTGCGGTTTCTCATTTGATAATCGTTTGTTGGGTTTTAGGTACCCTATATAACTTTTGGTTGATACGTGGTTCTGTAATAGAGAGATGGAATTGCTAATGGCATTCGTGTGGGTGACTTGTCATCTTTAAAAAAGATATGTCATCATATTCGTAATATAGTTGCGTATTGCTTCTTCTTCGTCCGCGTTGAGCGCATCATCCAAGACGAGTTCTTGTTCAAGCTGAGAAATGTGCTTTGTGAACGATGGAATTTTGCTATGAGTGAGGTAGTCCGTGCGTGTACTCGCATGGGCTCTTCGGCCTGAAGAAAGTTCCTGCATTTGTGAACAATTGGATCTTACACTGCGTGACGCCGTCTCGCTCAGAGTCATGAGTAAGAGATTATCTATTACTCAGGTGGTTTGTTAATGGGTTTAGAAGGTATTGTGGTTCATCTTTGCTTCTTGTTTAGAATATATGTCGACTGGTTAAAGCAGGCTAAGTAGTAATGTTGGAACTTGGCCTTGGAACTTTTCAGTACAAAAAGCCAGTTCATGATTTGTAGTTTGCGGTGGTACTTCCTAAACTCGACAGAACGTGGCAACTTTAATAGTGTGTGGTAATGTTTCACACACGAAAAACGGCATTGCAGGCGGCACAAAATTATTTTGTTTAAGGGGTTCTTGGGGCCTTTTTTTAAACAACATAGACAAGTTCAATTAAACAATATATTAATACAAATTTTACCATATAACATTGAATTATTCCTTAAAAGAATAATAAGGATAGCGATTTTCGAATAAAATATGAAGTTATTACAATTGCTTAATAATACGACTTCAGGTAAATTTAATGGAAATAAATTCCGTGCCGTGGGATATCCTGAGTAGAATTTATTTAATCCAACTCTAAATTGAAAATGTTAGGAACAAAAAGCGATAAATTATATGTTTACTTTTTTCAAGGAAAATGAGAATTACTTTTAAAAGTAAGTATATTATATAATTTGTAATTTTTTTCTTTGTTTATATTTTTAGATATTTGGATAATGTACAATATTGCCAAATAAAACAAAAAATTATTTACAGTTCAGAAGTTATTTATTATTAAAATAAGAAATTATCATGTTTTGACCCGCACAACTGCTAATTATCAGTTGAATTGATACTGAAAATATCAAAAAAATATAACTTTTTGTACTTGAATTGATACTGAAAAGTAGCATTTTGACACGTTTCGAAAAGGTGTATAAGTAGAAAAATAAAACTAAAAAATAAATAAAGGAAAAATAGCGAATTATCACTTTTTGTTCCTAACCTCCTCAATTATGTGAAACTATCAATCATGTCGAATAATCGTCTGATCACTTAATTAGTTAAATAATTAAATATTCAATCAATTAACTTAACAGGATTTTTATTGATTTGTAGAAAATCATCGTATATTTGGTTGGAGTGAATGGTAGATTTTAAGAATCCATCGCATGGTACCATTGAAGGAACAGGTGGATCAGAAGCAGATATTTCACAATTATTAGCTCAAGTTCTTGTCATGCCAAATCATTCATCAGAGTACAGCTGAACAGCACACGCTATAGACCTCAAAAAGCTTCCAAAATTCATTACAAGCGAATATACTGTAGAACATTTCATATTAGTTTGATCAGGACTTCGACAATACAGTCAAATAATAAAGGCCACCGTTATTACGAGTCAACTTAATTCACACTGGCTCAAAAAGCTAAGCTGAGATACAATTTATCAGACCCCAAAGAAAGAAGAAATGTGCTCCGTAAAAATAAAATAACCTTTACCCCTTAATAGTGACAAAGCGAAACGAGAAAACTCAAGAGACATGGCAGTAGCCAGGTTATTGCAAATAGAAAGGAAGTTGAAAATATCGAAAAATAGTACAAAAATTTCATAAAAGAATACGTAGCATAAAACTATATGGACACAGTGGTACCAAAATCTATGATTAATAAAAATCAAGTATTCTATTTATCACATCACGTTGTGACAAAGGAAACAAGTACCACTACTAAAGTCGGTATTCGACGCATCAGCTAAAACATATTCTGGTCTACGCTTAAATGATGTCATGCTAAATGATACTAAGATGGCGAATATATAAAATGGCGTATTATACAGCTGACATCGAGAAGATGTAAAACAGGGAATACAAATTCATAGAAATGGCTAAGATTTCCAATAGTACTTCAGAGGTAGTCGCTTTATAACTGTCTATCAACTGTAAATAGCTGTGAAATGAACCTTTTTCGACTCAAAGGCACGCTCTCTTCAACTTATCGAGTAACAGTGTAGAACTTTTACAGTCCTTGTAATACGCGGTTATACATATGCTTTCAACCGAGAGTATACATTCAACACCATCTGTGAAAATCACGTTCAAGACGGATTAAAGCCAAATGTGTAATCAAACTGAAAACCAGAACGATTACTGCGCATCGCAATTTGCCGAGTTCTTTTCCCTGCAGGCTCATAAAAAACACGTAACTTTGCGAACTTTTATAAAGAAACTAAGTAAACTAGCTTTTTAAAAAAAATCTTATTCCTTTATTTATATATTCTTATAAAAGTATTTTTAAGTATTTACAAAAAAAAATCTTTAAACAAATAAACAAATTAATACTGAAAATAATATTTTCTTTTTTATAGGAGTTTGCGGTGAAGAATCCAGGCCTTTATACTATACAAAAAATTGCAATAGGATTTTATAAACAAGCATATAACATTAATCGTTCCTTTCTCGATTCTGGTGAACACTTTGTCATTTCTAGCGAGACTAATATCAATTCACCAGGGATGGTAACAAGAGCTTCCACAACCTCCATACCTGGTCGGAAACTAACCCAAACAGGACAAAGGTGACCTCATTTCAGATTTTTTCCGATGACTGCGCCGGTTTAAATTCAAAACTGGACAAGCTGCTTCATATAGCTGAAGTTTTAAGCAGTGATTCGTCGCTGCTATCCATCAAGATTTACGAGGTATCCTCGAAGTTTAGCGGGCTATGCAAACTGCTTCTGGTTCACCATCGCCCTCCATCCGCCAATCTGCTGAGTCAAAATGCCTGTCATAAATGACATTCGGCGCGGTGTCCGGCACATCAAACAGGACCTACGTTCATGCTCTACAGCCATTGGGAGAAACTTTGAACTCAATGGCTCAGTTGCCTCCGATATCAGGAGCTTAACTTCAAAATGCTCTTCTTCTTCTCATCTGTCTGACGCCATAGCTACTTATGGTGTAGACGCTGCTTCTTCAGGAACTACATCTCCGAATAGGAACTGTCCCACTCTCCGGGATTCATCATCTGCAGCTCCACCTCGATCAACCGAGAAATTGGTTCCTACAAACCCGCATTCCTCCTTGGCGCAGCCTGCTCCAGATGTTGATGCTACTGTTGGTCCGATCGAGCCCGACATGGCGACGGGTGCTGGTGTTATAATCAATGTCTCTCCATCAGTGTCATCCCAGTCCACTTCCACCGCATCTACGGTTAAAAAATTTGGCACCACCTGGACTGTATCGGAATGGGAACAAAGACTAAAAAGACTAGACAGCAAATACTCAACCTTCATTAAGCGACCATACTCCATTCCTTCTTAAGGGTGCCCCTCATAACGCCAACGTTTCCTGGGTACATAGCTTTTTTCCCGGAATTTTGCATTCATCCCCGTTAGCTGCCTGAAGTTACTCTCGGACGCAAGGAAATTCAGCAACTTCAAGATCTCCATCACGAACAAGTATGTGTGGCTCATCAGTAACCCCTCCAGCAAAATCTTCACTCTCAGGATTATAGAAATTTCCAAGTGGACTAGCAAGTATGTTAAGTTTAACCCTAAGCCCTCTGCATCTAACCCTAAATTAAATACTATAAACAAAATCCTACTAACTATCCCAAAGGTAATTCCCTAACTCTAAGCGCTCTGCATCTCACCCTAAATTAAATACTATAAACCAAATCCTACTAACTATCCCAAAGGTAATTCCAAACGTCCTTCTCCCATACCTTAATTTAGTATTCAGATTAATCGCAAGAACATTAGCACTAGTAATAACATAATCTCTCATTACTCTTCCGCACCTCTCAGCTTTAGCCCTAAACCTAGTGATGCTAACTCCAATTGGCAGCTCAAAATGGGAGTATTTCAAAACTTTAATCTATGTACCCCAGTCAAGTATCCTAATTTTATATCTTCTCACACTCTTAACCCCTCTGATCCACTTACAGCAAAGCCCTCGAACACTTCCATCCCAGCCGTCAACCCTACCACCACTGATTTGAGTTATGTACATCCAGCGCATCCACCTAACCACAAGCCATCATTTTCCGACCACCCCACCACCTCTACTTCGATTTCCGTCTATCCCACCCCTCCACTGTATACACCAAACCTGGCACCCGCTACTTCCTCCGCATGCCCACCTAATTACAAGCCATCATCCTCCTTCACTATCGCCCCATCTCAAACTTCTTCTACCTCCACTAATTCGCCCCTTCCGCTAACCAAAACTACTTCATCCCAACATCACTCATTTATCGATCCCCTAATCCCACCTACAGTTAAATTGACTTTGCGCTCTCCGGATTCTAACGATGGACGATACCTCTTGTCCCGTTTACGGGACCGCCGAATTCATGAAAACGTACGTCTATTTCTACCCTATCTGCACGATAAACCGAATTCCGTCTGTATTGACGGTAAAACCAGCACCAACGTCATGTTAAGTATACACCAAAAAGGCCTGCCCACAGACCCAACCGTCTTACACCAACTTTTCACTAAGTACCATGAATCATTCAATATCTCTTCCCATAAGGTTTCAGAAGATCTGTCCACCTATGCTGCGTACGTCAATTCTCGCCGCATTTCCCATCTCCAAAAAAGTTGCAACGACTCCTTAAACTACTTTCGTTCCTAACACCCCCGCTTTCTCTATTTCTGACTTCCCCCTTAATGCACCTGCGGTCTCCGATCAAGTACCTCTCCCCAGCAGCTTGTCAGTCTATTACCAGAACGTACGAGGACTTCGCACAAAAACATCCAATATTTTTCTTAACTCCCACAAATTCCCGCACGATATCTTTGCCTTAACTGAAACCAATCTAACACCAGGAATTTGTATGTATCAAATTAGTACTAAATGAGTGTCTTCTGTACATTATTTGTTGTTCTATTCGTCCCTCTCAACCTCTAGATGCCTACGAGCCCATAATTGAAGCGATCAACACCCTGCTTGAGGACGCTAATGCCTCCGATGAATTTATTTTATTGGGTGACTTTAACCTCCCCCGTATTCAATGGTCATTGTCTGAGGACTGTTCTCACTTTGTCCCCCTTAACGCATCTTCGGCCAAAGAAGCCTTTTTTACCGATCAGCTCTCCGTTTCTGGTCTCTTTCAAGTAAGTGGAGTCAGGAACTTTCTGGACAGACAATTAGACTTAATCTTTTCCTCAGACCCAGTCAACTCGGCTGTCGCGGAAAGCGAACATCTCCTCTCCTCTCTCGATCGTCACCATCCTGCCCTGCTCCTTGTTTTCTCCCACGAACACCCTCATGCTCTTTCAAGCTCCGAGTCTTCTCTTTCCTTCAATTTTCGTAAAGGTGACTTTGAAAAATTAAATCGCTTGCTCCTCAACTCTAACATTGCCAATATCCCTCAACATCTTCCAGTTGACGTTGCTTTAGAGGCGTTCTATTCAGAAACACGCTTGTCTTACACAATCTATCCCCCTTTTTCCTCGTAAAAACTACTCCTCATCCACCGTATGGTACGACAAAGAATTACGCTCTCTCCGCAACAGGACAAATAAACGTTGGCAAACTTTTCTTCTATCCCAGACCGAGTCCGACTATTCTTCCTACCTATCTAGTTATACCTCTTTTTCTGAACGTTGTGATATCCTCTGCTATGAGTACGTCCAACGGATGGAAACTAGCCTCATATCTGACCCCAAGCGATTTTATAACTTTATTAATTCCAAGAAGAAATCCAATGGTTACCCCTCTACCCTAAAACTTGAGAATACCTCTTCGTCTGTTCCTAAGGTTATCGCCAACCTCTTTGCACACTTCTTCAGTAAATCCTTCAGCGACAATTCCCTACAACCTGACCTTTACTACTTTTCATTCTTGGACAAATGCACTCAAATGTCGTTTACGTCTTTCGACCCTGATCCCGAACTAATCGCCGCCAGTATCAACGGGCTTGAGGACGATTTCAACCTGGTCCTGACGGCATTCCGGCCATCGTTCTGAAAAAGTGTGCCATGCATCTAATTCAACCCCTTACCTTGCTTTTCCGCCTCTCAGTCACTCAAGGGGTTTTCACTCATTTATGGAAAAACTTGTATATTATTCCCAACTTCAAAAAAGGTTGCAAGAACGATGTGTCCAACTACAGGCCCATCGCTAAATTATCTATGATTTCATGTTCTTCCACTGTAAGTCTATCTTCTCTCTCTCCAAGCATGGCTTCCTCAAAGGAAGATCTACAACCACCAACCTTACTGACTTCGTCTCCAAAACACTATGTGCTCTGGAAAACGGTAAAGATGTTGATGTTATCACCACCGATTTTTAGTAAAGCCTTCGACAAGATAATGTTGTCCATAATGTTATCTTGTTCAAACTTGATCGCCTAGGCTTCCCCTCCCGATTCATCTCCTGGATTCAATCCTACCTCAACAACCGTCGGTACAATATTCTTTTCGTTTCTTACCCTATTGTCGCTCGTTCCGGCGTCCCACCTCGGTCCATTAATTTTCATCCTTACAATAAATGATGTTGAATGTGTCATCAATCACTCAGAGCTGTCCATTTATGCTGATGACATGAAAATAATTAAACATATCTCCTCCACAACCGACTCTCTTCTCCTGCAAAAAGATCTCGATTCCTTCACCACATGGTGCATGAAAAACTTTCTATCGTTACCTCTTTGTGTGACCTCGGAATAATCTGTGATAGTGAACTCAATTTCCGTTCCCACATTGACAGCATAATTAACAGAGCTAACTCCGCGCTAGGGTTTGTGAAGCGCTGGTCCAGAGAGTTCTCCAATCCTTATGTTTCCAAATCTCTCTATATCTCCTCTGTTAGACCTCTCCTTGAATATGCCAGCCAGGTATGGTCACCTACACGAACAACTCACATTAATAGGATTGAATCTGTCCAGCGTAGGTTCATTCGCTTTGCTCTACGTGATCTTCCGTGGGTAGACAGATTCAACCTTCCACCTTATGAAAATCGTCTGAAACTGATAGACTTACAACCCTTAAGTAAACGTCGTGATGTTTCCGACATTCTCTTCACTCATCAGCTATTAAGTGGTGCCATAGACTGCCCTTCAATCCTGTAATCTTTACCCATCTATACCAATCCCCGCAACCTTAGGTCCACTCCCCTTTTCCGACTCGACCGCCATCGCACAAACTGCGGTAAAAGTGAGCCAATTACCAGAATGCTATGAAAAGTCAACGACCTTTCCTCCTTTGATTTCCATCTGAGTACATCTTCCCTTCACAAAGCCATATATCTTGATCGCCTTTCTTAATTCTTCTTCCTCCCAGCCCGTATCTTAGAGCTCATATTGTAGCTTTTACTATTTATTTATTATGTCATCATTTATTATAGCTTGTAGTATTAGTATTATGTTATAGCTTGTTATTGTAGTATGTATTATTATGTAATAGTTTTTATTAAGCTTAAATAAAATAAAAATAATGAAATAAATTCCAGCAGAGATTCCGTGTCAATGTTTGGGCTGTTTCATCGGCAACCATTTGGTAGGACCATTCATTTTGAATCAAGTGCTTAATAGTAAAATTTATGCGGACTTTTTGGGCAATACACTGCCAGATCTAATAGAGGAGATCCCTGTGCATAATCGAACGGACATCTTTTACCAAAACGATGGAGCACCAGCACATACTACTAACATTGTGAAGGCAATACTAAGTGAACAATTTCCTAACCGCTGGTTTGGACGAGGTGCACCAATTCCTTGGTCTGCTAGATCTCCAGACCTTACCCCATTACAATAAAGAATGAAGTTTATTCAAGCCCTGTAACAATAGGGAGGATTTAGTTAGCCGAATTGGCTGGCTGGCTGCAATACGCCTTAAACAGGGACTTAGAAGGAGTGTTGATAAATCTTCGTGATAACACTTGGTGGAATATATTTCTCATTGTGAAGTAATTTTATTAAAAAAACACTCGATTCCACAAAATTATATTTATTTTCTTTATAACAAACTAAGTAATTACAGCGACCTACGCGTTTCGTCCTGTTAAGACATCTTCAGGGTCTCCACTAAATACCAACTAACTGCTAAATCTGCAAGAGAGTCTAAACTAAATGTGCATATAGTACATACGAATTAGTACTAACCATGCTTTAAGTGTGAAGTATATACAACTACATACATACGTATTTTCACTATTAAGATTTTATTATGTTTTGGTTTAATAAGGGACTATTATTATAGAAATCTAATTGATCATTAAATAAAATACAATCGTCATCTTTCACTTTTTTAATTTCAAAAATTTCACATTTGTTTAGCACAGTACCCCCGTTGATTCTATGAAGCAACTTAATATTATCAATGCTACATGTATGACCTGTAGATTTTAAGTGTTTGGCGAGACCCGACATTGGATTGTCGGACCTGGAGGAAGCCATGGGCTCATTGAATCTGACTTTGAGAGATCTTTTTGTATTACCTATGTATAAGCCCAAGCAAACGCTGCAACTGATCTGGTAAACGCCGCTCTCATACAGGTTATTTCTTTTTAAACCAATGAATAAAATAAAATAAAATAAAAATAAAATGTCTAGGGGGTTGTGAGGAAAAACGTATTACGCCATTTTTGGACGTCTGCCAAATGGGGTTTAGAGTGACGTCACGCAGCTCATCGTATTGTCCTCATCCAACTTCAGTTGATACCAATGTCAAGGAAGAAAGGTACTCCGCCATCTTGGGGCGTCCGCTATATTGGAATTAGAATGACGTCATATAGTTTATCGTATTGTACTCGTCATATTAGATACACTATATTGCATTGTCACCGGACTTATACACGTATGCAAAATTTCAGCTCAGTCAGATATAGGGAAGTGGGTCAAAATTGACTTGCAAGATTTGACGACGGACGGACAGGTGGAAGTAATATAAAGATTCTAATTACAAAGAAGTCAGTTATGCACACAGAACTTAAGCGTATTGTATTAAATATCCGCTTATCCGCTAACGTGCACTAAAATTTCAGCAATTTCACAACTCTGCTACAGTTAACCAGACTAAACGGAATCTTCGTTGTGGAACTATACAATGACAAATCATCAAGTACGTTACGTTACACTGAAATTGTTTACTGCAACAATTCCACCCAAATGGGTTACAAGCGATGCATAACCGTAAATTCTCCTTTCCGCATCATTATACTTTCCTTATATTTATGTTAAAATTTAACATTAAATTAATTATCAAACATGAAACTATCAAGTTTCTTTAATTTTTGTATGCTATCAATTGCTTTTCAATTTTTCAACAATATCGGACCTTATGAGATTTTATATATACATATATGTATATGCAATAACGTAGCATGAAATCACAGAAGTTGGAAATTGTTCAATACTATGTCTATGAATTACCTTAAACTGGATCTGCGCGAAAACCACTTAGCGGAAAAATTTCTAAGCATTTTATCACACTAGTTTATGACTGTTTTGTCGGTATAAATCACCATCACTTTAATTATTGTATTGGTTGGAGAGATTTTGTTTTCTTTAAATTGTTGAACTTCATACTGCCAGTAATATTGTAAACCACTAAAAGAGCTTTTTTAACTTTAAAAGGATTTTCTTAACAGGAATATTCACTTGGTTGAAATCAGGAAGGAAAGAGTTTTTATGAACTGAAATTGGTAAAGTAGGGCATTGCTTTAGACACACGCGAAAGTTTTGAGAAATTGCAATACAGCTGTTGTGTATACATATTTTTATTCTTTGAAAAATGTTAAAGCAAACATTCTAAGAAAGTAAATTTACATATTTCTAAAACAATAAAAAAAACAAAGTGGAAATCCTTATGGAAACATTCACGAAATCACAAATGTCACAACTAAGAAGAACACTGAATTACATTAAGAAGTTATGCCGTCATCAGGACAGCGCAGACGCTTTCAATAATTTTCTGATAGATGTTTCAATCTGCGAAAGCTCTTGAAAGTAAAAACCGTGGCAATAAATGTGCAGTTCATGTGATTCTGGCAGAATTTACGGTACAAGGTGAACTTAAAAGCACAAGGATAAAACATTTCTATTCTGGAAAAACTTTTATTACATCAGTGTAATGAATTTACTTGAACTTTGCAGTATATGGGAATTGTTCTCTAAAAAAGAAAAATAAATTAGTTGGAGAATACATTATAAAAAATAATTGTTATTTCTAATATTAGTTATAATACTTTTAACATTGCAATGTTTAGAATAATTAGAACATAAGTTTAAAAGCTTTTTTTAACAAATTTACTAGACAGGGGAGAAGTCAATCTGTAGGTGATAGTTTTTGTTGCGAGACAAAAAATTGTATAGGAAGGCAATCGTAACGGTTTAGGAGTTACAGGGTGATTATTAAACGTTTACATTTGATATAGTGATCCCAAGTGAAATACGAAAAATTAATACACAGTACCACGCAAAAATTGAAAAATGTTAAATTAAATTGTCAAAAATTGATCTTTTTAGTAAATTTTTTTCCAAAATGTGACGTTATTAATGTACAGTACAGTGCTGGAAATAATTATAAACTCAACATTACATCTTTCTTTTGTGCAATAAAACAAAACTATATCGGTTTCATTTTTATTTAAATGGGTAGTCTCAAGTCAGCCCCCAGTTACATCGACATTTAAACTGCCCGTTATTCTAATAATTTAAGATAAAGAATAATTTTCTGTAAATCTGTAAATTAGTGGTATGATGAACTAAGGTTGATTTTCAGTCAATTGTGGCTTGTTAAACTTAACATTTTGACAAGATGTGTTTTTAAATTGTAGGTTTATTTGCTGTTAGTGTTAAAAGTGTTAAAAACTTGAGTTTTCAATTATTATTTTTTTTTGTAGTTGTGGACTTTTAAAATGCCTCGTGGTAAAGAATTGATTTAAAACGTCGTGGATCAAACCAAAGACAGATTGTTGAAAGAATTAATAGATCGCAAGGTGTGATAATAAATTTGCTTTACCTGGGGCTCAAGTATTATGGAATTAATAAAAGTTCTCCTGGGCATCCAAGGACAAAAAGGGCAGTATTAAAGGAAATAGCAACTGTTAGGTCACAGCTGGCAACCCAGTCAGAATTCATCATGTTTGTTGACCCACTCCAGTTCTCTCTCTTGGTGTGCTTGCGAAAGGTCTGTCAGTCGAACAGTATAGAGGTAGCTGAGTGTACTGCTGAAACCGTGAACTCTAAAAGAAATAGTGTGCCGATATAAGATAATAAAAGTGTAATTGAAGAGACATAAGCCGTGCCTTTAATTTACTTTCACTTTTGTGGCTCCACAATTCTATATCCTTAGGATTACGTGAGGTACATAAAAATTCTGGTAGCAGAGCGTGGTTAAACGGTTACGGGATACGCCAAATACATATCTAGCGCGCATACTTCTTCTTATACTGCTCCGCTACTAACTCGGTTACTTTCTTTCGTTCTGAAAAGAAGGAAAAAATCGCGCGTCGCGCATCTTTAAAATTGCCCATCTGCAATTTCACGGTCATTACTTAACGGTTCTTCGATCATTCGAGACTTCTACTGCCATTTTTTAAGAACCATACTGTGACTTAAAGTTTGTGCGTGTGCGTTACCGTTGTGGCTCAGATGAACCAGCTGAACACATTTCATATTTACTGTGAACCAAACACACACCTTTACAATTTACTGTCTGCAGTCTCTCTTCAGAACCGTCAAGTAGTGCGGTATAATTGCTCCTCCCCTAAAACTAACCACGTTCTTAAGAGAACTTTTAGCTAAAGTGTGTGTGACAAAAGAATACAGTGCAGTGATCCAATGTGCAACTACACAACCGGCTGGTCGATCATACCGTGCGCACACTTCGCTTACGTATGCATTAGGTGCCGCTGCATTTCTCTTAGACAAATTGAGTGAAATACCTTTGATTAACACATGCTTCAGTCGGCGTACAGTGTGAACTCAATTGAAGTGATTTAGTCACGTCATCGACCATATGCTTTGACTCATAATAGATCATATGCTTTGACTCATATGCTTTGATCATATGCTTTGACTGCTTGTATACAGGAGGGGCCAACTCATTTTGATAATATTTTAAATTAGGTGTTTTTAAAATATATTCTTATAACATTTTTAATATAATATAACTTTGGGCGACCATATTTTATTAATTTACTTAATTTTACTATTTAAAAACACTTTGCTTATGCCCCCAAATATTTCAGTACTACGGAGACGACTTTGATTTCAAGGCGACATTCGGTCCAATTTGACATTTCAGGCGACATTCATCTCACGTCGTGTTTAAGTGGATGGTTCTTTTGCTGTTGTATAGAGTGTGATAACCCATTGCTAATAGGAGAATAATTTGGTCCTTTGGTGGAGAAGTAGTCTAACTTCGTAACGCGTTGACCGATTTCGATGATTCCTTTTCTGTTCGGTAGAGTATGTTCCTTGATTGATACCATGAGGAAAAAAATTTTAGTGGGATGGAGGTGGGGTAGGGGGGTAAACCTAACTTTTTAACGCGTGTACCGATTTGGATGGTTCTTTCTTCGTTGTATAAAGTAGAAGACACTAAAAAGTGAAAAATAAAATAGTTTAAAAAAAAAAAACAGTTGAACCGACTTCACAAAAAGCGCTAAAAAGCATAAAATAATTTTTCATTTTATATCTATTACGACATTTTGAAGTCTATGCAAATTAAACAAATAAAACAACTACAGAACCACAATTGAAAATAATACATAATACTACCTGAACGTTTCAGCTCACGGGATCATAAGAAATGACGATTAAATATTTTTGTTGTAGTTGTTTGGTTTGTTTGATTTGCACCGACTTCAAAATGTCGTCATAGATATAAAGTTAAAAATTATTTTATAGTTTTTAGCGCTTTTTGTGAAGTCGGTTCAACTTTTTGTTAAAAAACTATTTTTTGTTGTTGTGTTCGTAATTGTCAGAACAAGGTTTGTATTAAGGAAAATTTTCGGAAAATCCACCGAAAAATAGATTTTTTTTTGTATTAAAATCCCAATAATGTTTAGTTTGATAGTTCTGCTGTCGCATGTTCTCATAGCAACAAAAAATTACACATTGAATATTGATGTTTTGCGAAAGAGGATTGAAATGGAAGCAATATTTCAGTGTGTTATCGGTGGTGATCATATCATCTTTGTGCATCCAAAACCGTAAAATTTATCAATTTTGTGTGTCGTGGTTTATTTCTTTGGAAAAAATGTCACCAGTGAGGCGTCGAAATATCGGTCGGCAATCACTGTGCATGATCGAAAACAAATGCTTCAAACGTTATCATCGTGCTTTGCAACAGATGCATTGGGGCGCATTTACACAGTTCATTCAAGCAATGACGAATGTTTCTACCTGCGTTTGTTGTTGGTTAATGTTCGTGGATCGACTTCATTAAAATTTCTACGAACTGTCAATGGTGAGTTCTGCGCAACATATCGAGAAGCCTGTCAGTGTTTACATTTGCTCGAGGATGACATTCATTGGGATCACACACTTGCTGATGCTGTTATTGCCTAAACTGCGCATCAAATTCGATCACTTTTTGCCATAATTATTTCAACGTGTTTTCCATCGAACCCACTTCATTTGTAGCACAAATATAAAGACTTGAATTTAACGTGAAGATTCACAACGATGCGTTGATTTCTATGGAGGATTTGTGCCTGATAATATTCGGCAAATTGTTGAACGAATGCATTCAATCGAGAGTTTGAACAAGAACGACAATACGATCGAGATTCTTTGAGTCAATCAGTACGACTTTTGAATCAGCAGCAGAAAACCGCGCACGACACATTAATAATAGTAGTCAACGACGGCAAAGGAGGAATCTTCTTCCTCGATGTACTTGGCGGAACTGGCAAAACGTTCCTAATTTGGTATCGCTGCCACATTGTTAGAAGGAGGGCGAATAGCTCATCTGCGCTCAAACTGCCACTGAATTTGCAAACCGATGTGCAACATTGCCAACAAATCAGCAACGGCGAAAGAACTACAAGCAAGATAATCATTTGGGATAATCATGATGGCGCACAAATGAGCATTGGAAGCACTCGAATCGAACGTTGAAAGATTTGCGCTTGAAACGCTTGCTTGAGGTTATCGAATTTGTGGAGATAAGTGAAAACTCTCAAGTTAACAACGAATATACGAGTCGCGTTACAGAGTGTTTTCCAAGCAATTATTAGACATTGGCACCTGATTTTTGTCAATTCCCATGGTTGTATGTGAGTCAGTGCTCGAGAGTCGGCAAACCATCGGCGCTATATGTTTTCTCTGCAGACGGAAAGAGAAAAAATATCGTTCATTACCAAGCGCTTAAAAACCGCAACAAATGATTGTCAAAACAATGAATTCCAATTTATTTCATTTCAATAAATTCATGATCGTACTGAAATTGTTTTGTTCACAAAAATTCAAGGAAAAATTGGGTTAGATGAATCCGTTCTCGGTGAACTGACCGACTGGCAGTAAGTAAAATATAATTATTGAGACCAACCTCAACATAAAGATCTCTTTATAGTTCTACAAAATCTGAGGAATCAATTAATAAAAGACCGACCGTGTATATCGTGCCTAATTTTAAGGATCACATTAATAAATTTAAATGCAGAAAAGAACAACACATTATTCAATATATATTCAGAAATTCAAAAATCAAAATTGAGATAAATCATAGAAGAATAACAACACCTGATAAAGAAGAAATTCCGCTTATATTAAAGGAAAACCTTGATGATACCCAATGTCTTATAATCGTATGAGATCTAATTATTTTTGGACTAAAATGAAAAAGGAAATAAAACGTTACCGTAAATGCGAATGTATTTATAATTACCATGCAAGATGATGTCACCAAATTCTCGCAAGCTATTTCTGAATTCCAAGTCAATTCTGACTGATCAAGGTTCAAATTATCTATCAAATTTAATTAAAATATTTTCAAAATATTTTTTTCGATGAGGCAATTGAAAATTACAGTGGTAATGGAATCTTTCAACGATCACAAGCAACACTTAAAGATTATCCTAGGCATTATATTTGTGATATATTATTATAATTATTTCGGTTATAATACCTCCATTTTTGTAAAATTTCTATTGACGTGCGTATATTATAGATTTTAACAATTATTTTAGCTATTCCGTTACGCCGATTTCCCGGCATAACGTAATAGCTCCACTTCCCGGCTGTGTGTTATCGATATAATAACTGTGTGGTTACAAGATATATTACCTGTTTGTCCGTCTCGAATAACTCCATAATAGTTTTGAATACTCAACCAACAAAAAGTAGTGTGGAATTTTAATAGCATAAGTAAATGTTGACTATTATGAGTCACAATTACCGAGTTAAGTGTTTTTAAAGCCAGTTCAAATGTACATATATATATATTGCTTCCGAAAGGATGTGCATAACCGAATCAGTCCACGGTTTCCTACACAACCGAATATACCCAATTTATTCTTTATTCTACACAGAAGGATTAATCCTTTATTCATGACCATTATCCAACGGTAGAGATGGGCGATACTGTATCGATATACCGGAGTATCGATAGTTTGCTTTCAATACTTCGAGGTTTTGTAATCAGTACTACCCGCCCCCGATACTACCGATCCTCGATACTTTTCGTTCAATACTCGAAGTATTGAACACCGTCTCATTATTTGGTGTATGGGTCCAATATCTAGTCGTGTGGCAGTATGCAAAAGCTAAAAATAGATTTCTATTGAAATAAAAATTTATTGTTCTTTATTTCATCTGTTTTTTTAGTTGTTCTTGCGAAATTTCAAATTATTCATTTGCTAAAAAGATATATGAAATCACCCGCTGAGATGCGTTTTCATTTGAAAAAAATTATTAATCAAATGCAAATCTTTTAAGCAAATCGATATTTTGATATTTCTGAACGATAAAATTGTTGCAAATTGTTTTGCAACAGCAACAAAAAACCAATAAGATAATAATTATAATTTCTATGCAATTTCTACACCATATATAATTTTTTTTTAATTTTTTATCCATATGGTTCCAATACTTTTGAGTATCGATACATCTTCCACGGTATATTTGTATCTAAGTACCGAAAGATGCGGATATATTGCAATCAAATATCAATACTTTTCGATTCGGTTCCCATCTCTATCCAACGGAAATATTTCCTGAAATAGTAAAGTTTAAGGATGTTATTGGTACTCGACATAAAACCCCGGCTCCTATTCAAAATTTATTATTTTCAAACGGCAATTTCTCGAAAAATTGAATTACGGAGTCATTTCGAGCGTCACAGCTGTTTATTGTAGTACGCGGCTAATCCGGAAATATTTACAAATTAATATAAGCAAAGTTCAATTACATCAGTTCCAGAACCGAAATATACGTACGAGACGTATATAGACCAACTAAAATTCAAGTTGAACAAGTCTCAAGAAGTAGTTCGAGGAAACTTGATTATATCTAAATTAAAATCTAAGGAATATTACGATAAAAACATAAATGTTTCAGAATACAAAGTAACTAACGTAGAATAGCAAGGAAACTTTCTTTTAATTGTAAAGGGCCATATCAAGTAATAAAAAGTCACGATAACCAAAATGTTACACTTTTCAGACTCCTTCACTATTCCATTGCGTTCAATTTCAAGGTGGTTAAGTGATCAACAGCAGCGGTACGAGAATATTGGATCAGTCAAATTTGAAATTTGGAAACTACGTATCAATTTATACTGAAAAACTAGAGCTTTTATTTAAAACATATGTCAATTCAGTAATGTAATGGGAATGGTTGCTGGAGAATGGACGGACGAGTTGAAGCCTTCTAGGATACGGTGACCCTCATCTGGAGGCAATGCATCCTAGAATGTAGCCAAGTAACTAATGCGGGAGGAGATAACCTCTTGAAAAATCCCCCTAACTCCAAGGGAGTCTGTAGTGTTGTCGTCCCCTCTGCAGGACCCAGGGGTAATTGGGTCGCGAATGGCGTTTTCCTTGGGCGCTTCTGTGGTAGTGGAGGTGGATTGTATGGGAGACCCCAACAGGTTGGCTATACCGACGGTACCCACAACACAACAGTAGCAGCTTTGGGAATTACCTTTCGAAGGAACTGTAGCGGTTATGGAGACTGGCTCGCTTCCACCGGCTGAAACTGCTGTAGCAGTCCTGGAAGAGGGTGCCATTGGCATAATAATAACTAGCACTTCCTCAGGTGCGGCGGTGCAGAGACGGGAGACTCTAACGAGTTGGCTATCTCCGCGATACGTACACCAGCAGAAGATGCAGATTTGCCTTCCAAAGGGTTAGCTGCGGTTAATCCGGAGGGGGTTTCTTGTCCTGGCTCAGGACTAAAGCGTTACGCCCTGGAACCCTTCAATGCCGTAGGCAGAGTAGGGATGAAGGTTGTAATTAACGCATGGACCAAGAAGGAACACTAGAAACGGTGGGAAAACATGGATTTATGCAGATCTGCCTTCCGTAGGGTTAGCTGCGGTTAATCCGGAGGGGGTTCCTTGTCCTGGCTCAGGACTAAAGCGTTACGGCGTGGAACCCTTCAATGTCGTAGACAGTGAAGGGGTGAATGATGTAACTAACGAATGGACCAAGAAGGAACACTGGAGACGGTAGGAAATCATGGATTTATGCAGATAGGCTAGGATTCTAGCAGTCACCCAGGAAACCGAGGCTAGTGGCGACAGTGGGATAGCTGGATACTCAGTTGCCCCCACTAAGGGAGACTGGGAGGGGACGAAAAGGGACCCGGTTATGTGGTCTGTTTCGGCTAATCCCCGGAGAGGTGTTTTTAGTGAGTAAGAATCTCACACTACCGGAAGGGACGGGCTGTCTGGTGTCTTTTGGAAGATTTTCACCTCTCCCGCAAAAAAAAAATAAAAAAATATTTATGGGAATACTAGTTATTCAAGTTCCTATTACTGTAAATAGTCATTACAACTCTCACCTGTTACGCAGTTTAAAGCTGGTTTCGCACAATTTGGATAAAATTAACAAAAAAAATAACCGAAGCGGAATTTCATCCAAATTTAGTTAAATATCCTTCGTTATACTCAATAACCAATAACATTGTATCTGACATTATATTGTTACTTGTCATTTTGAAACTGTTTAAAATGTTCTTGCCTCGGAACTAAATAAAGTAATGTTGAAAATGGCAATTGCTTAGTAAAAATTCATAATAATATTTGTCCCAAAGCGAAAATGCAAATCGACCAAATACATACACGCATTAATATAATTAAAACCTGCAATATCTAGGAGAATTGGAGAATTGGATATCCCAACAATTTAAAGAAAACGTACCGTTCCTTGCCCGACATAGGTTATAACTTATCCAATTAGGTATTACTAATAATTTTCTTTTCACCCTTGTTTTCTTATTCTGCAAAAATTGATTTTGCAAAATTTTGCTTTTCATAAAGAGGAGGTGTTATGTACCCCAAATTCCTCGATACACGTGACTTTATCCCAAATCCAATACACCTTCCCGTCAAGCATTGCAAAAATAAATTATTCTTCACCTTCTATTTCCACATCTTCCATTTTACATGCGCGCCGTAGAATTCTGCTTACCTACCAAGTTGCCAAATTCTCGCAATTGTAATGTGAGACATTGCTTCCTACCCAAGACACGTACCTCTCCCATAATATGAACATGCCTTTAGGCTACGAACATTCTTACGTGAATGTGACTTTGCGTCTCTGAGGTTGGTCGCCCTGTTTTCTGCCACGAGATGAATTGACACTTCCGACAAGAAGGAAGACATCATTACGTGACAGCAGGCAGAGGCACCACATCTACAGAGGTAGGTATTCATTAATTACCATCATATTCAAGATTTATCCAAGTCACCGCCACTTGGATAAATCACTAAACCATTAATTGTTACAGAGAGCCAGTGAATCTATACAAAAGCGGTGATATTTTTATCGCTCGTTCTGGAAATAAAAGTTGACTGGCGTATCTACTCGTCACGATTGCCTCAAGCTCCCAATTTCATCCCATGTGATAGGGATGAACTGCTATTGTGAAAAGCATAACCACTCCAGCGTCACTTTTCCCTAAAGAGGTGGCCTATCTGAAAATCCAACCAAAGAAGCTGGGAAATACATTGCACATCTCCGAACTTTGATGTCTAAACACGGTTTTACCGGGGAAGTTCCAATAAGGCTGGGATAGTCCTAGTGTTAATTGTGGTTGGAGGAGAAGAAAGAAAAAGGAACACCGCAACGTAGATCTGTTCACCCATATGTGGAAGTGCTGGTTAAGTTCGTCGCTGCTACACAGGGAAATATACTCAAAACTGGCCAGCCTCTGCCACCAATTTTAAGTACCTCCCGTTTTATCGGCCCTTAATATCACGGAAGAATTGCAACTGGGGGAAATCGCTTGGCTTAATCCTTCAGCCCTCAAACATTACAGCCATCAAGCATATAAATAGCTCGGATTAGACGAGTAAGTACAAACCCAAAATAAAATTCTTTTTGTTGCTGTAAAATTGATTAGACGATTCAAGCAACTGTCCGAGATGTAATAGTTTTCATCAGTAGTGATAATCTTAATGGTATAAGCCGTGTTTTGCCAAATATCTTTAGTCAAATATTGAATGTTAATACACCCAATTTTATACATACACATAACGTCAAGTCCGTCAATTGTCCTCTAGTAGGATTGTAAACAAAAGTAAGGACAGATGGACCATTTATTTCCGGTTGAAAATCTATTTGCGGTCAGCTACAGTGCTGTTAGGCACTCTCTTACGGAACGTCCTAAACGCCTCGCTGTGGAAGCTTGCGGATTATTTATGCCAGTAATTAGTAAATAAGTCAACATCGAGGTCTCTTAAATTGATAATCAATTTCATTTTGTTAATTAAAGACAAATGTTTTTTTTGAAAGCTATGTAAACCTAAAGACAAGTCATAAATCCTTTGGATCGGGTGAAAAAGATTGTTTCAATCAAGTTTTTTTGTCTTAATAGTTGATTAAACAAAAAGGTGGTTAAGATACTTTTAGAGTCACCTATATATTATATATTTGCTTTTATATTACTAGATATATGTTTGCGTTTTATACTACTAGATATATATTTGCTTTTATATTACTATATATATATTTGCTTTTATATTATTATATATATATTTGCTTAGATCCTATAAAGATAATTTTTGTTTGAAAAACGTCTCTTCTCATTAGTTACTTCAGGATTGTATCAAACGTATACTCTGAAACAAAAGAAAGAACAAATATATATATATATATATATATATATATATATATATATATATATATATATATATATATATATATATATATATAATATATCGGCTCAATGAACCGAAATCCTTCTTACGATATTAGTTAACGAGATAAAGTTCGTGATTAAGATTAAAAGATCTTTTATTCTTGTGAAGTTTCACGGCCTCCTAACAGTAAACTCATCGCATTTGAGTAACCATAATATAGTAGATCCGAACAGTAACTGTTGTGCCCAATGAGCTTGATATCCCGTTAGTAACATATAAGAGACAATCAATATTTGCTGTAATAGATGCTGAGGAGAAGAGAATTACTTTAGTATTAAGATAAAATCGTATCAGGAAACTTTTTAGGACAGTTGTATAACGCATAGAATTATTTGTACGGAATAAGAATTATAATGAAAAAAATAGGATACTATTATTATTGACCTCCTTTGTCAAAGTAAACGCCACAATCATGTGATTAAGTTGTAATTCTTTTAAGTTATCAATAAGCCATCATTCATGTTTAGTATTATATTAGATTTCTTGGTTAATATTATATGAACTCTATAATTATGCATTGAATTTCGTCTTTTGATTTCAGGAAACCCATGGAGCTTCTTCTCTCTCTATCCTTCCCTCTTTTGTTCCTTCCTCATGTTTTAAATTTGCTTGATTTTATTTAATTAGATTTTTTTTCAGCACCCTTTTCAGGTTGGGCCTACACCTTAGCCAGGTGTTGGTATAGTGGTGGGTTAGTGACCTGAACTATCGCTATGGGGGTAATTTTTCTTTTGTTTGTATGATCAAGATAGTTCAGGGCGGCTAGGAACAACTGGTGACACCAGACCTGTTGTTCCTCCTTCGAGTTCTGCTTTCTCGTTTTTTTTTTGCTTTCCGTGGCAGACCTGAAGAAAGGATACCACAACCTTTCTTCGCCACAGGCACGCGAACTTCTGTTTGCGATGTGTGATTAGATGTCCAAGAACCCCGACCCCATACCGACGAGCTAGGACGTGCTGCCAGCTAGCGCGTGCCACTTGGATATCTCGCGGCAACTTCACGTTGCACATACCGCGCACACATTTACGCATTACATGGCGCCCAACGAGAAGCACGTCTTCCCTAGGGAAGACACTCCAGCATCTTGTGGAGGCTTTGCGCCTCTGAAGAGATGGCTTGTCAGCTTAGGCTGATCTGCTAGTCCTTCTCGGGCTTAGGCGATATTTAGCCTGAACGGCAGTCATCTCGACCTTTTTATTTTTTTTTAAAGCACCTTCGAGGTCTAGTGCCTCTGTCCTGACATGTCTAAGAGTGTCCATAGGCATGTCAGCTTTTAGCAATAGGGACACACGTTAGCCAACTCTGCTCTGTCCTCGGCATGAGAGAACTGATGCTCGGGATTAGTGCGTATGTCCTTAGCGATGTCCGATGTTGCACTGACATGCCTAATCTTCGGGATCATTATTGTCTCATGTCGTAGGAAGCTGAGTGAGTCAGACGAAGACCTGACCGTAGCAGTGGCTGGTGTGTCACGCCACTAATCGAGTACCATATACGATCTCGATGTCGTTTTGAGTATGGTTAGTGGAAGTGCTCACTGAGCTTGCTTAGGTTCAGGGTTTCTCCTAGCTTCGGAGGCAGGACAGAAGTTGTGGGCCTTGGGGAACATTCTTGTTCTCCTATTTGAGTTATCTTAATACATTTTTTTATCCATTTCCTTAAGACTTTCTTTGGTGAATCAAAGAACTTGTATTTTATTATTCGTTTCTTAAAACCCCCCCCCCCCCTCTCTTCCTTCGATTTTCTTTGATATTTTTTTGTTTTCTTTTCTTTGGATTTTGTTTTTGTGTTTGTTTCCATTCCTCCTACCTTCTCCCACCCTCCCTCATCCCTAGCAAGATGGAGAAGAAGCTTCTGGGGGAACCTGGAGTTATTTTGATCGATTTTTTTTGATTTCTTTGATTTTTTTTTGTTTCCGGTTAGGTTAAAATTTTTTTTTCTTTCTGAATTTTTTTTTGAGTTTTTTATTAATTTTTTTTAATTCTGATTTTTGCCTGATTAAGTTTTATTCAGTTTTGCTTATGGTTTTTTTGAATTTTGTTCTCATACTTACCTTTTTGTTTATCATATCTCTGATTTTTTTTTGTCCTTTTATTTCTTTCTTTGAGTTCTTTCTTTTGCTACCTGCAACCTTGAGTTTGAGCGACGACCTTTTCTTTTGAATTTTTGTTTTCCGCGCTCAAATTTGATTTTGTGTTGCGATATTTTTTTTTATTTTCTTTTGCCGCCCGTAGACTTGGTCTTAGGCTACGGCCTTAGGAGCTGAGACTCCCGCACTGATTGCTGAGACCCTCAGTCTCCCTGATTATAAGTTTTTTATTAAACCTTTGGAGTTGTTACTCCCGCACTAATTGCCGAGACCTTCAGTCTCTTTTGTCTGAAATCTCCGTTGATATAAGCGGCGATATAGCCGAAATAAAATTCTGAATACAGTTTGATTTTTCTTTTGAAATGTTTCGATCTCCGGTCTGTAAGGCAGCCACTACTTCCGAAACTCAAGGTGCCAAGCCTAAACAGGTACAAGCTCCGCCCACGCCTCCAAGAACGAGGAGTAAGGCGAAACAAGCCCTTGACCGAACATATGCCTTCCCAAAAATGTCCTCAGGCTCAGTTCCAGGGGGTACAGCTGTGTTGCAGCCAGACATGTCAAAACCTCCTCCAGTTTTCCACTCCAGCAGACAGTCAGCCTGCCAAGAAAGGTTTTCTGATCAGTCTGTGAGCCGTGCTCAGCAGATCTTCGGATCAAGCCAGTCACTGGACGGAGCCTGGTCTTTTCTTCCACCCGAGCGGGCTCAGGCGGTAGAAGACCTACGCCGACTTGAGATTATCGGACGCCCTTCGGTAGGTCCACACAGTACAGAGCAGTCGCAAAAGTCCGGGGATGTAAACCAACTTCGTCTCTCCCCTCTTCCAGCTGGAGAGCATCACCACCCGACAAAGGCAGTAGTTACGACTGATCAGCTGGCAACCCACATGGCAGATCTCAAGAGTGAGTTGCTGGGGTTATTTAGGACAAACCTGGCCCAATCCTTATTGGAAAGGTCAGGTGCAGCCCGTAGCTCGACTGAAGCCGACTACGCGTGTGCAGCTCCTGCGGCAAATCCTCATTACTTCGAGAGGAACTCAGTCCCATTCGAGCGAGAAACATCCAGAGACCGCCTACACAATGATGATACGCGAAGGCAACCCCATGTTTACGAACGAGCGGGCTCTCAGGCACACTCGCCTAGGCAGAGGCCCGGTGCTAAAGCTGTTGCATACCAGCCTAGACGCCCGTCTATTGTAGCTTCATGGGGGATTCACTTTTCAGGCCTTAATCCTGTTTTCTCGGTGGATGATTTCCTGTTCAGGTTAGAGAGGTTGGCTACCAGCTCTCGCGTGGCGAACGAAGAGCTCTGTGCAAACATACATCTTTTGCTCAAGGAAGAAGCCGAACAATGGTTCTGGAACCAGTTCTGTCGCGCCTCTCCGAACTTTGACTGGGAGCTATTTAGGGCTCGCATCAGGCAAGAGTTCGGTTCGGCCGAAACAGATCTCGACCTGATGCGGACTCTGATGGAACTCCGTCAGAGTTCGGAGAGCTGCGACAGCTACCTCCGTAAGGCCTGGGCGATTGTGGGGCGCATGAGGGTGCCACCACGTGAAGCAGATATAGTACAAATAGTCCGAGATAATTTACACCCCAGGATAGGTCAGCAGTTTTCAACTGCTATTATCAGATCCATGGATCAATTGCAAAATTTATGTCGTATGGCCGAACGTTGGCTACAACGCCGTGACATGTACCGGAGAACTGCAAGACCAGATGTCCATGAGCTGGACGGTGACGCAGCCCAAGTTGCATCGGATTTCTCTGGTTTCCCTGAGGCGGGAACGGAAGAAGTGAGGCGCACCCCAGACGCGGCAAGTCGTGTGGCTTGTAGGAACTGTGGTGTAGTGGGACGCTCATTCCACTCCTGCAGTGATACCACCACTTACTCCTGTGGGGTGGATGAAGTGAGGCGCACCCCTGAAGCTGCCGGTCGCATGACTTGCTGGAACTGCGGCGTAGTGGGACACTCATTCCATTCCTGTCCCAGTGAGACCAGGAGACTCTTTTGCTACACCTGTGGTCAGCCAGGAGTAGTGTCACCTAAGTGCTCCCGGTGTAACCCGGAAAACGCCAGGGCCAGTGGTCGACACAGGGGACCCCACTCGCCGAAAATGATCAGCAAGGCGACTTCGACGACACCCTGAATTACCCTACATTGTCTCAACATACCCAGACTGATCCCACTCATAAAGAGAGTACCACCCAGACAGATCCTTTCTGCCTCATGCGAGGAATGTCCTTGCATGAGAGGCAACTTAATTATAACCGAGTAAGAGCTCGCATTTTTGCTGAGGAAGTGAGACTTCCTCTCAATCGAAAAAGACGACGATGGAAGATATTTAGAGAGAGAAAACGCGTATTGAAAAAATCTCGACAGTCGTTGGTCTCGACGGTTATCACTAGTCAAGACGACGGTCGACCTTATGTAAGAGTACAGATGGGCAACGAGTCCATCTTGGGTTTGCTCGATAGCGGTGCCAGTGTGAGTTGCTTGGGACAAGGAGCCCTAGAGTTTGTCCAGCGCTCAGGCTTAAAACTGTCCGCATTGTCAGCCTCAGTCCGTACCGCCGACGGTACTAGCCAGTCCGTCCCCGGCACTATAAGAGCTGCAATTACCTTTCGAGGACAGACTGAAATCCTCACCCTGTTTGTAGTGCCTGGCCTAAGCCAACAATTGTATTTGGGCGTAGATTTCTGGCGAGCCTTTCAACTCGCACCAAACATCATTTCCTCTCTCGACGTACAGTCTTCTTCTTCGGTTGAGACGAACTTTCACTCCCTGAATAAGTCAGACAGAACAAAACTAGACACAGTCATTGCCCAATTCCCCTCATTTACAGCTCTAGGTTTGGGAAAGACCCACCTAGAAGAGCATGTTATTGATACTGGCGACACTTTGCCAATAAAGCAGAAGCACTATCCCATTTCTCCAGCAATCCAAAAGCTGATGTATGAAGAATTGGACCGAATGTTGGAGTTAGGGGTAATTGAAGAGTCCAACAGTCCTTGGAATTCTCCAGTCGTACTCGTACGTAAACCTGGGAAGGTCAGGCTCTGTTTGGACTCTCGCAAGGTGAACCTAGTTACTAAAAAGGACGCCTACCCCTTGCCTCACATCGATGGATTGCTTGGTCGACTGCAGGATACGCACTTCATTTCCTCCATCGATTTGAAGGACGCGTTTTGGCAGATCCCTTTAGAGAAGCAGTCAAGGGAGAAAACTGCTTTTACAGTGCCCGGCAGGCCATTGTATCAATATACTGTCATGCCTTTCGGATTGTGCAATGCCCCTCAAAGAATGTGTCGATTAATGGACAAAATAATACCAGGTCGGTTGCGCGAACACGTTTTTGTGTACTTGGACGATCTATTAGTCGTATCACCTGACTTTGATTCCCATCTGAAAACATTACGAGAAGTAGCCGATTGTCTGCGCAATGCTAAATTGACGATTAACGTCGAGAAAAGCCGCTTTTGCGTCAAGCAAGTCCGCTACTTGGGTTTCATGATTGGAGATGGAACCCTGAAAACTGACCCCGAGAAAGTAGCAGCGGTGGCAGATTTCCCTATACCCCGCTCTGCCAAACAAATCCGTAGATTTCTCGGAATGACGGGTTGGTACCAGAGATTCATCCCCAGTTATGCAACCCTAGCAGCTCCTATTACGGACTGCTTAAAGAAGAGCAAAAGCTTCTCCTGGACAGAAGAAGCGCAGCAGGCTTTTCAAAATCTAAAACGAGCTATGTGCAGCGCACCAATCTTAACGACACCTGACTTCTCTAAGAAGTTCTACATTCAATGCGATGCTAGTACATCTGGTGTTGGCAGCGTGCTGTTCCAAGTCGATGACTCAGGTGCGGAAAGACCCATAGCTTACATGTCCAAAAAGTTAAATCCAGCGCAGCGCAATTACAGCATTACGGAACTCGAATGCTATGCGGCTGTGCTGAGTGTAAAAAAATTCAGAGCTTACGTTGAAGGACACCCATTTACCATCATCACGGATCATGCAAGTCTGAAGTGGTTGATGAGTCACTCCGATCTCTCCGGACGATTGGCTCGATGGAGTTTAAGGCTGCAGGCTTTTGACTTCCAGATCGAGCATCGTAAGGGTTCGCAGAATGTGGTCCCTGACACCTTGTCTCGAGCACACACTGAAACGGCAGAGAAGTTGAAAGTATGTGCAGTCGACGTAGACTTAAACTCGCCATACTTCTCCATGGAAGAGTATGAGCAGTTGAAATCGGCTGTGCTTGCTAACCCGACACAACTCCCTGATCTTTGTGTCTCGGACGGCTACGTATACAAGAGGACCCAACCCCGAAACGGTGATTCGATACAGGAGGACTTAGCCTGGAAGCTTTGGATACCATCGGGACTGGTGGAAGGTTTGATCCGTGAGGCCCATGAGTCACCTCAGTCAGCGCATGGAGGCTTTCACAAAACATTAGCCAGACTCCGCGAGAAATACTACTGGCCCTGCATGGTAACACATGTACGTGCATACGTAACAAGTTGTCCAGTGTGCAAAGAGACGAAAGCACCTAACACCATTTTGCGACCGCCTATGGGCAAGCCACTGGAAGCACAACGTCCCTTCCAGTTTCTCTATATCGACTTCCTCGGACCTTATCCTCGCACCAAACGTGGAAACACGGTAATTTTTGTTGTACTCGACGGCTTTACTAAATTTGTTTTGATCAAACCTATGCGTGCTGAGCGAACAGATCTAGTCAATGCTTTCTTGGAGAAAGATGTCTTGTCTGTCTTCGGAGTCCCCGAGACGATCTTCTCTGACAATGGCAGACAGTTCGTCTCCAATAAATTCCAGAAGCTGCTGACTGAATATGGTATTAACCATGTAAAGACTGCCAAATATTCTCCCCACCCTAACGCTTCGGAACGAGTGAATAGGTCCATCCTGTCAGCCATCCGTGCATACTTGCAAGATGATCATAGTGCATGGGACTTACACCTCCCCGCCATAGGAAGCGCGTTACGCACTTCGGTACACCAGTCTATTGGCATGGACCCGTAATATGCTCTCTTTGGTCACCACATGGTACAGCATGGCTCAGCCTATCCAATCCTGCGACAGCTAAACCAGCTGAAAACTGGTGATATATCTATGTTACCTAGTACAGACCGTCTCCAGTTGATTCGTTCTCGGTTGTCAGACCACCTCCAGCGTGCACACGAAAAGCATGAGAAGGCCTACAATACTCGCTGTCGTGACGTTACATACACCCCCGGTCAGGAAGTGTACTGTAGAGTTTTTATTCAGAGCGACATGCAGAAAGGCATTAGTGCTAAATTGGCTAACAAATTCCACAAAGCCAGAATTGCCAAGCGCGTCGGACAAAGTCTGTATCAGTTGGAAGATATGCAAGGCAAGTTCCTAGGAACTTTTCACGCCAAAGACATCAGGCAGTGAAGGTCATCCGATATAGACAGTCCAATTTTATAAGTCCGTCCGTCCGAATTTTGTTGTTAGTCCGTCCGTCCGCGTCCTAGACAGGAATGCCCGGCTCAGTCGGTAGAGCATGAGACTTACTTTCAGGGTCGTGGTCGTGCCACACGTTGTTTCAATCAAGCAGTGAAAAAGATCTGAACTCTCCAGCTTCTCATTAGAGCTTGGAGGGGGAAGATTTGACTCTCTGTTCGAGGTGAAAGTGACCGGTTATCCTTCTTCCTCTCATTAGGGAATGAAGTGGTACCGGTAACTGACACGGCAGCGTGCCAGCGCCAGATCCTGGGGTAATCCTGTGCCGCGGATGAGTCCAAGTAGATCCTGTCTCACTCTTTTCAGCTCCTCTCTCATCGGATCGCTAGAGCTACAGGCCTTGAAAGAGAGACCTGTGTTGTAATGTGAGACATTGCTTCCTACCCAAGACACGTACCTCTCCCATAATATGAACATGCCTTTAGGCTACGAACATTCTTACGTGAATGTGACTTTGCGTCTCTGAGGTTGGTCGCCCTGTTTTCTGCCACGAGATGAATTGACACTTCCGACAAGAAGGAAGACATCATTACGTGACAGCAGGCAGAGGCACCACATCTACAGAGGTAGGTATTCATTAATTACCATCATATTCAAGATTTATCCAAGTCACCGCCACTTGGATAAATCACTAAACCATTAATTGTTACAGAGAGCCAGTGAATCTATACAAAAGCGGTGATATTTTTATCGCTCGTTCTGGAAATAAAAGTTGACTGGCGTATCTACTCGTCACGATTGCCTCAAGCTCCCAATTTCATCCCATGTGATAGGGATGAACTGCTATTGTGAAAAGCATAACCACTCCAACGTCACTTTTCCCTAAAGAGGTGGCCTATCTGAAAATCCAACCAAAGAAGCTGGGAAATACATTGCACATCTCCGAACTTTGATGTCTAAAGACGGTTTTACCGGGGAAGTTCCAATAAGGCGGGGATAGTCCTAGTGTTAATTGTGGTTGGAGGAGAAGAAAGAAAAAGGAACACCGCAACGTAGATCTGTTCACCCATATGTGGAAGTGCTGGTTAAGTTCGTCGCTGCTACACAGGGAAATATACTCAAAACTGGCCAGCCTCTGCCACCAATTTTAAGTACCTCCCGTTTTATCGGCCCTTAATATCACGGAAGAATTGCAACTGGGGGAAATCGCTTGGCTTAATCCTTCAGCCCTCAAACATTACAGCCATCAAGCATATAAATAGCTCGGATTAGACGAGTAAGTACAAACCCAAAATAAAATTCTTTTTGTTGCTGTAAAATTGATTAGACGATTCAAGCAACTGTCCGAGATGTAATAGTTTTCATCAGTAGTGATAATCTTAATGGTATAAGCCGTGTTTTGCCAAATATCTTTAGTCAAATATTGAATGTTAATACACCCAATTTTATACATACACATAACGTCAAGTCCGTCAATTGTCCTCTAGTAGGATTGTAAACAAAAGTAAGGACAGATGGACCATTTATTTCCGGTTGAAAATCTATTTGCGGTCAGCTACAGTGCTGTTAGGCACTCTCTTACGGAACGTCCTAAACGCCTCGCTGTGGAAGCTTGCGGATTATTTATGCCAGTAATTAGTAAATTAGTCAACATCGAGGTCTCTTAAATTGATAATCAATTTCATTTTGTTAATTAAAGACAAATGTTTTTTTTGAAAGCTATGTAAACCTAAAGACAAGTCATAAATCCTTTGGATCGGGTGAAAAAGATTGTTTCAATCAAGTTTTTTTGTCTTAATAGTTGATTAAACAAAAAGGTGGTTAAGATACTTTTAGAGTCACCTATATATTATATATTTGCTTTTATATTACTAGATATATGTTTGCGTTTTATACTACTAGATATATATTTGCTTTTATATTACTATATATATATTTGCTTTTATATTATTATATATATATTTGCTTAGATGCTATAAAGATAATTTTTGTTTGAAAAACGTCTCTTCTCATTAGTTACTTCAGGATTGTATCAAACGTATACTCTGAAACAAAAGAAAGAACAAATATATATATATATATATATATATATATATATATATATATATATATATATATATATATATATATATATATATATATATATAATATATCGGCTCAATGAACCGAAATCCTTCTTACGATATTAGTTAACGAGATAAAGTTCGTGATTAAGATTAAAAGATCTTTTATTCTTGTGAAGTTTCACGGCCTCCTAACAGTAGACTCATCGCATTTGAGTAACCATAATATAGTAGATCCGAACAGTAACTGTTGTGCCCAATGAGCTTGATATCCCGTTAGTAACATATAAGAGACAATCAATATTTGCTGTAATAGATGCTGAGGAGAAGAGAATTACTTTAGTATTAAGGTAAAATCGTATCAGGAAACTTTTTAGGACAGTTGTATAACGCATAGAATTATTTGTACGGAATAAGAATTATAATGAAAAAAATAGGATACTATTATTATTGACCTCCTTTGTCAAAGTAAACGCCACAATCATGTGATTAAGTTGTAATTCTTTTAAGTTATCAATAAGCCATCATTCATGTTTAGTATTATATTAGATTTCTTGGTTAATATTATATGAACTCTATAATTATGCATTGAATTTCGTCTTTTGATTTCAGGAAACCCATGGAGCTTCTTCTCTCTCTATCCTTTCCTCTTTTGTTCCTTCCTCATGTTTTAACTTTGCTTGATTTTATTTAATTAGATTTTTTTTTCAGCACCCTTTTCAGGTTGGGCCTACACCTTAGCCAGGTGTAGGTATAGTGGTGGGTTAGTGACCTGAACTATCGCTATGGGGGTAATTTTTCTTTTGTTTGTATGATCAAGATAGTTCAGGGCGGCTAGGAACAACTGGTGACACCAGACCTGTTGTTCCTCCTTCGAGTTCTGCTTTCTCGTTTTTTTTTTGCTTTCCGTGGCAGACCTGAAGAAAGGATACCACAACCTTTCTTCGCCACAGGCACGCGAACTTCTGTTTGCGATGTGTGATTAGATGTCCAAGAACCCCGACCCCATACCGACGAGCTAGGACGTGCTGCCAGCTAGCGCGTGTCACTTGGACATCTCGCGGCAACTTCACGTTGCACATACCGCGCACACATTTACGCATTACACAATAAACGCTGACTTCTATCATTTCACGGCTTTGTAAGAAATCTTGAATGCAAGCTAACTTTTGTAAAGTTAGCGCGAATTCTAAATTTTGTTCGAGATAAGAACAGATGTAAAAAAAAGTTTAGTTCAAATGAAGTGAAATATATCATTTTATTGTGAGATCTGTTTTATTAAAAATTGCTCAACAATCTATCCCACAACAATTCGAATATTTATTACTTAAAAATGAAACGGTTAAAAATTAGTATGATTATTCAATCATTCAATTTTCAGGTATAAAACTTTTTTTTAAATACTTACCCAATTGGCGAGTTTCCCTGACTGATAAAAGGATCATCATTGGCATCGAAGAAATCATCTTCTCCCTCTGAACTTGAATAGGATGTTTCCGGCACAACCAAAGATATTACTGGTGTTGCCGCTATGAAAAGTAAAAATGAAAGAATTTAAATAGGTAAATTAGGTAACGTGAACGTTTTGTCTTAGGTATTTTATAATACAAAATGCACACAATATATATATACAGCGGTGGCGAGCTAATTAACACAGCCATAAGGATATGCAATGTACTGCCTTGTTCTATAACACAATGTACTTTTCAATATATATATATATATATATATATATATATATTGTATGAGAAGCTATCCCTCTATCCCCCCTACCAGCTATACGGGTTTCAAAAATTTTTATGTTAAAAAACCTGTCTTACATTGTAACGTATATCTTCTAAACTTCTAGTGCTAATCTCCCTGTTGACAGGTAACACATTGGTGCTAAAGATGGTATATTTTTGTTACTGCTAATACTTTAAAAAAACTGATTTTCAAACTTAAATTTTCGGAAAAAAAATCATGTTTTTTATTTCAAAGGAAAATATCCTGAAAAATTGCCCTACTTTTTTATTTTTTGGTTTAAAAAGTGGCTAATGTGTTCTGTTTCGATGGAGACTTGAAGAAAACAAAAATCTTTTTCCAGTCTCAAGTTACATCACCTGCCTTCCTAAGAAAAAATTCTACCTGGCTCCTAAATTGTTTTGTTTGTTTGGTTTGCAATAACCCTAATTTGAATGGATTAGTAGATCTGATAGTAAAACGCATACTGTAGGTCATAAAATATTATAATTATTTTATAAACATTTGCACGGCATGATTGTAATGCTTTTTTGTACTTGTAATGGAAATCCTATGATCTCCAGATGTGAAACGCAGTGCCATTTTTAATAGTACGTAATATTTCAAAGTGAGAAGTCGTTTTGATAGGTGTACAAGTATGAAATGAGGATTCTAGAAAACAAATTGTGCACCAATGCAGCGTGTAGTATGAATATGTGATATATATGGCATTTTGTTGTGCCATCGACAACTGTCAAACGCGCATAAGTTATAACTTAAAAAGTGTTTGCATAGTATTGTTTTGCTATCTTTAATATGTCGAAATGTGCCAAATAAAGAGTATTCGCGGACAGCATTAATTTTTTGTTTTCATTTGAAGAAAACTGCTGCTGAATCATACCAATTGCTTCGTTTTTGCATCCCATTGTTACTGGGGATAAAAAGTGGATATATTTTGACCATCCACATCGACCGCAAGACGGAATCGCTTTGTGTTTGGTGGAAACAGAGGGGTGTAGTCTTCTATAAGCTCCTCAAACCTGATGAAACGGTTAGGGGCCGTTCAAGTATTACGTAACGAAATACTGACTGCAGATGCATGAAAATAATCGTATGTCAGATGATAATAATATAGGTAGGGCAGATGAATTGATGAGAAACAGTACCCAATAGGGAATTTCTGTCTGTCAGGAAATAAGTTCTAATTTTAATTTTGCAAACTGTGCGACAGTTAATAGTCATAATATATCTTTGAGTAATGGTTTAGAATTTAAGCATATTAAAATTTTATCTTACAATGTAGCTGGATTACGCAGTAAATTAATTTTTCCAGGCTTTTTTAATTACATTAGAGATTTTGATATTATTTGCTTTCTTGAAACCCATATTACCGAACAAAGTTACAATACTTTTGAAAAATACTTTGGTGAATATATACTGTGTTGGGTCAGTGCAACAAGGTCTTCTCGGTTTGGGAGAGCCAGTGGAGGATGGGTGATGGGAATTAAGAAGAATCTTATAACTAAAAAACTGTGCAAATATCTATGGCTTAATAATTACCCCTATATTGAGCTGAAGTTGAACTACCACTCTGTCTTCCTTGTACCTGCTTATATTAATTGCAATAACTGCGAAAATGATTTTAGTTGTTTTACGGAAATTGTAAATGAACTTAGCTGTTTGGACATTGTTATTCTTGGAGACTTTAATGTCAGAATTGGCCAGCTCCAATTATTACCACAAGAACTTGATTGGGGTGCACATATAAGGAATTTGAGAACTTCTGAGGATATAATAGTTAACAATAAAGGTAGAAGGTTTCTTGAACTTTGTGATGATTGCGGGCTATTAATTCTAAATGGTAGAACTACAGGGGACTTTAATGGGAGATTCACTTTCGCTGGTGCTCAGGGTACCTCAGTTAATGATATAGTTGCGCTCTCATATAATTTAACCACATATGTAGATATGTTTAGAGTAGACGATCAAATTTTTTCGGACCATTTTCCGGTATGTTTATTTCTTAAAGTGACAGATTTGGATTCTAGCGGACAAGAAAAACCAATGGCATTACTACCGAAGCTTATTTGGAAATTTGGGGACGCTGAGAAATATACGGAAAATGTAAACAATTTGTGCGACCAAATGCCCTTAGGCGTTTCTGAGAACTCGCTAAATCTGCTAATAGACGTTATTAAAGGGTCAGTAAAACCAACTTGCACTAAAAACTTAGCATATAAGCAAAAGTGGTTTGATAGTGATTGCCTACGTATGCGAAAGTTATCATTTAAATGGCTTAATGTATTTCGTAGAACAAACTCTGAATTTGCACGTATTAATTATTTAAATTTTAATAAGAATGATAAAGAATTGTGTCAAAATAAGAAAAAAACATATTACGACAGTCTTGCTCACAAATTAGGATCAGCTTAAGACTCCAAAATCTGGTGGCGATTGGCAAAGGAATTGCGTGGAAGTAGGTTTCAAATCAGCACTGTTCTTAATAATAGCCTTTTTAAAAATTATTTTCAATCTCTGCTAACGCCACCTGAAAATAATCTCTCTGTGTTATACTCTGCACCTGATTACTATGATTCCATACTTGATAGTCAGTTTGACATGGGCGAATTGCGGGCAGTATTGATTAGTGTGAAATCGTTTAAGGAAGGTCCAGTAAAACAAGAGTATTTTTACAACTATTATATTTACGATGTTCTCGAGTTGAATTCTAGGTGATAACTAACTACATGATAACTTCTGCAATACTCTATGATAATTCATTACGTTAGAGTAATCATATGATTGTGTGAGTGACACTACGACTAATACGGAGAAGAGAAATTGAGAGACTAAATAATTACATTCAAACATTTATATTTTCAACATCCTGCCCGGGCGGAAGATGATCTGTAGGATGCAGCTCCAAAGGATAGATGAATTGAACCGGACGTCGCAGCTTTATTCCGTTGGGCAGCCTTAGTTGACACGCGCGAATTTTTCCATCGCGTCCCGGGTAAACTTCCTCGATGATGGCCAATTTCCATAAGATCCTAGGCAGGGAATCGTCCTTTAGAAGAACTACCTCGTTTCTTTCGAATTTCGTTGAAGCATATGGCTTACTATGATGCAGCGACCGCAGTTGCAACAAATACTCCGTCTTCCAACGATTCCAAAAGAAGTTCAGCGATTTCAACCGTACTTTCCACAGCTCATGAATTTGTTTATTATCTGCCGATAATGAAGCTTCAATGACGGTTTCTGATGATGCAGCAATAGAAGAAAATCCCAGCAAAAAGTGCGATGGGGTCAAAGGCGAAAGTTCGGTCGGATCGTTTGATACATAAGTCAGCGGTCTTGAATTGACGACGTATTCAGCTTCGACTAACAGCGTCTGGAGCTCTTCACAATTTAAAGTAGCACGAGCGATCGTTATTTTAAGTACATCTTTTACGCTTCTTACCAGCCTTTCGTAGAATCCACCCCACCAAGGCGCTCTCTCCACTATAAACTTCCATTTAATTCCTTCGTTGCTGAGAAATCCTTGTACTGTTTCGTTCTTTATAATTTTAGTGAGCTCTATGAGTTCCTTCGCTGCGCGTTTAAACGTTTTTGCGTTGTCTGAGTAGATAGTCCTGGGCTTGCCTCTTCTTGCAATAAAGCGCCTAATTGCCAATAAGCAGGATTTAGTCGATAAGTCTGTTACTAATTCTAAATGAACTGCCCGTATAGTCCCACAAGTAAGAAGCAAAATGTATACCTTCTTTGTCGCTTTATCTGCCACACTTTCTCTCACATATAACGGTCCTGCAAAATCAAGGCCAGTAGTGTAGAAGGGTCGCACAGCTTGCATTCTATCACTTGGGAGAATTCCTAATGGTTGGGATGCAGGCTTAACCTTCAAGCGCTTGCAAACAATGCATTTGTTGATGATAGACTTAACTAGTTGTCTAGCTCGAAAAATCCAAAATTGTTTCCGAACTTCAACCAGAACTGTATTCGTTCCACTGTGCATCATCCGCTGATGAACATCTTTAATAATTAGCTCGCTAACTGCGGATCGGCTGGGTAATATGACGGGGCGAATGCTGTATTCTTTGAGGTCATCCTGTGTCGAGGGTAATCGGCTATTCACTCGCATAATTCCATTTTCGTCTATGATTGGATTTAACGTTAAAATGATAGACGACTTGGCGATTGATTTTCCTTCTAGCAGGGCGGAAATCTCTTGATCAAACTGTGCGCGTTGTGCATATCGTAACCAGTATTTCTCAGCTCTTTCTAAATCGTCTGCTGAAAGAAAAGCGTGTCCTTGACTAGATTTTTTTCTTAACTTATCGATGAAGCGCAAACAGTATCCGGTTACGCGAAGCAGCTTCTTCCAGCTGCTGAAAAGTTCAACTGGAAGCAGAGGGTCATTAGGAAACGATCTTGTATAATCCGCAGCAATTTTTAAAGCAATTACAGCTTCCGATAACGGTGAGGGCAATTCGGTCTGAGGCCAACTATCACTATTATTCGATAGCCAATCAGGTCCATGTATCCAAACCTTCGAGCATAAGAGAGTTCTCGCTGACACGCCTCTCGTTAATAAATCTGCCGGGTTTTCTTTTCCCGGACAGTGTCGCCACGTGAAGTTCTCTGTCAATTTCCTAATTTCCTTTACTCGATTGACAACATATGGTTTCCATTTACTAATATCGACTATCCAATGTAGCGTTATTTTTGAATCGGTCCACAAAATAATTCGTTTAAAGGATATTGTACACTCTTTAAGGATATAACTCAAAAGACGAGCCGCAATCAGCGCAGCTGTGAGTTCTAACTTTGGGAGGGTTAGCTCTTTGGAACCACAAAGCTTTAAGGCATTAAATTTGTTCCCGTCAGCAGCTGATCATTAACTGATTGACAGTTTTCAGCATGAGCTGAAGCATCGAAGACTATCCGCAGTTTTGACGTAGTTTTCTCAGCCCGATAGACCGCTCTGTGCGGTAAATAGTAACAGCGATTTTCCGTAAATTCTTCAACAACCTTTTCCGCACATCCAGCGGATATGAGCTCACGCATTGCTTAATCATAATCAAACAATTTTGAAGGAATTCTACAAAGATTTTTGATCAGACTTTTGAATCTTATAAACGCACCTGTTTGATTGCTGTCCAGCGTGAAATTAACATCTCTCCATGGCAAGGATACCTCGTAGCGATCGCCTTTCTGAATTATCGATGCTGTTGTAAATTTCTCCGTGTAGTCTTCATCTTTTATATCATCAGCCCGTATTCCTAATGAGTCCAGATCCCAAAGTGTTTGTACAGTTGAATCGCTTACGATGTTTATTTGAAAAGTTGCAGCTGTTATACCACACTGAACGCTATTCATGCCAACAGGAGCTGGACCTTGCAAGGTCCAACCAAATACTGTGTTGATTGCTGTCAACCTATCAGAAATGCGCTCGAAATCACCTGTTAGTAATTTCCAGTAATTATCGGCTCCTATTAATAAGCCAATACCGTCGTCGGGTTGAAAACTAAAAGGGCGAGCATCAGCCAGCAGAAATTTCGAAAACTGAGGTTCACTAGTAGCTGGAATGGCCAAGACATCAAAACAAATTTCAGGCACAACAATAGCCTCGATCATCACTTGATTTGAACTGTGTTGACTTCTTAAGCATAATCGTACACGTCGACACATTTTCGTCGGTGTTTGTTTTCCAGCACCGAAAGGTATAACGCTAAGTTTCTGTGTACACACAGTTAGCAAATTTAACTTGTCAGCAACCGTCTCTTTAATAAATGACAATTGACTACCACCATCTAAGATTATGCGTACGTAAACTCTCCGACTCTGAACTTCATTCGTCGCGAAAACAGATGCCGTTTGTAAATACACATTAGAGAGAGGCATAGTACCGGAGGCATAAAGTGCTGCATTCGAATTAGCAGAAAATTTTGGCTCACTTGTGGACGTAGTACACTGTGAATGTGGTGAATCACGCAGTTTCTGCTGGTAATTGGGATCACAGACGGACGATGCATGCCATCCCCTACACTTCTTACATTTCAGTCGTCTATTTAAGCATCTCTTTGAAGAGTGTCCACGGCTAGTGCATCGGTAACATCTATTATCGCGTTTTAACATTTCCTTACGTTGCACTAATGTGTGTGGACCATTACAATCACGGGTGTGATCGTGCGTTGATTTGCAAAAGTAGCACGGGCCGTTAGCCTGTGTTGTAAATAACCCGGCTGCTGTAGTGTTAGTATGTTGCTTTGATTGCTTCCGCACTTCTCTTTCGTCAATAGAACTCTCGAGAGATTCAGCCTCTCTCTTGATGAATTTCAGAAGTTGTTTCGTTTGGTGGTCGCCACTGAATGCAAATGTATTATCGCTATCAGGTATCGATGCTGAACTATCGATTTCTGGCGATATATCGTTTTCTGAATTACTTCCTTCTGGATGCAACCGGTGAAAATCAACGCGAAGATCTGTTGGCAAGCATCTTAATAATTTAGATTTCAGCATTATTGCATAATTGTTTGAAGGAATACCCATTGCGTTCAAGGAACGGATGGCAGTCGTTACCACGTTGTAGAGACGGCGTAAACCTTTACAATCGGTTTTTGACGTTACTGCTGGAATTTCCATTAATTGCTGCATAGTCCTATCAACTGACTTACCTATATTACCGAACTCCTCTTGTAAAAGCGCGATAGCACCATCATAATTGCTCGCGATAGGCGTAAAGCCGGCAATCGTCTCCGCAGCTCGACCATTAAGTGTTGACTCTAAATAAGAAAATTTATCAGTTGCAGAAAGAGTCTTATTTTCATGAATAACTGTTCGGAATTGCTCCCAAAATGGAAGCCAATCCTTATGATCTCCAGAGAAGGATTTCAGTGGCAATTTAGGCATATTAATAGCGGATGGCCGTTCACTTGCTGTAGAGACATCAGAAATGCCCCTTGTATTGTGCTGATTTTGGAGACGGCGAACCTTTTCTAGTCGTTGTGTCAATCGCGTAATTACACCAACCGCTTTGTCTTCGTATTCAGCTATTGTCTCGCTTTCCTTTACCGTATCGTCCACTTTAATTAGCGCACGTGCTTCAATATTGGCTTTATTCAAACTTTCATTAGCAGTTTTCAGTCTCTGTAGATACACAGAAATTTCCTCTATAATATTATCCCATGCATCTGCATTTTGCTCGTTAGCCTGTGAAACGTCTGATTGTAAATAATCACTCGCGACATTCACGATTCGCGTTACTTGACCTCTATAGGTCGAACGGTTTGCGAGTTCCATGATACTTAGATTGCTTAGATAACGTTAACTTGAAATTATCACCTACGTTTGGCTTATTCCTCGAGCGTTAAACTTTCGACAAATTAACTCTGTTCCCGGGTTTCGGCACCAATGTGAAATCGTTTAAGGAAGGTCCAGTAAAACAAGAGTATTTTTACAACTATTATATTTACGATGTTCTCGAGTTGAATTCTAGGTGATAACTAACTACATGATAACTTCTGCAATACTCTATGATAATTCATTACGTTAGAGTAATCATATGATTGTGTGAGTGACACTACGACTAATACGGAGAAGAGAAATTGAGAGACTAAATAATTACATTCAAACATTTATATTTTCAACGTTAGTTTAAAGCATAACAAAGCACCTGGACCAGACCGCATCCCGTACGAGTTTTATAAATATGCACCTGAAAATTTTTTGGAGAAACTCCTAGAGTCATATAACTTCCTTTTTGATAACATAAAAGCCCCTAAGTCCTTCACTACATCTGTGATATTTCCTATCCACAAAAAGGGCGACATTGATCAGGTTCAAAACTACAGAGGCTTATTTTTTATGGATAGTGTAGTCAAAATATATACAGGTCTACTGTATCAGAGACTTTCCACTTGGGTTAACACGCATAAAATTCTTAATGAGTGTCAGGCTGGGTTTCGTGCGGGGTATTCGACAATAGACAACATATATAATTTAGTAAGCACGATTAAACTATGTCACAGATTTAATAAAAAAAAGATACATGTCTTTTTGGTCGATTTCAGAGCGGCTTTTGACACAATTGCACGTAGCTCATTATTTTATAAGCTATACTGCTATGGAGTTTCGTCTAAAGTAGTTAAAAACTTACAGGAGCTCTATAAGAACACAACAGCAAATATTTGGGATGGTACCTCTCTCTCGGATGGGTTTGTTACAAAATGTGGATTGAAACAGGGATGTATCTTGAGCCCGCTCTTATTTGCTCTCTTTATTAATGATTTGGAGGAAAATATGGAAGTGGGTGTACTTATTGATGGTATCGAAATAAAAGCTCTAATGTATGCAGATGACATTGCTATTATTTCGGATGAATCAATTAAACTCCAACGTATGATTTGCAAACTGGAAGAATATTGCAAGACTTGGAACTTACAAGTAAATCTTGACAAGTCAAAAATAAAGATTTTTCAACGCAGTGGAGGAGCAAGGAAAAACTCAGAAAACTGGACCTTTGAAAATAACGTTATTGAAATAGTTAAAAAATACACTTACCTTGGCATGACTCTAACTCCGAAACTATCTATGAATGAGCATTTAAACCACCCACTACAAACTGCAAAAGTCAGTCTTAATTGTACATGGAATAGCTTATTACGAAAGAATAGTATTTGTCATTCTGAGAAAACCAAAGTTTTTTATGCAGTTGCCAGATCCATTGTCTGTTATGGATCACAGGTCTGGGGATTCTGTCAATTCAATGAAGTTGAAAAATTACAACGTTATTTCGTGAAAAGATTGCTGCAATTGTCCCTACATACTCCAAACTACGCCCTCACCCTAGAAACAGATTTATCTGATCTGTATGTTTATACTTTAAAATGCCACTTTCTTTATATTCTTCGAACTATGTACGTCTATACAGCAGATAGACTTCCTTATAGATTCACGCAAAAAACTATAGAAAATGAACTATATTGGGCGGAAAATTTGCTTGAATTAGCTGAAAAACATAATCTACATCTGAATTTGCAAAACTGTAGGTATGCCGAATTGAAAACAGTATTGTTCGAGTTAGTAGAGGAAGAGGATGCTTGGCTTAAGAATAAAGCGTTAGACAGAGCTAGGTTATCTATTAGACACGGTCTATATAATAAGTTGAGTTATTCTACTGACCAGAATTATTTTAAAAATGAATTTTCGATAAGAAAAATTAGTTTAATTTTCAAGTACAGATGCGGGCTAATAAATTTAAATGCAAGCTGGTGGAGAAAAGATGGCTCTAGCGAATGCTCACTCTGCAATTTACGGGCCCTGAGGATCTTTTGCACTTCCTTGGCATATGCCCAATTATGTCCGAGTTCCGATTAAGTGTGTTTGGAAAACGAACTTTATCTGAATTAGAAATTGTTGATATTTTGAATGGTAAAGGTAATTATAATGATTTATTTCAGTTCTGCACAAAAGCCTGGAAATATAGAAAAGTTCTTATTGCGGAATTCAATGAATAGGTACAGCTGATAGATAAGATAACGATTCTGTTAGGATTTTCTATGTTTATGTTCCTTATTATTTGGTTTAGATCTAAGCTAGTGTAAGAAGTGAGAAAAAATGGAATTTTTGAATTGCTAACCTCGACAGACGGCCTTGGAGCCATTGTTGTAGTTTAAATCGTTGAATTACTCTCTTACTTAATATCAATTTTGTTTCTTTTTTTCTTTTGTAGCCTTAATTTTGATAAATTTTTGAATTATTTTACAATCTAGATATTAAGTCTTAAATATTATAAAGCTGAATAATACAATAAACTATTATTATTATTATTATTACTGACTGCAGATTCCTGACCCCCCACCCCCTTGTAACGCGCCGTAACGTTACCCATTACCCCCTCCCCCTAAACGTTACGTAACACACAGATGATTATGTTTGCGTAAAAATGTCAACTTTGTTGCGCACACGGAAAGTAACAATAAATAAAACAAAACATTCTTATTAGCTAATACATACTATATTTATTATCTAATAATACGTCTCAATCTTAAAAAAAAGCTATTTAAGTAGGAATCACTCCTCCTCCGTCCACGAGTTTTCCAGCCACTTTGACTCTTTCATAACTGGCATCCGGAGAGCAGACGAAGAGGGTTCAGGAATTGCCAAATGTACATCAACTTCGTCTTCTTCGAGCCAATCGGCATCCTCGGACGATGTTTCGCAGCAGCGCACAATGCAGAGAAGCTCATTTGCTTCACTTTCACGACTGCGCATTTAAACACTCTTTTCGCTACCCTAACTGCGTTACGTAATACTTGAACAGCCCCTTAATTCCAAAAGCTACCGAGAACAATTGATTAATTTGAATCGGAGTGCACGATCACGAAACAACCAGAATATAAAAAAAGGCAACATAAGGTGATTTTCCATCACGACAATGCTCCGTCACGGTCGGCAAACACAGTATTTCACAGCATCGGGAATGTCATTATTTATCCCAGCGACCCGGAAAACTATGGCTTCGACACTAATATCTGTCGTTTTCGATTAGTTTTACTTATCATCTTCCTGTCACCTCCACCCCATGGATGCTAGGGGTGCCTTACTCTACACTAAGCAGTTGTTTTCGATTATTTTTAGATCAAAACTGTCAAACTTTTTTATATCATTCAATAGGGCTGCCAATTCAGCTATATTCCCGTTTAATGTAGTTTTAATCTTTTTCTTTCGGTGGCAGAAATTGCGAGGTTCTTTTCGAATTTTAGTAAGATTTGTGTTCTCTAGCCATTTTTGAACCAAAAAATTCAGTTCGAGACCACTGTGCTGCGACTCGTCCAACTCTGGTGGATGATAATGGCCTTATAAGTTTGAAGTAACAGTTTAGTGATAAAATAATAATTACGTACTTACATGTTAAATTTGAAGTTTCTAGATGCACTTATGGAAATAAAGCAACTTTAAAGCGAAATAATTAGGTCTGTTCACTTACTTAGTTTTGGGTAAATGCATTATGATATTTTTACCCAAACGTGTTCACGTACTCATGAAATGGGGGGAAATTTGCTGACGTAACATTTCCCCTACTTGCATTTTTCAGTCCAAACTTACCCACAAAAATTAGTTGAGCACTTTTGTTATAAAAGCACAAATAGTCATTCTGACAGTTTTATTTCAGACCAAAAAGTACGTGAACAGACCTATTGTATCATCCGCGGATACAATAGATCCGCGGACAAATGATCCTCGACAAAAATTCCGCAGAACAAAATATTCGCGAAACAGAATAATATTACACGTTTTATAAATCATTGTATTTGTTGATTGATTCATTAACTAACTAAAGTAGCTGTTCATTATTTGTATATTTATAAAACGTATAATATTATTTTACCGTGCGAATATTATGTCGTGTGGATATTTTGTCCTGCAGATATTTTCACCCACGGATATTTTGTCAGCGGATATTTTGTCCAGCCGATCACGGATCTTTTGTCATCGGATTATTTTGCGCGGCTCTCTTCTCACCCCGTTAAAGATTGAATTAACAAATTTCGAAAATAGGTGTTTGTTTAATTTTATCAAACAACCACAAAACAAAAATATGTCCCCTACAAAATTTGCCACCCCTTTTCGCCCCTAGGGGTCGAGTTTTAAAAATTGTTTAATTTGTTTAATTGTATTAATGTCCATTCAAGTAAACTAGAAATAAAATATATCCCATACAAATTTTGCCATCCCTCTTCACCCCTTTACGAGTAGAATTTTACAAATTGTCAAAATACGTGTTCAAGTTTCAAGTAAATTCGACCACAAATAAAATATTTACCAAACAAACTTTGCCAACCCTTTCCTTTTCCTTTACGAGTTTGTTTAAGGGGGCAGGCCCAGTTAGAATTTTGAAAAAACACATTTTTTTTTTGCATTTTCTCAGAGCGAAATATTTCAAAAGTATTCTTTGACAATTTCAGACCAATCGGACTGTTATGTATGGAGATATAAAATATCGTATATTTAAGGAGATATATGTACCGTATAATATATCGTACTCAAAACTTTAAACGCGTTTTTCTCCAAACCATGTTTTCGAAGTCGGTGATCACTGTAACTTGAGAACGGCTTTGGGGATCAGTTTGAAATTTTTTTCGCTTATTCTATACATAATTGTCCTCCGGATGGACGAAGGATTTTTTTTGGACGATTATTTTGTTTATAGCAGAAAATGCGAATGAAATTTTGGTCGATTAAAGAACTTTGAATTTCAACATCCGCCATTTTGTCAAAATTCAAAATTTTTCAAATCCCTTCGTCCATCCGGAGCATTATGTCATTAACTAATGATCCCGTTTGTTTTTTTTTATTTCCGATGATCCAGTGACGAGCAGCAGTCATCACGGCAAAACACTTTTTTTTTGGACCCCTCCCAAATTTGCTGTACCCCACTCATTTTTCAATATTTTGCCATAAAAAAATTATAATATTTTCTGTAAATACATATCGTTTATGTGGAAAAACATTTGTTATTAATTATTTTAATGCGTGGCCAAAAAAAAAATCATAAAAAAAGGAGCTTTTTTTGGAAGTCCCAACTGAGTCTACCTCCCAATGAGCGTTAAGACCAAGTTTCAAGTAAATTCGACCATAAATAAAATATTTCCCAAACAAACTTTGCCAACCCTTTCCAAACCCTTGTTGGTTTAATTGTACCAATGAGCATTAATACCAAGTTTCAAGTAAGTTTCATAATTTTCACCGGCTGTTACCTCAAGCTGACCAGGCATTTGTCACAAGAAAGAAGACATCCCGCAAACTTCATCCCAAGAGTGAAGGAAGACATCTAACTAAAGTGTGAAGGAAGACCTACCTGAGTTCAGCCAATTAAATAACGATAAAAGGAAACATGGACGCCATAGCAGACCAACTGAAAGAAAATCTGGATGAAATTCTGAAAATTAAGACGAATTTCAAGAAAGATGCTGAACATAGGAAGACAAAGGCGTATGTACAATCCAGACTAGAACGTCTAGAAAAGTTATAGTCGGAATTCTTAACTCAGGATCTTGAAGTAAGAAAACTCAAAGAGACGAACCCAAATCATCCGTACTTCACCAAAAAGTTCTTCCAAGAGTCTGAGAAACACTATGAAGCCATTTCTGACCTCCTCACACAGAAATTGATAAAAATTGTCCAAGAAGAAGAACGATTTGTGGAAGACAAGAAGAGGTTATTAGAAGCACAAACATTAGCGGAAACTAAGAAAACTGAACTTGAACAGTATACTAGAATACTCAGCGAAACTCCTTCGCATACAACTAGAGAACATAAAATTGTTCAAGAGACTGATGCAGTCTATTACAGCAGAATCGGATAAAATCCATTCCTCAGTATACTACCAACAAAAACTCAATGCGATTCAATCATATTTGGACAGAATAATGACAAACCACACGGATATGGTTGCAAATCTGAACGAAACATACGAAGAATATTTCAGCAACAATATATACCAAGACATTGAGGATAAATATCAAGATATTATCATTCATCTGCACGAAAAAGAGCTAAATCACTCAACATAGAGGAAGCTAAATTCTACGCGTGGACAGATTCTTCAATCACATTAGCCCGGATTAAAGGTGATCCCTGCAGATGGTAGAACTTTATAGCCCATCGAGTAGCAGAAATTAAGACTGTTCTTAAGACAGAAGCATGGTATCATATAAAAGGATAATCCAGCAGACTGTGCTTCGAGAGGAATAGAGGAATAAATCCAACACTATTTAAAACGCACCCATTGTGATGGACTGGACCAAAGTAGTTATCTCTACCAAAAGATCAATGGCCCATCCCATCAAACAACACCGACAAAATAAGTAGGTAGAAATTTACCATCAACATACAACACATCTCGTCACAGCCGAAAAAGCGGAAATAATTGAGAGATTCTCGGAATTGTCCAGAATGATCCGGGTCTTAACTTACTGCAAACGCTTTATTACGTCCTGTAGAACAAAACAGAAGATGACAACGAAACTTACCACCCAAGAGCCACATTCAACATTAACTAACATTATTTACATGGTTCAAAGGAATGTTTTTACAACGAAATTCACCAATTATCCACCAATCAGCAACTTCCTAAAGGCAGTAAGCTACTATTATTCTCACCCTTCGTGGATGCCAACGGAATACCCCGGGTAGGAGGAAGATTAGACAACTCGCCGCTTCCCTACAATGAAAAATATCCCATTATTTTGCCTAACAATCAATGCTTGTACTTCGAGACGCTCATCAAAAAACATTACATGCAGGGAATAAAAATACACATGCATATGTACTTCGCAGATACTGGGTAGGTAATAGATGCCAAGACAGCAATACGACAACTTATTCATAATTGCACGATTTGTTTTCGCTACACAGCAGAAACTGCGAAACAACTCATGGGCAAATTACCATCTCCAAGAGTCACTCCATCACAGCCGTTCACTCATACTGGAATGGATTACGCAGGCTCATTCAATATTCGTCTGTCGCCAGGGAGAGGTACAAAAGTATATAAAGGATATATCCTGGTTTTTGTCTGCCTTTCTAATAAGGCTATACACTTAGTGGTAGTAAGCAGTATGACTACAGAAGCCTTTTTTGCGGCTTTCAAACGTTTCACTTCAAGAAGAGGGCTGTGTACCGATCTATATAGTGACTGTGGAACAACATTCATTGGAGCTAGGAATGAACTCGAAAGACAATTCAATCGCATAGTACGAGAAACACATGAACAAGCTTCTACAAAATTAATTAGCAACGGAACCCAGTGGCACTTCATTCCTCCAGGTGCACCGCATTTCGGTGGAATCTGGAGTAAAATCAGTGAAACATCACTTGAAGTGAATAACTTGTGAAATAAACTTTACGTTCGAAGAGTTTACTACACTATTGTGCCAAATAGAAGCTTGTCTAAATTCAAGATCGCTATGCCCTCTTAGCAACGAGCCTAGTGACTTAGCGGTAATCACACCAGGGCATTTTCTTACCGGCAAGTCGATACTCATACCCCCTGAACCATCTCCGCCCGAACAGTCAATGCATTGTCTAAAAAGGTTGGACCTTATATCGAAAATCAAGAACGACTTCTGGAAGGTTTGGTTTACAGAATATTTATCACGCTTACAACAAAAACCCAAATGGACTAATCCGAAAGACAATATTCAAGAAGGAGATCTAGTTCTAATAACTGATGAAACTCTACCGCCAGCACGGTGGCCATTAAGAAGAGTAATAAAAGTAAACCCTGGAAAAGATGGACTTGTAGGAGTGGTTCAAATCCAAACATCAAAAAATACGTTGAAGCGACCTATAACCAAACTGCGTAGACTTCCACTTAACAGAGAAGAGCTCCCCATGACGGACAGTAGTCAAAAACAGAATCCATTCAAGCAAAAATCCAGAAAACGCCCCCTTGTTAATCCAAATAACATTTCAACGAGGCCACCAATAGACGAACTCAGATGGACCTGTCTATCACCAAAACAACCCAAGAAAGCCACGTCTAACATAGTCACTTCACTTCTGTTGCTAAACTTGATATTACCAGTTTTCAGTGGGACCGTACTGCCATCAAGAGAAAACTTGCGAAATCCTTCTGATGAACCATTGATTGAAATACAGCAATTCTATTTTGAAGATCTAGGGAACCTATATATGGTTAACAATGACTTGAATACGGTTGTTTACTACAACTTAAGTACCTATTACCAACAACTAGACTAGTAAATTTATAGGCAAGCTTTAAGAGCTTTGCACAAAAATAATTACCTACAACTTCTTCTGCAAAGCAACGTTGACTGAACTGAAGCATAAAATGGAAGAACTAGATAACCATAACCTAGTATTGCATAGCCGAAACGTTAACCACAGGTATTCCAGACGAATACGTAGGGCTCCGCTGGAAATTATAGGAACATTGCAAAACAGTTTGTTTGTAGTTTTAGACCAGACGTATGCTAAACATATTGAGAGCAAAATAAATAAAATCCGGGAAAATGAAGACTATCTCCTTGATCTTGCCAAGAATCAAACTTCCGTTTTAGAGATCACAACAAACATATTTAAAAGGACTTCAGAACAAATTGAACATCAATTCGAAGTATTCAATGAACACATAACGGCAAATTTAGAAGCCCTACGGGAAGTAATTGAGAGCAAAAAGGTAGTACAGACTTTCACCTCAATGATCACCTGTCTTAACATGAAAGGAAAAAGGCAAAAGGAATTAATAACGTTACTAGTAGACGCTCATAATGGAAAAATCAGCCCATTCTTATTAACTCCAATTCAACTGCGAGAGCAAATTAAGTTCATAAGGCAACATAATACACCATCTCTGATCGTCCCTGGAGAAGGAAGCTCTGAAGATCTATTAAACCTCTATAAAGTAATTACCGCCAAAAGCAGGATAACAGACGATTACATCATTTTCAAAATATGCATACCGCTTCCCACAGAAGGTACTTACCAATTATTCAAAACATATCCAGTACCCACTAGACACAATTTGGAGTATCTATATATCGAACCTTCATCAGAATATATTGCAACCACACTTCATGGAGACTTCTTTAATCCGTTGACAAATGCCGAAATCAGAGAATGCATTAAAACAGAAAAGTTGGGGCTCCTGTGTCGACAACACCACCCAATTTATTCGTTACCAAAACAAACAATAATGTTTTCTTCCTTCAACCAACCTCTCATCATTACTACCAGATTTAAAACCCGAACAGCAGGGTGCTTCCTGCACCCTTCACTCATCTAGATATACAAGCCTGGGATAAAGTTACAATTGATAAGATTGATAAGAACTTTAATAGTCAATTAAACAACCACCATATTCACCACTATGTTAACACATATGTCATTATTTCTACCATTACGGCTGTGGTCTTGTGGATTACCTATCAACGTTGGAAACCATGTCACACACGGCCAGAACAAAAAACTACATTCGACATACAGCCAGTCACCCCACTACCAGCAAGACGACACATTAAAAATGAATCGCCCGGGACAGAATGATCAGAAGATCATAATAAGTACCATTTCCCAAATAACAAGCGAGCGACCTACAAAACTTTCTTCACCTTCACCTGCAATCACTTTAATTTTCGCATAAATCGACCTACAAAACTTTCATCATCGCCACCTGCAGTTACTTCATGCTAACTATGCACTTGAAGCCAAAGCAAAGCTTTCATCATCGTCACCTGCAGCCAATATAAACACTTCCGAGGTAAACAAATGTCATGGACTTTTCATAATTTTTACCGGCTGTTACCTCATGCTGACCAGGCATCTGTCTAGTAATTAAGTGATCTAATTTTGTAACTCTTTCATTGTAACCAATTATTGTATATAAATACTGTTTATAACCATGAATAAAGTCAGAACTCAGTAAAGAACCAAACTTTAACCATTGAGTTTTCAATTAAAATCTTTTACCTACAACCACGAGATACAACTGTCCCGCACCAGAGGTAAGCACGGTAATCAATTCCTTTGGGGTATCCGAAACACCAATCATTGCAGGCACAGTCACTTCCAAAAGTGAAAAAATGGTTTGCGATTATCTAAAATTCAGCATTTTCCCAAATTTTCTCCGAAATTCATGTAATTAGTACACATCTTTTTTATTTTCATTGAATTACCCATTTTATTATCTATCCAAAAAGGTCCAAAGGTAAATAAAGGATTAGAAAAACCGCATCCTTAGAAATCCCTGACCACCTAATTATTTTATTGCACTTTAGGAAGCAAATTCTTTAAATAAACAAAATTTTTAAGATAGAAGGCCGAAAATGTTTGTTTTGGGTTAACCGGTATTAGCTTGTGGTAGCCAGAATTCACACCCTTGTATCCTGGAGTTCTGTTTCTCGTATCTGATGGAAATTTTTGCTTTTTCCTATCATAATTGAAAAACAAATCAATAAGTACGGGTGTTTTTAAGCAAAATTTATTAAAAAATGGTAGAACTTACTTTTGAGGAATACGCGGATATTATTTACATTTATTTATTTATTTTTTATTTTATTTATAAAAGAAGATTTGCCAAGCCGGGACATAGAGGCTATGCGCTCGTGCATTCCATATAAGGTTCGGTGGCGAGGCACATGGAGGGAGTCACGATTCCTCAAGGTCCGGGCCGGGACGGAGATGCTCACGTGGTTGAGTAATTCGCTATAGTTGATCAACCCCTGCAACAGATCATATAAGAAAACAATTTTGGAGACCTTGCGTCTCTTTTCAAGCGTGTCAACGAAAATCAGACTGTCTGGCAGGATAAGGAGGGAGGTAGGTAGGGGAGGCCGCGTAGTGCGAACCTAAGGAATCTACGCTGGACTGACTAGGTTCGGTTAATGTGCACTGCGAAATAAGGATCCCAGACCGGACTGGCGTACTCCAGGATAGGTCTGACGAAAGTGCAGTAGAGAAGCCTTTTCAAGCTCCCTAGACCATCTTTTTACAAATCCAAGCGTTTAATTGGCTCTGCCAACCACGAAATCCATGTGGGCCTCAAAGGAGAGACGGGAGTTAAGAAACACCCTCAGGTCCTTGATCAAGTCAATCCTGCTCTAGGTGCAACCACCCATGGAGTAAATGAAGGAAATAGAATGAAACCTACGTGTAAAAGACATAGCAGAAGATCTTAGCATCATCAGCATACCACATTATTTTTGACCTGGGCAGAAGTAACGAGACGTCATTGATGTAAATTATGAAGAGGAGCGGTCCAAGGATGCTGCCCTGGGGCACACCAGAGGTGACCGAGATTTCGGTGGATAGGGCGCCACGGAACAGGACACGATGGTGGTGGTTGACTTACCCTTCATGAAGCCGTGCTGACAAGAACCCAGGAAAGATTTACAATGAAAGCGGAGCACATCACTAATCATATTGGATATCTCTGCCTTGTCTCCCTTCTTGTGAAGAGGGATTATCACAGAATCTTTCCAGAGTTTCGAGAAACGACCACAGCGCAGGGACAAGTTAAACAGACGGCAGAGGACAGGAGTGACCGTTGAGCAGCATCTTTTCTAGGCTTCACACTTTAGATTTTTAAGGTGTATCAAATAGCTATCGATCCAGGGTTGCGATGAACTGGAGGAGGAAGGAGAAGAAAAAGAGATCGGAACACACTGCGTGAAGCAGCTATAACGAGCGTTGTAAAAAGAATGGACAGCCTGGTCAATATCCGGCTCAGTTAGGACAGCAGCCCAGTCGTAGTCCGAAAGCCAATCATTGATAATGGAGAAATCGGCAGATCTGAAGTTGAAGGAGCAGCCGTGCAAAGTGGAGGAGAAGTTCTCGACAGCATCGAATCAGAAGAGGACCTGAAGAGCAGGATGGTCACAAGACTCTGGGACCAGAGGGGTTCGACACCGGTGCACCAATGAGCAGTCCGGGTCGGTGAGGAAAACTAGGTCGAGCAGCCTGCCCGAATCTTACGATGGCATTGCACTGGGAGAGGCCAGCGCAAGCACAAGTGTCTAGGAACGACAGCACATGCTGAGGAGCACCAGAATATGACAGCAATAACCCTTAAATCTCGGGAGAACGGATCCAACCGACGTCTGGAATGTTGAAATCACCAAGAACGACTAGCTCGTCAGAGGGTTATGGTGTAGTGGACGGAAACGAGAGACCGTACATCAAAGATGATTCCTTAGTCGGCAAGCACCCCGAAGAGGGGTATTTACACGGACTCTCCGAAGATTAAGAGAAACAGGAAGTGTAACGTTACAGGACAGGGAGACACGACCCGAACCTTCGGGAACTTCTGTCGACGTCGAACAGCAAATAATCACGATTGTGAGGCAAGACCCTGAGACGAGCACTAGACGAGTCGTGAGACTATTAGAAGTGTCTTCATCTACGGTTTGGAGGGTTATTAATCGAGCGGGATTACGTCCGTATCACCATCAGCCAGTCGAAGGCCTACTGGATCGGATCCGAAAAAATTCCACGAAACAAAACACATTTAGAGCGGTCGGACAAATACAAGCATAGCCAATGCACGAAAATCGGAGGAAAACCAAGAATCGACAACTTATGTAGAAGATTTTTATGGTGAAGCTGATCAAGAGCCTTACTGAAGTCAGTGAAAATACAATCAACCTGTTTAGCATTTTCAATACAAGGTATGCGGTATTTCGAGAATTCAAGCAAGTTGGTTGTAGTTGATTTTCCCTTTATAAATCCATGCTGAAAAGAAAAGAAGGGTTTAAAGTGAAGATAGAGAACCTCACATACCAGGGTCATAGCGTCGTCAAAAATAATTGAATTAACGAGAAGTCGGCGGAAGCTTCCTCATATAAGTAAAATTGCTAAAGCTAATATCACAGGGATTATCCAAGAAAGCAGACTTAAAAAAGTCACTAAAAAGATTAGCAATGGTCAAGGGTTCGTTACCACACGTGAAACCGTAGCATAAGGTAAAGCGGTATTCATCAGAATTACGCTTAGAGGTCGCAAGCCTCCAGAACTGCTGAGGGTCGTTGCTCAGAGTATGTTTGATCTTCCATATATAGTCATTGTACGATGCATTGACGTCTGACAAATATTTGTTACGCAAATAATATAGATAATATAGATAATCAGAGTCACTCCTTGAGGAGCAGAACCTTCTTCCAAGCTTCATTTTTTTACATTCTTGAGATATCTCAAAGAGCGATTAAGCCAAGGTTGTGAAGTACAAGTCATTTCACCTAGTGATAGGGAAACATTGAACAAAACATGATGTAAGAATATTATAAAGTGAGGTCACAGGGGTAGCAATGTCGGCCTCATTGAGGACGCTATGCCAGTTGCAAGTCGAAAACGCCCATCAGCGACTGGAGCAACAGGATCGAAGAAGAAAACAGCAAGAAGAGCAGAATGATGAGATGATTCAGGTAGCAGGGGAGCATCACATGAGTGCCCGTAGGATCGGTAGAAAAGATGAGATCCAGGAATTGACCAGAGTTGTTTCGGTACAACGTTAGTCTGCGTCAAGCCAGCAGAAGCAATGCCACCCAGAATCGATGCAGCAAATCTAGGAGCAGAAGACAATGATGAAAGTCACCAAATAGCAGTTACTCATCAGATGGCAGAACCGTGTTTGAGAGGTCATCAACAAATGAGTAAGCTTGGTCATAGATAAGGGAAGATGAGCCAGGAGGAACAAAAACTGTGACACAGTCAGATTTTACGTCTAACAGATCACGTCGAAACAAGAGTTGGTCGCGGGCTTTACATCAGATTCTCCGACTCAAAATGGTGCTGTTACCGAGAGACCAGCTAAACTTCCTCAGTGTTTTTATTTCGCGAGTACATCCAACAAATAAACAAATCGTTCAAGATTCCCGAGGACTTGTTTAGCGCAGTTTTTTCACCTGACATCTGGCCGATCAACTCTATTGTTCGTAAATTTGTTCCGTATGCTCGATCCGACACTAGTGCTACTTCAAATTGACTCGCCTATTCATAAGTTCGACATACTCTTACTTCGACGTGGTCGGTTTGACTGAAACTTGTGGTAGAATATCTGACGCGGAACTCTTCAGCTCGGAATTTCTGGTTCTTCGACGAGATCGACATCTTTCTGCTCTGGACGCTGTTTCTGCCAGCCAGTATTGAGTATCATATGAGGATGTTCGTTGCACCCTCTTATATCCCGCATGACTCTTCTGGCGTTTACGATCTTGTCGCTACACGAATTGACGAGATTGCTATGCTGCTTTCTGACGAACTTTTGCTTGTAGATTTCAGTATGCCTACAGTTAATTAGAATTGTGACTCTCACGGCGACGGTTTATACCAATGTAAGCATTTGAAAAAAATAAACACTTTTGAGCGTTTACCTATAAATGAAAATTAATCATCAGATAAACGAATAAGAAGGTGTACAACTCATACGCAGTATCCCATGTACACTTCTTCGTGATAGCTTTTTTGTACATTATTAATATGTTATAAGATAAAACTACAGCGACTCCAGTGTTCAGCACTTAACGCAAAAGAGATATACATATGAAATCTTCAACTGGAGACGGAGTTGGATCACGACCACCATGTCATGGTTTCCGGGTTCGAAACCAGGCCTCCCCATGGGTTTTTAAATGAAATTAAAAAATCCTCTCCGTCTCTGGGCTGTTACTTTTTGGGTCATATTTATATACATACATATACGGGGTGTTTCAGATCTGACGTACCAAAATGAGTAGGTTGATAGATCTCAACTAGACAAACAAAAAATTTTACGGCAGGGGGGGGGGGGATATGCCAGGATACAAGGGTGTAACTTCTGGCTACCACAAGTTAATATGGGCAATTAAACGAAATTACACTAACATTTTTATAACTTTTTTGCAGCAATAATTAAAACTAATTACCTGTTAACCCAAAACAAACATTTCGACCTTTTATCTTAAAAATTTTGTTTCTTTAAGGGGTTATTCTACTGTAAAAATTTTTTTTTTACGTATTTCGATAGATAAACTCTTCAAAAATAAGCCTGTTAAAATATTAGAACGATATCTGCTTTCTTTTTCATTCTAGAAGTATAACACCGAGCGCGCGCACCGTAAAAAAACCTAGTAAGAACCCCTTTCGAAAACTTAAAACGCGTTTTTCTCAAAACGTGTTTTTTATGCGCGGTACATCGTAAAAACATAGTCGACCGATCCACTCAAAATTTTGCATACATCTATATAAACTAATTTTCTATGGAATGAACCTAAATTTAGACATACCTAACATATGTACGCACTTTGGGAATACTTTTTTTGCAAAAAAAATGGCCCAAATCGAGAGTCTTATGTTACAACATTTGCCGAATTACGAAAATTCCATATTTATGGCTAATTTTAGGTTCATTTCATCGTTTGACCTAAACTAACAAAACACTTTTTTATAAACTTGTTGCAGATCACTTGGAGACCTGGGGAATGTACCGTGCATTTGGCGCTAATCGCAAATTCACACTGCATCATTTAGGCACCACGGCCGCCATTTTGTTATTAAATTTTTTTTTCATCAAAAATATAAAATTCAGATGTCAATAAAGTTGTATACAAACTTTAAAATCGATAGCTTTTGTAGTTATTTTTTTATAACGATTTTAATTTAATGATCAAAAAACGCGCTTTAACAGTAGAATAACCCCTTAAAGAATTTCCTACCTAAAGTGCAATAAAATAATTAGGTAGGTACTCAAAGGAGTTCTAAAGATGCGGTTTTTCTAATCCTGTGTCTACCTTACCATGTTGCACCTTTTTGGAAAGATAATAAGATGGGCAATCTAATTAAAATAAAAAAGAGGAATACTAATTACATGAATTTCGGAGAAAATTTGGGAAAATGCTGAAATTTAGGTAATCGCCAACCATTTTTTTCACTTTTGGAAGGGACTGTACGTGCAATAGTATGAGTTAGATAAGTAGTGTTGACATTTTTGGTAAGGTCATAAGGATAGTTGTTTTTTGCGTTTGTTTGATGTGGCTGTGTTAGGTAGATCAAGAGATGAAAATAAAAGAGTAATGTGCATACCATGAAAAACTGAAATTTATGAATCACCCTCCCAAACGGTTGAGATTGCCCCCCCCCCCCCCCCCTCCCTGCCATACAATTTTTTTTTGTCTAGTTGAGCTCTATCACCCCACTCATTTTGGCACGTCTGAAACACCCTGTATAGGAGTCTGAACTTAGCTAATTTAAAATAAGCAATAGTTTTTAAGAGTTCAGCCGTTCCAATAATCCTTCGTAGCCCATAAGACTTAGTTGTTCGCGACACTTTATACATATTTGGAATTTAAGAGCTAGTTGAATTTTTTTAATTTTGATTAAGCATAATAAGTTTCAATTTTTACAAGTAAAAATTTCACTTCATGCAAATTTCGCTTAGAGTTAATTAGAACCCAACCACAAGAACTTTCAACTCATGCAAGATTATATCAAAGGTGATTGAAAAATATCAAGGTGATATTTTCATTTAGACGAAATTCGAATCTTGAAGGTAAGAAATAATTCCTGAATAATCAATAGGTTAAGGGTCAATCCATATTAAATCGACCTATGATGGTCACAAACAAAATTAATTTTTTTCATTTTTTTACTTAAGATTGTACTGTATAAATAAATAAATAGTAAATATATACTAGAAAGATAATATTATACATTTAATGATCTTTAACATGGTTTTTGTTTGAACTGAATATCTTTAAGTTACAGCGTTTAACACAAACCTCTGTAAAATGCAAAATACAAAACGGCGACTCAAAAAAAACTAACCATCTAAAAAACTTATGAATAAGTTTTTTCAACTGTCTGAGTATAGTAAAAACTTAGATAAAAAAATGAAAATATAGTTTAAAAAAAAAAAATCTGAACCGACTTCATAAAAAGAGCTTAAAAGCATAAAATAATTTTTCTTTTTATATATATTACGATATTTCGAAGTCGGTGCAAATCAATCAAACCAAACAACTACAACAAAAGTATTTAATCATCGTAATAGATATAAAATGAAAAATTATTTTATACTTTTTAGCACTTTTTGTGAAGTCGGTTAAAATTTTTTTTAAACACTATTTTATTTTTCACTTTTTAGTGTCTTCATATATGCGACTCGAAGAATACTGCTCGTACGAACAAAGCAATTTCAAAAGTTGCAGAAGTAGTGCTTTAACAAAATTATCAAAATCCGGCAACAAATTACGAAATTAGTCATGGTCACCCTTTAGTACCCTCACCTTAGAAAATTCTTAACATGACCCGCCCGCAGGCCATCCTCCAATTTCTCACCATAAGCCACAATTTTTGTTAGAATATAAATAGATACTATATGCATTTGGAATCATCTAAATCAACCCACGCGTTACAAAGTTAAGTTTCCCCACCCCAACCCTAGGTCAACATTTTTTCATAGACTAGCAATGGGGATTATAATATACACAACAAAAAAAATCTTCCAAATATGTGTGTGAATTAAGAAATTGGGTAACGGCCCCTCCGCACACCACACCACCTTATAATTTTTTGTCGTCGTAAGAGTGGCGCAACATATTTCACACATTAAAGGAAAAATCATCGAAATCCCCACCCCACCCTAAGACCAAATTTGTTTCATTATTAGCAATGGGGTGTCATACTACATACATCGCAAAAAGGAATTATCAAAATCAGTCCACTCATTACGAAGTTAGGCTGCATAAAAACTATTACCCCCATCCCCATCCTGCAAAATTTTTTTGATATGGTACCAATCGAGGAACATACTCTACTCAACAAGGAAAAAATCATCACAGGCGGTCACGTGGTCTTGCCCGAGCCAATAGCACCGCAGCACCCTTGGACGCAGACAGCTGCCGATATACGCTCTCTCTCGCACTGCAACTTACCTATAGCACTTCTCACTCACACTCATATGTAATTTTCTCGATCAACTGGCAGGTAGATCATCCCACCGAAATGATCTGTCTTTTTTAGAATATTTATTTTTAATTAAAAATAATAAATAAATTAAAATAAAATATAAATTTCAGCATGCCTCAAATAAATTTTTCAAATTTTTTGCAAGCACCTGGCAAAGTTTAAGAACCGACTAAATAATCTGGCTTATTTATTTTTTTACGCTTTAAATATTAAATTTGAAGTTATAAAAATTTTAAAATGCCTCAAGAATATTTTCTGCAAAAAAAAATCTCTTCTTTCAAAATATAAGGGCTGATTTAGCCGCGCTACCCCTCAGCCAGGTGTGCGGTTCTGTATTTGGGTATTACAGAAGAAGTATTGAACAAGTTTTCAGCGTGTCTCAAATACCTACCCAAAAATGTCTACCTCCTACTATAAGAACTGGAATAGTAGAGATAAATCTATGACTCTCTCAACACTTTTAAATTCTGCATAGATATAGGGTTTAAGATATTTGAATAAGATCGAAAAAGTTCAAAGCCGCTTCTTAAAAATAATGCTTGCATTACATACCAGAACACCTGGATGTATGCTCCGTCTAGAAGCTGACCGGCCAAAACTTGCTTACTTTGTGCTCCAACGTGCGTTAAACTGGTTATCTAAATTGCTGCTTATGAGCAACGAGAGGATTCCAAAACTATGCTTCAATAGATTACGAGAACGCGATTAATCTCCAACAAACCAGATTAAGTTTAATTGGGCAAGCCAAATAAGTTAATTATTTGATAAATGCGATATGTTGGCCATATGGGATTCACAAAGCTGTACACTATTAAAGACCAACATAAACGGAATCTTGGAAAAACTTCGCGACTTACTTCGAAAAACTGATATTAAAAGAATATCTGTTTTAGATGAATATAATTTCTACAAGTCCATCCGCCCATTGTAAGACCAGCCAACTATCTTATAATCACAGCAAACATCTGCCAGACGAGACTAATCACTCAACTAAGAATGTAGAAAGACAAAGGCTTAGAGATATTTTTGGGTGGAAACAGATTCTCGTTTAATGCAGCTGGTAGCTGTGCAGTCTGTAACAGCTCTAAACAAGATGACTTTTTTCATTTGTTCGTCGAGTGCCCACACTACAGCTCACTAAGGTCCATCTATCTTCATAGATACAATCAATGTTTAAAAACACTAAATTTTTGTGAGCTATTTGAGGTGAATACCATTGGAAAGTTAAACGACATCTTTCAGTTCACGAAACTTGCACTAAGGCAGAGAAGTTTTTTATTGGATGAATTGTAGATAGCATAGTCGTGAAATCAAAACTAAAAACTGTAAAATAAAAATCTCTTAAAATTAGACTATTAGCCAAACCCTTTGTATGGGGATATGCCCCGAAAGCAAATAAATTATTATTAGTTATTATTAAATCCGTCCACGCGTTACGAAGTTAGGTTTCACCCCTTACAATTTTTTAGACATGATACTAATTGGAGAACAAACTCTACCCAACAAAAAAAGAATCATCAAAATCGGTCCACGCGTTACAAAATTATGCCCGGTCAGACAAAAAAAAGCGTCCAACTTAGAACCTCTTTGTTTTTGAGAATTCGGCTCAAATAAATAAATTTTGTCAGCAATTCTTACTAATTAAATTGGTTGATTTTATGGATTGTACCTTAAGCATTCTTGTAATAATATAACAAAATTTTATTGTGAATAAAGCTCAGTTAGTTGTTATTAATTGGAGATTTCAGTTGAGTTTTTCTTACCCCGATTCTTGTTAGTACTGTGATTTTGATATAACGGTACACGAACCGTTTTTCTTTTTGTATACTTGCATCTGGTGATTTCCTCTCTTGTATTGTGTTGTGTCGTGATTCTCTGGCACACCGGTACAAGAACCGTGTACACTATCAGCATTTTAGTTAGGGTACAAGAACCCTAAAGCCCATCGTTAGTCTAGCGATACACGCACCGTTTATACTCCCATTAAACAGTCAGGGTACATTGAGACTTGGCTAATCTACGATAGTTGAGGCAAAAGGGCCTCATCTTAACAAATATAGTGAACTGCTAAAAGTTTATATCCTTATGCAAATATTTTCTAACAAAACTATAAATTTATATAAGGTATCCCTTGAAAACCGATAATGAATTATCTGGTACAATAAGTCTAGAAAGGGTTCACAATTTCTTTCTGGTATCATCAGAATCTGTCACCTCTGGTAACAGGTCAAGTGTTTTTAGCGATCGATGAGACGTGCGCCGTCTGAGTCGAAACGGAAATCCAGAATACATGAGGAAGGTGTTGAGTTGAGATTTTATTTGGTTTAGCAAAGGGATCACTATACCATTTTCTCGGTTTACACAATATTGTACACCTCCAGTTTATTTGTTCTTGTTCAACATGTTATCGTTTTCTTTATTTTAATTATTTTCTCGCATTAGGATGTGGTAATACGTAGTTGTATTCCTCTCGGCACTCTCTCTCCAGCTAGTACCGGACAACTGTTCGAGATAATAGGGACTATGTCTTCTTTTTAATACATTATAATTCTTTCCAATCAGTGCGATATACACTGTTTACAAAATTTCATGAAACAGAGAACAATCTCCGAAAACAAAAACAGTAACGACAAAAGCAGATATGAGGAAATTCAAAAAATGAACATCTTACTAGCTTTATAAATACATGATAGCTCAACAAATAGGTTAAATTTTAAAAATGTATGAACCTTATTTTATTATAAATGTAACAATAAAAGCCAGTGTTCCATCTTTTTGCGAATAATTACGAATGCTAAAATATTCTTACCAGTAACAACGGCTAAAAATATTAATCAAGTACTTAAGGGGTTAGGCCACTCTAGAATTTTCGAAAAACCGATTTTTTTTTTCTTTAATAGTCCCCCTTAGGACCTCAAAAATGATGTCCCAAAAGTTTATGTCCGAGAATAAGTAAGTACTCGATTTTCGAATTTTTAAATTAAAGATTTTCGACTACTCAAAACTTCTAACATGTTTATCTCAAAACTGTATTTTTCAAGTTGGCCGGAGACATTACTCAGACAATTTTCTACCGATTCAATTGAAATTTTGAATATATCTTTAAAATAACATAACAGAAGTACGTAAGATTTTTTTATATTGCATAGTTCATTTGTTATTAAAAATTTTCTGATGATCTTTTAGGCAAATTTTCCACTTTTCACTTTAGAAGTGCGCCGTTTGGCCAAAAATCAATATATCGAAAAAAATTCATTGGCTCATCATAATTCAAAAATTACAGGGGCTGTTTGTCCGGCCGGAAAAATGGAGACGTCATCGCTGCACAGCCGCCATTTTGAAATTAATCGCTTCAAAAAAATTATTGGATATAGTCACTGATATATATGATAAGCACCCATCTTTGTAATCTCGATTATTTTGTAGTTTTTCTGGAAAAACATCACAAAAAAAGCCTATTTTTTGACCTGTAGTGTGGCCCAACCCCTAAGCCTTTGGTCTAACCAATTTAAAGTTTAAAAGTATAGAAAATAGATAAAAATTAAGAAATTTTCCATTAAGATATGAAAGTAACTTACACACAATGGGCACAGTTAGGCCTCTTCTGGGTTCAATACATTCTGATCCCAATTCAATACCCGCCTGAATGGGAGGAATACCTGTGATGTCAAAATAACTCGAAATAAAATGTTGCCCCTAAGGAGTTATAAAAAAGTTAGTATTTTACCTTCTTCATCATCAATGTCTTGAGCATCTTCTGATTTATCGTCATTGGTACTAGTTATTGAGGGTCCTTGATAAATTCCATTGATAGGGTGTGCCATATTTTTTGCTATTTGTAGAGCTACAATTGAGTGTTTTATGTTGTCCAGCATTGTCTGTTTTAATATTTTATTTTAATGATTTTGAAAATGTAAACAACAGAAATACGTACAGTTGCATTTTCCTGCAACAATTTGCATTTTGCTTTTTCTTCTGGATCAGCTATTTCTAATATTCTATTATCTATTTTCTGGAAAATTCAAACATCATTTAAATTTAATAAAGAAAATAATAAAAGAGGCAACTTACATTTGTTTGCTCTATCATAAGTTGTAGATATGCATCGGCTTCACTTACTCGTCTATCAAGTAGTTGAAGATGATTTTCTCTTCGTGCTGAACCTTGGCCAAAAGTATAGAAATTTGTTTGACTATCCCAAAGTCTTCCCCGAGTTACATGTCGTCTAATTGTATCTTCAAGTCGGCGTACCCATTTTTCTCGTTCGTCACTATCACGTGCCTAAGTATTAGATATGTTTAATTTGATTTAAGTTTACAATTTATGAAGAAATTAGTTAAATAATTTTCGCACTTAGTTTTAAGGCTTTAACACAATTCAGCACCTTATGCCAGAACCAGGATTGCTGTTTGTGCTTGTCAATTGAAAGTATATGAAGCAATATGGTGCATCGCATAATGACAATGTCGATGCCAACAGCAGGATCAATCCTTTTGTCGAACTTAAGAATTTAATTGAATTTAACGCTCGGAGCTCAGTTGTCAAGATAAACTAAGCTGGATTTTTAAAAATAAAAATGAACCTCGGGGAAAAGTTAATATAATTAATGAAAGAAATCTGCAAAACCCACGGTTGCAAACTGTACTACACTTATTGTTAGAACTTTAGACAACATTTGCTGTTAGCACTGTTGGCACTTCAATGCATTCTGTCATAGCTTTCTCCAAATGCGAGATTTTTAAGTTTATATCACTTAATGCAGATCCCAGAACCAGATTGGTTCTGCATTGTGCTAAGGCCTTTACTTTTTTGCATGAGTTATATGAGTAAAGCAAGGAAGATCTGGAGTAAAAGTAATTCAAAGATGAAATACAAAGTTATTACAGAAATATTTTTTTCGCGTGAGGATTTGACTGTTCACGCCGCAGAAATATCCCCGCACTAAAATTCACGCACTGCAAACTGAGATATTGAATTTTAAAGAAAAGTTCATTTTTAAGCGAGAAATTATCCACCAGCCCCACAAATGACATCAAAAACTTGTATTTATACAAAACTAGCGACCCGGCCCGGCTTCGCACGGGTGCAATTTACTAATGAAGAAAATGAGAAGTGAACTTAAAAAAAGAAATATTACATATGTTTATTTTATAACATGTCTCTATCTCCAGTGGTTTAGGCTATGCGTTGTCTGCCAGTCAGTCAGTTCACCGAGAAGGATTCATCTAACCCAATCTTTCCTTGACTTTTTGTGAATAAAACAATTTCAGTACGATCATGAATTTATTGAAATTAAATAAATTGGAATTCATTGTTTTGAGAAACATTTATTGGGGTTTTTAAGCGCTTGGTAATGAACGGTATTTTTTCTCTTTCCGTCCGAGAGAAAACATATAGCGCCGATGATTTGCCGACTCTCGAGCACTGACTCACATACAACTGCCCATGGGAATTGACAAAAATTAGTTGGAAACGAAATGAGGCCAACCGGAATTTTCAGTAACTGTTGATCTTGGAATGACTGGCAGCGTTTGGCGAAAATTGCCGGTCAGCAGAGAATCATCATACCTCCAAAGACGTCCTGATTATTGCGCAAATCTTTCAAGGTTTGATCCCAAATGATTATTTTGCTTGTAGTACTTTCGCCGTTGCTGATTTGTTGGCAATGTTGCACGTCGGTTCATCTATGGTTTGGTCGCCCTCCTTCTAACAATGTGGCAACGATCCCAGATGATGCTACGGCCAGCGCTATTTGAGTTTTTGCGCGAATCGAAGCTAAAATCAATGAAATTAGGAACGTTTTGCCAGTTCCGCCAGGTGCATCGAGGAAGAAGATTCCTCCTTTGCCGTCGTTGACTGCTATCATTAATGTGTCGTACGCGGTTTTCTGCTGCTGATTCAAAAGTGGGACCTTTGTTCGTACTGATTGACTCAAAGCATCTCGATCGTATTGCCGTTCTTGTTCAAATTCTCGATTGAATGCATCGAGCATGGGGCGATTCAGCGCTGGCATTCCTAATTCGTTCAACAATTTGCCGGGTATCATCAGGCATTTATCCTCCATATAAATCAATGCCTCGTTGTGAATCTCCGCGTTAAATTCAAGTTCGGGATTCGCTGTTGCTGTACGCACTGTACGCGCAAAATGTGCCATATTATCTTTATGTTTGTGCCACAAATGAAGTGGGTTCGATGAAAAACACGTTGAAATAATGATGGCAAAAAATGATCGAATTTGATGCGCAGTTTACGTATAGCACCAGTGAATGTGTGATCTCAATGAATGTCGTCCTCGAGCAAATGTAAACACTGACAGGCTTCTCGATATGTTGCGCACAACTCGCCATTGACAGTTCGTAGAAAATTCAAATGAAGTCGGTCCACGAAGATTAACCAACAACAAACTGTAATGTGAGCCATATAATTTGATATTTCTCGCCATTTTTGCGTTAATGGGGCAGTCCTGCTTTTTGATCACAGATTCGGATGTGTCATGACAGCTTCTGTAGGAAGAAGAAGGCACTTTTTCGTTGACTTGATTCTTAGAACAGAAAACGAAAAGAAGTGCACTATGCTCAAAAAGTGTCCGAATTTTCCTTATGTGTTTGAAAGGTGTAAATGTGTTAGTTTTCACCACGGAAGTAGTAAATTTTTGACTCATTCGAAGTGGTCCTCGCAAATATTACTACCATCGGATGGTATATAATCAGTTCTACCGATGGATTTTAACCAGAGTTCTCTGAAGTCTTTATCTTTTGGAATCCTAAAATACCAAAAAGTAGAAAAATATTTTAATATTTTTCAAGTTTTATTAGAGCCCCTAGGCAAAAACTTCCGTCAGCTGTCGGTGAACCACCAAGGCGATCCAAAATTCTGATGAAGCTCAAATGTAAACAAACGAGCACCATCAAGAGAAGTGGTTATATTTTTTGGTAATTTAGCTTTTATTTATACAGCTTTTGCACATATTTCAAAGAAAATGCTGTATAATTGCTTACTACATTATTTAACTTTCCTGAAAAATGATTTTCCACACCAATTGCGCCGATTATTTTTACAACAAAATACCGCACACTTCATCACGAAAAATGTTCAAATTAAGCACCTCAGATTCTTAGTAAACTAAACCAAAACAATCTTTTAAATGTTAATTGTCTTTATTTGTAAAATTACACCACTTTTAATAATAGAACAGTGAAAATTATTCACTAAACACTCTATAAACACTTTGAATGTGCACTCTTCAGATAGTCCACGTCAAATTGACATTTCGGAAGGCGTGCTCTGGGTTCCCTTCCCACACCTTTCCCAAGAACAAAAAATCGGAAAACACGTACACGGTTTATAGACGGTATTGCACTTCCTTTCGTTTTCTGTTCTAAGACTTGATTTTAAACTGGATTGTTCATGAGCTCAGAAGGTAAGTTGTAACTCTTAGAAATTGTAATTCACGAATTTATCCAAGCCATCCTCGCCTAGATAAATTCATATACAATTCAGTGTCAATTATTGACAACAATCACAAAAAGTGAAGTAAATTTTTTTACATAGCGGTGGAAATCTTCTCGCCTCGTGTATCGAGACCGGCACAATTATATAGTCCTGAGGACACAAAGCAATCGCCAAGCACGATTATAAGAGCCTTTTAGCCACAACGATGGCATTTGCGGCAACGTAATACAGAACTGCCAATTCAAAAGTCGCTATACCCAAAGCTCCGCCAACCTAATTCGACAGCAACTTTTACCCCAAATTCAAGGGACTGTGTGTAAATCCACCGCGCCAAGGGTTATCGTTCCTTAAACGAGGGAATCGCCGTGACGAGGAGACGCCAATAAGACGTTAAGAATAGCTGTGTCAATATAATATAAGTCGGTAAGTTCTCTTTGACATAACCATAAAAAGTTCGAAAAAGGAGACAACATTGGTTTAACTCCTGTAATTGTAGAGAATCTTCCAGCTGACGCATGGGAGAATAAGCACTAAGCCTTTGCGTGCCACTTTGTACCCCAGGACTTGTCAAGTTACTATTGGCTGATCATTTGCAAATTATCGCCATCCCACAAGGAAATTCTCATCAGTTTCAGGACACGGTAGGGGAATGAAACGCAACATAATGTCTGCTGAGTGGCCCACTTAGTTAGTGCCAATTGATAAATGATAGACGTGTGACCAAAGTGAGTGAACTGTAGAATTTTATTGAATTATTTTCTCAAGAGAATTTAAGTTTGTAATGGTCACAGAATTAGTCAGTACGTCTTTCCGTATATGATAAGTGATTAAGGAATGCTTTAGTATTAGAATGTGAGGTTATCCTAATTAGTTCTAAATTATATTGGCAAAAGCATAGTATTACATTTAGTGATGGAAGCCTGTATGGATTTCACGACAATTGTTTTTTTTTCTTCTGAGCCTTGAAGTGGAATGATTTCACTAGTTAATTTTATTCTATCATTCTTGCGACTTACTACCTGAATATATTGTGCACAATCGGTTCATCGGATCATAAACATAAACCGCAGCCACTGTATTTGGGCCCAGGTCATTGATGTCTTCGTTGTTTTATTTTGTCACTCTTTTATTTTTGACTCTCTTCTCAAGGGTCATTCAGCCTGCTCAGCTTCATAATGTTATATGTGTAAGTAATTCTATGGAGTTCGGGCTGGTTACAGCGATTGATTTAAAATTTGCGAAATATCCATGCTGATTAATTTTTATATTACCTCCCGTAAACTTTAAAGTCTTACACCATATATGTGTTTCTAAGTTCTAGTATATTAGGAAAATTACTTTCTTTATTAGATTATTCACATTTCTTTTTTTTGAAAGAGCATCGATAAACTTAGTTGTTTCTTCCGCTCATGGAATGGTTTTGGAATATAATAAGTAAGGACTTTTAAGGAGAACATATTGTGAAGATATTATTTGAGTTGCTTTTCAATATATAGATTTTATATGTGTTGAGATGAAAGAGATAGTTTGAGTTTAATTTTCAGCAACCTCACTAAAGCTTCTTCTCTTTCTTTTTCCCTCATCCCTTATCCCTTTATCCTCATGTTTTAATTTGATTGTAATTTTGTTCTATTTATTCCTTTTTTCAGCTTTTCTTTCTAGGTTGGGCCTACAGGTGTAGGGTTGGTGTGGGTAGATGTCTGAACCATCGCAATGGGGGTAGATTTTTATGATGGTTCAGCTTGGCCGGGAGAGTCAGGAGTCACCTGACCTTATTTTTATTTTTTTGTCGCAGACCTGAAGGAAGGATTCCACAACCTTCTTTCGCCGCAGGCACGCAACAACTGTTGTGGTGTGTGATGATGTACAAGAACCTAGACTCCAAACCGACGAGCTATGCACGTGCTACCAGCTAGGCGTGCCACCTGGACATCACGCGGCTACTTCACGTTGGACACACACGCGCGCCATTACAAAACGCAGGTAGAAACATTCGTCATTGCTTGAATGAACTGTGTAAATGCGCCCCAATGCATCTTTTGTCGACTATAATATCCTTATTTTTGACTTTCAACATTATCGTTCTGCCGTTATCCTCTGCGGAGCGACGACGATACAGGGGTTAACCGTCACTGCCTGTGATTGTGTCAGCCAACGAAGCACGCAGATAACGTTTGAAGCATTTGTTATGGATCATGCACAGTGATTGCCGACCGATATTTCGGCGCCTCACTGGTGGCTTTTTTTTCCAAAGAAATAAAAACTGAAACTGAAATCAACACACAAAATTGATAAATTTTACAGTCTTAAATGCACAAAGACATGATCACCACCGATAACACACTGAAATATCGCTTTCATTTCACTTCACTTTCGCACAATACCAATATTCAATGTGGAATTTGTTGTTGTTATGAGAACATGTGACAGCAGAACTATCAAACTGAAAATTATTGAGATTTTAATACAAAAAATATTCCGATTTTTCGGTGGATTTTCCGAAAATTTTCTTTCATACAAACCTTGTCCTGACAATTGCGAACACTACTACGAACACTAAAACGTTGGTTCCATAATGGGACATTGGGTTCAGCTTTGCGAGCCGAATCCCATTCACAATCCTCAAAACTTTATTTCTAATTTTCACTTACCCCCATTTCCGCGCTTTTACATAAAAACAGAAAAATTTTACCTTCCTACATAGCGCATAAAGATTCGGCTCCCGTAGCTGAATCTAAATATTCCATCATCTCAGGGCTACATATCACCTGAAAACACCGGCAGAAAAGAGTACCTGAAAATTGCTCAACTCCTCGGCCCCCACATGATTGAAAGCAGAATTTGCTTAATAAAATAGTTTTAAAAAAAAAAGTTGAACCGACTTCACAAAAAGCGCTAAAAAGCATAAAATAATTTTTAATTGCATATCTATTACGACATTTTGAAGTCGGTGCAAATCAAACAAACCAAACAACTACAACAAAAATATTTAATCGTCATTTCTTATGATCCCGTAAGCTGAAATGTTCAGGCAGTATTATGTATTATTTTCAATTGTGGTTATGTAGTTGTTTTATTTGCTTAATTTGCACCGACTTCAAAATGTCGTAATAGATATGCAATTAAAAATTATTTTATGCTTTTTAGCGCTTTTTGTGAAGTCGGTTCAACTTTTTTTTTAAAAACTATTTTATTTTTCACTTTTTAGTGTCTTTTACTCTACGCAACGAAGAAAGCACCATCCAAATCAGTCCACGCGTTAAAAGTTAGTTTTAACCCCCTACCTCACCCCCATTCCACTAAACTTTTTTTCTCATGGTATCAATCAAGGAACGTACTCTACCGAACATAAAAGGAATAATCGAAATCGGTCCACGCGTTACGAAGTTACTACCCGTCCCCCTCCCCCACCACCACCATAGGACCAAATTATTCTCCTATTAGCAATGGGGGTCACACTCTATTCAACAGCAAAAGAACCATCCAAATCGATCCACGCGTTACAAAGTTAGGTTCCACCCCCCTTCTCCCACCACCACCCCAGCAACATTTGTTTTCTCGTAGTATCAACCAAGGATCATATTCTACCCAATAGAAAACGAATTATCCAAATCGGTCCACGCGTTACGAAGTTAGACTACCCCTCCCCCCACCCACACCTTTCACCATAGGACCAAATCATTCTCCTATTAGCAATAAGGGATCATACTCTATACAACAGAAAAAGAACCATCGAAATCGGACCACGCGTTACAAAGTTAGGTTCCACCCCCACCCCCCACCCCACTCCCTCCAAAATTTTTTTCATCTGGTAGCAACCACGGAACATCCTCTACCCAACAGAAAAAGAATTATCCAAAACGGTCCACGCGTTACAAAGTTAGACTACCCCTCCCCCCTCCCCCCTCCCTAGGTTAAAGTTTTTTTCTCCTATTAGCAATGGGGGATCATACTCTGTACAACAAAAAAAGAACCATCCAAATCGGACCACGCGTTAAAAAGTTAGGTTTCACCCCCACCCCCCACCCTACTAAAAATTTTTTTGACATGGAACCAATCGGAGAACATACTCTACCCAACAAAAAAAGAATCAGCTAAATCGGTCGACGCGTTACGAAGTTATGCCCGGTCAGACATAAAAAAAAAAAAAAATTTTAAAAAAATAAAAAAAATTAAATAAAAAAAATACGCGTCGAACTTAGAACCTCTTTGTTTTTGGGAAGTCGGTTAAAAAGGGCAACAAATAAATTGGAATTCTAATAAAATAGTTTTAAAAAGAAAGTTTACTTCACAAAAAGCGCTAAAAAGCATAAAATAATTTTTAATTTTATATCTATTACTACATTTTGAAGTCGGTGCAAATCAAACAAACCAAAAAAAAAACAAAAATATTTAGTCGTCATTTCTTCTGATCCCGTGAGCTGAAACGTTCAGGTAATATTATGTATTATTTTCAATTGTGGTTATGTAGTTGTGTTATTTGTTTAATTTGCACCGACTTCAAAATGTCGTAATAAATATAAAATGAAAAATTATCTTATGCTTTTTTAGCACTTTTTGTGAAGTCGGTTGAACTTTTTTTTCAAAACTATTTTATTTTTCACTTTTTAATGTCTTCTCTATACAACGAAGAAAGAACCATCCAAATCGGTCCACGCGTTAAAAAGTTAGGTTTAACCCCCTACAACACCTCCATTTTACTAAAAAAAACTTCTCATGGTATCAATAAAGAAACATCCTCTACCGAACAGAAAAGGAATAATCGAAATCGGTCCACGCATTACGAACTTACTACTCCTATCCCTCCCCCACCACCACCATAGGACCAAATTATTCTCCTGTTAGCAATGGGGGATCACACTCTATACAACAGCAAAAGAACCATCCAAATCGGTCCACGCGTTATAAAGTTAGGTTTCACCAAAAAAAAATTTTTACATGGTAAAAATCGATGAACATACTCTACCCAGCAAAAAAAGAATCATCAAAATCGGTTGACGCGTTACAAAGTTATGCCCGGTCAGACATAAAAATAAAAAAATAAAAAAAGAATACGCGTCGTGTGAACCTCTCTGTTTTTGGGAAGTCGGTAAAAAAAAATATACGTACAACTTAGAAGTTAGAACCCTTAGTCTGCAGAGTAGTCAGTCGGCGAGAGAATTTTAACGCAGTCGGAGTGTAGCAGAAGTGTTTGAGTGGCATTTTGTCAAGAAGCTTATGAGCTAAAAGATTCTTAGTGGGTTTTTTTTCTTCAAATGACTGGAACAAAACAGTTTATTGTGAAAAACAGGCGACATTTAATTAGACGGAAGAAAAAAGCAGTTTAGGAGGAAACAGTTTTATTATCACGACTTGATGGAGACTTTAATTATAATTTGGTGAGTGTGTTGCATTTATATGCATGGAAAGAAATTTTTATTCTATCTCGGCGTCAAATCCTGTTATGTGAGCTTTGGCATAGTAATTGCAGAATTAATCCTTCTAACTCAGAAGGCGCACTTCATAGGCAGAAGCCTAGAATCAATTGACCTATTCACCAGAATATAACGTATATTGAGATGAATGAGGCTCCCACAACCCATGCAATAAAATATTAGTAAACAACAAACAAAAAAGAAAAAAACAAAAATCCAAAACACGCCCACACAAACAATTAGGGGTGCACAGACAACAGAGATCGTTTCAGCAAATCCTTAGTAAGAGTCAGGTCAAAAACAGGACACATATTCACGGCTCTACACATGCGATTTATAGGCTCATGCATACCATAGTTAGACCGATAGTGAGCAACATGCAGTAAAGGCAGTCTTCTTAAGCTATACGGGGTATGTCTATAAGAAATCATACCTGCGAGAGTGCAAGAGTCTATGTTCGAGTTCAAAAGTTGGTGAATAAAGACTAGGTCAGCAACTCTACGTCGTTCTTCCAACGAGTGCATATTAAGCAATCGGAGGCGATCCGCATAAGGAGGAAGCCTAAGTGGATCATTCCATGGAAGGTCTCTTAGTGCGAACCTAACAAAGTTCCGCTGCACCGACTCAATGCGTCTGGAATGAACAGCTTAGCAGGGAGACCAAACCTGAGATGCATACTCAAGAATTGGCCTGACCAAAGAAAAGAATAAGTGAATTAAGGTCTTCCGATCAGAAAACTCCCTTGACCACCGCTTTACATAGCCAAGAACTGAATTACTCCTAGAAACAATGTAGTTAATGTGAAGAGTGAAATCGAGTTTACGATCAAGCTTCACTCCAAGGTCAGTGACGGACTGCACACGACAGATATTAGTTTCATCAAAGGTATAATCAAAGACGAGCTGATTTTGGTTCCTAGAGAATGACATAACTTCACATTTATCCAAGTTAAGCTGCAGACCATTAGATCCACACCAGTTCTTGAAGGTATTTAAATCATACTGAATGCAGGAAGAATCATAACTGTTTCTAACGTATGAGAAAATTTTCATATCGTCTGCATAGATTAAGACTTTAGAGTGCTTAATCAGATGAACAATGTCGTCAATGGCAAGAATAAACAACAACGGCCCAAGATGGCTACCCTGCGGTACGCCAGATGTAGCCCTAATGACTCTGGATAAAGTATTACGGAAAGATACTCAATATATCCTGTCTTTTAAGTAAGAGAAGATCCAATCGAGCAATAAAGGCGGAAAACCCAACTTTTCAAGCTTAAGCATAATCACAGAGTCAGGAAGTTTATCAAATGCCTTGCTAAAGTCGGTGTAGACGCAGTCAGTCTGGAGACCTTGCTGTTAGTTGTCGTCGATCTACCGGGCAGAAAGCCATGTTGATTAGATGAGATTAACCCCTTACACTGCCCTACAAGCTGCGAGTATATAACAGATTCGAACAACTTGGGTATGCAGGAAAGCTTTGCGATTGGCCTATAATTTGTTATTATGTTTTTATGCCCCTTTTTATAAACAGGAATTATAAAGGAGCTCTTCCATAACGTAGGAAATCTACCGGCCTGAAGAGATTTGTTGAAGATGAGTTCCAGTGGAGTGAGTAAGGCGTCGGAACAGCATCTCACGAATGCCGGTGGAACACCATCGGGACCAAAAGAAAAGTCCATTCCAAGCTTCTCGATATGATCTATAATAATATCACGAGATACAATGGGCAAAGCAGTGGAGGCAGCGGGACGCTCGTGGATATGATCAAACTCTTCCAGGGAAGGCACAAAATTTCCAGATGAAAAGGCACCCTCGAAAAACAATGCAAAGTTGTCGGCTATTTCGGGCGCGCTACAACTAGAGGATCCATTGTAGCACATTGTAGATGGATAATTATCAGTTTTCTTCTTCATATTAACAAACTTAAAAAAGGTACGAGGATTAATATGCAAGTTATCGCGAACATTATCGAGGTATTCCCTGTACAAGGATGATGATAACGCTAAAAAGCTGTCATGACAATAAACGAAATCACAATAAGTTGATGTGTTTCTACAGCGTAAGTAAGTCTTCCATAGTCTATTTTTCTTATTTTTAAGTCTACGTAGATCTCTAGTATACCACGGGGGGGACTGACAGGATGATCTTGACCGTTTGAGTGGAACACACAAATTAAACAGATCATAAATCCTATCATAAAACACGGAAACGCACTCGTCGATATCGCTATCATCAAAAAGAGATGCGAAATCGATCGAAAGGATCCTGTTTGAAAGATCAGAGAAGTCCGCCCTTTTAAAATCAAGAACGTATTGATCTACGTTGGGGTCGGCAGTATTAGAACCATCGTAGCAAAAAGAGATGAAAATGGGCGGATGCAAACTGTCAATAGCGGATAAGTTCCGAGACGTCGGCTCGACTATAGTGTTACACGAATCAGAAGAAAAGATAACATCTAACTGTCTTCCCATAGAGTTCTTTACATCACTCATTTGGTGTAAACCAGAGGAGGAGATGGCGTCAAGAAAATGGGAGTCATTAGCAGTAAGACAATTAAAGGGAAGGTAGTCATCGTCATCAGCGTTGAGTACCCATTGAACGCTGGGTAAGTTAAAATCACCAAGAAGGATGATTTCATCCTCTGGGTTTGTCATATTGCTAATAAATTCTAGGTTAAGAATTACAATATCGTAAAGACTTCTACCATCCACATCAACATGATTTGTCAAGTTTGGAGGGATATAACAACAAAGCAGGAAAATGTGCATCTTCATCAGTGATATCTTAAGAGCTAAGAGCTCAATTGTGAGCGTGTCGGAAAAGGCAGGTATATCAACCAACCTGCAATCCAAATGCGATTTACATGCAACCAGCACGCCGCCCCCACGAGCCATGGAGTCAGAGTATCTATCCTTACGAAAAATCTGATAGGACTCGTCAAGAATTTCAGCATCATTAAAACCGCTATGAAGCCAGGTTTCGGTCAGAGCGATGACGTCGTAACAACAGGCAAGAGAAGCCTGAAATAACTGGCTTGTTTTTGTTCTTAATCCCCTTACATTTTGGTAGTAAAGGGATAGCGTACTTAGTTTTTTTGGTTGCTAACAGATGTTCTAGTCTGAGTGCTTCCCGCGACCCTACGACGGGGCACAAACTCGTGAGCTATGATATTCTCGGGCCAGAAATTGGGGGCAGACATTATTTCAAAAAGATCCGGGGACGATGTTAACTTAAAAGACGACATGAGTCTTTGAGAATGACGAGAACCTAAAAGTTGACAACGGAGGAGTGCAGAATCTCCAACGCCACTCCTCTCCCTGACGTAGCCAATAACGTCGTCAACAGAAGTCGATGGATCAAGTCGGGAGACGAAAAAGGACCTCGGTGGTTGCGCAATTCTCAGATTGAAACCCTCATTTCGAGACACATTAATAGATCGCAACGGTAAAGTCTCTTGCGATGAGTGGTGATTATACTGGGAGACACTGGGAGATATGTTCACAGCTGAAGCAACATTCGTTAAGGCAGGGTGATCAATGGCGCGCAATCGGCGGGCACGCCTACGGGCTGCGCGGGAACGTCGTGTCACACCATCACGAGGGCCAGGCGAGCCGCCATCACCAGCTGCAAGCGATACAGACGAGGGACTGCCCACATCCAGAGCCGGAGCAACCAGGGGTTCGGAGCTAGAGTCGAGAGATGGACAGCCTCGAACCTCCGGGTCAGTACCACGTTCTGACAGACAGGTTGCCTCCAGGGGCACGGGGAAGGCCCTACTACAAGCAGAAAGAGCCTTAACATCCGTCGCAATAGCCCCAATTAGGTCACCATTGGCTGAAACAGCCGCCGACCAAGCAGCGACATCGGCTTTTATATTTCTCACAGTACGACGGATGTCGTCAACTACCGGAAATAGCGGTGAAGAACCCACAGAAGAGGCAGTGGCGGGATCAAGGTTAGCGATCACAGTCTGCACATCGGTAAGCGAATCAGAAATCGCCACGACCCCAGTCGACAGCTCATGTGATCGCTTCAAAAGTGCACAGGAATCTGACTCCAAAGTTTACCATGACTTTGGACTTGTCTACCTTGTTGGAAATTATATTCGTGTCATCGGACAGGAGCTGAAGATCGTTCCAACGGGCGGAAAACGAGCCGACCTTATCAGCTACGAGGGCCAGGTCACCCGACAATGCCTCGATCACGCCCCTCACCAGCCTGAGGACATGGCACGGTCTGATGTCCGAGCATTCACGACAAATAGTGGAGCCAGAAGACACAGAACTGGAGCCAAAGCACGAAGAGTGGAACCAATGGCCACAAACGCCATCACAAGCAACCCCATCCCGGGTAACTTCATTGGCACAAACCCCACAAACAGGCATATTGTTATATATAAAAAAATAAATAAATAAATAAATAAAAAATGTGAAACAGGGGTAAAAATAAATAAAAAATAAATTACCAGAGATACAAACAGAAAATAGAAATTTAAAATTTAAAATGAAAGGTCGGTCGGATCAAAAAATAAATAAATAAATAAAAAATGTGAAACAGGGGGAAAAAAAATAAATTACCAGAGATATAAACAGAAAATAGAAATTAAAAAATTAAATAAAAGGTCGGTCGGATCAAACACAAATTCAAAAAAGTCACAACCACAAAAAATGGAAAAACACGAAATCGCAAAGAAAATAAAACTACTGTACTTGAAATAAATCAAAAACACAAAACAAAAACAGAAAGCGCCACAACAATGATGCACCCCAGTATGAAAAACAAAAATAAAAACAGAAAAACTGCAGACAACGGACACAGTTTCACAGTTTTAAAAGTGCAACGATCGACACAGATCCAAACAAAACGGTTGCACCGACAACCAAAACAAAGACAAAAGCAGCAAACGAAAACTCAACAAGAAACCGCAAGTTCACAATCAAACGGATCTCCCAGAACCAAATCACGAAATCACAGCAGGGATTCTTACTCCCAAGGCACATTATTGTGCTAAAATGGGAAACAGCATAAACACTGAAATTTTTGGCCGTAAAGTACCGGACTGACGAAAATGTGAACAGAGGGGGAGCTGAAAACTTTGACGGAGACGAGATTTCCTTTTTAAAAGTGACCGTGATGCAGAAAAGAACTGCAACGAAAATATAAGTAAAAGTAAGTGAATTTTGCGTTGATAATTTCATTGGCGATTTGTTATGCGGAGGGCGATACCTTTCTACTTTCGAAAGTAGCTGAATTTAACAAAAATAAGTGGAATTGGAGTTCAATGTTAGAGGGTGAATGGATATAAAAAGTTTTCGCTCCGTGGTGCCCAGCATGCAAAAGCATTGCTTCTAACGGAAAAGATTTTTGCAGAATCAACTGGTAGTTATGGAGTTCATGTCCCAATAGTAGGTGTAGCCAATTCACCATCATTAAGTGGGCGACTTTCTTGTCACTGCACTGCCAACAATATACCATGTAATGAATGAAGAGTTTCGCCAATATCGAGATACAAGGATATCGTAAGTGGCAGAATTTAACAGGTAAAAGTGAAATTTTATTCTTTTAAATTATTCATCCTCCAAGAGGATATAATTCTGATCGAATAGTAGTAGTGGTTTCAGATTCATGTGGCTTCTATCTACTACGAAAAAAGAAAATAAAATTAGATTCCTTATTACCCCAAAATGTATTTTGGAGGACCGACGCAATAGATGTGTTCACGTGCTTCTGCAGCGAAAAATTCCTGCATTTCCTTCTGTATGTCGTGGGAGTACCTTCGTCAAATGTACTAAAGCGGTTTTCTGAAATTTTCTGGGAAAAAAGGAAGAAAAAAGTGCCATAATAACCTCAAAAATAACCTCAAAAGTTACACAACTCAACTAAGTGACATCAACCGGTGACGGTAAGGAAAAGTAAGGCAGTTTAAAGCTACTGCAAATTCCTGAACTTTCCTACAGGTAGGGAAGCGGGGACATCATCAAAAACTTGCGGTCAAACCGAGTACGAAAACGACTTCCTACAACTTCTTGCGCGGTAACCATAATTCCTACAGGTACGTGAACAGATCTATTGAATGTTAGAATCCTGATTTAGTCGTGAAAACATCCTAGGACTTTACTGTGTCAGCCGGTAAGCGAAGCAAATCTACCCAACGAAAAACAAACCCAGGTAATATTTCATTCTCGCACGAGTTACGATTCCATAACATTAATTGCACTCAAATTCTAAGTTCATCACTGTCATTGCCCCAATTCTTGGATTTCCCGTAAAAAGCTTCATTGCATCTTTCCCACACTTTCAGTAACATAACAGGAAACTGCCCAGACGATTTACTAAGAAACTTCGTCAGCATATATGTTATGATAGCGCTTACCTTAAAATTGTAATTAGATTATAAGTCAGTCTTTTGTAAAACCTAAAAGCGACAAGTAATAAATTCAAATTAATCTTATTGAGTTGTTTTAAATTAAAACCCTTTGAATGTGAATAATTATTATTTTTTTTTTTGACTAACATTTGCGTGAGATATATAATTCACGCAATCTCAGAATTTACATTTGTATTTATAATAACGCAAAAATTTGTTTATTATATTATGTATGAATTTCTTTGGTGAACTTGATTCAGATTAGAACTTATTGAATATAATTACGATCATTGGCAAGTAACTTATTTCCACACAAACAAGTAAATAAGTGTATTAACGACTCGAATACTCAATTCTTTTGTTGACATTACACAGGGCTATCTGTCCATGCTATGCAGATTTCCTGTTTCTTTTTTTGTGCTTTTGTGAATTTCAGGGAGTGATGACATACGTAAAATATAACCGAGCCCTATGAAGTAATTTAATCTCTATATAACGACTGACCGTTCAAATACTGTAAAGAATTGTTTGTGCATTTCGATACTCGAATATTTATGTAGCCTCCCTTGTAATCTTGACCCAAATAAATTATCAGACTGAAGGCCCATTTTTTTCAGAACTTCGGACAAGTATATATTTGCCAAGTGTATTGCTATTGATATTTAAAGGTCGTGAGATGAAAATTTTTATTCACTACCTTTTTTCTCAATGAAGTATACCTTTCTATTTCTACATAGTTTACCAATTATGCTTTGCTTAGAACTTTAAGTTTAGTTTAGAATTAGGTGGAATAAGTTTTTTTTTAATTCACCTTGAATTAAATTAAAGGTGTTCAAAGTGAGTATTTTCGACAATCACTGGGTTAGTAGTCCGCTAATTTGGTTACAACCGGGGATTGTTGTGGAAGGAATTGTTAAAGCAAATAAAAAGGCTTTACTCTCATTTTTTGATAGCACATTTATTAAATATCTACTCCTACATTTGCTCGTGGAGTCGCTGAATTGTCTAAGTGAGGGTGTGAAATGGATTAGGATTGAATGAGAACCGCAATAATAGAATGAATTGGCTATATATAATCGACCGTGCGTAATTTGTTCGGGATGGGGATTGATATTTTTTTAATCTGAGCAGTTCATAATACTGTCGGATAGTATATGAACGAATGTATCTGAGGAAACGTTCAAGCAAGAATTGAATTGTTAATTACTCTCCCGATTTATGTGCATAGGTAATGCAATACGGGAACCGAGCCAACAAATCACGCTTAGTTCGCCGTATGCTTGTTCACAATCTCCTTACCTCAAGAGGGGTAATATCAGTATACCAGTCGATATACTTCGCTACGTACTATTGGTTTGTTTTGCTCTTACTTTGGTTACCACTTCACTACAATTGTCATTTAGCAGCATCTGAATTAGAATAAAGAGAATTCTATATATTTATATATATAATTATATATGTATATTTAGCCAAAAAAATTTTTTGTTTCTATTGAATTGTTTTCTTATGAATTTTTATTAAGACACTTTCGCAATAAAGTATATCTAGGAGATAATCTATAAGTATTCAATTGAGTTTAACTGCCCTGAAGTCTATATTTGACTGAAGTTCTTTTGAATTTCCTGTGTATGAAATTTAGCTTCTACGTGGTCAAAAGGATGGGGTGCTAGTAGTTATCTTGTTTCCCCTCGACCCTCTACCTCTCTCTACCATCTAGTTCCGGACAACTGTCTCAGTCATTAGGGACTATGCCATATATGATGGGCTCGGCATAGTCATAGGATGGGGTGGGATAGCCCAACAAGCCCTATGATACCTGTGGGCGGAGGTTCCTTCATCGTCAGGTGACATAACTCCTGTTGTCCTTCCTAGTTTTTTTTATCCCTAGTTTCCCTTTGCGTCCCCAATAATCTAGAGTTATTATTACAAAGAGAGCCCGCAATTAAGTGTTGGGTGAGTGAGCCGAAGGAGGAGGCAAGATCCCCCCCAATCCGACGAGCCTAGTACTGCTACTAGACGGGCCCCTCGCTTCTTCGGCAATGAAAGCAAGCCTGCACGGCAATTTTAACGCTCACCCCGGTAATCCCTTGAACCTTTCCCTATCCCTTTTGGTTGTGAGCCCAGACTTAGTCAGGGTTCTCACATCCCTCCATCCAATTCATGTCCTCATGCTACCGCTTGATGGCATGAATTCTGAATTCTCATGTACTCATGTACATGAATTCTCCCGCTTTTACCGATAACAATCCTTCGATCTCAAATAACCCGATGAGGATGAATAAAGTTTAATAAAATATCCCGATGAGAATGTGACAGTTCATGTGATATGATCCCTGGCCATGTTAATCTCCTGAACAATTCTTTTTTTCGGGGAAGCGGTAGCGGAATCATTTAATTATTGTCGTGCAAGTTTGTCTCCGATAAAGTATTTAATGCTAAGACACAAAACAAGAACCTTACTTGTCGAAGTGAAGAATTTAGAGGCTAATTGTATCAAAGGGAGTCTAAAGAGACGCAGTTTGGGGACAATATTTAAAACATATATTTTTAAATATAAAACATTAGTTTGACTTGTAAACAGAATTGTCTTAAGGAAATGAACATATTTAAATATAAAACATTAGTTTAGCTTTCAAACTGAATTGTCGTAAGGAAGAGAATATTTTAAAATATAAAACGTTAGTTTGGCTTGCAAACCGAGTTATGTCGTAGGGAAGTGTACATTTTTAAATATACTTTAAATATACAGGGTGTTCGGAAAATATGTAGGAAACGCTATACCAATGGATTCTTTAAAGTTTCCTGATCAAAAACACACAATTTGAAAATTGATTTCAGAAACTGAGCATGTTAACCGAATTCCAAATAGCGCACAGATTTTCACATATAAGTTATTTCGTCTCTTAACGAAAGGACTCTAAAGAAATCATAAATTCACAGAACCGAAAGGCAGACAAGATTTCATAAATTTGCATTATTAATGGTGTGCAAATCACTTTTATTTTTATCTTTTGATCTACTCAACGCAGCGTCGTCAAACAAACCCCAAAACACTACTTTTTGGGGTTTTGAAATTACCAAAAATTCAGCATTTTCCTTAATTTTTTCCGAAATTCCTGTAATTAGTACACATCTTTTTTATTTTTATTAGATTACTCATCTTATTACCTTTTATATCTGATATGTATGTAATTGCGTATTGAATAAACTCCAAAATTAATAATGATTAATTTATTCAAGTCTTATATCCTCGTGCCGTACCTACTCAATCGATTAGGACTAGACAGGCCAAAGAAACAAAAGCGAGAACAGCCTACTGCTTTAGAAATGTTATTCTTAGTTGCAACTAAGTAAGCACAGGCCGAGTCAAAACCTGATCGATTAGTAACGGAAATGGAAGTTCAAATTTACAATAGTTTCTTATTATAAGTTATGTTTTATAAGCATTAATTATTATCCATTTATATATATATATATATATATATATATATATATATATCAATATCCTTAGAAATCCCTGACTACCTAATTATTTTATTGCATTTCAGACAAGAAATTCTTTAAATAAACTAAATTTTTAAGCCAAAGAATGTTTGGGTGCACAGGTAATAAATTAATAAAAATAAAAATTATAAAAATGTGTGTAATTTTGTTTTACATAAGCTTGTGTTAGCCATAGTTCACACCCTAGTATTCTGGCATTCTGTAACTCAGACCTGATGGAAATTTTGCTATAAAAGAGGATTAGTCAGAAAAAATATCGATCATCGAAAACAAATCGATAAGTATGGGTGTTTTTAAGCAAAAATTTTAAAAAAGGGGAGAATTTTTTTCAGGAATACGCGGATATTACTTACATTTATGGTGTAGTAGACGGAAAAGAGACAGCGACTGTACTGGAATATCAAAGGAGATTACCTAATCGACGTATACCCCAAAGAGGGGTATTTTCATGGACTTTTTGAAAATGAAGAGAAACAGGAAGTGTAACTTCGCACGGTAGGGAAACGCGACCCGAAACTTCGGAAATTTGTGCCGACATCGAGCAGAAAATAATCATCCTAGTCAGGCAAGACCCTGAAACGAGCACGAGACGGGTCGCATTACGATTAGCAGTGTTTTCAGCTAAAGTTTGGAGAGTCATTCATCGAGAGGGATTACGTCCATATCACCATCACCCAGTCCAAGGACTACTACAAGGAGATTTTAGAGAGAAGACTGGAATTTTGCGGTCGGATACTAATCCACACTAATACGGGCTTTTTGGAGAATACACTGCCATATCTAATAGAGGGAATCCCTTTGCATAATCAAACGGACATGTTTTACTAAAACGATAAACCGATTTGCTTTTACTCTAGTAGAATTCAAAGAACACACAATACTCAACCCAGAAAAAGTGTACGCAAAAACAAATGTGACGCATGATATCGAAACGAAGGGCCCACGTAAAAGCGGCTGGGCTCGCCCACTCCACATGGTACGCAAAGCAAATGGAGAATGGCGACCATGCGGGGGCTACTGTGCCTTAAATAATAAAACTATACCGGACAAGTACCCAATAACCTTCCTACAGGACTTCACGCACATCCTCAGCGAAAAAAATATTTTTTCGAAGATCGACTTCAACAGAGTGTACCACCAGATCCCCATCGCGCTGCGCAAACTGGAAAACTTCGCCTTTTCATATTTAGGCGATATTTGCATCAAGTCCAAGAATAATAAACAGCATGAGCAGCATTTGAGAACTATGTCCCAGCAATTAAAATATAACGGCATAACGATTACCTCCCCAAATGCGATTTGGCAGGAAAGAACTACGATTTCTCGGTTGTACTGTGAATGCCGAGGGAATTAAGCCGCTGAACGAGAGAGTAAAGTTAATTACGGAATACAAATTGCCGCAAACTGTACAGGAGTTCAAGTGATTTCTAACGAAAATCAATTTTTACCGGCGCTGCATCCCAAAGGCGATCAGAAATCAGATGATACTATCACAACTGATCAAAGAAAACCGACAAAAATTATCAAGTGCCAATTGTATAGACATAACGTCAAATACAAGCTTTCAATACTGCAGAACGGATTTAGCAAACGTCGCTCTACTTGCTCATCCATCCCCCTCTATAGCATTCGACGCCTCGGATACTGCATTGGGAGCAGTCTGTTATTTGGTTTAGAATAATAAACAACCAGACTCAACCTCTAGGGTTCTACTCAAAGAAACTTACCAAAACTCAACGCCGCTGCAATACCTACGATCGCGAATTGCTGGCCATCTATCAGGGCATCAAATACTTAAGATGTCTCGTCGAGGGAAGATCCTTCCATATACACATCGACGTTAAGGAAAGCATCACCCAGGCAGGCAAGACAACTGTATCAGACATGTCCCAGATCTCAAAAAAGGCGTAGCCGACACCTGATTTAAAATCAATGAAATTAAGTCAACAAACACTTTTTTCGAAGTTATCGCAGCTGGACAATGATAAAAAGTAAAAGCGAAATCGTTTTTAGAAACAGGTAGTAACAGTGTCAATTCACTAAAAACCAAGTTACTTACATAATCAAAAGTACCTATATACTGCAATGTGTCACAAAATGGCCTGGGGTTCCACGAAAATTTCAAGAATGTATCATCATCACACAACCTCTTTCACCCAGGTATAAAAGCTACAATTAAACTCATCACTAGTAAAATATTTAACTACAGAAGGGCGCTTTGATCATATCAACGTAACGTAATGTAACGTTCTCCCGACCATCATATTAGGACTTAGATTAACGTATAAAGAAGACATCGCGACAGTTTCAGAAATGGTTTTTGATACAACGCTTCGCATTCCTGGTGAATTTCTCGCATCAAGAAAAGCAATTAGGAGTGAAACAGAGTTCATAAAAGATTTCAGACGAACGATATACAAAGTAGCTCTTTCCCCTGCACCAACGCATGACAGCAGAAGCATATTTGTTCAACCAAGCCTGGAAGTTTTCGTACGCAACGACGCTCCGCGAACATGGCTTCAATTTGCATATGATGTACCATATGAAGATACTTCTAGATAGGAAGAAAAGGTAGAACAATAAAATTTTCCATCGATAGGATTAAAACAGCTTAAACACCAAGAACATTAAATAAACTAAAACCGCATACACCCACAGCAAACCTCGAAAAACACACGACCATAACTCGAACTGAAAACCATCGGTTTTTTTTGTTCGAAATTGGCTTTATTCATCAACGTAATCTCCATCAAGAGCCACACAATCATTCTAGCGCCGCTCTAACATTTCAATACCACTTTTGTAGAACGATTTATCTTTTGCCTCAAAATAGGCCTCAGTTTCAGCGATAACCTCTTCATTCGAGCGAAATTTCTTACCGGTGCGCATTTTTTTGAGGTCTGCGAGCTGGGAGCCAAATCTGGCGAATACGGTAGATGTGGGAGCAATTCGAAGTTCAATTCATGTAGTTTTGCCATTGTTTTGATTGACTTGTGACACGATGCGTTGTCTTGATGAAACAAAAATTTTTTCTTTGCCATATGCGGTCGTTTCTTTGCAATTTCGGCCTTCAAACGCTCCAATAACGCTATATAATATTCACTGTTGATGGTATTTCCCTTCTCAAGATAGTGGATGAATATTACACCACGCACATCCCAAAATACCGAGGCCATAACCTTTCCAGCCGATTGATGTGCTTTCGGGCGCTTTGGACGATGTTCACCAGTTGCTCTCCACTCAGATGACGATCGTTTTGATTCCGGATTGAAGTGATGAATTCATGTTTCATCCATTGTCACATATCGACGCAAAAATTCCGGTTTGTTACGTTTAAACATGGCCAACCACTGCTCAGAATCATCAACACGTTCTTGTTTTTGGTCAACAGTGAGCAAACGCGGCACCCACATTGAACAGAGCTTTCTCATAGTCAAATGCTCATGCAGTATAAAGCCAACATGTTCTTTTGATATCTTTACGATGTCAGCTAACTCACGTTACTGCACTTTTCGATCAGTAGTATAAATATGAGGTTTCTGGCGCAATGTGCAATGTGCAGGTCAAAGGTCAAGGTTGCTGATTGGGTTTTCGGTCTTGGAGGCTACAATTGAGAGATAAGGAAAAGAGATAAGGATTTTCGGTCTTATAGGCTACAATTGAGAGATAAGGAAGAGAGATAAGGATTGTCGGCCATCTTGGATTTTGGGTTTTCGGTCTTATTGGCTACAATTGAGAGATAAGGATTGTCGGCCATCTTGGATCTTGGGTTTTCGGTCTTATTGGCTACAATTGAGAGATAAGGATTGTCGGCCATCTTGGATTTTGGGTTTTCGGTCTTATTGGCTACAATTGAGAGATAAGGATTGTCGGCCATCTTGGATTTTGGGTTTTCGGTCTTATTGGCTACAATTGAGAGATAAGGATTGTCGGCCATCTTGGATTTCGGTCTTATAGGCTACAATTGAGAGATAAGGAAGAGAGATAAGGATTGTCGGCCATCTTGGATTTTGGGTTTTCGGTCTTATTGGCTACAATTGAGAGATAAGGATTGTCGGCCATCTTGGATTTCGGTCTTATAGGCTACAATTGAGAGATAAGGAAGAGAGATAAGGATTGTCGGCCATCTTGGATTTTGGGTTTTCGGTCTTATTGGCTACAATTGAGAGATAAGGATTGTCGGCCATCTTGGATTTCGGTCTTATAGGCTACAATTGAGAGATAAGGATTGTCGGCCATCTTGGATTTTTGGTTTTCGGTCTTGTAGACTACAATTGGTCTTCTTCTTCTTCTTTGGTTTGCATCTAGACTTAGATCTAAACCTTGGATCTGAACCTAGATTGTTTAGTAAGATAAGACACCTGTCGACCATCTTGGATATTGGGTATTCAGTCTTGGAGGCTACAATTGATGTTGAAGATAAGAGTTTGTTGTTTTGAGTCTTTAATTTCGAAGTACAGCTTTATCAGCTAAATGAAATAACATGAGGCGAATTTAATTGGATTGAAGATAAGAGTTTGTTGTTTTGAGTCTTTAATTACGAAGTACAGCTTTATCAGCTAAATGAAATAACATGATGCGAATTTAGTTGGAAAAACAGAATATTGCGTAATAAAAGATTTCACCACTTTGAGTAAATAGATGAAGATTATTTTTTATTTCGTTTGCAAATTCTTATTTCTATGATATCATTTGTTTTCAAGCAAGTTTTAACATGTTTTTCTGGTCGAGCTGTGATTGATAAGCGAGCTGGTGACTGCGTAGAAATTAATAATTTGGCGACAATGTTAAGGTCGTTGGGTGATAAGGTTTTGCAGATGAACCTGACCTCGTGCTGAAGATAAGAGTTTGTTGTTTTGAGTTTTTAATTACGAAGTACAGTTTTATCAGCTAAATGAAATAACATGATGCGAATTTAATTGGAAGCAGAATATTGTACCCTCGAACTTTAAAAGATTATCATATAATTTCTTTTCCAGATCTAAATAAAGACATTAATTCGAGGTCATATTTTGAAATAATTTCGTGTTTTATGCAACTAGCAAGTAAGTAATTCCACCGATTACGTCATAACACCATTGAGGAATAGTTAAAGGAATTTCTGTAATTAGGGAAAAAAATCTGATGTTTAAAAATAACATGCATCGCTTTGCATAAATCCGTTAATAAGTAATAAACGTCTAGTCAAGATAGCTAGAATGGCTTCTTTCGGTACTTTGGAGAGGTTTATCATGTGAAGAACTTGCAAAGAAAATAAATATCTTTCCATAGCCTTAAACTTCGTTTCTTTATGATTCAGCCGTGATAATCTTAATAAGGGAAACCATTGATTCGTAACTATGCTTTAAATTTATATCAAACTAGCAGCTACCAAACCCTTGTTATATGGGTGAACTGCAGAAGAAATGAACAAGATCATTGGCGTTGTTGTAACACTTTCTAAAAATTGCCTCAAAACTGTGAATTTAGATTAGAACAAACAAAATCGAAGTAGCTGAAATGTATTCTTTCGATACTTTAACGAGATTTATCATGTGAAGAACATAAGAAAATAAATTTTTTATATGCTTCATGTAACCATAGACTCAAATTGTGATTTCACAGAGTTCAGTTTACTTTGAGTTTGTCATCTAATTTTGGCAAATGTCAGCTTCCGGGTTTGTTGCCGTTGCAGCACTTTATAAAAATAGACTCAAACACTTTGAATTGGGCCGATAGAACAACCAAAATCGAGGTAGCTGGAATGGCTTTCTTTTGGTAATTTAGAGAGATTTATCATGTCAAGAACTTAAGAAAATAAAACTCTTTTCATAGCTTTAAACTTGGTTTCTTCTTTTTTCAGTCGTAATAATCTTAATAAGGAAACCATATTTTTCCTGAATCGTAATTATGGTTTAAATTTATACCAAACGGACAGCTAACAACCCTATATGACATTTAAAATTTAATTTTTGTATGCGTCATGCAACAATAGACCCAAATTGTGATCTCACCAAGTCAAACAAACGAAAAACTACTATCCCAATGATCTTTTCAAAATTTATAGAGAAATACAGCTGAACCAATGAAAGAAATTTAAAGCGCATTAAACAGGGCTTTAATAATCGTATTGAAAGCTTTCTATTGAAAAATGATGATGAAGGAATATTGGATCCAAAACAATTTTTCTACAAAATAAAACCTCGAGTTATAAATCTTCTTGAAGCAAGTTTACAGAAAATCCTCTGAATTAGGCTCAAGGAAATTGATATGATACTTAGAAGATACATTTCATTATATAATCCATTATAGAAATCTCCAAAAAGTAGTTTAAAGTATGAATTGAAGTTTTCATACATTCATAGAGCTCTTTGATTCAGAAAATGGAATTGATTAAAAATTTCATTATATAATCCCTTATAGAAATCTCCAAAAAGTAGTTTAAAGTATGAATTGAAGTTTTCATACATTCATAGAGCTCTTTGATTCAGACAATGGAATTGATTAAAACTCATACATTCATAGAGCTCTTTGATTCAGACAATGGAATTGATTAAAACAATATATTGATCTTAGTACTTTGCATAGATCAAAAGCTGTTAACACTTTCTGATCTTAAGCTCTTATGATGGAATTTGTATTTATCACGAGGAATGACACTAATTTTGTGATCTTAAGTATATTCAAATGTTCAACAGATGCTTACTATTGTCAAGACTTATTCTAATATCACCATTAAATCTTTTGGTTGAAGCACAGTTCGGTTTACTAAAATTATCACAGTTTAAAAAATTATTAAATTTATTTTTGGTTTGTCTTTTACTTTGTTTGCATTTTAGATTCATATAGATTAGATTTCTCAAGTATAGAAAAATTAGCGAATAATTCATCTGATGAAAACTTAATATTAAACAGATCCTTTTATAAAAATGACGATTTATTATATAGATTCAGGATAATTTTGGGGTGCTATGCTTAAGTATTGAAAGATTGAATTACAATAATTATTAACTGACGTTAATGTGTATAACTTTATATGTTCTCGCAGGCATTCTACTGCTAATAATAAGTGTATGGAAAATGTTATCCCATCACAAAGCTCAACATATTTAATTTACTTCGACTGCAATAATTTATATGGGTGAGACATGTCTGAATTCTTATCATATGAGGAATTTCAATGGGATAGAAAATACGGATATCAATATAATGAGCATTCTTCAAAGTTCAGAAATTGAATATATATATTTGAAGTAGATTTAACTTATCTAGAATCACTTCATGACTTACACAATGATCTACCATTTTGCGCAAATAATATAAAAAAACCCTGAATTAGGCTCAAGAAAATTGATATGTGACTTAGAAGATACATTTCATTACATAATTCATTATAGAAATCTCCAAAAAGTAGTTTAAAGTATGAATTGAAGTTTTCATGTATTCATAGAGCTCTTTGATTCAGACAATGGAATTGATTAAAACAATATATTGATCTTAGTACTTTGCATAGATCAAAAGCTCTTATGATGGAATTTGTATTTATCACGATGAATGACACTAATTTTGGGTTCTTAAGTATATTCAAATGTTCAACAGATGCTTACTATTGTCAAGACTTATTCTAATATCATCATTAAATCTTTCGGTTGGAGCAAAGTTCGGTTTACTAAAATTATCACAGTTTAAAAAATTATTAACTTTATTTTTGGTTTGTCTTTTACTTTGTTTGCATTAGCAAGTATAAACATGTATTTGAAAAAGGGTATACCCCAAACAAAATGTGATTACAAAATATCAAATTTCTTCGAAATAAAAACACTCGTAATTCACTTAATCAATTTTTATTTAAAATCGGTAGAGTTCTATTAAATCTTCCTGACATATCATTATTTTATATAATTAATTTACATATTTCTAAATCCTGGTATTTCGTCCATTTTGTTTTCGATAAATTTTAAATTGCAATCTTCATCCATCTCATACACAGTGTTGTTGATCTCCACTGTTTGAAACTCTGACTGCGGTTCCACTGATTGATGATTTTCGAAAATGAATTTTACAAAGCATATTGTCAATTCAAGAACATCTTTTTGTCTCTGAAATTCCTCCATTTTCTGAATTATAGGCTGTGTTACTTTATTTAGATATTCCTGTTTACTATCACCATCCTTAAGATTTGTATTAAGTTCGATGTTTTCAAATTTGTATTCATTACATCGATTGATGTATTTGAATCGTGTTATAACCCGAACAGGTTCATATGCACCATTTTTTAGATATTCTTGAATGCGTTCTTAAAATTTGTTTAAGTAATGTTCTTCCAGTAAATACTTCAGCGCATTTATTCCGAAAGCCAGTTGATTATGCACCGCTAATATCATTTCATCCCATACTGGGGTGAATTGTATCTTAAAAGTATATTGTTCGCGAGGAGTCTTTACGATAGATTTTCCTTCCATTTTATTTCTGTAATAACATTTTTTTATTTACTACGCATATATTAATTACTCTGCAACATACCTGATCTTCCTTCCTTTCCTGAATCTGGTCTATCTAAATATTTGCCTCAGCTTTTATAGCAAGTATTTTACCCCCCACTGGAAATTTTTAAAACTTGAACTGCTTAAAATTAAATTAAATTGACGATTTCATTAACGTTATTCCCTTAAATAAAGTGTTATATATCAATGTCAAATGCAATTTTTTCATCTGAGAATAAAACGATTGAATTACAATGTTTAGATTCCATTCGCTGCGAGTTTAGATGCTCTAAAAAACAAAACAAAAATCTGAATGATGAAGACTTTAGAATAATCCATAATGAATTTAATAAGAAGAAAGGGGGGTTTTCATATGATTAGTTAAATTCTTTTGATAAATTTAAAATGAAGCATGTGTGCCCCTCAGGATTTTTTAATAAACTTAGCAATAAGAAGAAGAATATCAGCATGTCGTTAATGTATGGAACAAATTTAATTCTACATAAATATCTACGAGTTTAACCCGAATCATTATTACACAACACCAGGATTGTCATGGGATGCTATGTTAAAACACATCCAAATTAAATTAGAATTATAGAAATAATACATTTCTAATTCATTTCATTTCAAATTTCATGAAAAGCGGTATTCGGGGAGGTTTAACACAATGTTCCTTACGATATTCTCTATCTAATGAGAGATTTTGATTTTTTTAAAAGGGTTAAAATATTTGGTTTAGATTGATGTTATTAATTTATATAGATGAGTTATTTCGGAGTCACTTCCATATGCAGATTTTGTTTGGATAGATAATTGTGATATTGAAGATTAGGATTGAGAAATTTTCCAAATATCTTTAAACGTGTTCTGAATACAAGTGTCTCAAGCGGCTTGGTGATAGACTTAAAAGTTTGCTCTAGCTGAGTCTCTGTTTCCATTTTTCCCATCTTAAGAGCTTTAAACTTTTTTCTGATGGCATTTCGCACCCTCGCTATTTCCTTAGTAAGATTCTCATACATATTGATCTTATTTAAGAATCAAGTCTAAAAGACATGAAACAGTAAACAATAAACATGAATCATAAAACAATAAACACGAAACATGAAACAAGAATCATGAATCATGAATCATGAAACATGTAACATGAAACAATAATTACCTATGTGAAGTTGAACCGTTTCCATCAAAGTGTTAGTATTAGCTAATAAATCATTGTTCATCCCTCTCCTTTTATAGTACGTATCATGAATACATCAAATCCCTTTCGGTAGCACCACTTACACATTGCGTTGCTTTTATTAATCACCAAAAATCCATGTAAAATAATGATATGCATACCGTGAAAATTGGTGAAATTGAAAGGTTGAACCCTTGATCTAGGTTGATACTTTTCGATTTTTTCTGACCTTTTGTAGATCAAGTTAGATCTAAAAGGTAATTTTTGCGATTTTTCCCAAATATACGTTAAGCTTCCATAGCTCCGGAACTGGTTTAGATTGATGTTATTAATTTATATAGATGAGTTATTTCGGAGTCACTTCCATATGCAGATTTTGTTTGGATAGATAATTGTGATATTGAAGATTAGGATTGAGAAATTTTCCAAATATCTTTTAACGTGTTCTCAATAATATAAATTTAATATTTTTTTTATTTCCCCAGCATGTTTTAACATGTAAAACAGCTTACATTTAAACGGAAATTGCGGTTATAAGAATTTTGTTTGTTAGGGTCTTATCTTTGATTAAATATCAGTTCGAGTATAAAAGCCAAATATTTTTAGTTAAATTTTTAGTTTTCAATGTAAAGTCAATCAGTGAAACTGAAAATACATGAAATTCGTGTTCCTAGTGAAATTAAAATAATCTAACATGCCTCAGCTACCAATAATCAATGAAGCAGTCATCGAAGACTTTGAAGTGCTCGAAGAACTGAACTCTGCAAATTTTAAACCTACGATTGCAGTTAAAGACATGGAAGAGTTGTTAGAGTATAAAATCATAGGATGCAGCAATGTAACAACGAAGTATGGGCCCAGGATCCTTTTAGAACTAGAGAATTACCAAGTTTTTCTGCCGCCGAGATACAGCGCTAAAATTACTCACCGCACAATCGAGAAACTTAACGATGGAGGCTTCTATGTTGTTAGGAAACTAGCAAATGGGAACTATTTTAATTTAATATTTACAAAAATAACATCTAGTAATGGATATTACTTAAATTTGTAAATAAATGGAAAAAAGTTCTATTAAATATATGTTTATTTTAACTTCACCTCTCCCAATTCTCTATATGGATCCAAATGATATTTTAGAGACTCTAGTAGATGGCAACAGGAGTCTAATATTACATTTGATATCTGATGAGCCGATTTCTTCTACATTTCATTTTTTGATTTCAATTTTATACCCTGAATGTACTTGGTGTATGCAATTAGTGGATCCTAACTTCGCTAGGAGATAAAGTAATAGATCGATTTCTGACAATAACAGATAGCATGTAAGAAAAACAAAATCGCGACTAATCATATTATGATTCCCATGACTTTTAATTAAAACAATTTAATTAATTTTTATATCCCGTGTCTCCAGGGAGCCGGCTTTGTCTAACTGTTTTCATTTAGTTGATAAGCAACATAATTTGCAGTGTTTGCTGGAAAGACAATTATGGCTATTTAGTAATCGATAAAGATAGTTTGTTGAAGAAAGAACGTTATCGAAAAGGAATCGATACATACATTTCGCTATAAATTTAGAAAATCTAGTAAAACAAATCAGCTAAAGCTGGTAATAGATCTGTTAAAGCTGGTAATAGACCTGATATAGCTGTTCATAGACCTGCTAAAGCTGGTAATAAACCTGTTAAAGCTGATAGTAGACCTGATATAACTGTTCATAGACCTGATATAGTTGTTCATAGACCTGCTAAAGCTGATAGTAGACCTGATATAGCTGTTTATAGACCTGATATAGCTATTCATAGAGCTGATAAAAGTTGTTCTTCGACCTAATAAATGAGAACCAGGTATTTGACCATCCGCTCTTGCCGTCATGATAAATCAGTTAACTTATAATTTATGCATACTTTGAAGCTCTAGTACCTTTTATTTAACCATCAGTTCTGTATTATCTTTTAAGTCATATTTGCTGTACAAAGATTTACAGGTTGTTTCATAAAAAGCAATTAACATAGACCTATCGTTATATTATAAAATTTTTCGTTAATAAGGAAATAATCTTTCTCAATTTCAATCTTTGAATTTTGCTGTCGATTGTCGGGTTTTTTAGGCGTTGAAAAGTGAATTATATTCGACTATTCTGAGATATAAAAAGCAAACAAAAATGATGTAGCGATAGCGCAATGTGTAAGGGGTGCTACGGAAAGGGACTTGATGTCTTCATAATACTATAAAAGAAAAGGGATGAACAATGATTTAATAGCTAATACCAACACTTTGGGGGAACCGCTTATCTCTATTCATTTTTCACTTTTTTTTTCTCATCTATAAAACTTATTTGTTGATTACCCATGAACCTCTCATAAAACTTATTTTTTGATCATTCCATAAAACTTCCTTCAAATTTAATTAAACGATCCCCTGCTTATCTCTATATAATTTCGGTAGCAGCTAACTATCGATAAGCATGGGATGAATAATGATTTAATAGCTAATACCAACACTTTGGTGGAAACGCTTATCTCTATTCATTTTTCACATTTTTTTTCTCATCTATAAAACTTATTTGTTGATTACCCATGAAACTCTCATAAAACTTATTTTTTAATCATTCCATAAAACTTCCTTCAAATTTAATTAAACGATTCCCCGCTTATCTCTATATAATTTCAGTAGCAGCTAACTATCGATAAGCATTTTTCATATTTTTTGGTCACCACAATTCCTTTCAAATCATATGTAAAGAATTTAAATTTAAATTTAGAATTCTATAAAGATAAGCGGAGGTCATTTAATTAAATTTGAAGGAAGTTTTATGGAATGATTAAAAAATAAGTCTAATGAGAGTTTCATGGTTAATCAACAAATAAGTTTTATAGGCGAGCAAAAAAATATGAAAAATGAATAGAGATAAGCGGATACTATTTAAGCAATGAATCACTTATGAGTTTTAACATTCACCAAAATGGAGAGAATTATAGAAGAAGTTCATAAGGTGTTGAATATCCCAGAGGATTACGAGGATCCTCATGAGCGGCTGCAGGAGCTGGTAAATTCTCCGCTAACCCCGATAAACCTGGTTTATAGGTTAGGATGGGAGTCTGAGTGGTGCGAAGTGGCCACTCCATATTCGGAGAATTTGACGGGGTTGCGAACGGTTAGTTTTTAAAATTATTTTACATGGTATTTTTTATTATTTTCTTCTTTATAGATTAATCACTCAGTTAGCGGAAGGAGGTGTGTTATATCAGTTTTCAGCGTCGAAGCGCTGGCCCTCGAGATGAGGACCCGGCTTGATGCTGCTAATCATTTAGAGGAGGATTGGGATAGCCCGGACGATGTTAGACTTTAAACCTATAAATTCTAATTTAATTTTGATATTTCAAAAACTATAAACCCTAAATAAACTGGTTTGTTATACGTCACTTTTATTTTGTTTAATTCTACTGCAGCCATATTTATTGTAAATTGCGTAGTACTATGAAAATTGGGTTTTGCAATTAAAACACGAAGACCTAAATGGTTACCTCAACTTTCCCATTCTGTAGCTATCTTAATATCCCTTCTCCATGTTAAAGCATGCTGGGGAAATAAAAAAATATTGAATTTATATTATTGAGAACACGTTAAAAGATATTTGGAAAATTTCTCAATCCTAATCTTCAATATCACAATTATCTATCCAAACAAAATCTGCATATGGAAGTGACTCCGAAATAACTCATCTATATAAATTAATAACATCAATCTAAACCAAATATTTTAACCCTTTTAAAAAAATCAAAATCTCTCATTAGATAGAGAATATCGTAAGGAACATTGTGTTAAACCTCCCCGAATACCGCTTTTCATGAAATTTGAAATGAAATGAATTAGAAATGTATTATTTCTATAATTCTAATTTAATTTGGATGTGTTTTAACATAGCATCCCATGACAATCCTGGTGTTGTGTAATAATGATTCGGGTTAAACTCGTAGATATTTATGTAGAATTAAATTTGTTCCATACATTAACGACATGCTGATATTCTTCTTCTTATTGCTAAGTTTATTAAAAAATCCTGAGGGGCACACATGCTTCATTTTAAATTTATCAAAAGAATTTAAGTAATCATATGAAAACCCCCCTTTCTTCTTATTAAATTCATTATGGATTATTCTAAAGTCTTCATCATTCAGATTTTTGTTTTGTTTTTTAGAGCATCTAAACTCGCAGCGAATGGAATCTAAACATTGTAATTCAATCGTTTTATTCTCAGATGAAAAAATTGCCTTTGACATTGATATATAACACTTTATTTAAGGGAATAACGTTAATGAAATCGTCAATTTAATTTAATTTTAAGCAGTTCAAGTTTTAAAAATTTCCAGTGGGGGGTAAAATACTTGCTATAAAAGCTGAGGCAAATATTTAGATAGACCAGATTCAGGAAAGGAAGGAAGATCAGGTATGTTGCAGAGTAATTAATATATGCGTAGTAAATAAAAAAATGTTATTACAGAAATAAAATGGAAGGAAAATCTATCGTAAAGACTCCTCGCGAACAATATACTTTTAAGATACAATTCACCCCAGTATGGGATGAAATGATATTAGCGGTGCATAATCAACTGGCTTTCGGAATAAATGCGCTGAAGTATTTACTGGAAGAACATTACTTAAACAAATTTCAAGAACACATTCAAAAATATCTAAAAAATGGTGCATATGAACCTGTTCGGGTTATAACACGATTCAAATACATCAATCGATGTAATGAATACAAATTTGAAAACATCGAACTTAATACAAATCTTAAGGATGGTGATATTAAACAGGAATATCTAAATAAAGTAACACAGCCTATAATTCAGAAAATGGAGGAATTTCAGAGACAAAAAGATGTTCTTGTATTGACAATATGCTTTGTAAAATTCATTTTCGAAAATCATCAATCAGTGGAACCGCATTCAGAGTTTCAAACAGTGGAGATCAACAACACTGTGTATGAGATGGATGAAGATTGCAATTTAAAATTTATCGAAAACAAAATGGACGAAATACCAGGATTTAGAAATATGTAAATTAATTATATAAAATAATGATATGTCAGGAAGATTTAATAGAACTCTACCGATTTTAAATAAAAATTGATTAAGTGAATTACGAGTGTTTTTATTTCGAAGAAATTTGATATTTTGTAATCACATTTTGTTTGGGGTATACCCTTTTTCAAATACATGTTTATACTTGCTAATGCAAACAAAGTAAAAGACAAACCAAAAATAAAGTTAATAATTTTTTAAACTGTGATAATTTTAGTAAACCGAACTTTGCTCCAACCGAAAGATTTAATGATGATATTAGAATAAGTCTTGACAATAGTAAGCATCTGTTGAACATTTGAATATACTTAAGAACCCAAAATTAGTGTCATTCATCGTGATAAATACAAATTCCATCATAAGAGCTTTTGATCTATGCAAAGTACTAAGATCAATATATTGTTTTAATCAATTCCATTGTCTGAATCAAAGAGCTCTATGAATACATGAAAACTTCAATTCATACTTTAAACTACTTTTTGGAGATTTCTATAATGGATTATGTAATGAAATGTATCTTCTAAGTCACATATCAATTTTCTTGAGCCTAATTCAGAGGATTTTTATATTATTTGCGCAAAATGGTAGATCATTGTGTAAGTCATGAAGTGATTCTAGATAAGTTAAATCTACTTCAAATATATATATTCAATTTCTGAACTTTGAAGAATGCTCATTATATTGATATCCGTATTTTCTATCCCATTGAAATTCCTCATATGATAAGAATTCAGACATGTCTCACCCATATAAATTATTGCAGTCGAAGTAAATTAAATATGTTGAGCTTTGTGATGGGATAACATTTTCCATACACTTATTATTAGCAGTAGAATGCCTGCGAGAACATATAAAGTTATACACATTAACGTCAGTTAATAATTATTGTAATTCAATCTTTCAATACTTAAGCATAGCACCCCAAAATTATCCTGAATCTATATAATAAATCGTCATTTTTATAAAAGGATCTGTTTAATATTAAGTTTTCATCAGATGAATTATTCGCTAATTTTTCTATACTTGAGAAATCTAATCTATATGAATCTAAAATGCAAACAAAGTAAAAGACAAACCAAAAATAAATTTAATAATTTTTTAAACTGCGATAATTTTAGTAAACCGAACTGTGCTTCAACCAAAAGATTTAATGGTGATATTAGAATAAGTCTTGACAATAGTAAGCATCTGTTGAACATTTGAATATACTTAAGATCACAAAATTAGTGTCATTCCTCGTGATAAATACAAATTCCATCATAAGAGCTTAAGATCAGAAAGTGTTAACAGCTTTTGATCTATGCAAAGTACTAAGATCAATATATTGTTTTAATCAATTCCATTGTCTGAATCAAAGAGCTCTATGAATGTATGAGTTTTAATCAATTCCATTGTCTGAATCAAAGAGCTCTATGAATGTATGAAAACTTCAATTCATACTTTAAACTACTTTTTGGAGATTTCTATAAGGGATTATATAATGAAATTTTTAATCAATTCCATTTTCTGAATCAAAGAGCTCTATGAATGTATGAAAACTTCAATTCATACTTTAAACTACTTTTTGGAGATTTCTATAATGGATTATATAATGAAATGTATCTTCTAAGTATCATATCAATTTCCTTGAGCCTAATTCAGAGGATTTTCTGTAAACTTGCTTCAAGAAGATTTATAACTCGAGGTTTTATTTTGTAGAAAAATTGTTTTGGATCCAATATTCCTTCATCATCATTTTTCAATAGAAAGCTTTCAATACGATTATTAAAGCCCTCTTTAATGAGATTTAAATTTCTTTCATTGGTTCAGCTGTATTTCTCTATAAATTTTGAAAAGATCATTGGGATAGTAGTTTTTCGTTTGTTTGACTTGGTGAGATCACAATTTGGGTCTATTGTTGCATGACGCATACAAAAATTAAATTTTAAATGTCATATAGGGTTGTTAGCTGTCCGTTTGGTATAAATTTAAACCATAATTACGATTCAGGAAAAATATGGTTTCCTTATTAAGATTATTACGACTGAAAAAAGAAGAAACCAAGTTTAAAGCTATGAAAAGAGTTTTATTTTCTTAAGTTCTTGACATGATAAATCTCTCTAAATTACCAAAAGAAAGCCATTCCAGCTACCTCGATTTTGGTTGTTCTATCGGCCCAATTCAAAGTGTTTGAGTCTATTTTTATAAAGTGCTGCAACGGCAACAAACCCGGAAGCTGACATTTGCCAAAATTAGATGACAAACTCAAAGTAAACTGAACTCTGTGAAATCACAATTTGAGTCTATGGTTACATGAAGCATATAAAAAATTTATTTTCTTATGTTCTTCACATGATAAATCTCGTTAAAGTATCGAAAGAATACATTTCAGCTACTTCGATTTTGTTTGTTCTAATCTAAATTCACAGTTTTGAGGCAATTTTTAGAAAGTGTTACAACAACGCCAATGATCTTGTTCATTTCTTCTGCAGTTCAAGGTTGTTATATGGGTTTGGTAGCTGCTAGTTTGATATAAATTTAAAGCATAGTTACGAATCAATGGTTTCCCTTATTAAGATTATCACGGCTGAATCATAAAGAAACGAAGTTTAAGGCTATGGAAAGATATTTATTTTCTTTGCAAGTTCTTCACATGATAAACCTCTCCAAAGTACCGAAAGAAGCCATTCTAGCTATCTTGACTAGACGTTTATTACTTATTAACGGATTTATGCAAAGCGATGCATGTTATTTTTAAACATCAGATTTTTTCCCCTAATTACAGAAATTCCTTTAACTATTCCTCAATGGTGTTATGACGTAATCGGTGGAATTACTTACTTGCTAGTTGCATAAAACACGAAATTATTTCAAAATATGACCTCGAATTAATGTCTTTATTTAGATCTGGAAAAGAAATTATATGATAATCTTTTAAAGTTCGAGGGTACAATATTCTGCTTCCAATTAAATTCGCATCATGTTATTTCATTTAGCTGATAAAACTGTACTTCGTAATTAAAAACTCAAAACAACAAACTCTTATCTTCAGCACGAGGTCAGGTTCATCTGCAAAACCTTATCACCCAACGACCTTAACATTGTCGCCAAATTATTAATTTCTACGCAGTCACCAGCTCGCTTATCAATCACAGCTCGACCAGAAAAACATGTTAAAACTTGCTTGAAAACAAATGATATCATAGAAATAAGAATTTGCAAACGAAATAAAAAATAATCTTCATCTATTTACTCAAAGTGGTGAAATCTTTTATTACGCAATATTCTGTTTTTCCAACTAAATTCGCATCATGTTATTTCATTTAGCTGATAAAGCTGTACTTCGTAATTAAAGACTCAAAACAACAAACTCTTATCTTCAATCCAATTAAATTCGCCTCATGTTATTTCATTTAGCTGATAAAGCTGTACTTCGAAATTAAAGACTCAAAACAACAAACTCTTATCTTCAACATCAATTGTAGCCTCCAAGACTGAATACCCAATATCCAAGATGGTCGACAGGTGTCTTATCTTACTAAACAATCTAGGTTCAGATCCAAGGTTTAGATCTAAGTCTAGATGCAAACCAAAGAAGAAGAAGAAGACCAATTGTAGTCTACAAGACCGAAAACCAAAAATCCAAGATGGCCGACAATCCTTATCTCTCAATTGTAGCCTATAAGACCGAAATCCAAGATGGCCGACAATCCTTATCTCTCAATTGTAGCCAATAAGACCGAAAACCCAAAATCCAAGATGGCCGACAATCCTTATCTCTCTTCCTTATCTCTCAATTGTAGCCTATAAGACCGAAATCCAAGATGGCCGACAATCCTTATCTCTCAATTGTAGCCAATAAGACCGAAAACCCAAAATCCAAGATGGCCGACAATCCTTATCTCTCAATTGTAGCCAATAAGACCGAAAACCCAAAATCCAAGATGGCCGACAATCCTTATCTCTCTTCCTTATCTCTCAATTGTAGCCTATAAGACCGAAAATCCTTATCTCTTTTCCTTATCTCTCAATTGTAGCCTCCAAGACCGAAAACCCAATCAGCAACCTTGACCTTTGACCTGCACATTGCACATTGCGCCAGAAACCTCATATTTATACTACTTCGATCATTCAAAACGATTTTGTGGATTTTTTTGATGTCTTGTCGTGTTACCGCCTCATTTGGTCGTCCACTGCGTTCTGCATCATCGGTGTCTCTACGACCACGTTTGAAGTCAGCAAACCAACGTTTAATTGTTGTTTCCGATGGAGCGGAGTCCTTATAACACTTTTCAAGCCATTGCTTCGCTTGAACGGTATTTTTTCCCATCAAGAAGCAGTGTAAAATTAAAACACGAAATTGTGTTTGATCCATTGTTCCGAAAATAACAAAAGTAGTGTTACTCTTAGCCCAATAACTCACAAACTTATAAGTAGAATATCATGAAATTTTAACAGCTTTCTTTTGAAGGTTAGTACTAACTGAAAAAGCGGTGAATGTAATAAGACTAGCGCTATCTATGTGTTAGGCCCGGGACTTTTCAGCCCATGTGTTACCATCGGGCTATGGAACATGAGAACTCTGTGGGACGAGTGTGGATATGCGAAGATCATGGAGGTTGAACGCGAAATGTCCCAATACAAAATTAATATTTTGGGGTTAAGCGAAACTAGACGACGAGTGAGTGGAGATTTTACATCACTCACGTCCGAAACAGTGTTACTGTACTCTGGCAAGAAAGACTTAGATACACCACCCAATGCAGGTGTAGGCTTGTTGCTAACCCAATTACTACTGGACTGGTTACCAACATCCGAACGAATTATCATCGGCAGATTCCGGTTAAGGGTACGTCACATCTCAATAATTCAATTCTATGCGCCCACCGAGGAAGTGGATATAACACTAAGAAGGCCTTCTAACAGCTCCTTGGCGACACCTTTGATAAGACTCCTAAGGTGATAAAAAAATGGCATGGGTGATCTCAGCGCTAAGATTGACTTTAGCTCTCAGAATATCATACCGATCTGTACAGAAAGGCGTCCAAAGAAGTGTAAGACTTGACAAGTGCAACCACATCAATGTTATAGCAGAAGAAGCGGCCTACCGTGGTGACAGTGGAGATCTATACAAGTTTGAAAAAATGGCAGGAAAGACTCTTACAACTGAGCATCCTGTAAGAGATACTAATGAATTCTTTCTTACCACGGAGAAACATCAACTGCTGAGGTGGAGAGAATATTTTATTGAAGTATTAAGTAACACCTTTAGACCGTCGAATATCTTTTCACACGAGCGGAAACAGACCTATCTCACTGAAAGGGAAACAAATGTTATTGTGAAGATTCCCAAAAAAGGCCTCAGAAGTTATAGCAATTGGCGCGGTACCTGTCTTTCAACTGCAGTCTCCTGCAACGATCTCGTCAATAACCCTCCAAATTATCACCGAGCAATCCGCGTAATGGAGGTGCCCTTTAAATCTAATGTTCGTCGATTTTGAGAAAGCGTTGACAGCTATGGGCAGCTTTACGTAGGAGAGGCATCCCAAAAAAAACTATCACCATCTTAAAGGAGCCCAATGTCACGTCCTGCACAAGGGAAAACTATCGGAGCCTTCCAAGTGCTGAACGAAGTGAGAAAAGGACGCATACTGTCACCTATGCTAACTTACGCACATGGGCTATACCGACGATGTAATTCTTGTTATGTTCACTAAGTTTTGAATGTCCAGTGGTCCAGGATCACCTGACCACTAGGTCAGATTATGTCGTGGAACGCCAAGTTTCGGTCCATAATATGACAGTGGATTCAGCTACGCGAGCCAAATCCCAGTCCCCATCCTTAATCCCAAAAATTATATCCATTTCCCACATCCTAGTGCATAGTCTACAGCATTGGGTGCAACATAATTGCTCAATTTCAATACCATCTCGATTTCGATGCAACATAATTGTTCAATTTCAATGCCATCTCGAGCATCAAAATCAGTGCGCGGAGAGTTGAGAAAAGTAATTTAATTCAATTAAATTATTTTACAATAAATTTCTCAACTCCCGCATACATATTTTAAAAATTGCTTAAAAATGTCAATTTGCACAAACTAAAACAGTTAGCAACCGCGCCTAAAAGTTAAGCCCCGCCTACAAACAGCACATGTAAAGTAGCTAAAGTCTAAAATCCTCAGCCGCCTGTGGACACCATACCAAAACGCGCCCATAAACGCAATAAAATCCTAAAATAATCCGAAAAAATAGAATCCATGGCACTAAAATCGGCAACGTCCGAACCCAAAATGCACTTGAAAATGAAGATCTGGGATCAACATTAGCCAAAACAAAGCGGTTAAGGCATTAAGAAATTGGAGACAGAATCAGATGAAAATAGCGGCGGGAGACGGGAGTTGGTGCGTGACTTGTCGGCACGAAGGCACAAGCGAGAAATGGAGATTAAACTTCGAGGATGCAAGTTGGCATTAGTGACAAGACTTTGATGGAACCAGTTTTTATTATAATTTAGCAGGGACCGTAATTATTATGATAAAAATGAAAAAAAATCATGAAATAATTATTATTTTTAATCTTTATTATTGCAATCAAATATAATAGTTATTTGGTGATTTTTATTACATAATTAAAAAGTAATTATTATTTATTGATTTTGATTTTTTCAATCAATTTAAATAATTATATTTGTGATTTTTTTTGTTATGATCAGAAATAAAAATCATTTGCTGATTTTTATAACTGTACTCAAAAAATAATTGTTTTTGATTTTTATGTTTTTTGGTCAGAAATAAAAATCAAAACGTCGTAAATTATGTCAATTTAAAATGTAAATTTAACAGAAATTCAGACGTTTTAAGTCTTAGCGTCTGCGTCGACTTTTGTGATTGATGCTCCGATGTAGTTACTTAAACAAAAACAAGCTCATACACAATACATACGGATCTCTGACTTAAAAACAGAATTTAAAGAAAATTACAAATGATTTTTATTTATCACTAAAAAAATACAAATCGAGAATAATTATTATCTTTGCTCAAAATAAAATTAATCAGCAAATAATTTTTATTTCTGACAATAAAAATAAATAATAATAATTATTTTTGATTATAATTATATAAATCAGCAATACAATTATTATTTGTGATTAAAAATTAGATTTTTTTAATTATTTTCAACAATTAAAGTGCAACAAAAGATATTACGACGTAACATATTCTCCTTTTAATAAACTTGTGATTTTTTTATTACAAAATTCAGAAATAATTATTATTTTCGGTCTCTGTAATTTAGTGATAAGTTGATTTAAAGTAATTATCGCGCATATTATTGGAACTCGGTAGTTGCACGAAATTGCAGGAAATCGAAGAGGCATGGACAGGTGCAAAAAAAATAAAGCATGGAGGCGGCGTCAGGAAAGTTTTCCGAGAAATATTTTTGATTCAGTTTTGGGATATTCCCCAGTATAATCGGAGGACTAAGGTATTGTTTTGTTAAATTTTAATCACATATCAGCGAGTTTATGTTATATTTATTGCCTCAATGCCGACATAAATTTTCTAGATAAAAGTCACTGAATTTTTTTGTTTATCGACTGTTCGTGAACATTTATTTATTATTTGAAGTGGAAATTATAAAACTAAAATTATTTGGAAGTCCAAACTCAGTGGCATTTATGAAATCCATGCATATAAGCGATTGACAATATATTACTTACGCCAGTGAATATCGACGGCACTTAGCACTAAGTTATCTAGACATTCTAAGGTTTATGTAATTTGCGTTCCAATGGATTTACTGACTTAATCGGCGGACAGTAATTCCTGTTTTCCGTTTGGGTTATTAGGACATTTTGTTTATATATTGAGAACTGTATAACGAAGTACACGTCGATGTTCGAATCATGGGTGTTTATGAAATTTATATATGCAAATATATGCATTGTCTGTTACAGAGTAAATGCACTCGCCAACTTGAAAGTTTTTAGTTTCCATTTTCACTAAATTTATCACTAAACAAAAACTGACAGAACAAACAAATGGCAAAAATCGTCTTCTTCTTACTCAGCCTACTTCAGCCGAAAATATTTGGGCTGGAAAATGTGACAAGAGGCTGAGTTAGCGGCTAAGTAAGAAATTGCATTCAGAATACCTCAGCCCTTAGCCGCTGCCAGCGGCTGGGAAGGCTGAGTGCCGCTGGATGCAGCCAATGTCAAACGTGGAAAGTCAAGGACAACTCGAAGATATTGTGAATATGTGAAGTCAAAATGTGTAACGGAAACATTTAGAACTAAGTGGCAGAAGTTTCTAGAATTAAGCTAAGTAGCATAAATAGGGCTGAGCAGTAGCCTAGTTTAGTTTAGTTGGGATTTAGACTGCGAAGTGTTTATATGTGATACTGCGAATAGTGAGTTGTATTATTAAGAAAGACTAAGGAAAAAGTGAACTTGGAAAAAAAGAAAAAAAGTGAACTTGGAAAAAAGTGAACTTGGAAAAAAAGTGTGACTGTGAAGAAGCTATTGAAAAGGAAGGAAAGGATCCAGAGGCTTTTGTTTTTGAAGACGAGCCAGAATAAGAAGCAAGTACTCCAAGTATGACAGATCTTTTAAATGCCCTGATGTGCGAGACAAAATCTCAGCAATGGCTGAACAGAAATCATCTACGGCAGAGTTGAAAGCGACGATGGAATGTTCCGTAAATTAAAGTTAGCAATGGAAGGACTCCCTGGATGCATGGGTGGATGAGGCAAGAGAAAATAATGGAAATTATACCACCAGACTCCCTCAACGACACGCCTGCAAAATTTAGTTTTTCTTCTTTTCTCAAGATTCCTTTTTTTCATTTTGCGGTTCTTTTCGTTTTCAAGTTTTCTATCGGTCTGTTTTCGTCCACACCTGTCCCAATTTCCTTCGGCATGATTTATGTTCTCATGTTCTCTGCCGCGATCGCTAGCGCTAGCCATCCCCCATCCTGCTTAAGCATCTGCTGACAGATGACTGCCCAGTGAAGGCCGCGATCCTGGTTGACTTCAGCTGGTATGCAGATGGGCAATCATCCAGCTATAGAGTTGATCCCAGCACGCAACAGCCGCTTATCCTACAAAAAGAGTCAATGTCCAAAGCCCTGAGCAGAGAAGTCGTAGAGCACAGCTTAACATCAATGCTGCTAAAAGCAAACTTATGAGCTTGGACTCCAGGAGACAGAATCAAATTTATCTTGAAAAGCAGCAAATAGAACAAGTAGATAAATTTTGCTATCTCGGAAGCATAGTTACAGCAGGCGCCAAGCCGAAACTGATGTACAGGCTCGCATCAATAAGGCTCGATGTGCATTTAATAGTCTTGCTGAGATCTGGCGCAATAAGATCATTTCCAGACGCTCAAAACCCCCTTAAAACCTATTCTGTTGAACGGCTGTTCAACATGGAAAGCTATCTGTCACATATCATCTAAGCTACAAGCCTTTGTCAACCAGTGTCTTTTACGCATCCTTAACATCCACCGGCCGGAAGTCATTACCAACGAAGGCCTACATATACTTTCAGGCTGAGACAGGATAGACACCAGTATTCGTAGGCCAAAATGACAATGATAGTAAAATGACCCTCCTATATGTTGTCGTGCCTCAGCACGCAGATGAGCAGCTATAAAGACCTTCACTAAGATTGGGTTACCTTGGAGCAGCTTGTCAAAGCCTTAACTCCAGTGGAGCAGATATTTCTAGCCTTAACTCCGGGTTTTTTAGAAGAGGAGCAGCTCATAAAAGCCTTAACTCCTATAGTGAAAGACTGGTTTCGACTAATCTGATTTATTCTACTGGGTTACGATATTTATACATATTTTGTGTTTACTGCCTTTGTTCAAAGTTCTTATTGGCTAACATTATTTCTTAAATTCTTCTTAAATTAAACGAATATGAATTAATAATTTTTAATTTGGTTTGCTATACTTATTCGTTATTTTCTATTTAAGATTTATTCTACTAATCAGTATTTTACTTACATATATCTATTGCTAAAGCTCATTTACATTGTTTAATTATTCCTTAAATAGAATAATATTTACATCAATCGGTTGAAATCACATCGCTAAACGTACTAATTCTTTAAAACATCGTATCTTCTGAGTAATATATAATAGTTTACATTATTATATATATGATATATTTATATATAATAGGCATACCTGTTCAATGATTTTTCTGTTATGTACTTTTGATATTATACTTATTTCTTTTTATATTTTATTTCCTAAGCCTTTAAAGAAAGTTGTTGTATTAATAATTATTTGAAATAATTTGCTCTCTGCAGAGATGTTCAGAGTCTTGACCTGAAATCCTTCATAAATATATTTTTCCAACGTTCTGAGTGTCTTTATGCTGGTTGTACTAGTTGGTTTTTTTATCTTTAAATACCGCGTATATATCTTTTTATTTTTGTGCATCACTTTTATTTGGATTACTTTTTCTTTCTTGCTGCAGCTTATAATTGCGAAAGGTAATTCAAGTGATTTTGTTCTGCTAACAATGTTTTCATTACATTTTTAAATGAATTAATCTTATTACTTTTTTCAAACACTTTGGTTTCATATTTAATCTTGATAGACGTTTCTCACACCTTTCTATTAGATTGTTTTTGGTTGAGCATTTTTGAGGAATTTCATTAACTGTAGTTCCTTCTTTTTTCGTAACATTTATTTGAAGAGTAATACGCTTATTTTGTTCTTTGGATTTTATAATTTTGAGGTTTTTAACTTTTTTCTTTTTAAACTTTCCACTTATTCTTTTATTCTTATTCTTATTCTTTTATTTTGATTAGTCAATTTTAACATTTTCTCAAGTACTGCAGAATTGAATTTGTCTTATTTCACAAATATAGTGGTTCACTTCTTTGTTCGATTCCTGTATTTCTCATTGTAATTTGTCTATTGCTTCCCTTAATTTTTCATTTTCATTCTCAAGTGTCGTAATTTCAATACTTTTATTGATAGCTTTCTCCTCTGGTCGTTTATTTACTTTGCATATTCTACTGCGAGCGCGATTTCGGTTTCCTGAGTGTGGGACTTTGTTTTTTTTCCCTGGTATGTCAGGATTCTAAGAGTGACGTTTTGGTTGTGGTTGGTTTTCCCTGTGAAGTGATTTTTGTAATTCCTGCTGAATGAGGTATTGTTCCAGTTCCCCTGTTGGTTTCTGTATGTTTTGAAGTTATGTCGTCGTCTTTTATTGACGGACGTATAGACAGATAGGTTGTGACTATAAAATTACTAAATCGTGTTGAAGATAAAGTAATCTGAGAATGTTTCCCGATTCATAGTTATTGATTCTTCAATACGTCATTTAAGTTTAGAAAGGTAAAAGATACTTGTGTTTTAAATTTCTTTTGAAAAATAACTTTTGCCACTTTTTTAAACCCATGAATAAAAAACAAATTATAGGAAAAATTTTCAAAATATTTCCGTTTGAAATGAAAAAATTTAATTTTCTTTTTCATCAAATTTAAGTTTTACAATCAGTGTTTTTAAATCCATTAGCCGTAACAAAAAATACACCGCCTTTAACATCATTGTATTGCCTCTTAACTGAGATATTAATACCGGCTGTCCCATGAAAAAGGTAGAAAATATGCGTTAGAATGTAAAATTCGTTAATTTCATCGGTCAAAAATTTCAAACTTCAATAACTTGGATGGGGACCCCCTCCCATACATTTTTTTATCTCTCCACTAGACCTAACAGTTTTTTAATTTTTGCTTACGAACTAAGAATCATACTGCATACTAATATATTTTTCTCTTTTCTTTTCTTGATGTTGGTATTTTTTTGCCTGTGTTGCCTTCGCTTTCCTTTTGCTTCGGCAGGGATGACTTTTCAATTTCTCGCATGCCAGCCCCCATCTTCTGCTCCCACCTATGAAACCTGAGCCAGTCCTGGGTGCAGAGTTTAAATTTTGTCATCATAGACTACCGCGAAGCTTAAAGTATCATAAGTAAACTCCAGAATAAGGTTTCAGCAATAAATTGTACCTGAGTCTCTACAAAAAAGGTGAGGTACTTTTCCGTAAGAGTGATCTAAAGGATCGCGAGTATTGCGCTACTCACTATATGTACCCTCATCACCTCCGAGCTTGAGCACTAGATCTATTTAGTTAACTAACATCATTGACCATGACATTAGCTACAAATTATCAAGCAATCTAAGCCTGCTTTACCACATCCATATATAGAACCATATCCGCGACTACAATTACAAAAAATCGTCTTTAGTAGTAGCTATATCAAGGGCGGCCTGGAATAGGGTTCATATTGGTTCTAAAATATTATTTTTCAATGTCCATCAATTGGATCAATTATATATTCCCAAGCCATATTTGAATCTGGTAATAAGTCCGATAAAGGTGTTGTTGGAGGAAGAGAAACTAGTTATTATTGTGTCGCGTAGATTTAGTAAAAAGTGAAAATCTTAGCAAATCTATTGAGTTCAGTGCTTGGTTAGAAATATAGGATGGACTGTGTTAGCTCTCAAAAATATTACGGCCCAACTCTTTACTCTTTACTTGTTTCGAACAATTTCAAAATTTTCAATTTTCTGTTATTATTTAGAACAGAAGTTGTATAACAACCCGTCATTGCATGCAAAAATAATATATAGGCTTTACATTTTGGATAAGAAGCTAAACTTTGTGATTAATAGACCTTCATTGCTATATTTCCACTTCTAGGTTTGAGAAAATAGAGGTTGAAGCTGCATCAAACGATCTTAATGGCATCTCAATCAAATGGCTTTTATCACTTTCATTGACAAGAAATGATTGCTGCCTTGTTGATACTCTCATGGATGAAGATGAGAGTTCAGGACCATCAACCTAAAGATCAACATCAACGACTGTGGATTAGGCTTGCTGGGGATACCACGTAGTAAAAAATACATCTAATACTCAACCTCTTAGGTGATGCGGTACAGAGTAAATACATGTATAGTGAGTAGCGCAATACTACAGACTCATTATAGTGCTTTATCTCACGATTAATAAGTCTTACGGAAAAGTGGTTCTGAACCATTTTTTGTAGAGAATTGACTCACCTACAATTTATTACTGAACTGTTATTGGCAAAAAGTCCACCGTTATCGAGATATTTGCGAAAACCCGTATTTCACGGCCTTTGACCCCGAGAAATTAATTAAAAAATTGTATGGCATCGAGGGGGCAATCTCAACCGTTTGGGAGTTAGAGGGTGATTCATACATTTCAGTTTTTCATGGTATGCACATTACTCTTTTATTTTTATCTTTTGATCTACCCAACACAGCGACATAAAAAACTACTATACCAATGACCTTTCCAAAATTGTCAACAATGTTGATCTAAGTACTACCACTGCAGGTACAGTCACTTCCAAAAGTGAAAAAAATTGTTTGCGATTACCTAAAATTCAGTACTTTCCCAAATTTTCTCCGTAATTTATGTAATTAGTACACCCCTTTTTTATTTTTATTGGATTGCCATCTTATTACCTTTCCAAAAGGGTACAACATGCCCGGGTAGATAAAGGGTGTAGTTTATAAGTAGAAAACTTATCGGGAAATATTTTAAAATCTGCAATTTAAAGAAACTAAGCTCATATTAACTTTAAAATACTTTTTACTGGCCACATTGGACGCATGCCTTCTAAGTCCCTGTTTAAGGCGTATTGCAGCCAGCCTCTCTCGTATTTTCGTCGCAGCATTTCCAATTCTGCTAACTTAATCCTCCCTAGTGTTAACAGGGCTTGAATAAACTTCATCAATTCTTGTTCCTCATAAGAAAAAGTCCAATAGAAATCTAGCAGGCCAAGGAATCGGTGGACCTCGTCCAATCCAGCAATTATTAAATTGTTCACTTAGTACAGCCTTGACAAGGTTGACAGATGCGCTGGTGCTCCATCGTGTTGGTAAAACATGTCCGTTCGATTATGCACATAATGAATGACGTCACCTTTATATTGTGTGGGTTAGTTTCCAACCAGTTATAGAGGTTATTGAATTTCCTGATACAATCCCTTGTCCACAGAATTCGGCTCAGAAACGCCCTGTAGTCAATGTAACGTTCAAGAAGCCAACTGCTATATTCCAGTCTTTTCTCGGAATCTCCTTCCAGTAGTCCTTGGACTGGGTGATGGTGATATGGACGTTATCCATCTCGATGAATAACCCTCCAAACCTTAGATGATGACACTCCTAATCGTCTTGCGACTCGTCTCGTGTTCGTCTCAGGGTCTTGCCTTACGATGGCGATTATTTGCTATTCGACGTCGGCAGAACTTCCCGAAGTTTCGGGTCGTGTCTCCATGTCGTGTGAAGTTACACTTCCTATTTTTCTTAACCTTCGGAAAGTCCATGTAAATACCCCTCTTTAGGCTGCTCGCCGATTAGGGAATCTCCTTTGATATTCCAGTACAACCGCTCTCTCGTTTTCGTCTACTTCACCATAAATGTAAATAAAATCCGCGTATTCCTCAAAAGTAAATTCTGCCATTTTTTAATAATTTTTGCTTAAAAACACTCATACTATTGATTTGTTTGTTAACTATGATGGTAATTGCAAATCATTTTTTTCATTTTTGTAATAAATTAATTCTACTTCTTTTGGTTTGCCCGGTAAAGCGCACGGTTGCTATGTAATGTTGAAATTCTACGGTCGCCAAATTAATCTTTTACTTTAAGTTTTTCGACGATCAGCCCCATTTGCTTTTAAACGTTTTAACCCTGGGAGCAGCCTCAAGGCTGTAGCTCCACTGGAGCAGCTAAATTAGCTATTGCTCCAAAGCTGAATGAATGAACTACGAGTAAGAGCAGCTATACTAGCTTAACTCTTGTTAAATGAAACTCGGCGGATTGATTCTAACTTGAATCTGATTTATTGAAAAATTCTTACTCTATTTATATACAATATTTATGCTTACCTAACTAATGCTCTTTGGCCACATTCTTAATTGCTCAATAATTTGCCCTCTTTAGTAATTAATTATTGCGAAAGAAAGTATCGTTTATAATTGCATACTTTGTTATTTTCGATGGCCCATTTACATCATACGGCGCGAGTTCATATTTCCGCTGTGAACTGGTCGCTGTAGATGCGTCACGTGCTTGTTTGTTTACCTAGTGCATTGTGCCGCTTTTCCATTGAGTAATTACTGATATGCAATGGAAGTGTCGCTGACCGCCGTTAATGTAGGTCAGGAAATTATGCACAGCACTTTGTATCTCAAGCTCGTAAAGTTTTTATTTACGTTATTGGGCATGTCATGTTATTTGATGACTTTAGTGATTTAATGCAATTTTATTCGGGGAATATATTTTGGTATATTACACCTTCCTCCTTTTGGGGAAAAAAATTTGTTTTTTTTTGTTTAAGAAAAAGAAATTTTTTGAAATGAAAATTCATTTGGGCTTTGTTTTTGCAGCGATTAAGAATGTAGTCTCTTCTTATGATATTACATGTATATTTTTTTTTCATATTTTTATTGTTTCTTCTTACTTCTTCTAGACAAGGTTCTATGGTTTTACATATGTACAGTTTCATATATAGTTTAATATTATTTTATAATTTTTACATATGTCTAATGATGTGTTTGTACAATATAGTATAATTTATATATACATTTTATCCAGTCTATTACATTGTTTTGCTATATATATATATTGTTATTTTTCTTAAATAAAATCTATAATGATTTATTCCTATATTTTTCTTAACCTATTCTTATGTATTTTAATTGTCTTTCCATTTATATCTTCTATAATACAATTTACTGACTCAATTTTAATTACAATATATGGTCCTTTATACAATGGATCTAGTTTTTTCTTATTTGTAGTTTCTACTAAAACTTTATCTCCTATTTGTAAATTTAATGGGTTACAGTCATTTTTACTTGTTTCTTGTCTTGTTTGTTTAGAAACTTCTACGTATTGCTTTGCTTTATTTAATGCCTTTTGTAGTCTGAATTTCAGTGGTTGTACATCATGTCTAGTTGAATATGAGTTATGCAGTATTTCTGTGGTTTTCGTATTATGATTTCTTTAACTTTTGTTTTCCTAGGATTTTAATGCGTTTTTAATAAATTCAATTATATAACTTTTCTGCAGAAAGCCTCAGAGTCGAAGTCTGAGTTTGTTTATTAATATTTTCTTCCAGTGCTTCGAATTCCTGCACTAATGCGGGTTCTACTGACTGTTTTATTTGTTCTTAACGCATATATAACTTTATTCTTTGTTTTATATATTTTTTCAGTTATTCGGATACCTGCTCTAGTGCGAGGTCCACTGATTGCGTTATTTCTTTATAACATTGTATATTATTTAATTGTTGTGCACTATGTTAACTTCAATTTTAGGTTAGCAGCTACAGTTTTTTTAATTTTAAGTCCGGTAAGTGTTTTCTTTTGTTGGACATATTGCTTCCATTATGCGCAGTTGATCAGACTGCAGTATTACGGAGCTTATGTTTGTTCTGATGGTAGTCGTGTACATCTGTGTTTTTGTTCTTGTCCTGCTGGTGTCAATTTAGCTATTAATTCAATGTCTTCATAAAAGGTGTGTTCGTAGCAGAATCCATTTCGTGACCCATCGAGTAAATTCTTTTGAACGGAGCTCTCCTGGAAAACGAAAACAATCAGCTATTTATATTATTATTTCTCTATCTTTGTTTTAGACGCAGAGAAGTCTGTATTTAATTTTTCGTTTGGTAGAGAAGAAATTCGAGTGTTATATGTTTTACAACACATTTTTCTTTGTAAATTGTGTATTTATTTAATAAGTTCATTTTAGTATTAAATCTTATTTAAAGTCTAATTATTAATTACTATTATATTATAAATTTTTTTTTCGATTTTTTTTTTCTTTTTATTCTTTCAGTGCTTTCATCTTTAAACCTTTATAACTGCTGGGGTTGTCAAAATCTTCTTCTTTATGCCCCTCTTGTGATCCTTGTACAGCATGTACAGGAATTCGGCTACTTTGACTATTGCTATTATGAGTAATAGGCATGCGATCTGCTTATTTTCGACATTTATAGAGTCATTAATGATGAGGTTATTTACAACCTCGCCGTTATTGTTGGCATTCTTTGATTCACTGCCACCCATTTTTGCTAATTGTTACTGTTTTTGATCAATATCACTTCAAGTATTTTCAATGATTAACTGATTTGCCTTTTACGTTAATTTTTTTTTTCGTCATGGACATAAAATACGTGTGTTGTTCACAGATTTTCAACGCGTCATTAAATAGATTTAAATTTCATTTCTGGGCTGAGTTTTTAACAAATTTAAATTTCTAAAGCCGGCTGTATGAATGTACTGCTTCTTTTATGAAGTAATTCACGCTTTTATTTGTTGATTTGAAAAGTCGATTCGTAATTCGACGCCGATTCGTAATGTCATGACACAGGCTTTCCGACTTTGGCAGCTTATATTTTTATATCCCTTATTTGTTATGTTGTGCAATGAACGTTTATCCATTACGATTTCTACGGTCCGTACAGCCTTCAGTTAACCATCGGGTTATATTGTTGCTATTATTTTACAGCGTCATGGTCTCCTTGGAATTTAAAGCTTCATGTCGGGGAATAATCTTCTGCTTCAGTTAGATGTCACGGTGATAAAAAAAATTTGCAGGCTAAATCGTCACGGTACTATACGTCTTCGTAGAATTCGTCATGTAGTCTGCTTCAGCTCGATGTCACGGTCTTCTTAACGTATCCGCCATAAAAGATGTCTATTTGCTGTCTTCTTGTGGTTAAAACTTTATGTTGGGGAGTTTCTGCAGATTAAAATGTCACGAACTTCGAAACTGCAGGCTAAAATATCACGGTCGCCATGTAATAAATTAATTCTACTTCTTTTGGTTTGCCCGGTAAAGCGCACGGTTGCTATGTAATGTTGAAATTCTACGGTCGCCAAATTAATCTTTTACTTTAAGTTTTTCGACGATCAGCCCCATTTGCTTTTAAACGTTTTAACCCTGGGAGCAGCCTCAAGGCTGTAGCTCCACTGGAGCAGCTAAATTAGCTATTGCTCCAAAGCTAGAATGAACTACGAGTAAGAGCAGCTATACTAGCTTAACTCTTGTTAAATGAAACTCGGCGGATTGATTCTAACTTGAATCTAATTTATTGAAAAATTCTTACTCTATTTATATACAATATTTATGCTTACCTAACTAATGCTCTTTGGCCACATTCTTAATTGCTCAATAATTTGCCCTCTTTAGTAATTAATTATTGCGAAAGAAAGTATCGTTTATAATTGCATACTTTGTTATTTTCGATGGCCCATTTACATCATACGGCGCGAGTTCATATTTCCGCTGTGAACTGGTCGCTGTAGATGCGTCACGTGCTTGTTTGTTTACCTAGTGCATTGTGCCGCTTTTCCATTGAGTAATTACTGATATGCAATGGAAGTGTCGCTGACCGCCGTTAATGTAGGTCAGGAAATTATGCACAGCACTTTGTATCTCAAGCTCGTAAAGTTTTTATTTACGTTATTGGGCATGTCATGTTATTTGATGACTTTAGTGATTTAATGCAATTTTATTCGGGGAATATATTTTGATATATTACATTTTCTTTGGAAATGCATGTATCTGCAATGGTAGATCAATATTGTTGACGATTTTGGAAAGGTCATTCGGATAACAGTTGTTTAGCGTTTGTGTGATGTCGCTGTGTTGTGTAGATCAAAAGATAAAAATAAAAGAGTAATGTGCATACCCGACTCATTTTGGCACGTCAGATCTGAAACACCCTGTATAGTGTTTCAATACTATTAGGTTGTTCTAGATATAAAATGCACATTTTACCGTCACTTTTAAATTACCAATATTCATTTTTTCTAGAGTAGGAAGAGAGAAATCCACGCTCCAGTTAGAACATCTCAGCTTAGAGATAATCTATACGCTATACAAATACACTCTCGGTGATTCCCTGGATCCTTTAGCTCCATGCTGGCAAAGTCTTCAAGTCCAAATGTTAGCCAAAGGCCTGCAATCTTTTTCTGGCCAACACCAGGCATTCTCAAAGTGAATTCAGGTAAAGTCAGAGGGATACCAAAACGGCATTGACCCGTTATCAACGCTGTGATATTACAGAGACCCCACGACTTTCATCTAATAAAAACGCCACACTCCTCATCTTGGCTTAGGCCACATATTTCGTAATAGGTCGCCGGTTTTCACTCCATCTGTGCTCGGCGAGCTGAACAGCTTTCACGATTTCTCTTTTTACTGATATTACAGGCCGGCCGATTGATCTGTCTATATGTGAAGCCCTCAGCTGCGAAAATTCTTTCGCCAGAACTTCGGAGGTCTCATTACCCGATACATCACTATGACCGGGTACCCAACAGAGAATCATCATGTGTAAAGCTCCTACCTAAACTTTCCATTCCGACAACTAGGTACCAGCTGTGACTTAACCGTGTTCGAGCCGAGCGCCTTAATGGCCGGATGACACACTGCAGTGGTCCGGTAGCCATTACGAGTTCTGTATGTTAAGGCTATCGGTTATTTGGTGTGTAAAAACTTTACTGATACCAGTTCGTCCGCATAAGCCACCACTTTTGTTCCGGTACTCTCTACAGGCCTTACATACCGCGAAAGACGAAGTTAATTGATGGATGGATGAAGTCAGCTGATCAGTATTCAACGAGACGGTACCAAAATTATTTAATCCACAGCAACACGATAATATTTCCATTCCACTTAACAATGGCAAACAGACACATTTCGTGAGGTTCAATTTAGGACAATTTGTTCAATCTACCAGCTGAAAAGGTATGCCGGATTACGAAAAAATAAAAGATTTATTGCTGATAAGACAAAGTAACACTTGCACTTCTTGTATTTCACTTCAAATTCTTAATTTAGCACTTAAATAACTTATTTCTACACTTATAATTAAATACTGGAAAAATTAAAAAATTTTGATTATCTTATTTCTTCAAATAATTATCTTAAAATTCGAGCAGCCAGGCTCTGATAATATTTTTATAACTTTTACAAAAAAATAATATTTTCGAATATCTAGGTTCTGAATATTTTTTAAATATATTTTCAAATTTCACTCACCAAACTTGCTGAATATTCGATTTCAAAGAGGAAGAGCCCATGTGCACGCATCTCTTTTATAGTTTAAATTTAAACGGTGCATACAAAAATATCTAATTTGGTTGAATCAAAGAATTCAAATTTAAATATGATGTTGGCGGGAAATATTTATTCTGATATTTGTTTACATTGGTTGCTTAAGTATATCGGGCACCGTGTAACCAAATTGCTCTGGCTAGGAATCAGCTATTTGGTTGACAGAACTGTTGGAGGTGTTTGGCTAATCAAAACAGGTAAGAGGTTGTATTATTGTTATTTTCAACTTACTTAATTAATTTTTACCTTAGCACTGCAGAATCTGTGAGGAGGTGGAAACAGGACAGGAGCGGATATGACGGTTTTGTAAGTATACCATAGATTTGGTTCAGATTTGTTGTTTTTATTTTTATATTGAATTTATATTGAAACTTAATTCTCATTTATTTTAGTTGCATTGAGACCTGATTAAGAATTTCTGGAAGATCGTTAACAAAAACTATAAACAATAAAGAACCTAAAATGGAGCCATGTGGGACACCACGGTTCAGCTAAAGTGAAATTGAGAGAACTGCATTTACGTTCACTTGTTGATAACAATCCCGCAAATATGTAATTACCGACCAATTTCAATTCTGATGATGAAAATTCATAGTTTAAGGCTAATTTGCGTAGTAATAGAGAATGTTGCATACTATCGAAGGCCTTAGTAAAATCCAATTGAACCAATACACCACATTCATCCTTATCAAGAGCTTCAAGGATCCTTGAAGTCACATCAAAGACAGCTACGTTTTCTACAGCTATGTTTTCTTCTGAAGCCTGATTGCCATTTGCTTAGAAGCCTGTGATTCTCAATGTAGTCCTGTATCTGTCAAAACATAATTTTTTCAAGTCCTTTTGATAAGAAACTGGTCAGATATCATTTTAGGTTTGCTAATTTATTTTGCAAATAAAAGGGAACGTACTCGTCGTTAAGCATGTATTGTTTATATGTGTAAGAAAAGGAAGCAAATTTTGCATAATTAATTTTAAAATTTTCTATTGAACCTAACATGCCTAGCTGTTATTAGAAAGAAGTGATCAAATAAATAATTAATAATATCCTATTAGAAGGAGAGATAAGAGCAACTGTATTAAACTATTCATATCGATAGCTCTGAAGAAAAAGGGGTGTACTAATTACATGAATTTCGGAGAAAATTTGGGAAAATTCTGAATTTTAGGTAATCGCAAACCATTTTTGTCACTTTTAGAAGTGACTGTACCTGCAATGGTAGGACTTAGATCAACATTGCAGACAATTTTGGAAAGGTAATTGGGATAGTAGTTTTTTAGCGTTTGTTTGATGTCGCTGTGTTGGGTAGATCAAAATATAAAAATAAAAGAGTAATGTGCATACCATGAAAAACTGAAATTTCTGAATCACCCTGTAACTCCCATACGGTTGAGATTGCCCCCCTCCTGCCATACAAATTTTTTTTGGCTAGGTGAGACCTTTACCCCACTCATTTTGGCACGTCAGATCTGAGACACTCTGTATGACTCACACGTAAGTAAAAGTAACATTACGACTGAAAATTCAAAAAATACACAATACGTCAAGAAAAGAAAACTATTGATAAAGGCACAAAAGTATTTAGTTCAAACTGTACAACCAAACCAAAGTAACTGCTCCGCTTACCCATGTTACCAATCCTGTCAAGCTGTGCTTGATTAGAAACTTTTTTCGGAAAATCTTCTTTGAGTCTTTTTAGAAAAATTGCACCATTTCTTATGTATACAGAATGTAAACCATGCACCTCCTTTGAACGCAACGCTAAATGAAAAAGTGAATAAGTGAATTATCACCCCGCACTGGATGTCACAAAGTTCGCGCATGCAGCGCAATCTGACACGTCGACGATGAGAACCGTACTACGAACGGTCGATGTGATTTGCAAGCTTTGTCTTTAGGCGATCCTCAATTTTTTTAACGAAATGCACCAGTGTGGGGCATTAAGTTATGGTCGTTCCTGATCAACTTGGGGGATCCCAGTAATGATTACATCACATTGTCGCGGATGATAAAACAAATCTGCATTTTTCCTAATCAGAATTGAATTTTGAAAAAAGCAATATTTAAAAACGAACTGAACGAAGAAACATAGAAATGGTTCTACAAATAACAACCCTAAGAATCACATTTTCTGTTGAATAATGTGCTAACTTCCCAACACAGAAAATACTAAATAAAATTATATTTTAACCTAGTGACAAAGAGCAATCAAAGTTTGTAGTCGTTAAGGTAACCGATCGAACTGTTGTTGCATTTCTTTTCTTCCCTAGAGAAATTTCGGGATAATTGGTTGTCTACGTATTGCTCTGGTATCAGTTGTTTGAGTGGCACGATCAACACGCCATGATTCAGATTCAAGCCTCGACCGGGCTGTTGTCTAAATCGCAGAAATGCAAAAATAAAACAAGACATTCGATTTTCCTCATTCCCCTTAGCTTAAGGGGTTATATACAAAGTTGGGGCTCAAAAAATCGACAATTTTTTGATTGCATATTCTGAAAGTCCATACTTTCGAAAATAAAATTCAATTTTCAAATTTCATCCAGATCGGAGCACTAGATTTCAAATGACAGCCGTTCGCAGCGCGCTTGTTCCATCCATAAGCACTTGGCGAGCGGCGTCCAAAAACTTTAAACGCGATGATCTCGGAATAGAGTTTTTTGAAAAATACCGTTGCGGTGAACGTGATATCTCAAAAACTTTTCAACCGATTTTCATAATTTTTTTTTTAAATTGTTCATATTTACAATCTTATGTACTTGAATGGTTCCTTTTTCATCTAAAAATTTTCGATTGTTTGCAATGAAGTTTTGTTTAGAATTTTGAACACCTCAAAAATTGATTTTTTTGTGAACATGGTTTTTTTCGGAAACAGAACCGTTCAAGTACACCACATTACATTTTTCTTCAATAATTTGTTTACACTTTTGATTTCAGTTAAGCGGTTCGCCTTGGAGAGTGTTCACCGCAAGCCTCTGCAAAAAAAACGCGCTTCGGTGGAGGGGCCATAACTCCGACAATTTTTAATATTATAATTCAATTTGTTTTTTTTTTCTTCGATAGTACTACCAACAAATTGTCTTTCGCTTTTTCTAATAAAATGTGCATAAAACCCTTAAAAAAATCACCAACTTAGCTCACTTTTTCCCCTCAACTTTGTATATAACCCCTTAATTCCCTTCTGGTCATAGCCAAGCTAAACACATCATAGGGTTGTCCCTGCGCTTTGGCTACATAATAAAAAGCAAAAGAAATCTATCTACTTAAAAAAATTGAAGTAAATCTGTACAGTGCATTTTCGTGATGAAGTAACTGACACACAGAGATTGTTTCGGATTTAGATATAAATATAATATGATATAATTAATTTAAAAAAATATACATAAGCGTACAATAACAATTTAAGATTGTGCTTACCTGAAAGTGAAACGTCTTATGATCCACAGTGATTGTAAAGGTAGTGTCTTCTTGATCTTCTATGCCGATAACTGCACCTTTCAATCTTACACAACCTCTTCGTACACCTTTCATCATTTTTTCTTTTGACTGAAAGAAAAGTGCGAAAGCATACGTTAACTTACATTAACTTAGAGCGGAATAAGCATAAGACATAATATGTCTACAAATAAGGAAGGATAGAACGAAAGTGGCTAAAAATATGATTATACATGTTGCATGCGCTTTTATTTGTGAAATTCTACAGGATGGTAAGATTAGCAGCCAGTTTCTGTAACTCACCTGAGTAGTTCCTCACTCACAGTGGCGTAAAAGTAAACAAAATTATTGTTGCCCACAAAAACAACTTCATTGTGTTTTAAGTCACCGTGAGCGAGAAAATACTCTCGTAAGTTACAGAGATTGGTTGCTGAGCACATAAAAATTAGAGAGCTATGTTTCAAGTAAAAATCCTTTTAAAATACGACTAACTATGCAAAAATGATTAAAAACACATTGCTTTTTCATTACGGAACTAAACTGGTTATTGTAGATGTTATAGCGAGTTCGAGTAATTAACGAAATTTTAGGCGTGCGGGGATTGCAATTAAAACAACCGATCTCCACGTTAAAAGAACCGTTTATAACAATCACAGTTAGAGCAACAGGCGAACAAACTTAACTTATGAACTTGACTTGACTATAAGAAAACAAAATTAGAAGTGTGCTAGGGATGAATCAATAGGTCATCAAGTTTGGCCATAACAATTTTTTTTTATTGTTTTATATTGTTACACATAAAGGTAAGAAGTGATCGTGTTAAAACACAAGATAAAATTAGGAGGAAGCGAGGGTTCGAAATGAAAAAAAAATAATCGGCAATTAATTCAGTCAAAGTATTTGGAAACAATTCCACCCTTTTCACGTAGACTAGGAATTGTTTACTTGGGATTGCGTGATCATGAAATACGCGACAATATATGCCAGCTCTAAAATTTAAATGGTTTGTTAGGAAATTTCTAAGAATAAGAAAATTCGGAATGCTTAAAGAAAACAAACAATACCAAAATATACCCAATTAGGTGTGCCAGGATCCAGGGTAGTCTCCGTAATAATAAAAAGTTGCAAGTCCGTAATAATAAAAAGTTTCAAAGATTACACTAATGAGTTATTGGTTATTCATTATGGCATCGTTAGAAGTGAGATGAAAAATGCATGAGCATATGCATATATTTAAGGGAGTCGATATGGGACCACAACCGAAATTATAAATCGGTTACGGTAACCGAAACCAAATTGGGTTTTTTAAACCGCAATTGCAAAAACCTTAATCGTAATTAATTATCTTCAATTCGGTTTCAGTTAGAACCGAAACGTAAAATTTCATTTTGGGTTTGGGTTTTTTTTTTATATATGATGATGCCAAAGCTCAGGGGATGCCCTATGATGCTTAAGCACAGCCTTGGCAGGAAAGGAATTAAGGATGAGGGAAATGGGTTAGGAGTTTGGGTGAAGGAGGTGTCGATGTACGCCCCGTTTGAAAGTTTCAGGCTGATAAGACGAGGGAAAAACAGAAGATGGTAAACTGTTCCACATTCGTGTTGTTCTGCTTAGAAAAGATTCCCGAAATTTTACGGTACGTCCAAATTTGACCTGGAGAGTATAGGGGTGGGAGCGACTTGTTGATCTTGTATCGCGCGTTGTCATGAGTCTACAAGGAATCAGGCTAGCAATTTCGTTAGAACAACGGCCATGGAAATAACGATAGAAGAGTGAGAGACAACCGACATTCCGTCGATGCTCCAGAGAGTCAAGACCCTCAGAGATTGAGGGATCGCCAATAAGCTTAACAGCTTTACGCTGAACTTTGTCTAACGCCGACAGTGCGGTGTGTCCGGCCCCTGCCCAAATATGGGAATTATATTCAAGTCTAGGCCTAATGTGGGACTTGTAGATCAGCGCTAAGTCAGGTGGGGTGAAATATTTCTTACATCTCTGTAGAAAACCCAAACATTTCATCGCATTTTTAGCGATTGCAAATATATGATCAGTCCAGCTAAGATTGCTGGATATCTCGATACCTAAGATGTTAAGGGAGGGTGAATTGGGTATATTCACTCCGTCGACTGAAATGGGTTGGGGGTGAACTGGGCGTTTTTTAAGGGACATTAAACAGCATTGGGTTTTGGATGCATTAAACGTAACACGATTTGCTCTGCCCCAAGCAAGGACCTTGGAAATGTCGTTGTTTAATGATCTAAACATGCGTTCCCGATTGGCTTCTGTAGCATTTCCACGTGAGTTCATAACAGAATCAAATGAGTACGCGAAATCAAGGGTGCTGTCGTCGGCGAAACTATGAATAGGATTGAGAGTAAGGGATAAGAGATCATTAATAAAAAGAAGAAATAAGGTTGGTGAAAGAACTGAACCCTGAGGTACACCGGCATTTATTTCGTAGGAATCAGATGTAACTCCGTCAATTACTACACGAATTGAACGGCCTGACAAATAACTCTCTATCCATTTAACGAGGGTAGGGTGCAGACCAAATGTTTGAAGTTTGGCTAAAAGGGCAGCATGCCAGACTCTATCAAAAGCCTTTGAAATATCAAGAGCGACGATTTCAGACTCACCAAAATTATGAAGACAATGATTCCAACGTTCCGTTAGAGCCGTTAGTAAGTCTCCGGTTGAGCGGCCAGTGCGGAAACCGTACTGGCAATCGTTGATAAGATGGTTGTTTTCTAGATATTTCAACAACTGAGAGTTGATGAGTGATTCAAAAACTTTAGATATGATCGAGGTTAGTGCAATTGGTCTGTAGTTAGAGGGGTCGCATGCCTCTCCTTTTTTAAGTATCGGCTGGACATGAGCAAGTTTCCATACACTTGGAAACATTCCTGTTGAATATGACAGGTGAAAAAGTTTGCGCAGAGGTTTAGCCAAAGCAGAGGCGCAGCATTTTAAAACAAGGGGCGAGAAACCATCAGGGCCAGTAGCTTTGGACACGTCGAGTTTTGAAAGTACTCTAAAAACTTCGCGAGTGCGAAAGTGTAGCGTCTTTTGCCTACTAGTACATTGTGATGAAGATGGAAGTGGCTGCGATGAAGGTGGTAAGTATGAATTAGCAGCAAAATTAGCAGCAAACAGGTTGGCCTTGTCCAATGAGTCAGTAAAAACATTCCCATTATAAATGAGTGGTGGTGTTGACGAACAGGTGAAATTGTTCTTTACGGTTTTTACTAGAGACCAGAAACCCTTACTACCCTTTTGGGTAGAAAAAACCTTCCGTCTGATGTTCTGGTCGAAATTGAACTTTGCCCGAACTAATTGCTGAATTGCAAATATTCCGCGCATCTCTATAGATACGTCTCAATTCCTCTGAAGGGCACAATTTATATGCCTGGAAAGCTGCTTCCTTATTTTTAATGGCTGCGAAACAGTCATTATTGAACCAATTGGTGTTAGTTGGTTTGATGTTCTTGAAGCTATGAGGAATAAAGCGATGCATTCCAAACCAAAGGATGTTTAAGATATAATCGGTGCATTTGTTAACGTCTCTCACAGAAAAGCAATCGGACCAATCCAGCTCTCTGAGATACTTATTAAGTCCCGCCCAATCAGCATTTTTATAATGCCACACTAATCTTTTGGTGGAATTTAGGTTAGTGGTTGTCAGAGGAGATGGAGAATTGGGCGGAGATTAGACAATGGTCCGAATTACCCAAGGGAGACGTCACCGAAACAGAGTATTTTTCTGGATGCGATGTTAGAAATAGATCTAAAAGATGCGGGTTGTGCCCTAAAGTATCAGGAACACGAGTCGGACACTCAACCAGTTGCTGTAAATTAAAAGACTCACTAAATAACTCGACGTGTCTTCCAGACGGGCTTGTGGTAGAAGAATGCCTGAGCCACTGTGTGTTGTGGACGTTGAAATCGCCAGCAAGAACGATTTCAGAAGAGGGGGATATTTCCAAAATCTTATCGATATCGGAGGACAACTTATCAAAGGAACACACAGTGTCAGTATCAGACATATTCGGGCTGCGGTATAAAAAACAAAAATGAATGATGTGCCGATAGAGTTTAAATCTAATCCAGACATAATTAAATTCTGGATTAGTAGAAGAAAATTGAGGGAGAAGGGAGAATGGCACATCTTTTCTAACATAAACCGCGATTCCCCTCTGAGGAGAGAAGAGTGGCACTAAGTGATAACCAGGGATGTGATACTGATTAATATCAGAATCGGAAACAACCTTGGTTTCGCTTAGTGCAAAAACAGCCGGATTTTCCGCGATCAAGTGGCAGTAAACCGAAAAATGGTTACTTTTCAAGCCACGAATGTTGCAAAAATTAAATAAAAATTTTTGCATACTCCCGGTCTTAATTTGCCCAAAACAAAACAAAACAAAAACGTACACAAACACAAGGACTGACGAACGGGATCCACAAATGCGAAGCAAAGCCGCCTCTGTGAGAACAATGCCAGCAGCAGTGTTATGCCTGCTGTGCTGAACTTAGATCTCGACACAGGCAGCCAAATGCTCAGCAGTGGAGATATTGAAGGCGCTGAGCGAGCGTCTGTTAGGTTCGGATTTTCACCAATCAAAGATTTAAAGATATCTTTAAAAGACGGCCACTCCAAATAGTTTCTCGTGAACCTAGGAATGATGGGGAGCCTAACTTGGTTAGCACCGATGGATTAAGAAACAAGCGTTGAATGAGACGTGACCTTTTGGTGAGCTGAGGACGAGGAGACTTTAGTTTTTTCCGCTAAACGATCGTTAAGGTAACCGATTGCCTCGAAGTAAGCACACTCGACATCAGAAAAGACGTCCTCTGCAAAGTAGTCTGACGAAAAATCCTTCAGTTTGATGTTTTTTGCCGGTTTTCTCAAAATTAACAATAAAATTAGAGATTAGTTTACTAGAAAGTGTTGCCTTTTTTAATAGGGGCTTCAGATTCTCGTTGGAAGTATCTTCTCTGTCGTCTTCCATTGTTTTTAGCGAAAGAAATCAGAACGGACTTACCACAAAATTCAGAAACCTCATTAAACGTACGTATAACGTTGTCGTAACAAGAAACTAATGGACACACTCTGATTTGAAAGCAACAAATCACAAGCAATGCCAGTAGAATACTATGTTTAAGTTAACGATAACTTACTCGTTTGTCACAATTTTTGAAATTTTAATAACTGTTGCCACAATTAGGTTTGTTTCAAATGATCACACATAGAACGAATTAAGTTCGACGCGGCCGATGTATGAAATCTTATAGTAATTGTTCGTTACACTAACTTTTCATAATTCGTTTAAGTCAAAGCACTATAAAATCCACGCGCACCGGGATTTCTAATTCGATTAGACCACAACAATTCACTTTCACCTAATTTGCACTATGTATTTGACTGCGCTTAATCCTCAGCCACTGCTTTGTCCTGCACGGGGTTTGTACCTGAATTAAGTGAGCATCACCTGTATCGATCGTTGATGATCCCGCTAAGACACGCAAATTTGATAAAGTGATCCCGAAAACTCACTACGCAATAGTTTCGCGTATGTCTTGTTTTTACAAGAAGCTTGGCAAGAGTTTTAGCTTTCGCGCTTACCGAAGGAATACGTAGAGATTAGTAATCTCATCGAGACAGGTGTTAATAATTCCCGAATTCAATCTGTCATTGGTAAATAAAAGTCAATAAAATTCAATGAGTTGGATTTCATATATCGAATTAGGATGCAACAAAGTTGCAACAGATTCAAATCCAACTCATGAAAAAAATAAAATAAAAACCGACAAATATTTAACGAATTGGATTTCGAATTACGTTGCAACAAAGTTGCCATGTATTCAAATCCAACTCCTAATAACACGCTCGGGTTACCGTCAACATTCCTTTCACACGGTAGCCAAATATACGTTAAGCATAAGAAACTTGCTAATCAGCGCGAACGAAACGATCTACGACTTTATCCAAAGAACGAAGGACAAAGTAGAAAAACCTAGAAAAAGAACGAAAGCTCTTTTCTTCTGTAGATCGGTTGCCTACGATTCTATGGAAGTAGAACCAGTGAGTCTGTTTGAAACCGTCGAAGAGTTGAGTCTTTCTGAATACGCGATCAGGTAAAGTCGCGAAATTGTGGTTTTTTGGTCTTTAACTATGGCGCGGTCAAGTTCATTAAAAACAAAAGGTGGTTGAGATTAAGAAAATTGGTAGCAAGTATTGAATTGAATGCACATTCTGTGCGTAGTAATTAGTAAACAGTGTATTGGACCGAAAGAAATTGTCAAATCTTTATTTGTGAATTAGTTAGTAAATTATAAGATCGTGAAAGTGCTTAAGTTTCAAATTCTAATTGTTTATTAGCTGATAATACCAATATTGTGAAAATACTTAGGTTTAAACAATAAAAAAAGAGCGTAAAAAGAAAAGTTCATGGTATATTATCTGCCAATTACCCAATTATAAGCTTAGTGGACTCGATGAGTTGTCGTAACGTTACAAATATAACAAAAATTAACCAGCTTTGCGTTTCGCGGTGTCCCCCGTTTACACAACAAAAAATTGGCGCAGCCGGTAGGATTGGGAAGCTTGGTTGAAATATATTCCCTCAGGCGAAAAGTCAACAACATCACCGTCTACGAACAACAAACCACCAGGTGCTGCCTTAATGTCAACGCCGGACGTCTCAAACATCAACGCGTCCGTGCAGGCAACAGCTAAGCCTTTTCAACAAGTTTCAGCAGTTTTCCGCCGACCAAGCCGACCAACTTGGAAACTTCCCTTACGAAAGCCAGCTCAGAAGTAAATTTTAGTAGTCCACTTGCACAAAAACAAGTAACAACGCCGTATACAATGGCTGACTACTCAAAAGTAGTGAACCTGACATCGCAAATGGTGCCCATTTTCTCAGGCTAGCGAGGCCCGCATCTCGGTTCAGAGTTGCAAACATGGGTTGTTGCCGCCAGGCCAAACAGTGTCTTTCCGGCGGAGAGCAAGACGCTTTCCTCAAGATCCTCCCCACACGCCTCCGTGGAGGAGCCTACCAACTGTTAGCCTCAGATATACCGACAACATTTTAAAAAGTTAAAGCTAGGTTAAACGCGGCCTACCTTCGCAGAAAAACTTACCAGGAACTGGTAAATGGAGAAACTGCAGCAGGACGCCCAGTTCACGCGAACCACAACAATCCCAGGTTTTCCATCATCGGTTGTTGTAGAACAATGCACACCCTCCCCGGTCGCTATGAACCCAACTGCCAGAATACGGGCATTCCATAGAACCCCATATACACCTGCTCGAAGTTTTCCACCGCAAACGTTTCACAGGCCACCTCCATCACTAAATTTCCGCCGACAGACTCCACCTCAGCGCTCATCTCCCCCACGAATCGACTTCCGATATGGCGACAGCCGCCAGAACCTCGACCAGTTAAGGCCAAATATCACATGTAATTTTTGCCAGCGAAGAGGTCATACTTCTGCCGATTGTATGAATCGTAAAAACACGCCCTTCTGCTCTAACTGCAAAATATATGGACATGATGTTCGCGATTGTAGGAACAATCGAAAGGTTCCGGGCCTGTGTAACCAGACAAGGCTCCCCAAACAACGGATTCAGGATCAGCAACCTTCCGCCGGTCCTCTAGTTTTCAATATAAAACTCAAGTGCAAATTCTGCAACCGTCGCGGCCATTCCATAGAGAAATGCCGCTAGAAACAAAAATGCCACGCTAAGAGCCAGGGAAACGACGAGCAGTCGACCGAATCGACGGATCGACACTAACAAATCAAAATTTTAATAAAGGGTCACCTCAGCCCGCCCGAACCCTGTATCTCTACAGTTAGCCTTCCGTTGGATATTAGCCTGAGCGGCAATACCAAACTTGTAGTTGATATTGGCGCTAAGGTTAGTATTATAAAAAAGAAAGTAATTAAAAATCATATACGTTACAAACCCCTTTTGGTACCGGTATAACAAGGCACCTTGTGATGCAAGGCAGGTTTTACAATGATCGAATTCCTTGTCCTCACGTCACAATATACCCGAGATTGCCGAGATAGACCATGAGTTATACTTAGTTCAAAGAACGAAGCTTAAAAATAAAAATTAAGAGAAGTACTAGACAGAAACGATTGACAAATAGGTCTCACAGATCCCAATTAATAGAAGAGTGGTACTAATTGAAGTAGAAATGAAATTAAATTGTTATTAATAAAATTAAAATGTATTAAATAAAGTAGAAGTGAAATTAAATTGTTATTAATAAAATTAGGATTTATTGATTAAAGTAGAAATGAAATTAAATTGTTATTAATAAGATTAAAGTTTAAGATAGGCTCTTAAATAGGATATCGAATATTGCGAACTACCGTCAAGAGTCGCGAACGGCAACTCTGTTTCGAGAGTCGGAAGGGTCGAGCAAAAAGAAGGAAGAAGAGTTTTTTTTCGGCAACAGCTGTGGAGAAGTTACAAAAAGATATTTTTGAAGCGAGAGACTAGCCACGTTGTAAGAAAATAAAAGCCGAGTTTTTTTGGCAATCCGCGGTTAATGAAAAAGGATTGTTATTGTTTTTGAGCAATCGTGTAACGGTTCTCTTAATGCTATTTATATGTTCTTCGAGTGTAGTAGAGAATATTAGTATATCGTCTAGATATACTACACAAATTTTGTTGATGTATTCCTTTAGTACAGAATTCATCAGACGTTGAAACGTTGCTGGTGTATTCTTTAGACCGAAGGGCATTCTCACATATTCATAGTGTCCTTGAGGCGCGGAGAAGGCGGTTTTCTTCCGATCCTCCTCTTTAACTAAGATTTGGTGGAAGCCCTTTGCCAAGTCAAGGGTTGTAAAATATTGTGCCCTGACTAGCTTGTCTAATAAAGTGTCAATATTCGGTATTGGGAACTTGTCATCGATTGTTGCTTCATTGAGTTTGCGGTAATCGATGACAATTCTCTACTTCCTTTTCCCTGAATTGTCGAGCTTCTTCAATACTATCCACAATGGACTATTGTACGGACAATTACTTTCTCTTATGTTCCCTTGTTTAAGCATATCTGCTATTTGAGTGGATATTTCTTGCTAATGAATTTGGGGATACCTGTATATTTTCGAATATTTAGGTTTATCAGTAGTTGTGATTATTTCATGCGAAATATCGAAGGTGCTGGTTAACTGATCATCTTCTTTAAAGAAAAGATCTTTGTGAAATTTTAAAATTTCATTTAAACAGTTGTTCTCTTCGGAGTTAAGACCGTCAAAAAGTTTGTGAAATTCCCCTTCTATGTTAACGGCTTTCAACTGATAGATATCTTCGCTTTTATATGGACAACTACTTAAAAATTTTATTTTATTTCCATTTATTGTTAAAGTATCCGTCAAATTTAAAACGAGACCCTGAACCCGTGTTGTGTATTCACCGATTTCAGTAAGGCTTTCGATAGGATTGACCAGGGTATCATGGTTTATAAATTGTTTCTTCTTGGGTTTCCCTCCTGCTTCATAAAGTCGTTGTCCTCGTCACTTCGGGGGTGCCTCAGGGTAGTATCCCTAGGCGATGCTAAGATTTTTCGCATTGCTTCTCACGATGCAGACTGCAGTACCTTGCACTCTGACCTAGCCGTGTTCTGCGACTGCTGTGTTCGCAATCGCCTTCCTTTAAATGCCGGCAAGTGCACCGTTATGACCTTTTCCCGTAAGAGAGATCCTTTCCTCTTTGACTATACCGTCGATTACGTTACCTGATGCAGGGTTGATAAGATGAAGGACCTAGGTGTGGTCCTCAATTCTCGCCTTTCATTTGAGGATCATGTGGATTCGATCGTTGGTAGGGCTAACTCGATGCTGGGTTTCGTTAAAAGATGGTCTAAGGAACTCGACGACCCCTACCTAACTAAGCTTCTTTACTGTGCCTTCGTCAGACCGCTTTTGGAATATGCCAGCCCCGTGTGGTCTCCCTATTTCGCCGTTCACGTCAACCGCGTCGAGGCAGTGCAGCGCAGATTCCTTAGACTTGCCTGGACTTCCCTGGACTGATCCCTGGTTGCTCCTTTCTTATACTGATCGTTTGGGGCTGATTTCTCTTGACTCCCTTGAAAAGAGGCGTAACATCTCCAAACTATTATTTTTGTTCGATCTATTGCAGGTTACAATAAATTCTCCCGACTTACTGGCGGCTGTTAACATCTCTATCCCGCAACGATCCTTGAGGAATCGCAACTTCCTGCACGTCTCTGGTCATCGTACTCTGTATGGGATGTAGGAGCCCATCTCGTCGATGTCTCGTCTCCTCAACCAACATTTCGCCAATCTTGGCCTTAACTTCTCCATCCTGCAATTGAAGGGCATACTCAGACAGTGTCTTGGTTGATGAGTGTTCGTAAATGGTGTGAACCGCTGTCCTTCAGTTGCTGATCAATTTGTTCTTCGGCTTCTAGTTTGTAGTTTAGTTAATAAGTATTTTTGCGCTGTAGTAATCTTTATGGATGAATCTGATGTAATAAATAAATAAATCTGATGTAATAAATAAATAGGTGGGCACACAGAAGAAGTTGGGAGTGCATGGTTAGGTGTATGCGCTGGGTATACAGAACTCAAAATTGTGGTGGTAGGGTTGTCGACTGGAATGGAAGTGTTAGAGGGCTTCGGTTTAAATAGAAAAGAGGGGTTAAGGGGTGAGAATATATAAAGTTAGGATACTTGACTAGAGTACTTAGATTAAAGTTTGGAAATACTCCCATTTTGAGCTGCCAATTGGAGTTTGGATCACTAGTCGTAGGGCTAAAGGTGCGGAAGAGTGATGAGAGAGATGTTATTACTAGTTCTAAGGTTCTTACGACTATTCTGAATACTAAATTTGGGTATGGGAGAAGGTTGTTTGGATTTACCTGTAGGATAGTTAGTGGGGTTAGTTTATTAGTATTTAATTTAGGGTTAGGTGCAGAGGGCTTAGGGTTAAACTTAACATACTTCTTAGTCCACTTAGAAATTTTGATGGTCCCGAGAGTGAAGATTTTGCTGGAGGGGTTACTGATGAGCCAGACATACTTGTTCGGGATGGAGATCTTGAACTTGCTGGATTTCCCTGCGTCTGAAGAGAGTAACTTCAGGCAGCTAACGGGGGTGAATGCAACATTCCGGGAAAAGCAGCTGTGGACCCAGGAATCGTTGGCGTTATGACGGGAACCCTTAAGAAGGAATGGAGTATGTTCGCTTGGTGAAGATGAGTGTTTGCTGCCTAGTCTTTTTAGTCTCTGTTCCCATTCCGATACTGTCCAGGTGGTGCCAAATTTGTTAATCGTAGATGCGGTGGAAGTTTGCATTATGCGAAGGTCATCCAAGGAAGCGACCAGGCCGCTAAACTTTGAAGATAGCTCATAAATCTTGTTTGAAAGCAGCGACGAATCATTGCTCAAAATCTCAGCGATATGAAGCAGCTTGTCCAGTTTTGAGTTTAAACCGGCGCAGTCATCGGACAAAATCTGAATTCCGGCCAAATTTGAAGAGATCTCGTTGACCTTATCAGCTATAAATGATTGATCGGTGGAGAGCGTATCAACGACTCCCTTCATGAGGCGTAAAGCGTAACAGGGCCTAATATTGGAACAATCCTTAAATGTAGAAAGACCACCAGTGGAGGGCTCCAGACATGTGCCATGGAAAGTACCACCACAAATGCCATCACAGGCCACACCATTATTAATCAACTCATTAGAGCACGCTTTGCAAAGTGCCATTACACGTGAAAAGATTACCTCAGAAATATTTTAAAAATAAAGTTAAATAAGAAGCTTTTCACCACTGAGTCACTTACAAAATAGCGGAACGTAAGGCAACTTAAGGATAACAAAAAAAATCACTGACAAATAAGTAAACACGCAGAAGCTGTGTCAGGCAAGTTTAATGACCGGGAAAAAGTGGCACTAACTTTGCTGAGACAAGCACAAAACATACGAAATGAAAATACTACAGAGAACTTGCACAAAGTGTGGAGCGATCACGCAACGCGTCCGATCGATTAGGCGATAACTCAAAAAATAAAACATATACAATAAATATTAAAATTTCCGAAAAAGGAGCAACACATTCGGTCTCTGTATACCCTAAAGGGACAGACAATAACGGCCACGGGCAAAGCTACCGAATAGTATAAAACTATCATCCCCTCAGTAATAAAACAGGATTAAAATACAACGCCGAAAAAAGCATAAGTACACTAAAACCAAAGAGCAACGCCATAAAACCAAAAATTCAAGTACAACGAAACAAAAAAAGAAAAACCACGATTTGACCTGAAAAAGTAAAAAGTTTACCTACAAAAGTAAGTCAATGGATTAAGTCGGTTTTACAAACTTTTATTATATTTTTTTTAAGGGAACATGGTTATAAATTTACTTGTGCAAAAAAAAATAATAATAGTGAAGATTTTTAAAGTAGGGAATATAAAAATATAATAAAATAGTTTTTAAAAAAAAGTTGAACCGACTTCACAAAAAGCGCTAAAAAGCATAAAATAATTTTTAATTTTATATCTATTACGACATTTTGAAGTCGGTGCAAATCAAACAACTACAACAAAAATATTTAATCGTCATTTCTTATGATCCCGTAAGCTGAAACGTTCAGGTAGTATTATGTATTATTTTCAATTGTGGTTCTGTAGTTGTTTTATTTGTTTAATTTGCACCGACTTCAAAATGTCGTAATATATATAAAATTAAAAATTATTTTATGCTTTTTAGCGCTTTTTGTGAAGTCGGTTCAACTTTTTTTTAAAAACTATTTTTTTTCACTTTTTAGTGTCTTCGACTCTATACAACGAAGAAAGAACCATCCAAATCGGACCAAGCGTTAAAAGTTAGTTTTAACCCCCTTACCCCACCCCCATTCCACTAAACTTTTTTTCTCATGGTATCAATCAAGGAACATACTCTACCGAACAGAAAAGGAATCATCGAAATCGGTCCACGCGTTACGAAGTTACTACCCCTCCCCCACCCCCACCTTCACCATAGGACCAAATTACTCTCCTATTAGCAATGGGGGATCAACACTCAACACAAAGAACCATCCAAATCGGTCCACGTGTTACAAAGTTAGGTTCCATCCTCCCCCTCCCCCACCCCAGCAACATTTGTTTTCTCGTAGAACCTAGGATCATATTCTACTCAATAGAAAAAGAATTATCCAAATCGGTCCACGCGTTACGAAGTTAGACTACCCCTCCCCCTCACCCACACCTTTCACCATAGGACCAAATTATTTTCCTATTAGCAATGGGGGATCATACTCTATACAACAGAAAAAGAACCATCGAAATCGGACCACGCGTTACAAAGTTAGGTTCCACCCCCACCCCCACCCCACTCCGCCCCAAAATTTTTTTCTCCGGGTATCAACTACGGAACATACTCTATCGAACAGAAAAAGAATTATCCAAATCGGTCCACGCGTTACAAAGTTAGACTACCCCTCCCCCCTCCCCCCACCATAGGCCAAAATTTTTTCTCTTATTAGCAATGGGGGATCATACTCTGTACAACAAAAAAAGAACCATCCAAATCGGACCACGCCTTACAAAGTTGGGTTTCACCCCCACCCCCCACCTCCACCCTAACAAAAATTTTTTTGACATGGTACCAATCGGGGAACATACTCTATCCAACAAAAAAAGAATCATCAAAATCGGTCGACGCGTTACGAAGTTATGCCCGGTCAGACATAAAAAAAAAAAAAAAAAAAAAATTAAAAAAAAAAAAAAAATACGCGTCGAACTTAGAACCTCTTTGTTTTTGGGAAGTCGGTTAAAAATACTCCCATTTTGAGCTGCCAATTGGAGTTTGGATCACTAGTCGTAGGGCTAAAGGTGCGGAAGAGTGATGAGAGATGTTATTACTAGTTCTAAGGTTCTTACGACTAGGCTGAATACTAAATTTTGGTATGGGAGAAGGTCGTTTGGATTTACCTGTAGGATAGTAAGTGGGCTTAGTTTATTAGTATTTAATTTAGGGTTAGGTGCAGAGGGCTTAGGGTTAAACTTAACATACTTCTTAGTCCACTTAGAAATTTCGATGGTCCCGAGAGTGAAGATTTTGCTGGAGGGGTTACTTATGAGCCAGACATACTTGTTCGGGATGGAGATCTTGAAGTTGCGAAGAGAGTAACTTCAGGCAGCTAACGGGGGTGAATGCAACATTCCGGGAAAAGCAGCTGTCGACCCAGGAATCGTTGGCGTTATGACGGGAACCCTTAAGAAGGAATGGAGTATGTTCGCTTGGTGAAGATGAGTGTTTGCTGCCTAGTCTTTTTAGTCTCTGTTCCCATTCCGATACTGTCCAGGTGGTGCCAAATTTGTTAATCGTAGATGCGGTGGAAGTTTGCATTATGCTGTGACGTACTTCCCGGTGCGGTTACTCGGGCGCCAACGCAATGCGATTTTTCTGTCGGTACGGTAGTGGGAAAGTCTCAAAATCAATTGCCTGGGCAGTTGCAGTGGAGAAAGGCCAGGGTCTATCAACGCAGTGAGAGAGAGAATTTGGCTTGGGAGTTAAAGGGTTATTAATTAGAAAGCCCGGTTCTTAGTAACACTTAATTTATTGTTCTTACTCTCTAACAATTCCGGTTCTATATCTAATCTTACAACTAGAATCTTACTTCTACGGTTCTTATTTCTAGGTAGCTAAGTCCCTTAGACCATTCCGCTCAACACGCGTACTAGGCCCGAGCAATTAAGATTGCCCTTACTCTGCTTATGCTATGTAGCTAGGTCCCTTAGACCATTCCGCTCAACACGCGTACTAGGCCCGAGCAATTAAGATTGCCCTTACTCTGCTTATGTCTATGTAGCTAGGTCCCTTAGACCATTCCGCTCAACACGCGTACTAGGCCCGAGCAATTAAGATTGCCCTTACTCTACTTATATCTATGTAGCTAGGTCCCTTAGACCATTCCGCTCAACACGCGTACTAGGCCCGAGCAATTAAGATTGCCCTTATTCTACTTATATCTATGTAGCTAGGTCCCTTAGACCATTCGGCTCAACACGCGTACTAGGCCCGAGCAATAAGATTGCCCTTAATCTACTTATCTCTAGGTAGCTACGTCCCTTAGACCATTCCGCTCAACACGCGTACTAGGCCCGAGCAATTAAGATTGCCCTTAATCTACTTATATCTAGGTAGCTACGTCCCTTAGACCATTCCGCTCAACACGCGTACTAGGCCCGAGCAATTAATTGCCCTTACACTACTTATATCTAATTAGCTTAACTACGGTCTATGCTATTCCCTGAGCCGTTCCTAAGCTTGCACCCGTACTGAGCTCGAGCAGCGTACTGCCCTTAACTTACTAGAACTCTAGCTATGGGAATCAGGTTCGGGAGGTCTCGGTCTCGTCTCGTGGCCGGTGCATATGACCAAGCTTTCACTTGACGAGTGAAACTGGATTAATTTGACGGGAATTAGAAGGTATCAGGAATGTGTATGAGAAGGCGGATAGAAGGAATATGAAGGTGATGAAAGGTGATTTTTGCCAGTTCGGAGTCTGGTACTTATAGCAAAAGTTTCAATTTCTCGTGCGAATTATATGAAGAAAAATAATATTCTCGCTTTATACTCCCAGTTGGCTTCGCAAACAACTTTAATATTGGGGTCCCGTGTTCGATTCCTAACAAATCCTCGCTTTTTATTTTTCTATAATTTGGTTCGCAAATAGATTTCTTGAATTATATCACCCAATTTGGGGTTTTTTAAGTGGACAAGGCCAAAAATTAGCTTCGTTACATCTCCCCCCCCCCACTTCAGAAGAAAATTTTGTACCAAGAAAAATTTTCGGGATGGGGAGCTGAATCGAAAGACGGTAGCGGGATAGTTCTTTATTGCAACGTAATTATCTACTTACAGACTCCAATGTGACAAAAATCGTAATAGGTGTTTGGAAATAGGAAATTCCTACTACTACTGTTTATAATTCAGTGATCTTAATTTATGCCTACATATATATTTATTATTTCAACTTAAACTTAAACAACTTCAATAATATAAAAGAAAGAATACAATATAATGCCTTCTTGGCCTTAAACTAATTACTTAAAATATCCATAGGTCCGGGTCTTCGTCTTCCAGGGTTACGGGGGCTCGTACTCGTGATGCTCGTCGGCTGGTGCCATCGGATCGGCGGTATCTCCCAACGGTGTCGTCTCGTTTGTCGGGGTTTCTTCATATTGGCTCTCCACTTTGGTCGCATCGGTGTTGGTTTCGCTCTTGCGGCTAACGCAGGGTGCGGGTGTGCTGTCGTCGCGATAGACGGCTTCTGGGTTGTCTTCCTGCAGGCACTCAGTATGGGCATCTTCGGTTGGAGGCCGGTTGGCGTTATAGCGGGCGGCGGCAGGGAATTCGGTCTCTTCGAGCTGGACGGCGGCGCAGCGATTGACGGCTGCGGGGACTTCGGCTGCAGCTTCTTCATTCTGGTCGGCTTCGCAGCGAATGCTGGCTGCGGGGGCTTCGGCTTCGCAGCAAACGGCGACTGCGGAGGCTTTGGCTTCTTCTGGTCGCTCGGCGGTTGCGGTGTCTTCGGTCTCTTCTGGTCGGTTGGCTTCGCAGTGGTCGGTGGTTTCGGCAGTTTCGGCCTCTTCTGGCTGGTCGGTTTCGCAGCTATTGGTGGCTGCGCTGGTGTTAGTCGGGTTCCCTCGATCAAACTAGGTTTGATCTTGAGATCGAGGGGTTCTGGATCGGTCGGTGAGATCTTCGTGGTGGTTGGGTCTTCCTTCATGTCGATCGGGGTTGTTGGCTCTACATGGGACCTTTTTGGGGTCCTTGGGACTGGCTGTAGTGGACCTATCTCCGGTGGTCCTCGTCGCTGGCCGGATGGCCGCAGGGGTTTGGCATCGATGAGAACCACGCGCCGGCTCTCGGGTTGCAGTTCCCACGCGGTCTTCCTCTGCGTATTTGAGGGCTGGTCGGTCTCCCTGATGGCGTGCAGCGGCATCCTTCGTGGTCTTCCCGTTGGAAAACGTAGGGGTCGCATCGGTTTTCTGTTGCAGATGCTTTCTGTTATCAGCTTACCACTTGTTCCAGGGTCCATAGCCTCGTTCACGGTCTGATGACAACTGACTTCCAGCGGTTGGCTGTACTCAGCTTTTATACTTTCTGAGTGGTACTCGCGGAGGTCTTTTACGTGTATGACCTGCGTTCTCCCTTTTCCGTTGTCCGCAGGAGAAATTTTGAACATTACTGGGGATATGACTTGGACAATTCGGTATGGGCCGGAGTATTTCGGAGCCAACTTACCGCTGAACTGCTTAGATGCATCGGAGAGGGGATATTCCTTTTTCAAGACCAAGGTTCCCCTGCTTGGTCTCCAATCTCGTCGGCGCAAGTTGTAGTGTTTTTGTTGCGTGGTAAATGCTCGGCTCATGTTGTTTCGTACCAATGCGTATATCTCCTTGAGTTTTGTCTGTTTCTCCAAGGGTCCCTCAGGGTTTTCTTCGGGTAGGTGGGGGTCTCCTGGCGCGGTCAGTTCTCTGCCGTAATTGAGATACGCTGGTGAGAAACCGGTGGATTGGTGGACGCTAGTGTTAAGGCAGAACATAATGGCTGCTAAGTGAGCGTCCCACTGACGATGGTCATCTCCGGTGTATTGGGCTATTATGGTCCCAATGACTCGGTTAATTCTTTCGGTCGAGTTGGCTTGCGGTGTGTAGGCCGGTGTTAGCCTGTGTATGATGCCCAGTTTTCGGAGTTCTTCTCGGAATATATGACTGGTGTACTGGGTTCCGTTGTCGGAAATCAGAGTTGCGGGACAGCCATGGCGATAAACTATTCGTTCTCGGAAACTTTTTAATACGGCTGCGGCGGTTGCTTGGCGGAGTGGTTGTATTTCAACCCATTTTGTGAACCTATCTTGAAAAACAAGTATGTGTTGGAAGCCTTGTTTGCTTCGTGGAAGCGGTCCAATACATCAATCCTGGTTTCAGTTGTTGCGGAGGCTTGAATTGTTGACATTTCTTGCATCGACGTACGTAATTAGCGGCGTCTCGGAACATACCCGGCCAGTAATATAGGCGGCTGAGTCGTCCAAATGTTTTAGCGATGCCAAGATGTCCGGCGGTTGGTGGGTCATGACAGCGTGATAGCGCTTCGTTGCGTTGTCCGGTAGGCAGGCATAATTTCCAGGCGGTTGCCTCTCCTCGGCCGTCCATGTCCCGGTGGTCTGGCATTCGGCGGTATAGCTGGTTACTCTCGATTTTGAAATCGGGTTGCAGTGACGGGTTACTGCTTACTTCCCTCCACTTCCGTCGGTACCAGTTGCAGGTGATCGGTTTGTTAGGCGGTCCCACGTTGCATAAGTCTTGCCGTACGGGGGTGTTCACTGGTTGACGGGAGAGTGCATCGGCAACTTTATTCATCGCTCCTCGTCGATACTGTACGGTGAAGTCGTACTGCTGCAGGTCAAGTGCCCAGCGTGCTAGACGGCCACTGGGGCTTTGCAGGGAGTTCAGCCATTTCAGTGCCAGGTGGTCAGTGAGAACCCGGAATCGGTATCCCTCTAGGTACGGTTTCATCTTGTGTATGCCCCACAGTACGGCGAGGCATTTATTCTCGGTGGCGGAGTATTTTCGCTCGGTTTCAGTCAAGGTTCGGCTGGCGTATGCGATGACTCTCTCGTTTCCCTCCATATGCTGTGACAGCACTACTCCCAGTCCATCTCCACTGGCATCGGTCTGCAGTACAAATTCTTTAGAAAAGTCCGGGCAGGCGAGGATTGGTGCTTCCGTAAGGAGCTTCTTTAAATTCTTAAATGCGGTGTCGTGTGCTGTGGTCCATTCCCATTTCTCTTGTTTTTTCAGCAAACGATTCAGGGGTGCGGTTATTCTGGAGAAGTCTGGTATGAAGCGTCGGTACCAAGACGCAGCTCCGAGGAATTGTCGGATCTCCCTACGATTTTGCGGAGGTTTTAATTCCCGTATGGCAGTAACTTTATCTGGGTCCGTTCGTATACCTTCCTTGGTAATAATATGACCTAGGTATTTCAGTTCCGGAAGGCAGAACGCACATTTTGCGGGGTTCAGCTTAAGGTCGGCTTCTCGGAGTCGTCGGAAAACCTTAGATAGATGCTCTAGGTGCTCCTCAAATGTTCTGCTGAACACTACGATGTCGTCCAGGTATGCGAGTGCGAAGGAATCCAATTCCGGACCTATCACTCGGTCTAGTAGTCTTTGAAAAGTGGCGGGTGCCGAGTGTAGTCCAAACGGCATGACTCGGAACTGAAATAAACCTCTTCCAGGGACGATGAATGCGGTTTTCGGTTTACTTTCTGGTGCTAGCGGAATTTGCCAATATCCATGCTTCAGGTCCAACGTGGATATAAACTGTGCCCCTCTCAACTTATCTAGCGTCGGTTGAACTTGTGGGAGTGGGTAGGCGTCTCTGATGGATATTTGGTTAATCCCTCGGAAATCCACGCAGAATCGGTTCTCTCCATTCTTCTTTTTAACAATGACTACCGGCGAGCTGTACGGGCTGTTTGACGGTTCGATAACCCCATCGTGTAACATCTGATCAACTTCCTTATTAATAATTTGTTGAATGGCCGGGTTACGAGGGCTATAACGCTGCCGTACAGGTTCGTCGGTCGTGAGGCGTATTCGGTGCTGGATCAAGTGTGTAATCTGCCTCAGTCTGTTAAATTTTGGAAGTTCGGCGGCCAAGAATGTTTCCAGTCTTTGGTCCGTTAGCGCGGTCGGGTCGAGCAGGCAACTCAGGGGTGACTCTTCATCGTATGAAGCGGTGAAATCGAATAGGTGTATCTGTAGTTTGCCTTTTCGCAAAATATCCATTCCTAATACCATGTCTTCGGCTAGCGATGGCAGTACATAGAATTGGTGCCATATTTCGTTACCATGTATCCGGACGAGTATCGTAATCTCTTGTTTTATAGGTACTCGTTTTCCGTCGGCTAGCGTAACGTCGCGAGTTGTAGTTTTGGTGAAGAATCCGGGATATTCCTTATATTTTTGGAAGATACAGTCGGAGATGTATGAGTTTCCGGCACCAGTGTCTACTAATGCGTCCACGGTTTGCTCGTTTATCTGTACTTCCACAAAAGGTCTTCCGTCTAGAATCGTGTCGGTCTCCATTAGCGGTGTTGGTCCGGTATAGTGTCCACGAGTTGTTGCTGGTGGCTCCCGGCTGGTCGGTTTTGTTTTCTTTATGCATTTCTGACGGTAGTGACGTTTTATCCTTCCTTGGTCAGTTGATACGGCTTGTCGGTAATGTGTTGAAGACCCTGTCGCGATTTCTGGTACGGCTTTTTCTGGACGGGTATCGACGATGACGGTATCCGATTCTGGTATCGGTCGGTAGTGCGTTGCCGGCACTTTCGGAGTTACTGGTACGGTTTTAACTGGACGGGTGTTGACGGTGACGGCATTCGGTTCTGGTATCGGTCGGTAGTGCATTGCTGGCACTTTCGGAGTTACTGGTACAATTTTAGCTGGACGGGTGTTGACGGTGACGGCATTCGGTTCTGGTATCGGTCGGTAATGCATTGCTGGCACTTTCGGAGTTACTGGTACAATTTCAGCTGGACGGGTGTTGACGGTGACGGCATTCGGTTCTGGTATCGGTCGGTAGTGCATTGCTGGCACTTTCGGAGTTACTGGTACAATTTTAGCTGGACGGTTGTTGACGGTGACGGTATTCGGTTCTGGTACTGTTGACGTTTCCGGTTCGGCTTCTATTACTGGTGTGTGTATCTCTGGGTTCTTCTGGTAGGAGGATTGCTTGGAATTGGGCGAGAGGGCTCTCCATGCACTCTCGCCCGTCGCAAGTTTCCCTGGCGGCAGGTACAATCCTTAGTCAGTTTTCCGGTGGTGCCGCAATATGAGCAGAATATACGGGATGGTCCTTGGCACTAAGCGCGCGTGTGGCCAGGTCGGCCGCATCTCCAACAGCAGTTTTGGCGATTGTATTCCTGTATCACCAGCATGGCGTTTTGTCTGCCAGTCATGTCGGCGGTTCTCGAGGTTAGCGGTCTGCTTTGGATGGGTGCGTTACTCTGTCGTCTGCTGGTTCCCTGTAGGTCTTCGTACTCATCGCATAGCTCTATTAAGGTCCGTAGGTCGGTAAAATCTCGTCGACGGATGTAGTATTTATATTCGACCGCCAGGTTTATGTAGATTCGTTGGAGCTGTGCTTCGGAGGTGAGTTCGGCATTCCGTCTCATTAATGTCTGCATTTCAAGAACATAAGCACGTGCTCTTTCACCAGGTCTCTGTTTGCGGTTCGCAATCTGTTCTAGCAGAGTCTTCTGGTATGACCGTGGGAAGAAGAAGGCCTGGAACTCTCTGGTGAATGTGGTCCATGTATCGAACAAGTGACGGTTGTTACGATACCAAAGAAGTGCTCTTCCTCGCAGTAATTCTGTTGCGGCGACCAACAGGTCTGCCTGGTTAAATCCATAACCATCCGCTAACTCGTGTACTCTCTCGAGGAATGCTACAGCGTCTCCGGGCCCATCAAAATGTACATTCCATTTACGCGCCTTCTCCATCACATCAGTCCGTCTTCTCTGTGGCGGTGGCTCTACGGCTTCCACTTCGGCTGGGTCTACGTATGGCTGCGGTGAGATACCTCGCAGCCAATTGGTCAGTCTCTTCCTCAGGTCCTCCACGGTTCCGGTGGCATTCTGGCCTACGTCAGACAATGCTCCTTCTAGGGCTACTTTGCTCAGCTTGTAGACCCAAGATACCTTCACCTTTTCTTTCTGGTTGCAATCCACCTCGGTCATTACCTCACTTTCTGCTGAGTCTGTGGACATACTGGTCGTCCGTCTTCCATCCATTGTATCCGATGTACCTTCCCTCGGTGTGCTCAAGTCATGGCCTGCATTTTGCTCTGGGGCGGTATCCCCCGCTGATGCAGTCCTCTTATGGGCCAGTATCTTTCCTTTCGGTCCCATTTTCCCTCTGGGAACTTCCCGCTCTGTTAGGCCTTTATTATTCCCCTCCTTTAACTCCTTTCTCTCTCTTTTTATTCCTTTCTCCGTATCCGTTTGGTCCCTGCTCGGGCGCCAAATTTGTGACGTACTTCCCCGGTGCGATTACTCGGGCGCCAACGCAATGCGAAATTTCTGTCGGTACGGTAGTGGGAAAGTCACAAAATCAATTGCCTGGGTAGTTGCAGTGGAGAAAGGCCAGGGTCTATCAACGCAGTGAGAGAGAGAATTTGGCTTGGGAGTTAAAGGGTTATTAATTAGAAAGCCCGGTTCTTAGTAACACTTAATTTATTGTTCTTACTCTCTAACAATTCCGGTTCTATATCTAATCTTACTACTAGAATCTTACTTCTACGGTTCTTATTTCTAGGTAGCTAAGTCCCTTAGACCATTCCGCTCAACACGCGTACTAGGCCCGAGCAATTAAGATTGCCCTTACTCTGCTTATGCTATGTAGCTAGGTCCCTTAGACCATTCCGCTCAACACGCGTACTAGGCCCGAGCAATTAAGATTGCCCTTACTCTGCTTATGTCTATGTAGCTAGGTCCCTTAGACCATTCCGCTCAACACGCGTACTAGGCCCGAGCAATTAAGATTGCCCTTACTCTACTTATATCTACGTAGCTAGGTCCCTTAGACCATTCCGCTCAACACGCGTACTAGGCCCGAGCAATTAAGATTGCCCTTACTCTACTTATATCTATGTAGCTAGGTCCCTTAGACCATTCCGCTCAACACGCGTACTAGGCCCGAGCAATAAGATTGCCCTTAATCTACTTATATCTATGTAGCTAGGTCCCTTAGACCATTCCGCTCAACACGCGTACTAGGCCCGAGCAATAAGATTGCCCTTACACTGCTTAAACTAAGTAGCTAATTCCCTTAGACCATTCCGCTCAACACGCGTACTAGGCCCGAGCAATTAAGATTGCCCTTACTCTACTTATATCTATGTAGCTAGGTCCCTTAGACCATTCCGCTCAACACGCGTACTAGGCCCGAGCAATTAAGATTGCCCTTATTCTACTTATATCTATGTAGCTAGGTCCCTTAGACCATTCCGCTCAACACGCGTACTAGGCGCGAGCAATAAGATTGCCCTTAATCTACTTATCTCTAGGTAGCTACGTCCCTTAGACCATTCCGCTCAACACGCGTACTAGGCCCGAGCAATTAAGATTGCCCTTAATCTACTTATATCTAGGTAGCTACGTCCCTTAGACCATTCCGCTCAACACGTTTACTAGGCCCGAGCAATTTATTGCCCTTACACTACTTATATCTAATTAGCTTAACTACGGTCTATGCTATTCCCTGAGCCGTTCCTAAGCTTGCACCCGTACTGAGCTCGAGCAGCGTACTGCCCTTAACCTACTAGAACTCTAGCTATGGGAATCAGGTTCGGGAGGTCTGGGTCTCGTCTCGTGGCCGGTGCATATGACCAAGCTTTCACTTGACGGATAGAAGGAATATGAAGGTGATGAAAGGTGATTTTTGCCAGTTCGGAGTCTGGTACTTATAGCAAAAGTTTCAATTTCTCGTGCGAATTATATGAAGAAAAATAATATTCTCGCTTTATACTCCCAGTTGGCTTCGCAAACAACTTTAATATTGGGGTCCCGTGTTCGATTCCTAACAAATCCTCGCCTTTCATTTTTCTATAATTTGGTTCGCAAATAGATTTCTTGAATTATATCACCCAATTTGGGGTTTTTTAAGTGGACAAGGGATTTTAATGTGCCTTTAGGCTTTATAATTTCCAGCCAAAAATTACCAGGCCGCTAAACTTTGAAGATAGCTCATAAATCTTGTTGGAAAGCAGCGACGAATCATTGCTCAAAATCTCAGCGATATGAAGCAGCTTGTCCAGTTTTGAGTTTAAACCGGCGCAGTCATCGGACAAAATCTGAATTCCGGCCAAATTTGAAGAGATCTCGTTGACCTTATTAGCTATAAATGATTGATCGGTGAAGAGCGTATCAACGACTCCCTTCATGAGGCGTAAAGCGTAACAGGGCCTAATATTGGAACAATCCTTAAATGTAGAAAGACCACCAGTGAAGGGCTCCAGACAAAAGCCATGGAAAGTACCATGAGGCGTAAAACGTAACAGGGCCTAATATTGGAACAATCCTTAAATGTAGAAAGACCACCAGTGGAGGGCTCCAGACATGTGCCATGGAAAGTACCACCACAAATGCCATCACAGGCCACACCATTATTAATCAACTCATTAGAGCACGCTTTGCAAAGTGCCATTACACGTGAAAAGATTACCTCAGAAATATTTTAAAAATAAAGTTAAATAAGAAGCTTTTCACCAGATTGTAGCAATTCTGAGTAAAAAGTAAAAATATTTCCCGGCTATGTAAATGAACAAACTGAGTCACTTACAAAATAGCGGAACGTAAGGCAACTTAACGATAACAAAAAAAATCACTGACAAATAAGTAAACACGCAGAAGCTGTGTCAGGCAAGTTTAATGACCGGGAAAAAGTGGCACTAACTTTGCTGAGACAAGCACAAAACATACGAAATGAAAATACTACAGAGAACTTGCACAAAGTGTGGAGTGATCACGCAACGCGTCCGATCGATTAGGCGATAACTCAAAAAATAAAACATACAATAAATATTAAAATTTCCGAAAAAGGAGCAACACATTCGGTCTCTGTATACCCTAAAGGGACACACAATAACGGCCACGGGCAAAGCTACCGAATAGTATAAAACTATCATCCCCTCAGTAATAAAACAGGATTAAAATACAACGCCGAAAAAAGCTAAGTACACTAAAACCAAAGAGCAACGCCATAAAACCAAAAATTCAAGTACAACGAAACAAAAAAAGAAAAACCACGATTTGACCTGAATAAGTAAAAAGTTTACCTACAAAAGTAAGTCAATGGATTAAGTCGGTTTTACAAACTTTTATTATATTTTTTTTAAGGGAACATGGTTATAAATTTACTTGTACAAAAAAAAGAATAATAGTGAAGATTTTTAAAGTAGGGAATATAAAAATATAAAAATACTCCCATTTTGAGCTGCCAATTGGAATTTGGATCACTAGTCGTAGGGCTAAAGATGCGGAAGAGTGATGAGAGAGATGTTATTACTAGTTCTAAGGTTCTTACGACTATTCTGAATACTAAATTTGGGTATGGGAGAAGGTCGTTTGGATTTACCTGTAGGATAGTTAGTGGGCTTAGTTTATTAGTATTTAATTTAGGGTTAGGTGCAGAGGGCTTAGGGTTAAACTTAGCATACTTCTTAGTCCACTTAGAAATTTCGATGGTCCCGAGAGTGAAGATTTTGCTGAAGGGGTTACTTATGAGCCAGACATACTTGTTCGGGATGGAGATCTTGAAGTTGCGAAGAGAGTATCTTCAGGCAGATAACGGGGGTGAATGCAACATTCCGGGAAAAGCAGCTGTGGACCCAGGAATCGTTGGCGTTATGACGGGAACCCTTAAGAAGGAATGGAGTATGTTCGCTTGGTGAAGATGAGTGTTTGCTGCCTAGTCTTTTTAGTCTCTGTTCCCATTCCGATACTGTCCAGGTGGTGCCAAATTTGTTAATCGTAGATGCGGTGGAAGTTTGCATTATGCGAAGGTCATCCAAGGAAGCGACCAGGCCGCTAAACTTTGAAGATAGCTCATAAATCTTGTTTGAAAGCAGCGACGAATCATTGCTCAAAATCTCAGCGATATGAAGCAGCTTGTCCAGTTTTGAGTTTAAACCGGCGCAGTCATCGGACAAAATCTGAATTCCGGCCAAATTTGAAGAGATCTCGTTGACCTTATCAGCTATAAATGATTGATCGGTGGAGAGCGTATCAACGACTCCCTTCATGAGGCGTAAAGCGTAACAGGGCCTAATATTGGAACAATCCTTAAATGTAGAAAGACCACCAGTGAAGGGCTCCAGACAAAAGCCATGGAAAGTACCATGAGGCGTAAAACGTAACAGGGCCTAATATTGGAACAATCCTTAAATGTAGAAAGACCACCAGTGGAGGGCTCCAGACATGTGCCATGGAAAGTACCACCACAAATGCCATCACAGGCCACACCATTATTAATCAACTCATTAGAGCACGCTTTGCAAAGTGCCATTACACGTGAAAAGATTACCTCAGAAATATTTTAAAAATAAAGTTAAATAAGAAGCTTTTCACCAGATTGTAGCAATTCTGAGTGAAAAGTAAAAATATTTCCCGGCAATGTAAATGAACAAACTGAGTCACTTACAAAATAGCGGAACGTAAGGCAACTTAACGATAAAATCACTGACAAATAAGTAAACACGCAGAAGCTGTGTCAGGCAAGTTTAATGACCGGGAAAAAGTGGCACTAACTTTGCTGAGACAAGCACAAAACACACGAAATGAAAATACTACAGAGAACTTGCACAAAGTGTGGAGTGATCACGCAACGCGTCCGATCGATTAGGCGATAACTCAAAAAATAAAACATACAATAAATATTAAAATTTCCGAAAAAGGAGCAACACATTCGGTCTCTGTATACCCTAAAGGGACAGACAATAACGGCCAAGGGCAAAGCTACCGAATAGTATAAAACTATCATCCCCTCAGTAATAAAACAAGCTTAAAATACAACGCCGAAAAAAGCATAAGTACACTCAAACCAAAGAGCAACGCCATAAAACCAAAAATTCAAGTACAACGAAACAAAAAAAGAAAAACCACGATTTGACCTGAAAAAGTAAAAAGTTTACCTACAAAAGTAAGTCAATGGATTAAGTCGGTTTTACAAACTTTTATTATATTTTTTTTAAGGGAACATGGTTATAAATTTACTTGTACAAAAAAAAAGAATAATAGTGAAGATTTTTAAAGTAGGGAATATAAAAATATAAAAAGTTCAAATGTTGGGGTGCAATGCTACCACATCTCCTCGGCAACAAAGTTGCCACGTATTCAAATCCAACTCCTGATGAACAACGCGCTCGGGTTACCGTCGACATTCCTTTCACACGGTAGCCAAATAAAGGTTAAGCATAAGAAACTTGCCTAATCAAACAACGATCTACAACGACTTTATCCAAAAAACGAAGGACAAAGTAGAAAAACAAAGAAAAAGAACGAAAGCTCTTTTCTTTTGTAGATCGATTGCCTACGATTCTATGGAAGTAGAACCAGTGAGTCTGTTTGAAACCGTTGAAGAGTTAAGTCTTGGTGAATACGCGATCGGGTAAAGTCGCGATATTGTGGTTTTTTGGTCTTTCACTACGGTGCGGTCAAGTTCCTTAAAAACAAAAGGTGGTTGAGATTAAGAAAATTGGTAGCAAGTGTTGAATGCACATTCTGTGCGTTGTAATTAGTAAACAATGTATTGAACCGAAAGAAATTGTCAAATCTTTATTTGTTATTTAGTTAGTAAATTGTAAGATCGTGAAAGTACTTGAGATTCAAATTTTAATTGTTCATTAGCTGATAATACTAAGATTGTGAAAATAGTTAAGTGTCAATCTGTATTTGTTGTTAGCAAATGTGTAATGCACATTATGTGCATCGTAATTAGTAAACAGTGTATTGGACTGAAAAAAAAATTCAAATCTTAATTTGTGAATTAGTTAGTAAATTAGAAGATCGTGAAAGTACTTAAGATTCAAATTTTAATTGTTTATTAGCCGATAATACTAAATTTGTGAAAATAGTTAGGCTTAAAAAATAAAAAATAAAATAAAGAGTGTAAAAGAAAAGTTCGTGGTATATTATCTGCCAATTACCCAATTATAAGCTTAGTGGACTCGATGAGTGGTCGTGACGTTACAAATATAACAAAAATTAACCAGCGAATACCACTGGTATTCGCAGTGTTCCCCGTTTACAAAACAGAACAGTTTATTACAATCACAGTTAGAGCAACAGCAAAGAAACTTAACTTATGAACTTAACTTTACAATAAGAAAATCCAATTAGAAGTGTGCTCGAAATTACGGCTAGCCAGCAGAAATATCAGACCAGATGTTCGTGATAAGAGAGATTGTGTTGCTAGGGATGAATCAATAGCTGAGAAGTGATTAACTGAGTGCATCTCCGCTGTTACAGTGTAGGTCATCAAGTTTGGCCATAACAGTATATATTTTTTATATGCTACGATGATCTGAAATATTCTATGTAAAGCCTGGCGAAAATTCTTCACCTACCCCTCCTCGTGGGTTGCCGCTGGTAATGATTCAACAGATGCTCCCCTGTGGACGCGAATCAGCTAAAGTTAGAAAGCACCCTGCTTTCAGTTGTTTATTTTATACCCTCTGGGCACAATGCTCACCATCAGTAGAGGAACCCAACTTCAGTGGTGGTGTAACCGTACTTTTTTTTTAAAACAGGCGCTAACGAGCTCCCTCCGACGCCCAGGCAAGGTCGGTTGTATCAAGTGCTTTACCCCGGTATGTCGGCTCTGTTAGGATGGACCATATCTTCAGGACATAATCTTGGGACCCAAAATGGATTCTAAATTATTAAAAAATCAAAAACTCCTTCGATCTCCTCGCAGATCACACCCTCGTCTGAAGACGAACTTTTGGCCTCCAAGCAGATCATCACAAATATTAGCAGCACGGCGAGTATCAGCCATAGTATACTTGTGCCACAGAATATTAGCAAACCAACCTATAAGCCCCTGACCAAGGCAATCGCCAGTCAAAGATACAAGCCGAAATCAGACAAAAAAGAACTAAAGCCAAGGCAACGCAAAGGAAGCGGCACCAAAAAGACTTATTTATTCTGAACAAGATTGCTCAGAACGAGACCAATGGTAGATAAGGTCAAGTACTTCGCAATTATTACCGAGTACAAAGCTGTTAGCCACCAGCAGCTGCGAAACGCACCAGGTCTCAGGGTGCGATGACCTTGGGCGATGATGCGGCATAAAAAGGCAGAGTATCACAGATTGTTGTTACTATATCCAACACTCACACCATCAATAAGCTCAGAACAACCAGCCTGGCTGCTGATCGAAGTGGTTTGCGACCATCTTGAGGTAGCGCTTGTGGACGATTGTGCCGTTGACAAGAAGGTTTCTGCCATTTTATGGGGACTCGTTGAGGCTAGGATGCCTAAGATGGCCATGGACTATCTGTTAGCCAACCAGGAAGGTCATCTACTAATCAAGTGCGAAGAGCGGTTCTCTCAGAATTTTCTTAACAGCTGGGAAGTTTCACAATCCCGCAGTTCCGATGGATGACTGGATGGTCATCAAAGCGGAGGAACCGCAGAAGAGCAATATGTCTTTTCTGCTCATTTTTAATGAGGAGTGTCAGGAAATACAAACTTCAAACTTCGCTTTGGAATTAGACCAAGGTCTTCGGAGCTGGTTGGGTAACTGCCGACGATTGTTTGGACTAAATAGGATCGGAGACACCGATTCCTCAACCAAATAATCACCGGAACATGATGTTCACGAAGATTAATGTGCAGCACTCGAAATCCGTGCGAATAATTTCACGGTCTTTCTGAAGGAGGAAAACCTGGACTCCGCCCTCATCCAAGACTAAGAGACTGCCAAAACTTGGATCTGACTGGCAAGCATGGAAGTTGCATTCTTACTGAAAAGAGTATAAAAACGCTTTTCTGCCCTCTTTTTAGCTCGTACCTTGGCAGTAGTCAAGCTCTGAAAATATCGAGCGAGGTGAGTCTGCTTGATTTCGTTACGTAATGATACATACATTCTGGCGCTTGTCACCTTTTCAATTGGTGTAATTATAGATTCCTTCCAGGAAGAAGAAAAATATCCAGATTGCAATGAAACATTAATAATGTGCACTACCTATAGCATGAAAGGCCTCTATCAACAACTTTGGATTTAAGCCTAAAATATAATGGGTCCGACGCGAAATGTTGTCAAAATTTGTCGGCGAAAAATGTTGGGGTCATAATACAATGACGCCGACATGCCGCTGTATTTTAAACTCACTATAACAGTTTGCTATGTCAGAATTACGTCACACAGTAAGAATTACATGTATCAAAGTGTGAACATTGAGCATTAGACACGTCCGGATTCGTTTGCTTTGCTTAATCTACATTTGACATTTATCTTTACGTCAACTTCAACGCGTGCGGTTCGATAGCGAGAATAAAAATGAAAATATGCAAACCATCCAATTTATTTAATTACTTAATTGGTGTAGCATATTCTAATATATAAAATGCAAGCATTATGATGTTGAAAAACATTAAAAATAACCCAAAAGTGCAAAAAGATTTTTCTTAAATAAAAAAAAATAAATTGTTTTTCAATACTGCTAGGCCTCCCCGGCTCTAAACTAGTTGATTTGTACCGATAAGCAACGCTCCGTAGCCGCCGTGACAGTTTAAACGACCCAAAACATTATACAATTATCTAAAATTTAAACACTTGTTTAGTTCCACATATTTATTTCAACAATTAATTTACTGAGAACAACGCGTTTCGCCTTATTGGGGCATCATCATCATGTTAACGACAGGTTGCCAAAACCTGTCAACAGCACCGGAGGAGTTATGGGTTTTTAAGACCGACACCTGGCAGTCGTCATCCGATGGTCAGCACAACCACAACCAACCGAGCCAGGACCGAAGCCGATCGAACAGTATGATTCAGTTGTGAACCAGCCGTTAGCCAGACCCTAGTGGCCAATGCGGGAGCTCTTCAAGTTGGTAGCCAGCGTGATTCCTGGTTATCTAGCTTACTCTTGTATTGGCGTTATTCCCAGTACAAGACACTCTAACAACTAACGTGTCACTCGCTCTTCCACTAGGGCAACTTCCTAGTGTACAATGCTCTAACCTGCGTGACTCCTAGTTTTCTAGCTTACTCGGCTGTCCTACCCATCCTAGTCACCGAGGAACCCAGGCAACCAGCGTTCCCTCTACGAGAGTCAGCCCAAAGTGTTAAAGTCTAGAGCTCTGAAATAAAAGGATATTGTAGTGAGGAATCGGGGTGTTCTCTTCTGAAGCCTTGACCCTGGAGCCGGCGAGCTTAATCCCTTGAAGAAAACAAGAGACTCAACTGACTACGAAGAAATCACGTTATATACTAATAGTACAGAGCTGAACTCAATTATTCTCTGTTATAGAACATTAAAACTCTTAATTTAACATCATTACAGAGCTCGGAATAGAATTCTAGAAAAGGTATAATTTTCATTTCAGTACTAAATATTTTCCAAGCGCTCATAACCTAATCGTAAAAATATGTAGGACTTTTGTTTTGTTCTTTCAAAAGTTCTTTGAAAATAAGTTTATAAGGTTGAGAATTTTACGGAAATTTTGAGATTATGGCAATTAAGTCACCTCAAGAGTAGACTTACTCAATTAAGGGGGGAAGTAAATGAAGAGGCCGAAAAAAAAGGACTTTTTTGGGATTTATTTTTGGGAAAATGAAAAAGGTCTACATGAAATCGATATTATATGTATTTAGGGCAATGTTTTAAGAAGAGAAAAAACATTTTTTACATTTTGAAAAATAAAAAATTAATCAACTTTTGGTGGGTTTCGTAACTCGTGTCGCGGCTGACATCGAAATCGGCGTAAATTCTCCTGGCCGCAATTTTTATCTGAAATCAAAAAACCAAACATATTTATACTCGAGGGGGTTGTTTATTCTAGATAGACTACGATCGAAATTCGATTTTCGAAATTCGAACATTAACTATAAAAATCGGGCATAAAAAAAAAGTTGGCTTTTTTTGCAAAAATTTTGATTATTTTCGCGTCAAAAATGGTCTTAAAATGATTTTTTTGCTATGTCCGTAGTCTATCTAGAGTAGTTTTTTATGAACTTTAAAATGAGTGCTGGATGAAGAAAATCGGTTCACTAGTTTTTTTGTAATCTTTTACGCCAATTTGAAAAACATGGTTTTGAGAAAACGCCGTTTAAAGTTTGTCCAGAAAAACTGACGAAAAATATGCAGATAAGGAGAAGGTAAGAGGGGAGGGGTATTCTCAGAAAAAACGGTATTTGGATTGAAAACGTCGAGAACACTCTTTAACAAAGTCGCATTCATCACTCTAAATTCCAGAGCAGAAAAAAAATCTGGTAAGCGGAATCACGCGCGCAGCAGAGATCCTCGATCCCAGGCGCGCTGGGCCGGATCGGCGTCGACCACTTTCAAGTGGCATATCTTTCACAATTTTCGAGATAGGCTTTTGGAATTTTGGAATTATATTCTTAGAGCATATACTTATCGATTAAGACAATAAAAAAAATCGATTTTTAAAAACGTCTTCATGTACTTCCCCCCTTAAGGCACTTTTCAAGTTTATAAACTTCAAAAATTCGATTTTTTCGCTTAATCAAATGTTTATAGTCTTAAGAATATATGGTTCAAGCCGTTTTTTGATAGCTGCATTATTTCTCCCTCAAAAGAGAGGTCAAAGGCGCAGCTGCTCCGGCCGATTCTAGCGGCTGCTGTGCGCAGGTACTCGGCCGCTCTTAGGTCGATCTAACAGGTTCCCTTAGGTATATAAACCTATGTATTTGATCTATTTTTCAACAGATGGCATTTTACATATTACTACCTGATGGTCAAAAAAAAAAAAGTTAAAAAAGCGTAACGAAATGACCAAACGCGGCGCGTCACAATCTCCGGCGAGCCGAACGGCACCGTCAACTTTGAGATCAATTTGCCAGAGTTCCAGAATTTGAAACTGGTGTGCGCGATTGAGAGAAAACCGTTGAAGATTTTTTAGCGGGATTATTTTAGCTTCAAGAAAACTGTTTTCTTGATACCCTCACGGGACGAAATTATTTTTTTTATTTTTTTTATTATTTTTTACAGCCCCTCAAACACGAAAAAAATGGTCGAAAAAATTAGACTTTTTTTGACAGGGCGCTATGACTAAGAAAAAAAAACTTTCTTAAAACTTTCTCGCCGTGAGGGTATCAAGAATTTCATCTATTTTCATAATCTGAAAGGTTTTTTTATTCCAGGTAAACCATTCGACCTGTATCGTGCACACCAGATGGACGCGCGAGGGGCGGTTCACCCCACACGGCTCCCTTCATTAATTTTCGTTCGAAAAAATTCATATGTGTAGTTAAATATATGAACTTTATTGTAGAAAAAAATCAAGGTCTTAATATTTATTCCCTGAACAAAAAAAAATCAAGAAAATAGGCTACTTTTTCTTCTCGTAAACTTGAAAAGTGCCTTAAGCAAACAGTTATACAAAATAGCAATAAGCAAAGACAAAAGTGCTAATCCATTTCTAACCCTATTTTCGCTCCTTCCGGCGTCCCTCAGGGTAGCCACCGCGGTCCATTAATTTTCATCCTTACAATTAATGATGTTGATTGTGTCATCAAACACTCAGAGCTGTCCATTTATGCTGATGACATGACAATAATTAAACATATCTTCTCCACAACCGACTCTCTTCTTCTCCAAAAAGACCTCGATTCGTTCACCACATGGTGCATGAAAAACTTTCTTAAGCTCAATGTCTCCAAATGCCAGTCCATCTCTTATTCCCGCAAGCGTCTTACCACCACCTCAAGAATCTACATGTTAACCAACGTACCAGTCCCTATTATTACCTCTTTGTGTGACTTAGGAATAATCTGTGATAGCGAACTCAATTGCCGTTCCCATATTGAAAGCATAATTAACAGAGCTAACTCCGCACTAGGGTTTGTGAAGCGCTGGTCTAGAGAGTTTTACAATCCTTATGTTTCCAAATCTCTCTATACCTCCCTTGTTAGACCTCTCCTTGAATATGCCAGCTAGGTATGGTCACCTACACAAACAACCCACATTAAGGTAACCAGGTCACGAATGATGGTTAAAATGGGCTTTTTCACGCGTTTAGATATTTGGCTCCTGTTCAGTTGGTATTTAAGATATAAACTCGCGGTTTTAAACATGCTTTAGAGGAATTACGAATTACGGATTAAAATGAGTGCTAAACAAACCCTGTGACTTTATTAGTGTAAAAGTTATTAAAATTACAAAATGACAAGAAAAAAATAAAAAATGATAAAATTAACTTATTTAGGTACACTTTTCTCCTTAACCACTGGTGCTATCTGCTCCAAATTTATGGTGAACCTGAAACAAGAGTAAGGCAACATTGTATACCTAAAGTTTTCAACCTTTTGCCTAAATTGCAATTTTTGTACCATTTTTTTTGAAAAAAGGTCAAAAATCACTTTTTTAAAAAAAGTGCATTTGGATTTAAAATAAAGTTAAAAATGGAATACAAAAATGAATTTAGGTATAAAAGATGAAGGACATAAAGGATAAGCACTGTGCAAAATTTCATCAAAATAGGTTGAATAGTTTTTTTGCAAACGGTAGCTAAAGGTAAAACGACGCGTCACCATCTTTTAAAATATCAATTTTTGGGGTTATGACATGTCATACATTTTCTGAAAGGGGAAAGCGCGGGCTTTCGAATAGAACGGTTTTTAAAAAATCGATTTTTTGACCCTATTCGCGACCTGGTTACCTTAACAGAATTGAATCTCCCCTTTTCCAACTCGACCGCCATCGCACGAACTACGGTCAACGCGAACCAATTACCAGGATGCTACGAAAAGTCAACGACCTTCCCTCCTTTGACTTCCATCTGAGTAAATCATCCCTTCACAAAGCCTTATATCTTGATCCCGCCCATCTTGATCGCCTTTCCTAATTCTTCTTCCTCCCAGTTTGTATTTACCATAATCAGAGCTCATATTGTAGCGTACACTATCTGTTATGACTTATCATTTATTTATTATAGCTTGTAGTATTAGTATTATGTTATAGCTCGTATTATTTACTTTTTATTTTGTATTATTATGTTAAAGCTTGCATTAAGCTTAAATAAATAAATAAATAGGTCATAATAATTATAATGATAGATAGTAGAAATTGTTCTCTCTTCTTCTTTCCATTCCCCTGTTTTTGTGTGGCATTGGTGTGGAATTTTGTTGTTCTGGAGGGAAGTGATATTATGTGGGTGGTGTTTCGGGTAGTGCACGATTTTTAATTGTTGTTCTGGAAGGTGGTGTTACTGCATACTTGTCGTTTCGGGTAGTGGACATATATGTTAGTTCCTTGCCCTTGTTACCGTCAATTGCGGTATTAGGCCTTCTGGAGTTTCATACTTGATGTAAGCAGAGAGATATAACTAGGATTAAAATTATGTATGAAAGCGTATAATGGTGGATATGTTGATTATTTATTGGTTTGAGTTCTTTGTTTTCGGATGTTTTTTTGAGTGTGAATTGATTCGGATAAGGCTTCTAATACATTGTCGTTAAATAGCTTTATAAGAGCAGGTTTGTTGTCTGGCTGGGGTATAAAATTGAAGGAATGGTTTACTATTAAATGCGGAACGTCAACTGTTGTGATGAAGTGATTATTTCTATGTTTCTTTCTCGCTGTGACCATGTATTATTAAGTCTTGATTTTTCAAATAGCATCCCGGTTGTAATTTTAGTTTTTCCGTTCCTTTTAATGCATAGGGTGATATAGAATCTGAACAGATTACATCGACTACTACTTTAGATTTTAATGTGTACAGCCATGTGTTAGGTTCGGTGAGTTGTGCCCAAAAAGATTTCTTTTGTTAGACTTTGTAGTTGTATTCCGTAGATATCGGTTCTCTTCTCAGTAGACGAATTTCGCAATGTTGTGTGCTAGAGACGGCATTGAATATGGGGTGAGTTATTTTGCAATAGAATTTCCTATGGTGTGCTGTTGCAAAATTTTAAAATTCCTGATAATTTAGACTGTAATGATGTTCGCGGTTATAGTTTACAAATAGTTTATTGAGGGATTTATGTAGACAAACGATTCGTTACATGGAGTAGGAAGGACTATGACTTTATATATTTGGTATTTATCCTACAATATGACTTAGCTTGTATATTTGTATTATCATAATTTTATTATTTTCAACAGGTAAGTGTTTGTGTATACTGTGTAAAAATTTCACTATTTGGGTAGGGGATGCTAAAATTGGGTGAAATTTTCCTTGTCTAGTATCAGTTATGAATTCTAATATCGTCTCTTGTGTGTTCTGATATCTAATTAGTAAGAGAGTGAAAAGGGAAACTAGTGATGTCAACTTAACAGTATTCAACTGCAACAGTTTTTTGGGCACTTCTCGGGTGTTTTCTAATGATGCCCTAAAAAGTTGTAGTTTGGTGTATATTGACAGGAATTCTTGTTCTATTGATTCTCTTCATTTATTGATTCTGCTTGCTGTTGCTTCAATATCATTAGTTTAATTTTTTAATAGGTCTAAGAGGAGGTTTTGGTTTGAGGATAAGTTTTGTATTTGAGAGTCATATCTGATTGCATCGTCTTCATTCAGGGTCTCGAATAGGGACTTAGAAAATATTCCGACTGCATTGAATAAAGATCTTTTTTGTTTAGCATTAAAGTTTAGTAGTTCCTTCCACGACAGACATTATTATGTTTACCTGAAGCACTATTCCATTGCAAATATGTGATAGAGGTGATGCGTTGTGGAGTTGCTTGCAAACGTGGTTAATATACGTTATCATCAGCTTTAGATTATTAAATTCTGCCTTGAAGTGCGATAGATTGTGGAAGGTGAGTAATTTTCTTTCATTGGTGTGGAGGTTTTCTTTTCCTATTTCCTCGAAATAAATTCCTGCCGTTGCATTCAAGTCGTGAATTTCTAAACCTTTTCCGTAGGTTCCGGAAAGGATGGTACTGAGGATGGTGAGTGAAATCATCTCTAATGGTTAAAAATGTTTAGGGTTATTTCGTGGATTTATTGGAGTTATTCTATGAATAGTTTTAGATCGTTGTTATGAACTCTTGCAGTCCTGTTTCTTATTTTTATTGTTGAATTTTCAGGCGAATTTATTGCTATTATTTTGTAGGGTCCGTTCCACGACCAAGTTTGAATGACTTTGTGGTTGCTGTTTTATCATATTGTTCCTTAGATTTTCGTTTGTTTTTCATGTCAAGATCTTTTGCTATATGGAAACTGTGTTGTAGTTTTCGTAATAAAGCAGACCGTAGGAAGTTTTTTAAGGTTTGTAGGGATTTGTATAAGAAGCCATACAATAACTCGTGTGGGGGTATATTTAGTGCTGGAATGGGGAGTTGAATTGTAAACAAACGTGGCGTACGGGAGCCATGTGTCCCAAGATTGTGGATCTTTTTGAAGGTAGGACCTTAGTTATTCTGTTAATGTCCTGTGGCTCCTTTCGAAAGCGCCGCTTGTCTAGGGGTGATGGGGAGTGGTTTTTAATTTTTTAATATTAAGGAGATTTTATATTTCGGAGAACAAACTACTTATCAGATTCGGAGCTTGGTCTGGCAGTATGCTCTCTGGTATTCCGCGTCTACAAACAATATTCGTAACAAAGGCTTCTGCCAAAGTCTTCGATTCCACATTTTCGACAGGGATTGCTTCGGAGAATTTAGAAAGATCATCTTGGAAAGTTAAGATATATTTCTTTTTTGAATTAGTAATTGGAAGTGGGCCTACGACATCAAGGTATATCCTTTCAAATGGTTTTGAACTGATATCTGTTATTTTCATCGGAATTTTGGCGATTTTTGATGATTTATTTGTCAGTCAGTGTGCATTTCCTCACATACTCCCCGATGTCTGCTCATTCCGTTCCAATAAAATTGTTTCCTTCTTCCTTCAATTGTTCTAGAAGCTCCTTGGTGACCTCCCGTCGGTACTAAATGAAAATCTTTTTGGACTTGATTTATTTCTTCTTGCTTGATCAAATGTCTTACAGAACCCTGGTATATTTTTATGCCGATATTTTCTTCTCTAAAAATTTGGATTAAGGTCTCCTTTATGATCGAATAAGTTTGTAAATCTTGTTTTGGGAAGGAAATATTTAATTCATTCGGAATCTAATATTCTTTCGAGTTCTAAGTCTGTCATTGGGATAATAACGATTTTATTGTTTAAATTTTCGTTGTGACCAATTATAAGAACTTGCTGAACTTGGGTCTTTTCTTGACCGGAAGAAATTTGGTTATTAAGCTTTCCGTTTCCCTTTTTGAATTCTTGTTTGATTTCCCGCGAGTCGGTTGACGGAGATTGTTTTCAATTTGGGACTGTCATCAATGTCCGGAATAATTCTTCTCAGCACATCCGCGTTTGCATTGAGTTTTCCAGACTTGTGTACTATTTTATAGTCGTACTCTTCTAGGCGAATTCTCCAGCGCATTAGTCTGGAGGAATGATCTTTTTTGGGTTAATCAGCCAGACCAAAGGTTTATGATCTGTTAGGAATGGAGAAAGTCACACTTTTCTGGTGGCAGTTTTAAATTATGCCTTCTTAGGCGGGTTAATATTCGTTAGTTTCGTATTATGGTCTTTTAGATTGTACCCATGGACTACCATGTAGACGAAACAGTTGATAACTCTAGATAGTATGTTATTCATGGCTCTTTGGAATGTTGGAAAGTCCAAATGGCATACGATTGTATTCATAATGCCCATAAGGGGTGCTAAAGACGCTTTTGCATTTGGTGGAATCTGCTTGCGAGATCTAGTGTCGTGCAATACTTCGACTTTCCCAGCTGGTCAAATATATTTGTTATATTGGGCAGTGGGCATGTATCACCGATTGTTATGTCGTTCACTCTTGGAAGGTCTGATAATATCGGAGTCTAACATACTTCAACTTTGCTTATTGATTTCTGCTTTATGGGCTTCGAGAAGCCTGCATGGTTTTTTATAAACCGGTGCTTCATCTCTGAGGGTTGGGATTTTATGAGTGGCTACATCTGTGTATGTTAGAAAGTCTCCCTCCTGATAATTAATATTAAGTACGAGGACGTATGCCCTACCGTCGGTCGGCTTGATTATTGTATTTCCCAACATTATGCCTTCTCTCCTTTGCATGCAGACCGCTTCGTGCTGCAGATTTGTCTTGGTGGAGATAATTGATTCCGATCTGGCTGGAACTTGGACTCAGTTAATATTGTTTCTTGTCTTTGCGACTCTTCGGGATTCATTTGTAAATATTTTCGGATTAGTCGCGTAAATGGGATTGTCGGAGAAATTTATTTCCGTATAAATAAGGCTTTTACTTTGGGAGGTATCTTGACCCTCGTTTCTAAGGTAAACGTACGGATATATAGAGCGATACTGGTCCACCGGATATGAAGCATGTGTATCATTAAATATAAGCCCCTCTGCAAGTGTGGCCTGAGTAAATAAGGTTCTAATATTGCAGATTGCATCCTTATAATAGGTGTAGCCCGCTTTGATTTTAGGAAACTTTATTAGAGTTATTTTTTCACGTTAAAATTTGACATTTCAAGTTCTAACCGAAAATTCTCTTTAAATTTAAATTGTAAATCGAAATGGAAATAATTAGAGAATAATTTGAATAATCGAAATAATTTAAAAACGGGTTTGAAGTTTTGGAATATGATTACACCAAAGCAAATTTCCATGCGCGTCGAACATAACATAAGTTCATAAGTTAATACATCTGAGGCAAACTCTTTGTAGTGCAACGATTTCAAAAGCCCAACACCCGTACTGTGGGGAAGATCCGTAGAGACAGCGAGGTAGCACGCACATCTGAATATTCAATCGAGCACAAACAATATTCCCTTGCTGCATTCTTGTACGTAGAAAGAGACTTCAACAATGTTCGAATTGATGCCATCCAAGAATCTCTTGCCGAGCTCGGTGTAGATCAATGTCTTGGTTATCCATTGACCACTGTGTTAAGGACAAGGAGAATCCAGACCGAAAAAGTCGAACTGTTAGCCACGTCTCCCGCGATACCCTCAAGGTGGAATTCTCTCTCCCTTGCTATGGCTAATGGTCATGAACAAGATCCTGTTGAGACTTGAGCAGGGGGTGTCAAAGTCGTCACTAATACGGACGATGATATGATCCTCCTGTCAGTGTTGTTTCCCTTTATTATCAGCGAGATTACGGAGGATACCCTAAACAAGATGAGCAGTTGGTCCAAGAACTGTGAACTGGCTGTGACTCCAGGGAAAACTGAGCCTATGCTCAATGCTAATTAAATGACCAACAACTCTCGCTATCCTCCAGTGCCAGGTATTTTTGTTTAATCCTGGATCCCAAACTGAATTGGAAGCTAAATATAGAGGAGCGACTAAAATGGGCCCTCTGTGCCTCCAGACGTACTTTTGGTAAAACGTGGCGACTGCAACCTAAGATGGCGCTATGGTTATACACAGCGGTGGTGCGTACAATTTTAACCTACGATCCACTGATTTGGTGGCCTACGATGAGTAAGGCTTTTAACCAAACCAAGCTAAGTAGAGTGCAAATAACACAGTGCATCGACACTACCGAAGCTCTGCGCTCCACCCCATTCTGATTCTGCATCTGCTTCCCCCTGACAATATTCCAGGCGTAATGCAATGCAGTCAGGCTCACAAAATCTGGGTGCTGGGTTGCTAAGCTCACTAGCCACAGCAACATAATTGCCGATTTCCGTGTATTGAACCGAAAGTTTGATGACCTATTGGCCTCAGTAAAAAAATCTGGAGCTAGCTATGACCTGGTGCTGGATAAGTCGCGTGATATCTCTTATAAGATAACAACTATGTCTAGCTCTATTGAGGACATACAATTCAGTCAATTGTTCATTCTGCACATTTTTCCAATGCTTCTGCGAATCGTGTTCACCTTATTGAGGATATTGGGAGTACACTATAAACTTATTCATGTTTGTGTTAAAGCTATACTTGTTCTTAATCCAATTTTATATTATAGTGTCAGTTAGAGTCAGTCAGTCTAAGATCCCATAGCAGTAAACATTATACAAATAGTATTACTTAATAAATAGTTGGTTAATTATAAAGTGGTTTGAATATATGAGAAACAACCTAAAACATGGTGTCAGGTGAAGAAGAAGCAGGTACGTCGTCACAAATTCCGAAAAAAAATTACTTCACCAGTAAAATGACCGTAAGTGTTCCGCAATTTGCAATGCCTACTTATGACTGGAATTGTTCAAATCAACCAAATACGTGGAAAAAGTGGATTACGCAATTTAAAATTTACGCCCATGCAACGGGTATAGAAAGTCTTGCAAAGGACAAAAAAGTTGCCATCTTGCTGCACTGCATGGGACCAGACGCAATGCACGTGTTTAACTCGTTTAATGAGAACATCGATACAATAAATCACACAGCGTTGATAGAAAAATATGAAGCATATTTTTTACCAAAGGTTAACATAGCCGTCGAACGACACAAGTTCTTTATCAGAACACAAAAATCTGGAGAGTCTATTGATGACTATATTACAACGCTGAAAAATCTCAGTTTGTCTTGTGATTTCGAAAATCTTCGGGTAAAATTGGTACGGGACATATTCGTCTGTGGCCTCAGTAATAAGTTTACTCATAGGGAAAGGTTGCTAAGCGAAGGAGATATCACCCTTGACAAGGCGGTGGAGATCGCAAGAACTCTCAATTTAACGAAATCGCAAGCACAAGAACTTCATAATGGAGCATCATCGTCATCATACACGGCAAATAACGCACACATAGGAGCAATAAAGCAGTACAAAAAAGGGCAAATGAATTTCAACGCAATACTTAATCTTCAAGGCAATTCAACTCGTCAACAAGTCTCACCAACATCACAGTACGGCAATCGTTTTCATCGCAGTCGTAATAACACTGGTGACTTCTGGTGATATTCGAATTTGTCTTGATCCGCGAAACTTAAATAAAGCAATCATGCATTCACATTATCAATTCCCGAAAATCGATGACATTGTGCACAGTTATCACAAGCAATTGTGTTTACGTCCCTAGATGCAAACTCAATCTTCTGGGCTATACCTCTTGATGAGTATTCATCAAAATCCTGCACGTTTATTTCTCCATTTGGAAAGTATAGATTCCTCAGGTTACCATTTGGCATAAATGCTTCACCCAAAAATGGTCAGCTTGTTTGCAGATATTCAAAACCTAATAATATATATGGATGATTTTTTAATTTATGGCAAGACCAGGGACGAACATGACCGTACATTACGACTCGTCCTCGAAAGATCACGACAAGTAGGATTAAAATTCAATATGTCTAAATCAAAGTTCAGTTTGCCAGAAATTTCGTATATTGGCCATATTTTTAACACAAATGGTGTGCGGCCAGATCCAAACAAAATCGAAATTTGCTCAATGCCATTATTTAATTATTATTGGCTCCTTTATTGAAAATCTATCAAAAAAAACACCCCACCTTCGCGAATAGTTAAAAAAGAATATACTTTGGCACTGGAATGATCGTCATGAAAACTAATTCAATGAACTCAAACAGTTTTTAGTAACAGCACCTACTCTTTACATATTGGGATAAAAGAGAATTAGAAAGTGCAATAAAGAGGCAAAACAACATAAGTGGAAACATCAAGTGCATTAAATCTTACAGTGGGTTAAAAAATCCTTGTGTTTACAATGCGATTATTGAATTTGAAAAGGAGGATTTTATAAATGTTATGAAAGCTCAACGAATTAACGTAGGTTGGAGCAGGTGTAGAGTGTTTGAATTTACTTGGGTAAATAGATGTTATAAATGCTGGGGCTATAATCATTTGGCCAAGAATTGCAAAAATGAAGTAGTGTGTGCAAACTGTGGAGGTGGTCATGATGCTAAGTCCTGTGATAGTAGTGAAATTAAATGTAACAATTGTGTAGTGGCTAACAAAAAGTTTGGCTTAAATCTTGAAGTTAACCACGACTGCAGAGATGTAAATTGTGCAGCATTTTAAAAAAAAGGTAGAAGTTGCAAAATCACGTGCTTCATACTAGCAATCAAAGACATTTGATGCCGTCTACATGAATATACAGAGTCTGACTAGAAATTTTACTGAGGTCGAATCTATCATTTATACCGAGCAATTTGATATTTTAGCCTTTTCCGAAACCCACCTAACGGAGGATATATCAGGTAATGAATGGGGGTGTGTGTATGTATATATTAAAGATTATTATGATTTTGAATTAGTTAATAAAGCTACAATTGACAGGAAGATATGGTGGCTAGTGAAAGTTAAATTAAATAGTTCCACTTTAATACTGGCAGTGGTATATAAGTCGCCAAGAGCATCAAATAGACTATTTTGTGATAAGTTTACTGAATTTATGGAAGAAATTGTAGAATATGGAATTGCTTTAATTGTTATGGGGGATTTCAACATAGATTGGCTGGATATGAATTGTACTTGAAAATATAATAAATTGTGATGCTGCATTCAAGTAAATTGTAAATGAGCCTACTAGAGTTTCTAATACATCCAAAAAATATTATTGATTATGTTTTAACGAATTCTAATCTGGTCGAAGCTAAAATAAACAAAAGTAAAGTAAACACGCCTGCTCGATCGGTAAATAATTCTAAAATGATTAAAATTTTGAAATATAGTAAAGAACTGTTAACTGCTGTAGTAGATAGAAGTGCATTAAATGAAATAGATGATATATTGGACATGGATGAACTTGTGAATATTTTTCAAAATGAAATTCTGAATATTGTTAACAAATGTACGTATAAAAAACAATAAAAAACGATAGTGATCAATGGTTTAATAGTAGGTTAAGACAGCTAAAGTTTAACAAAGTGAGGAAATATGAATATATGTTTTCAAATAATAACGATGATTGGTTCGCTTATAGAATAGTTCGCAATAAATATAAAGCAGAACTCAACAAAGCTAAGAACGAATTTATTCAGAACAAAGTGAATACATCAAATAATCAAAAATCTATGTGGAGAACAATTAAAACTTATGTATTGAATGAAAAGTGTAATTGCATTAATGAAGTTATATTTAATGGTGAAGTGAATAGGTCAGAGGAAGATATAGCAAGTAAATTTAATAACTTTTTTGTTACAAGTGTTCATGATATACATGCATCTATAGTAAAAGTACCATTTTATACAACTTTGAAAGAGTCTCCTTCCCGTTTTGCATTTGAATTAGTTGACATTAATGAAGTGAAAGTAACGCTTAATTCAGTGAGTCAAAAACCTGATTTCAACAGAGTGAGTCAGAAATTGTTGATAGACGCTTTTTATGTTATTGGTCCTGTTTTGGTGCGCATTATAAATAATTCATTACGGTCTGGGTGTTTTCCCTCTTCATTGAAGGAATCTATAGTTACACCAATTGAAAAGGTTAATAAAGCAAGAAAGTGTGAAGACTTCAGACCTATTAAGGGAATGCCAGTTGTTGAGAAGTTAATAGAAAAAATAGTTCACGGTCAACTTGACGGGTATTTAAATGAAAATGGTCTAATTATTGAAAGTCAATCCGGATTCAGAAAACATCACTCTTGTGTCTGCATTGAATTACGTCATTGTAATAGCCGTATTTCTTGACTTGAAGAGAGCATTCGAGACTGTTGATTGCTCAATATTGCTTAACAAACTTTACCGATATGGAGTGAGAGGGAAGGAGCATGAGTGGTTCAGAACATATCTTACAAACAGAACTCAGAGAACTAAAATCAGTGATGTGTATTCGGCGCGGAAAGAAGTCACGATGGGTGTTCCTCAGGGATCGATTTTGGGTCCTTTACTCTTCCTTATATACATCAATGACATGGAAGGTGAACTCAAATATCGTAAACTGGTTCTTTTTGCGGATGACGCTTTGCTTTTCATTGCCGATCGGACTATCGGTGATTGCGAGACGAAAATGAATGTGGACCTGGGTCGACTTAACACATGGGCTGAAAAGTCCGGGGCCTAACACATAGATGGCGCTAGTATTATTGCATTCATCGCTTTTTCAGTTAGTACTAACCTTCAAAAGAAAGCTGTTAAAATTTCATGATATTCTACTTATAAGTTTGTGAGTTATTGTGCTAAGAGTGAGGGTATGATAGGATTAATGGGGCTCCTTGATGACTGAATATAGGAGGGCGTAGTCCATATAATTGTACATCCCAAATCCTAGTTCCTCTTAGTACCTATAAACTGTTTAGATACATTTTATTTAAACGAAGAAGACTATTTTATTTTAATATTTTTATAATTTTATTTTTATTAATTTTGATACTTTCAGATCGGCAGATCTGGTTAGACTGAAATTATTATTTACATTTTTTTGTATCCTACTTTACATTTAACACATAGATAGTTTGTTCAATATTTTCTCTGTATAGAGTACAGTATTTTATTGGCTATGAATAAATGATTATTACATATTTCAAAGTGTTTGTGTTTCACACTATTCAAAATTTATCGAAGTGTACAGGTTGACTAAAATATATTTGACAGTACAGTCTGATTGGATATTAGTAAAGTGGATTTTAATAAAAATATTTTATTAATAATGTAATCAAACTTATGAAGTTTAAATTAAAATTTAAAAATTAAATTTGTAGCTACTGCTACATTACTCCCCCCTCAGTGAAAACGTTCATTTTAAGTGAATCGTAAAATTAAGAATATGATGAATAATAATATTGTTAGTAATAAAAAATTATAATTGAAATTTTACTCTCTTTTTTGGCTTGTTTTTGATTGGTGTAATTGTTTGTTCTGTGTGTTCGATAAATGCTGGTTTTAGTCTGTCAACTGAAATGTTCGTTGCTTTACCACGGTAGTCGATTTGATAATATTTATCAAGTTTGTTTAATACTTTGAAAGGGCCTTCATATGGGTTTTGTAAAGAAGATTTGCTTCTGTCGATTCTAACAAAAACAAATTCTGTATCTTTTAAATCTTTAGGTACGTAGATTTTAGAATTTTGTTTTCGAGAATGTGAAGGTTTGAAGTTATTTATGCAAGATCTAATTTTACTTAAGAAATTTGATGGATCTTGTATTGTTGAGTTGTTGTTAATGATAAATTCTCCTGGAACGCGAAGAGGTTGTCCATAGACAAGTTCTGCTGGAGAACATTGCAAGTCTTCTTTAATCGTGGTTCGGAAACCTAAGAGGACTGCAGGTAATTGTGTGACCCAATTATTTTGGCCGTCACGAGCGCGTATGGCTGCTTTTAATTGTCTGTGAAATCGTTCTATCATTCCGTTTGATTGTGGATGATAAGGAGTAGTACAGATTCGATGTGATCCTAAAATTTTTGTAAATTCTTCGAATAATTTGGATTCGAATTGAGTACCTTGATCTGTGGTAATTTCTAGAGGAATACCAAAACGTGGAAAATATTGTTCATATAATGTGTTGATAACTGTGCCTGCCTGTATATCTTTGATTGGATAAGCTTCTGGCCAACGAGTAAATCTATCTATTATTGTTAGAATATAAGAATATCCATTTGAAGAAGGTAAAGGACCTACCAAATCTAAATGGATATGTTCGAATCTTGTTTTGGGTAGTTCGAATTTACCGATTTCAGACTTTGTGTGTTTAGTTACTTTGGCTTTTTGGCAATTGACACAATTTCTAGTCCACTTGTTAATATCTGTATTCATTCCAGGCCAAAAGTACTTAGAAACAATAGATTTTCGTGTTGTTCTAATTCCTGGATGAGATAAATTATGAATGGTATTAAAGATAGTTTTTCGAAGTTCTTTGGGTATATATGACCGTGAATTTTTAGTAGAAACTTCGCACCAAATGTCAGACTCAGAAGTGTTTAATTTAATTTTAACAAGTTTATATTTTGAATTATCTGGTCTGTTATGCTGAGTTATTAAAAGATGTGTAAGTTCTTCATCACTATTTTGGTACTCAGCAATAGTTTTTAAATCAAATTTGGTATTGCTATGTTTTGAATGTTCGAAATTTTCGATTGAAATTCTAGATAAAGTATCTGCTACTGTGTTTGATTTTCCTTTGATATGTCTGATATCTGAGGTAAATTGAGTTATGTAGTCCAGATGTCTAGTTTGTCTTGGACTTCTTTCTGTTTTAGACCATATTGCTGTAATGAGCGGTTTGTGGTCTGTAAAAGCTGTAAATTCTCGACCTTCTAGAAAATGTCTAAAATGTTTGATGGCTAGATATAATGCCAAAAGTTCTCGCTCGAATGCTGAATATTTGATTTCTGCGTCTTTTAATTTTTTAGAGAAAAATGCAATGGGTTCCCAATGATTTGCATTGGATTGTTGGAGAACTGCACCAACAGCGCTAGCAGAAGCGTCCACAGTTAAATTGAATTTTGCATTTTCAATAGGATGAATTAATAAAGTTGCTTTTGAAAATGATTGTTTAATTTTGTTAAGTTGATCTTCACATTCTGTTGGCCAAGAAAAGTTTTTAGAGTTATTTGGTTTCTTTTTGAGAAGTAGGGCCAAATGAGTGTGAATTGGGTTTAGTAATGTGGCAAGATTTGGAATAAATCTATGGTAATAATTAACCATGCCAATAAATTGTTGAATTTGTTTAATGGAATTTGGAGAAGGAAAATTGTTAATAATTTGGACTCTGTCTTCTGAAGGTAAGATGCCTTCTTTTGTTATTTTATGACTGAGGAAGTCCAAAGATCCAACTCCGAAAATGCATTTGGATGGATTGATATTGATTCCAAAATCTGATAGTTGTTTAAAAATTTGGTTTAAATGATTTTGATGTTCGGATTCTGATTTGCTGGCAACTAAAATATCGTCAATGTAGACAAAAGCGAAATCTAAATTTTTAATGATTTGGTCCATGAATCGTTGAAATGTTTGTGCAGCATTTCTTAGACCAAAAGGCATTCTTGTGAATTCAAATAATCCGAATGGAGTTGTTATGGCTGTTTTGTGTATGTCTTCTTTAGCCATTGGAATTTGGTGGTAAGCTCTTATCAAGTCAATTTTTGAGAAAATAGTGCAACCGTTTAAGTTCATTGAAAAATTTTGTATATGTGGTAATGGGTACCTATCTGGAACAGAGATTGCGTTGAGTCTGCGATAATCTCCACATGGTCGCCAATCTGTAGTATTTTTCTTTGCTACTAGATGCAGTGCAGAAGATACTGAAGAAGATGATAATTGGCACAGACCTAATTTAACCATGTGATCAAATTCTAATTTTGCAATTTTGTATTTATGTCCATCTAAACGTCTTGGACGAGAAAAAGGAAGTAGTCCTTTAGTTTCTATGTGATGTACAACGTTATGTTTAACTGGGATATCATAACGAGGTGGTTGTGTTAATGTGGGAAATCTTTGCAAAATTTTACCGTACTCATTACTGATTGCGTAGTAACGAGGAGTTGGAGTATTTGCGTTTACCGTGATTCCACTAACACTTAAAGTTGTTGTACCGTCGAGTAATCTTTTGTTTTTTAAATCGACGAGTAAATTAAATTTTGTTAAAAAGTCTGCTCCGATGATGGGCTTGTTGACATTAGCAATTATAAATGGGAATATGAATTCTCTCCTAAGACCGAAATCTACTTTAAGTAGTTTTGTACCATAAGTGTTAATGGTAGAACCGTTTGCTGCGGATAAATATAAGTTTGGGTCTTTGTTAAATTTTCTAAAGAATTCGTTAGGTACTACTGAAATATCAGCACCTGTATCTATTAGAAATTTGAATTTGTTTTCTTTGTCAAAAATGAATAAACGTTTAGAAATATTATTGTTAAATATATTATTCACTGAGGGATTAATTAGTTTTTTTGATTATTACTAGGTTTGTAAGAACACGGCGAACTGCATTTATTCGCTTTGGTACCATATTTATTGTGGTACCAACAATAAGAATTGTTATCTCTACATTTTGAAACTTGTCTGCTATGCGAGTTGTTTCTAGAGAATGAATGATCTCTTGATGTGTTTCGAGAACGAGAATAAGAAGGTTGGTTTTGACACGATAATCCTTTTATCAAATTTTCGAGATTTTCTATTATATTTTCTAAATTGTTTATTTTTGATAAAAGGAAATTGTTATCTATGAAATTGTAATTTGGTTTTGGTAGATTTTTGTTTATTTCCGATATAAATTGAATTTTGGAAATATCGTATATATTATCTGCCAAATCTAAAAGTTCTTTAATATCTTGTTTTCCGGAAGATATTAAGGCAATGTTTATATTTGCCGGCAATTTTCTCATCCATAATTTCTTTATTAACGATTTGCTAAATGTGGATGAATTGCCTGCAAGAATTTCCATAGAGCGATAAAATTCTGAAGGTTTTCTATCTCCGATTTCAGTTGTAGATAGAAGTTGCTCTAGCTTCTTTTCTTCTGATTCGGTAAAACGTTTGATCAGAGTATTCTTTAAACATTCATATTTGTTTAACAGTGGAGGATTTTGTAAGAAATCTAGAACATTTGTTATAACTTCCACTGGTAAAGATTGAACAACGTGACTATATTTTGTTTCGTCAACCGTTATTCTTTTAGAAGCAAATTGGGCTTCGGCTTGAATGAACCAAGCTTCTGGATATGGAGTCCAAAAGCTTGGTAGTTTGATTGATGTTGTGGCTACATAATTGTTTTCATTGTAATTTGTAGCATTTGTATGTAAACTTTGTTGTGAAAAGTTTGACTCATAATTGATGTTTGAAAGTAAAATTTCACTTGTTTATTTATACACTGATTTTAACGAGACTTAACTTCGCGAATCACAAAATGAATTTCCAACCACTTATTATGTATAAATTTTCAGATGATTATACCATGATAAAATATATTTTAATTTAAGTTGAAGATATATTATTTATTGAAACAGATACAAATTTTGAAAGGTGAGAAAAAAAAATATGTTGTATTGTAGAATTGTGTATGTTTGTGTTGTACAATAATATTAATTTTAATTAAAAAAGAACATACCAATATTGAATTTAACTGATGTGTTGACTTTTTTTTTTTTTTGCTTCTTTATTACGTTGATTTTTATTTCTTCCTAAAGATGAGTATTCTTGAAATGTTGACTTGAAATTGTTGATTGATGAATATTTTAATAAAAAGGATGCCTTACCCTAGGTGGGGGGCACCTTTTATTAAATATTTTGTTGTTGTTGATTGTTGAGTTAATTGTTGATAGTTATTTTTTTAAATAACGAGGATGCCTTACCACGGGTGGGGGGCACCTCTTATTAAAAATGTTGCTGCTTGATTTTTAAAATCAGAGAATACCTTACCTTGGGTAGGGGGTATCTCTGTTTTAAAATTTGGCTTCTTCTTCTTATTGTAAAACAAGAAAGTACCTTACCTTGGGTAGGGGGTACTTCTGTTTTAAATTTAACGTTGTTGTCTTCTGCTTTCTATTTTAAAAACCAGAAAGTACCTTACCTTGGGTAGGGGGTACTTCTGTTTTTAAAATTTTGAGGTCACTAATGCTGCGACCGGAGCGTCGGGGTCACCAATGAAGTGGTTTGTATAGGATTGGAGCCAAATTGAATCGAGGGAATTCCCTTCAGTTGTGGGGCCTCAAATCCTAACCTTTCTTTATATCTAGAAATGGTCTAGATACATTTTATTTTAAAAAATATATATATTTTCATTTTAATAAAAAAAAAAAACTTTTTAAATTTTTTTAGTTATTTTAATTGTTACCAGTTCGGTTGTTCTGGCTAGACTAAAATTATTATTTACATTTTTTTGTATCCTACTTTACATTTAACACATAGATAGTTTGTTCAATATTTTCTCTGTATAGAGTACAGTATTTTATTGGCTATGAATAAATGATTATTACATATTTCAAAGTGTTTGTGTTTCACACTATTCAAAATTTATCGAAGTGTACAGGTTGACTAAAATATATTTGACAGTACAGTCTGATTGGATATTAGTAAAGTGGATTTTAATAAAAATATTTTATTAATAATGTAATCAAACTTATGAAGTTTAAATTAAAATTTAAAAATTAAATTTGTAGCTACTGCTACAAAGAGTAACACTACTTTTGTTATTTTCGGAACAATGGATCAAAAACAATTTCGTGTTTTAATTTTACACTGCTTCTTGATGGGAAAAATACCGTTCAAGCGGAGCAATGGCTTCAAAAGTGTTATAAGGACTTCGCTTCATCGGAAACAATAATAAAACGTTGGTTTGCTGACTTCAAACGTGGTCGTAGAGACACCGATGATGAAGAACGCAGTGGACGTCCAAATGAGGCGGTAACACCAGAAAACATCAAAAAATACACAAAAGATATCAAAAGAACGTGTTGGCTTTATATTGCATGAGCATTTGACTATGAGAAAGCTCTGTTCAAAGTGGGTGCCGCGTTTGCTCCCTGTTGACCAAAAACAAGAACGTGTTGATGATTCTGAGCAGTGTTTGGCCATGTTTAAACGTAACAAACCGGAATTTTTGCGTCGATATGAAACAATGGATGAAACATGAATCCATCACTTCACTCAGGAATCAAAATGATCGTCATCTGAGTGGAGAGCAACTGATTAACCTCGTCCAAAGCGCCCGAAAGCACAACAATCGGCTGGAAACGTTATGGCCTCGGTATTTTGGGATGTGCGTGGTGTAATATTCATCCACTATCTTGAGAAGGGAAATACCATCAACAGTGAATATTATATAGCATTATTGGAGCATTTGAAGGCCAAAATTGCAAGGAAACGACCGCATATGGCAAAGAAAAAAATTTTGTTTCATCAAGAAAACGCACCGTGTCACAAGTCAATCAAAACAATGGCAAAACTACATGAATTGAACTTTGAATTGCTCCCACATTCACCGTATTCGCCAGATTTGGCTCCCAGCGACTACTGGCTGTTCGCAGCCCTAAAAAAATGCTCACCGGTAAGAAATTTCTCTCGAATGAAGAGGTTATCGCTGAAACTGAGGCTTATTTTGAGGCAAAAGATAAATCGTTCTACAAAAGTGGTATTGAAATGTTAGAGCGGCGCTGGAATGATTATGTGGCTCTTAATGGAGATTACGTTGATGAATAAAGCCAATTTTGAACAAAAAAAACCGCGTTTTCTTTGTTAGGCCCGGGACTTTTCAGCCCATGTGTTAGTATATGGCTTAAAGCGAATAAATTAAAACTGAATGTCGAAAAGAAGAAGTTTATGGTTTTTGGAGATCAGTGTGATGTTAATCTGGTTATTGACGCTGAACGTATTGGGCAGGTGGATAAACTTAAGTATCTAGGTATTGCAGTGGACTCTAAATTAAAATTCAATTTCCACATTAATTATATTGTAAAAGAGATTTCCAAAAAGGTTGGTTTTTTTTAAAGAATAAGAAAGATACTGAGTTTGATGTGTGCAATTAATGTGTATAATGTATTACTTAAGCCTCATTTCGAGTATTGCTCATCAATATTATATATGTGCAGTGATAGTATGTTATCAAGACTACAGAAATTACAGAATCGAGCAATGCGTACTATATTGATGTGTAACCGATTTACATCTGTATCGCTTATCTTAGAAACATTGAAATGGATGTCTGTAAGGCAAAGAGTAGTTATGAATGTATTAATATTTATATTTAAAATTAAGTATAGAATGATGGCAAAGTATTTAACGAGGTTTATTACATATGTTAGAGATGTAAAACCGTATAGATTACGAAATGCTGATGATTTTAGACCTCAACAGTTTTTAAGTAATAATGCTCAGAATAGTTTAATTTTTAAAGGCTTTCAATTATTTAAAAGATTACCAAATAATATTAAATTGGAAATTAATTTATATCAATTTAAAAGAAAATTTGTTGAATTTGTAAAAACTGAATTTCCTTATCGAATCTAAGAATCTAAATTAATTACTATGTTGTTTTTGAACAAGTTGCAATCTATGCTAAATAAAGCATCTATCTATCTATATATATTTTGACCCCAATAAGCCATTGACCTTAAGCACAGATGCATCTAAAGATGCTGTGGGAGCTGCCATTTCTCACAATCGAAAGCCCATAGCTTATAGTTCAGCTACCCTTACTGAGTCACAAAAAGGGTATGCCCAAATTCAGAAGGAACTATATATGGGCACACAGTCATCGTTGAAACGGATCACAAACCTTTTGTGAGTCTAATTTTAAAGCCTCTTTACAAAGTTCCATCACTTCTTCAAAGAATGATGCTCAAATTGGCCGCATACGATTTAAAGGAAAGAGCTTGAAGAAGAAACAACCTTATGTTGTAACTTACTTATTTCTTCTCTATCGGTTAATGACAAGTAATTGAGGGAATTACAAACTGCGACTAAGAAGGACGTAACCCTCTCACAACTCAAGTATTATAGTAAAAATGGTTGGGCAAATAGTATAAAAAACGTGAGCCAATGCGCTGGTACATATTTCTGCATCCGTAATGAAATATTTGTCTTTAATGACTTAGTTTTCAAATCCCAAAGTCTCATCATACACACAGTACTCCGACGGTATATGCTAGAACGAATTCATGAAGGACATATGGGCATTGAGAGATGTAAGAATCTAGCCAGAGGTGTCTTATATTGGCCTTATAGCAACAATGATATTCAAAATATTGTCAGCAACTGTGACACATGCATCCGGCATAGGCGAAGCAACTCAAAAGGACCAATGCTACGACATTCGGTCGACTTGATACCTTGGAGTAAAGTTGGAGTAGAACCTTTTGAATTTCAAAAAAAGTCTTATATTCCTGTCGTCGACTATTTCTCGCAATATCCAGAAACAGCATTGCTGTCATCGGGCACGGCACGGCACGGCACGGTATTCCTCAAACAATGATCTCTGACAATGGCCCTCCTTAGAATTTAGTAGATTCACTAAGGATTGGGATACAAATCATATTAAATCAAGTCCATATTTACCACGCTCTAACGGCTCAGCAGAGCGAATGATTGGAACAGTCAAGAAAATTTTACAAAAATGTCACGAAACTAATTCCGACCCATACATAGCTTTACTGCAACATCGCACAAACCCAAATTCGAGTAATTTATCTCCTTCAGAGCTGCTCATCTCTAGAAAACTTAGGATTTAATTACCTGTGCACGAAAATAATCTCAAACCAAAACTAGTCGATCTAAAAGCATAAAATAACTACACAAAACAAAAACAATTAAAAATTAAATCATACTATGACCGGAACACCATACCTCTCAAACCTTTAATAGAAGAGGAAAAGATCCATTACAAGAGGACTCCCTCATCAACTTGGTATCCTGGAACTATTGTAAATACTTGTAGTGAACCACGATCATATCTAACAGAAGATAGAAATTATGGTACCATATATAGGCGAAATAGAGAACATATTTTAGACACGCCTAAGCAGGAAGCTAGTTGATCAAATGATATCATTAAAGACGAAGCAAAGCCTTTAAATTTAAATGAAAATGGTAACAAGCCAAATATGTTGCAGATTGGATTCGCTTATGTCAAGATAAGCCGAATCCTAACAAATCCAATCTGCCATTTATATTTAAGAAATCATTAAAAAAATCTCATGAGTTGGATTTCAAACATCGAAAACCCAACTCATGAATAATAAATAAAAATAAACCAATAAATATTTAATGGGTTAGATTTCTTACACCGAGTGCATTGCAACAAAGTTGCAATGTACTCAAATCCAACCCATGATAAACAACGCGCTCGGGTTACCGTCGAAATTCCTTTCACACGGTAGCCCAGTACACGATAAGCAAAAGAAATTTGCTTAATCAGCGCGACAAACAACGATCTACAGCGGCTTTGCCCAATGACAACTAAGTACATCAAGGGCAAAGCTAAAAAACGAAGAAAAAGCACGAAAGCTTTTCTTCATGTAGATCACTGGTAAGTTTTCTAAAAAAAAGAGTTGGAGAGTTCTGTTAAAATCGCGATCGAAGTAAGTCGCAAAAAGTCTGGTTTGAGTCGCGAAGAGTTTGAGTCGCGGGGTTTTAAAATAAGAAAATAAGAAAATATAATGTGCTTTAGTAAATTACTTAAGGAACCGAATATCTATTAGTGCGTTTTAATTGCGAAAATTTACTGTGTGTCAAACTTCTTAGTTAAGAAAACAAAGATTAATTAGTGTGCTTTAATTTAAGAAAATATTATGTGCTTTAGTAAATTACTTAAGGAACCGAATATCTATTAGTGCGTTTTAATTGCGAAAATTTACTGTGTGTCAAACTTCTTAGTTAAGAAAACAAAGATTAATTAGTGTGCTTTAATTTAAGAAAATATAATGTGCATTTAATTACGAAAATTTACTGTGTGTCAAACTACTTAGTTAAGAAAACAAAGATTTATTAGTGTGTTTTAAAATAAGAAAATATACTGTGCTTTAACTATTTAGTTAAGGAAAAAGGAATTTAGTAGTGTGTTTTACTTAAGTAAATATACTGTGAGTTAAATTACTTAAACAGAGGTGACTAGCGAAGTTTCTCCTTTATGTTAACCAGCCCCTATCACCACTACCTATGTAAAGTACCAAAAATAATCTATAACAAAAATTGGCGCAGCCGGTAGGATCAAGGAAGCGTGGTAAAACAACATTACCGTAACAGCTTGAAAAGCCTTGATCCAAAACCAAAAGGGGTATCTCTAAGCACTCCCGGGTAGTCAATCGCCCTGAGGAGTCACCCCCAACGTTTCCGCAAAGTGTAAGCCAGCACCACCGGTGGAATTGTGTGGGCTTCGTCCCAGCCCGAAGAAGACGACACCAATCAACACCAGCAATCAACGCAGCACCAGTATCAGAGTGGAAAAGGGAATCGTTGAAGACGGCACAAGCCCCCCTTTTCCCCAACACAACTCTAGTACTGTTATCAAGGGAACGGAAAAGCAGGCCAAAAGCCCCCCTTGCAACGCTGAAGAGCAGGAGTTGATGTCCAAGGACACCCACTCTACTCCCGCTCACTCACCAACAGAGGAGAAGACAGAGGACCTCCTCATAACCTCCCTGGACCTGGAGATCGACGCGGAAGAACCACGCCAGGGTTCCCAGTCACCAGTACTCACCGACCAAACGCAGGTCAGTGAACGCCAGATAACCCCAGCACAACCAGGACCCAGTTCCGAAGGACTCACACTCAGGAGCGGGACCGTCCTGCAACGAATAAATCAAAACCAAGTAAGATTTAAATACAATAATTTTAATAATTTGTACGAGTCCGCGCGAGAATCCGAACGCCTAGCAACTCTCTATTCTAACCTCCTCGAAAATAGAAATACAAAGTCCAGCGAAGAGAGACTGGAAGACTTAGAGCGCTTTCAAAAGGAAGCCGCACTCTTTCAAGCCAAGCTAGACGGATTCTCGCGCATACTCCCCTCTGAAGAAAATATTGAGAATAATTTACAAGGCACAACTGAGGAAAACCTCATTCAATCCCTACAAGACTCCCTGCGAGAAATTAACCTGAAACAGGGTCTAAATCGATTTCTCGCACAAGACTCGCCCGACACCGACTCGAATCAGAACTCCACTATGGCGACCGACTACGGAAAAATTGTTAAGTTGACTGCGCAAATGGTGCCCATTTTTTCAGGTGAGCCAGGCCCGCATCTCGGATCAGAGTTGCAAACATTCCTGGGTTGCTGCCGCCAGGCCAAACAGTGTCTCTCCGAAGGGGAGCAAGAGGCTTTCCTCAAGATCCTTCCCACAAGACTTCGTGGAGGAGCATATCAACTGTTGGCCTCGGATGTACCGACAACATTTCAAGAAGTCGAAGCAAGATTAAACGCGGCATATCTTCCCAGAGAAACTTACCAGGAACTGGTAAATAGGCTCATAACAGCTCACCAAAACCCCTGCGAAACGCTCACTGCCTTCACGGCTAGAGTAAAACAATTGCTGGCCCTCTGTAAAGAGGCCGCACAAACTAAATACGGAGCTGCGGCCACTCCAGCTGTAACAACGCAGCTGGAGGACTTCGCGAAAAACGCAGTCCGCAGCGGGGTTACGAATCCGCACCTTTGCCAATATCTCCTCACCGTCACCGACGGCACGCTCGAGGCGCTGATCAATAAAGCACTCGACATGGAGAAACTACAGCAGGGCGCCCAGTTCACGCAAACTACAACAACCCAAGGCTTCCCTGCTCCGGTTGTTGTAGAACAAGGCTCAACCATGCCGGTTGCTATGGACCCAACTGCCAGAATACGGGCATTCCATAGAACCCCATATACACCTGCTCGCAATTTTCCACAACAAACGTTATACAGACCGCCGCCACCACAAAACTTTCGCCGACAGACTCCACTTTATACGACTCCACCTCAACGCTCGTCTCCCCCACAAATCGACTACCGCCGCCAGAACCTCGACCAATTAAGGTCAAACATCACATGCAACTTTTGCCAGCGAAGAGGTCACACTTACGCCGACTGCATGAAGCGTAAAAACACACCCTTCTGCTCTAACTGCAAAATATATGGGCATGATGTTCGCGATTGTAGAAACAATCGCCAGGTTCCGGGCCCGAGTAGCCAGGCAAGGCTCCCCGAACGACGGATTCAGGACCAGCAGCCTTCTGCTGGTCCTCGAGTTTTTAATATAAAGCTCAAATGCAAATTCTGCAACCGTCGCGGCCATTCCATAGAGGAATGCCGCCAAAAACAAAAATGGGACTCTAAGAGCCAGGGAAACGACGAGCAGTCGACCGAAAAGACCCCGGATCGACACTAAGAAGCAAAAATTTTAACAAAGGGTCACCTCAGCCGCCCGAACCCTGTATCTCTACAGTTAGCCTACCGTTGGATATTAGCCTGAACGGCAATACCAAACTTGTAGTAGATACTGGCGCTGAGGTTAGCATAATAAAGAAGAAAGCAATTAAAAATCCCGAAGATATAAATACCGGAGAAACATATACTTTACAAACACCATTTGGTACCGGAAAGACGCTGGGAACGTGTCAGGGCAATTTTACATTAAAGAATAAAATTCCCTGCAATTTTCAGGTAATAAAAAACCTACCCGGCCTTTCCGACGACGGCTTGCTAGGAAATGACTTTCTAGCAAAGAATTGTAACGTTGAGGGCCCGAATAAGGCATTGCGATTTCCTCGAACGGAAAACAACCCGGAGGAGTTTGCTGTTCCATTAACAGCTGCATTGGATAACCCGTGTTCCAAAAAAGTGGTCAAAACGAATGCCCGAACAGATAGAGCAGAGCCCAGAAAGGCCGATCTGACAATCTGTGGTACTTCAAAAGTTTCCCAAGAGGAGAACAATGACCGGCGAACACGGGAAAGCGAGAAGGACAAACCGACTGAAAGTGATTTGACCTGCGAAATGAGGCAGCAACAAATACAGCTGAAAGAGCCTGTACGCATACCTGCTAGGTCACAAATCATAGTCGAGGTTCCCTTGCAGCTGCAGGAAGAGATGCTCTGTCTATCAAGAGAAATAGATCAAGGAGTCTTCCTAGCGAATGGCTTACTCCCCGCTGGTTTAAAAGCAGTGTCTGTTGGAGTTCTCAACACACACAATTCACAAGTAGTTCTGACTAACATTAGTCTGCATCTAGTCCCTGCCCACAACTACACCGTCGTCCAACTGAAACAGGATTACCAGGAAAGAAACAATCAGGAAACCCCGAAAAACGGAGAACGCGCTGAGGATGCTCACCTGAAAATCAGGAATTACGGTGACTCGAAACCACCAGCACCCACGCACAAATCAAATATAAAGAAAAAACGGAACCAAAGGAAAGGAAAACCTAACAAAACAAATGTCGACGGAGCTCACCTAGATAAAAGGAATTACGATGGACAAATTCCATCAGCTCCCACGCCCACACAAAATAAAATTTCGGAACACGTCGACATTGGAAGCGAGCTCACCACAGGGACGGTATTTTCAAAAGCTCCAAAATCAACATACACAGTAAGTAAACAACGGCGAAAGAGCCTATTAGAAGACGAAAGCGAGTTCGCCTCAAATATGGCAATTTACGGCGGTTCAGAAACCCCAACTCCATCGTCATTTAGTATTAAGAGTGATTCAAATAAAATAAAGTGGGGTGAAAATTTAAATAAAAGTAAAAATATTTCAGGTTTCCGTAAAATAAGCGAAAGAAAAAATAAAAAGAAAGAAACAAATATTTCAAGCGCCGAAAAAATGGCCACTTTACAACATATTAAATATTTATTCCAGGAGTATGAAGAACCAGAAAACCCAAACAATAACCCGCGTCTCGTCAGGTTAGACCAGGAGCTCAGCCTGGACGTAAATCTGAGCGCGGAGGAAAAACAAGCGATATCACAACTCTGCTACGAGTACAATGATATCTTTTTCCTCAAAGGTGATCGGCTAACCTTCACAAATGCCATCACTCATGATATACCATTGGTGCAGGACCAAGCACCAATCAACCAGAAAATGTATCGCTTGCCAGAGACGCAGCGAAACGTAATAAACGAACAGCTTCGCGAAATGCTAGAAAACGACATAGTGCAGCCCAGTAAAAGCCCTTGGAATTCACCTCTCCTAGTCGTCCCTAAGAAGGCGGGACCAGACGGTGAAAAAAGGTGGCGCGTCGTTGTCGATTTTCGTAAATTAAACGAAAAGACAATTGGAGACGCCTTTCCGCTACCTCGGATCGAGGATATTCTCGACCAATTGGGTCATTCTCGGTATTTTACCACCCTCGATCTCGCCAACGGCTATCACCAGGTGCTCGTCGATCCTCAAGATCGACCCAAAACGGCGTTTAGCACCAATTATGGTCACTATGAATTTAGGCGTATGCCATTTGGGCTCAAAGGAGCCCCGGCCACGTTCCAACGCTTAATGAACTTCGTCCTAACAGGATTACAAGGCTTGGAATGTTTTGTCTACCTAGACGACATAGTCATCTACGGTAAAAACCTTGCGGACCATAATAGTAAGCTCCGCAAAGTCTTCAATCGTTTGAGAGAGAACAACCTCAAACTGCAGCCAGAAAAGTGCCAGTTTCTGAGAAAAGAGGTTGTTTACCTAGGCCACAAGTGTTCCAGTGAAGGAGCACTTCCAGACCCCAGTAAAACGGCTTGCGTCCAAACTTTCCCAGTTCCCAGAACTGTACGACAAGTTCAATCTTTTATTGGACTTGCCAATTATTATCGAAAATTCATCCCCGACTTCTCCAAAATTGTGCGTCCGATAACGAATTTGCTCCGCAAGGATGTCAAATTCACATGGACCGAGAAGTGTCAGGAGGCATTCGAGAAAATCAAAACTTCATTAATCTCTCCTCCCTTACTTATATATCCCGATTTCTCGAAACCATTCAATTTAACCACGGACGCCAGCAGCGAGGCATTAGGAGCCGTCCTCTCACAAGGAGCAGTAGGACACGATCAGCCCATTGCCTACGCCAGCCGTACACTGAACAAGGCGGAACGCAACTATTCAACTATTGAAAAAGAGTTGCTCGCTATAGTCTGGGCTACGCGTAACTTTAGATGTTACTTGCAAGGCCGAAAATTTACGGTCTATACAGACCATAAGCCTCTCAAAGGCGTCTTTAATGTTAAGGACCCTACTTCCCGTCTGGTGAGATTTCATCACAAACTTTCCGAATTCGATTATCAAATCGAATACAAGCCAGGAAAGTACAATACGAATGCCGACGCGTTAAGCCGCATTCCACGGGAAGTCAGCGAAGACTCAAACGGCCAAAACATAATAGTCAAAGCGCAAGTCCACCATAAAATGGACTCGGACTCGGAGGAAGAAATAACCTCCATTCGCGAAAATCGCCTAAAATGTAACGCTGTGACCCGGGCTCAAGCGAAAAACGCTCAAACAGAGTCTAAAAGCCCCGAAATACGGGATCACACGCATCAGAGCAATGAAATAATTTCAAACATAGAAGAGGTCACTACAGAAAACCCGCCAGATACTAATCCGCTAGTTGACGATAAACCTAAGCCCCCTGAGATAATCACAAGCCCCAAGGAGATACAAACTATCTTACATGATTATCACGACTCTCCTTTTGGCGGCCATCAGGGCGTAATTAAAACATACAAGCGGATTCGAAGGAAGTACTGGTGGAGGCACATGCTTAGCGATATTAAGAAATACGTTAAGCGTTGCTCAAAATGCCAAAAAATGAAGGCATCACCTCAGTATAAAATGCCGATGGTCATCACGGACATCGCAGAACAACCCTTCGACAAAGTCTATCTCGACATTGTTGGTCCACTCGAGAAAACTGACTCCGGAAACAAGTACATCTTGACTTTCCAGGATAACCTCACTAAATTTGTCGATTGGTACGCCATACCTAACGGGGAAGCCGTCACTGTAGCGCAAATCTTCTTCGACGAAATCGTCGCGCGCTACCGCATCCCTAAACGAATAGTCACTGATCAAGGAAGCAACTTCCTTAGTGACCTGTTTAAAAAGGTATGTAAACTGTTACGGGTGAAGAAGTTACAAACCTCTGCCTACCACCCACAGTCAAACGGCGCACTTGAACGTGCACACAGGCCGTTAATTGAATACTTACGTACCATAGTGGACGAGAATCCCAAATCGTGGGATCAATATCTGCGAACCGCTGCATTCGTGTACAACAACAGTGTACACGAAGGGACAAAACTAACTCCCATGGACTGCCTTTACGGCTTCACAGCGGATGTTCCGTCAAATTTAAAGCGAGACCCTGAACCCGTGTATAATCACGAGAGCTACTATCAAATCTTAAGATACAAGCTCCAAAGGTCTTATGCCACGGCACGCAAAAATCTGCTCGCTAGCAAGCAACGTTCGAAATTATACTACGACAAAGCTGTTCGACCCTTATCGTTTCACATAGGTGACAAAGTCCTACTCAAGAGCGAAAGTCGAAAGCATAAGCTCTCTCAAATCTGGGTAGGACCATATCTGGTAATCGGTATACCATCATCAGTGAATACAACCCTAAAAATGGGCAAACGTACAGTTACGGTTCACAACAACCGTCTTAAGCCATTCTATGAATAGATAATGAAGATCGTAAATATTATCTGTACGCGTCGTGGCGCGCTACCACAATCTACGGTCGAGATGAAGATCGTAACGCAAAGTCAGCACAAAACCAAGAAAGGCAAAACGAAAAGTCCCTTAACAACTCGGTCCAATCGGGTCCAAACCAACCCTAATTAAAATTCCTTTTATTTCTTATAATCTTTCTAAGTAATCTCAAATCAATTAATGTAAAACCCCACATTCCGCCTATTAGACGTGCCTAAAACAACGAAGTACCCAGCAACAGGACTTCACTAATTTTTTTTGCACGACAACTCATAATTAAAAGTACGACTTCTACTAAAAGTCGAACCCTGAAACAACAAATTCAAACCAACTCTTGCGAAATTTCGTCAGAGAATGAACCACCAAAACTCCCTCTTTTTAATGCTATATCTAGCAATTCTTCCTGACAGTTCCGTGCCCTGAGGTCTCACTCCCACTTAGTCATATTTTCTACAGCACTCTAAACGCCTCTTGTGAAAATAAAACGTTGCCGGCTGTCCGATTCGATTCCCAGAATTAATAAATCAAACCAACTTCTGTGCAATTGCAATCCCGTCAGAGACTGCCCGATTTCTACAGCACAAAAACACTAAACTCCTTCCTGGTAGTTCCTTGTCTTGAGGTCCCCCTCAACTACTTTCGAAATACTGTATTCAACAGTAAACATCAAAGCGACTACCCAAAGGTAACCAACTATTATACCGGTGAGAATGCAAGACAAGCATGACATCACTTTAGGGAAAATCTACGCTTAGTAAATAAGAAAATTAATTTAGAACCCCCACTAACCATATTCCTCTCCCCAGGTATGATACAAAACGCTATCATCCTCGGACTAATAATGTCCGCTATGGGAAGTAGCACGTCGGAGACGTACTCGGTGAACCCACTCAACAATACAGGAGTGCTATTCGAGGATTTAGGAAGCCTCATGGTTTACCACTCGACATGGAATATCCTCACGGAATTGGACCTGACCGAGTTGGACAATCAAACCACGATTGCGGAACGAGCTGAACACTACGTGCATCAACTATGCGGAAACAACACCGTAGGAGACCTCTGCGAACTCCAGCAAAAACACATGCACGCGTTGATGGAAAACATCAAACAACGCACTAAGGTAATTAAACAAGCTGTTCCCAAATCTCGTAAAATGAGATCTATTTTTGACGGCATCGGAAACGCCATGCACTACCTATTCGGTACCATGGATAGTGCCAATGAACGCGAAGTCTATAGTCGCCTGGATGAGTTGGAAACTAACCATCAGGTACTCGCTGATTTGGAGAAACAACAAATCAGTGTAGTCAAGACTGCGCTTAATACACTTCAAAAACCTTTAAATTCACTGGTCGAAAGACAACGGCAAATAGCCTACCAGATGAATGATTTACACAACTCAACCGACAAACTTTTGGCAAGGCAAATGAGACAGGAAATAGTCTCTAGTCTGCTGCTACAAATGGTAGAAATTGAGTTCCGACAGCAGGCGCTACTGGATATAATAACCTCTAGCCGAAATAACCAAATTCATCCCCTGCTGATCGCCCCTGATTCACTCCTTGAGATTTATCACAAATCTCACGCCACGTGTTCAAAGGCCCAGAATTGTCTATCAATTCTCTATCAGACGGCTGAATTACGGACCCACCTATTGCAACAAAAACTGGTAATCAAAATTACATTACCAATTTTCAGTCTTCCAAAAATGAAGTTGCAACGAATCAGGTGCTTCCCAATACACACGGAAGCGAATCATTCATTGGTCCCGGAAATAGAATATTCGCATATAGCGAGTCAACTTTCGACTCAGGAATTTCTATTGCTTAAGCCGGAGAATATGAAAGCATATCGGAAAGTCACTCGAGATGTCGAGGAGGATACTTACGCTGGTTTGCTAAATACGCCGATAACAAAGGCAACACAATCGGATGAATGCGTGATCAAGTTGCTCTTCAACCCCCTGAACGAAAACCCTAGGTGTTCGCTAAAAGTGCAGATACCTTTCAGGGACATTTTAATTAAATTAAATAGGCCCAGTTCCTGGCTATATGCATTGAAGACAACAACCATTGTGCATATTACATGCACCCAACAATTGCTCACGCATCGCCTCTCTGGACAGGGAATCTTGGTAATTAACCAACCCTGCCACTTACAAATAGGACCGCATACCCTATATTATGAGGCTGAAAATACTCATCCACTACTTTTCACGCAACCAGCATACTTTCCTAAAACAAACGAAACGGCAAAGGAATTAGATTCCTTCATGGCCAAATACGAGCAGCATTCTGTGACGGAGGTGCCATATACAAAGCTGCTACTGGGTGACAACACTAACGAAAAGTTGCACGAGAGTACGCAATCATTGGACCAAATACAGGCCAAAATACGGGAGTTAAATCTACACTCCCGGGTGAAAACACCCCACCTACTCTCGGCAACTTCGTTGTCACTTACGGGGCTAATACTGCTGTTCATCGTCATTTACATGACGGCCAAATACGCCATACCTCCACTAAAGGCTTGGACTACGCGGCGTAATCAGACGCCCATGCCCGAAATCCCCCTAGAAGAGGCAGTCTCACGACCAAAAGAGCGGCCTCAACGGCCACAAACACTGCCCAGGGCACGGTCCATCCAGCTTGTCTAAACAATAGACACAAATAAACTAAATAATAAGCCAACTACAAAAGCGCGCCGTGGAGTACTACCACAATCGTCGGTCGAAAAGATACCGAAGCGCAAGGCAAGTACAGACCACTTTTATGATTTTTTTTTTTTTTTTGATGACCGGGGGTAGAAACACTAAAAAAGAGAAATTGTCAGTAACTAAAAGGAACCCGAAACCAATCTGAAAATAGTAAAAACCCCAGTGAAAAAGGGAAAAGGAGAACAAAGTACAAATAAAAAGTCTCGGAAGTTAAGTTTTAAAAATTTTTTTTGTTTTATTAAAATTAAAAAAGGAAGGGGAATACAAAACTAAAAATTACAAAAAATACAAAGCATTGAAGGTTACAAATATGAAGTATATGGAAAAAATTTCAAGAAAAAGGGATATATATATATAATTTTTTTTTCTTCTCGCATTAAAATTTGGGGGTCTCTGCCTAATCCCAATGCTCCTCGTCGACCTGTGAGCCTCCAGACTCATTTGCCCAGGAGTCACCCGGCGCACCAGCGGCGGCAGCGTCGGAAGTCCAAAACGCCGCAGGCAACGGCGGCACTTCCCTCACAGGTAGGCAGCAGGGACACCATCCAGCGCTTCCCGACAGGGTTACTCGTCCGCCTGGTAATAAATACCAAAAAACAAGATGAAGACAAAAGAAAAAGTGTGAATCATTAGTCAACTTACCGAGTACACTAATGCCATTGTGCGGGGACAGAAATAATGTGAGGCGGTGATAAGTACCTCGAGGGCCCTCCCCGGCCCATACCTGAACAGGCTGGGAGCCCGCGCGGCGCAGATAGAGGCGAAGGGGCCCCCTCCAATTTCGGTTCACCCGGGTGACCAGCAACCCAAATGTTGCCATCACAAACGGGGGTTGTGAGACGAACACTTCTTCCCCAACATTAATTGCAAAAGATGACATCCTGAGTTAAAAATATAACGTGCCTAGCGCGAGGAAAATGTAACTCGGAATGAGGAGTATTCCTCTCCAAAGAATACTCCTCTTATTCGCGGGGGGAAGGAAATGTTGCAGATTGGATTCGCTTATGTCAAGATAAGCCGAATCCTAACAAATCCAATCTGCCATTTATATTTAAGAAATCATTAAAAAAATCTCATGAGTTGGATTTCAAACATCGAAAACCCAACTCATGAATAATAAATAAAAATAAACCAATAAATATTTAATGGGTTAGATTTCTTACACCGAGTGCATTGCAACAAAGTTGCAATGTACTCAAATCCAACCCATGATAAACAACGCGCTCGGGTTACCGTCGAAATTCCTTTCACACGGTAGCCCAGTACACGATAAGCAAAAGAAATTTGCTTAATCAGCGCGACAAACAACGATCTACAGCGGCTTTGCCCAATGACAACTAAGTACATCAAGGGCAAAGCTAAAAAACGAAGAAAAAGCACGAAAGCTTTTCTTCATGTAGATCACTGGTAAGTTTTCTAAAAAAAAGAGTTGGAGAGTTCTGTTAAAATCGCGATCGAAGTAAGTCGCAAAAAGTCTGGTTTGAGTCGCGAAGAGTTTGAGTCGCGGGGTTTTAAAATAAGAAAATAAGAAAATATAATGTGCTTTAGTAAATTACTTAAGGAACCGAATATCTATTAGTGCGTTTTAATTGCGAAAATTTACTGTGTGTCAAACTTCTTAGTTAAGAAAACAAAGATTAATTAGTGTGCTTTAATTTAAGAAAATATTATGTGCTTTAGTAAATTACTTAAGGAACCGAATATCTATTAGTGCGTTTTAATTGCGAAAATTTACTGTGTGTCAAACTTTTTAGTTAAGAAAACAAAGATTAATTAGTGTGCTTTAATTTAAGAAAATATAATGTGCATTTAATTACGAAAATTTACTGTGTGTCAAACTACTTAGTTAAGAAAACAAAGATTTATTAGTGTGTTTTAAAATAAGAAAATATACTGTGCTTTAACTATTTAGTTAAGGAAAAAGGAATTTAGTAGTGTGTTTTACTTAAGTAAATATACTGTGAGTTAAATTACTTAAACAGAGGTGACTAGCGAAGTTTCTCCTTTATGTTAACCAGCCCCTATCACCACTACCTATGTAAAGTACCAAAAATAATCTATAACAATAGTTCGAAAGAGGATGATCGTAATAATAACTCAAGTGATAGCGAAGATGATAATTATGCTGAAAACACCTCAGGTGAAGTGTATACTCGTTACGGAAGGAAAGTTAAACCTCCAAAGAAATTTTAATTAACTAAAATTTGCATACATTTTTCCTTGGGATCTGATAGTTAATAGGATATATTATTTAAGGTATATATTGAAGATATACTAAGATAAGATAAGAATATACATATACTTAGTTATCTGATAAAATTTATTATTCAAGGCACATAAATATATTAAATGAATATTAAATTAATATGTTTAATGAAGTAGAATTAATAATAATAAATATTTATAAGAAGTAACAGCAAGCAAATAAATACATAGTTATATAAAGTTCATAGAATCTCTCTTTTAAAATTAAGGAATGCAAATTCCAAAAGGGGAAGATGTTATAGTATAGGTACACACAAACCAATCTAAGCTTATTTATGTATGTGTTAAAGCTATACTTGTTCTTAATCCAATTTTAAGAAGATAGAGTCAGTCAGTCTGAGATCCCATAGCAGTAAACATTATACAAATAGTATTACTTAATAAATAGTTGGTTAATTATAAAGTGGTTTGAATATATAAGAAACAACATTAAAATTGGATTAAGAACAAGTATAGCTTGCTTTAATACATACCTGAATATGTTTATATTGGTTTGTGTGTACCTATACTATAACAGATTGTTCTCTGCTTCATTTAAACTTCTTGTACCGGATTCTGTTTTTCATTCGATACTTTGCCCCGAGATCTAGCCATGTAACTCTATCGATGTTTCATCAAAAAAACATGAATGACTGGGGCAAATTAGTGGATTTGGTGTTCTCATCTGAGTGCTCGAGTACTGTCGTGAAGCACTGTCTCATTTAGTTCCTGAGTCGCATCAGCGTCCGGCACTGGTTTTGATGCTGTATTGAAGGCATCTTCTGATTCAAGTAATTTTTGTTAAAACTTTAGCAAGGCTGATCATACTAAACTTAACGGCCTCTATTGACGAATCCGAAGGATTCCCGCCGCAAATAAGATTCACTTTCTCTTTCGTTTATTTCTTTAGATTTAAAAGAAAATGTAGGCTTAATAAGCCAGCTTTCAGGTATGTGTTAGGGGAGTTAAATAAGGATATTGCTCCGACAGTGCGGTCCACCCCGATTCCATTGAGATGTAAATTTGCTACTTGCTTAAGATTTCTTGCTCAAGGAAGCTATCAGCGTGGAATAGCAAATGATTTGAAAGCAACAATATCTCAACCAACTTTTTTTCAGCATTAAGCTAATTTACTTAATTTAATGGAAACAAAGTTACGTCCAGAATGGATAAAATTACACTTGAATGAGGAAATTTAAGGCACTTTTTAACTCATTAACACTTTAAATCCGCAATGATCATATAACAAATTTCAAACGTCAGAACAACTGGGTAGGAATCGATTTTATCGCTTTCAATAACCAAGTGAAACGTCACAACTTCACTTCGATAGTTTCGGTGATCACAAATTACCAAATTCGCACATTTTCTCGCGGCGGATTCAGTAATAGGGGCCAATAATTGGCTTTTTACCTGTAATTGGACGAATGTTCTGAATGAGCGTGGCATCAATAATGCCGTAAAATTATTAGGTCTGTTCCCTGATCAGAATGTGGGATCCCGCATGTGCACGAACTTACACATTTTGCGTTCCCTAGCGCTTCGTGCACGGAAAAATGGCGGAGGAAAAGTGACGTCACATGTTCCCCTTCTGCACGAACTTACCCAAACTTTTTAGCTGGTGCATGATCGGCCATCTCTTTTCACAAAAGTACAAACAGCTGTTCGGTGCTTTGGTTTAGAAAGTGAGGTTAGGTTGAGTGCCTGTTTCATAGTCAATTAGTGAATTGATTGAACAAAGTTATTAATAAAGCAAAAGTTGGTGATTGAAAATTAGTTAGATTAGGAATTTATAATAAGAAGTGCGGTTTAAATAGATTCCGTGTGTTCTGTGAATTTTCTTCTTCTTGATTTTTACGAGTTTGCATGAAACATGTTCCCTCGACTTTTTGGTTTGTGTACACTTTTTCTCCCACCATATGAGTAAGTATTTACACGGAAAGTTTGTGCACGAAAATCGGTGGAACAGATCTATTGTATGATTCTCTTCTTGTTTATTTTGCTTATTGTGTTCCTGTTTCAAGGTCTCGTGGTTCGCGTACATATCAGCCTTGGATCAATAGTTCCGTTTAGCACTTAAAGAATAAAGCTTGGAAGCGGTTTTGTTCCTCAAAGAGTGATACTGACTACTTCACTTACTCCATGTTACGCAACCAATATTGCTCTGCACTTGATATATCTTATTGTGACTATTTGGAGAGAATTAAATCGACTTTGCGTATTGAGCCTTAACAGTTCTGGAGGTTAGTAAATTCTAAGAGTAATTGTGATTCTGTGTTGAGTTTTTGTGACGTCGGGAGTGACGATCCTCAGACAACTGCCAGCCACCGCGTTTTTGGCTATACACTGTGATACTAGAGATAAGGATTTTACTTATATGACGAGGCTTGCGCCATCTACCCTTGAAACCAAAGACCTAGAATTCGACAAGGATGCTGTCCTAAAGCGTATTTCTGGTTTGGCTGATAGTTTCTCGTGTGGTGCTGATGGTATTTCTGCTTGCTTCGTAAAAAACTGTCACATGTCCCTAGTTTCTATAAAGTGAGGTGCAGCCATATAACTTGAGACGAGTGAATGAATTTAGGTTAGTGAACTTTACTACAGCAAGGACACAAAATTCGTTAATTTACAAAGGTTTGAAAATGTATAATAGGCTTAAATATAATGCAAGTGTAATAATATAAATAACTTTAAGAAGTTTTGTAAAGAATTTATAAAAAAATAAGTGTGATACACTAATTAGTGATTAAGAATGAATTTTTGAGCTCTATGTAAGTTAATGTGAAGAAAGTGTGCCTGTTGTTGTTAAAGCATTTATATATTGCTAAGAGTTTATTATTATTATTATACTTTATCATTTATTTAACGTATCTTCTTGTTGTAGTGTTTTTCCGAAGTCCTGGAAACTTTCTAAGGAGTTTGATGACTCATATATAACTGAACCTTTTTATTTTACGTTCATAAGACCTGTTTTGGAGTATGCTAGTGCTGTGCGGTCTCCTTTTTATGCGACTCATATTAATCGCATTCAGGCTGTACTGCGTAGATTCGTAAGATTTGCACTTGCATTTTTTGGATCGATCCTCTTCGGCTACCTCCTTACGATTAAAGTTTATTTCATCGGAGTCCCTTGAAAGTAGACGCAACAACCCCAGAATAGTTTTTGCCTTGGAATGCTTTCAAGGCGCGGTTAATTCCCCCGAACTGCTTGGGGCTGTGTATTTATTGATGTCTGCTCGCCCTTTGGGAAAGCAATGCTTTCTGCATATTCCCCATAGTATGAATGAGCCTATTACATCTATGTATCGTCTCTTTAATAATCATTTTCAGTTTGATCTTCACTTGTCGAGACATCAACTGAAGAATCAGCTTTGTTAAGGTTACTTTTTTTATTTCTTATTTAATTATATTGTTATATGTTGTAGTCAGTATTTGATGAATCTTAATAAATAAATTAATCAGCTTGACAGCTAGAGAACTAGACGATACCGCAACTGATTACATTAAGCCTGCTACAAATTTTAAAAAAGGATTCAGTGTCACGATTCCAACTAGAAAGGAATGTAAAATGACAGAACCGGCCAACAACGAAGTCTTGTCGGCTGCCGAACACATTTGGCGTCTTCCAGGCGGAGGTGCTTGCGATTATCAAAGCATGTTCGTTGGTTGGTCGTATACACTTACAAAAGCAGAACATGATAGCCAGGCCGCCATTAGGACGCTTGATTCTAGGGTGGTGCAAGGCTGTCGGGAGTTACTTGGCTCCTTGGGCAGTCGGCTTAACGACACCTTGCATTGGGTTTCCAGACATAGGAATATTGCTGGAACGAGATGGCCGACAAACTTGCCAGAGAGGGTGCTGCGCTGTTTCGTAGCCGTAGAACTCTTTGTATTACTTGGTGTTGACAAACTGCAAGTGGGGCTGCCTGAAAGTTTGTAACATATTCAAGGCAACCTGACCAAGTTATTAAAAAATCACTCTTATTGCAAAACTCACTGCGGTCTGTACGGATCACTGTCTTATAGGCGAACATGCAGCTAGGCTGGCGCACCTTACAATACACATTGTCGCAGCTGTGACGACGTGATCGAAAAAGAAACCATTATTAACCTTCTTTGTAAATACCCGGTTCTTGCGATAGTCACAAAGCGGGAGAAATTCTTTGAAAACCTGAAGGCAGTCTCGGAGAAATAATTGAATTGTTACTACGGAGGTAACCAACCAAAGCCTGATTTATGTTCTGCTAAACTATCGCAAATGGATTTAGATGACCTGCCGGCATTTTTACCACAAGGCATAAATACAAATATATATAACTCTAAAAAAATATATATGCACTCAACCAGAGTAATTTCTTGAAGTTTAGTTAAATTCAACGAAAGGAAACAGCGGTATCCATGAGAACTAGCTCAAGGAAGCAGAAGGAAAGCCGCAACTGTCTGATTCTGAGTTTAAATGAGAGAAAGTTTCGTCGGCTCAAAAAATACTAAATATGAAAATTGATAAAAAGCAATTAAATTTAAATTTTATCTTACGTTTTACACAAATCGCAAAGAATTTACACAATCGCAAAGAATAAAGATCAGCCCCATTTTTATGAGTAGGATAACTTAACTATATATGGTGCCTTTGTTTATAGGCTGGTGATCATAAGTGCATAGTTTACATATGGCTGAGTAAAATGAAAACGATTTTAAGCCACCATCCATTGCACAGAGTTAGTCTTAATTTAAAATGTCCTCGTGACGATTAGTGTGCAGCTCTTTTACATCCTTAAGCATTGATTTCTGGGAGATGCCTCACTCAGGAAATAAGTTCAAGACTTCCCCGTTATAGCTAGTACACGTTGGCTGTTAGTAATACAGTATCAGATTATGTTGGTATCTTCAATATTAAAGAAAGTATTCTGAAAAACTTCATTTTTCACTACTTCTTTTACAAAATAAAAACAATTTCTAATTTTCTTATCAAAGGTAGACTTCCTTCAGTTCGACATTCTAATAGCGTTTTCAATTGGCCTTCAGTGCGCAACGAGTTTCGATTTATTCTAGCAGTGTCGCTGTCAAAACATTTTCAATGGGACTTTTGACAGCAAAACTGCTAGACTCAGTGCTGATTTCCCCTTCCTGGCACTGCGGTTCAGTGGAGCCAAATGGAGTAAATGGAGTAAAATGTTTTGACAGTTCGAATTGTCAGTCGGGTTTTTAGTGGTTTACAAATTGTTTGTTAACCAGCTATGCTTAAAACGATATAACTTTATATAGCAATATTTTGAAATGTTTTATAATAGATATTCACTGTCGTTTATTAAAATATTTTTTATTTGTGCGAACACATTGACAAAATCGGAAGGAAATGTTTCATTGATCAGGGGGCCACTACAAGAAAACGTCAGCAACTGTGCGCCACGGAAACCGTGCTGAAAGAGTCCCATCGACAACGCTATAAGATAAACATTTAAATGTCCCCGTAACGTAGGTCTAGTTGACAGCAAAATGTCAAGTAGTCAATTAAATGTCAAAGCTAACGAGCTGTGCCATGAAAACCAAGAAATCACTCATAAATCTAGTACATATTTAAACAACCTAATGAAAAGTCCTTTATTTGAACTAGGATAAATTCTGTATGATAAAACCACTTGCACTTAAAATTAGTACTTTAATACTCACCGTGTAGTAAGACAGGAGACCTGCGTTTTCATCAAGGACAAACCAACGATACTGCCATCCTTTCATTACATTTGTCCATTTACTAAGGGTACCTTCTAACATTGTCATTTGCACAGTATAATAATAAAATTACTTATTGATAAAAACAACAAATTTTCATTGCCCGGAGATGCACAAAACCACAAGCACAAACAGTCAGCGAATACAATCCTCAGGACTGGACTGAAAATAGAACATTTGGGCCGAATCGCCGAATATAATTGTAGCCTTATGTCAAATCTAACTTCGCTGAAACACAAAAGAGCATTTCTAGCAGCTTCGCCTTCGAGTCATTTTAAATATGACATACATACAGTGCAGTGACTCATTATTTACAGCAATTGCTACCTAAAGCCCGTATCAGATTGCACGAAAGTCGCTAGAAATGGCTATAGTAAAGTTTCTTATTAGCTGCTTTCCAAATGCACTTGCATGTACTTGAGGTATTTGTCTACGCTAAATCAACTGCTCTGAACTGCTCAAGCAATTTTTTTTCAAGTACTTTCAGTTAAGTAAATAATAAATAAATAAATATTAGTTTTATCCAATGCATTACTGCCTTGTAACTTCACAATCGATCAGCTGTATTGTGTCAAAAACGAATTGTATTTCGAGTACCGTGGGCAAAGATTACTTACTACTAGATAACCGGCTCCCTAAAATACCCAGCTAGTCTTGAAAAAGTAACACTGGCACCACAGTAAAATGAAATATATCGAGATTTTAAAGTCATAAGAATATACATGCAAATAAAGAGTACAGGTAGTGTGTAGTCATTTACTCCTGTCAAAATTATTTGAGAGAATCACTTATTCCTGTCAAAATTCTGTTCTGATCCGAAGAGAATCACATACTCCTGTTAAAAAAGTACCGCCAAATCTTGTCGAAGAGAAAAATGTACCAAAAGTACGACCAATAAAAAGAATTCATGTGAATCACATGACTGAGTTAGTTACTTATGTGCGTAAACTGTCAATGTATTCTGATCTTTTAATGAACGAAGTACATTTGATATTTGTAAATGCATATATGAAAAGTATACGTGTCTCTTATCCACAAACTCTCCCGGAAAACAAATTTTTAATTCTGACTGCAGGGTTGCCCGATACGGGAAATATACAAAAGCAACCAAAAATTTTTCACTACTTTGTTCGAAGCAGTTTATCTAATAGTAAGTAATCTTTGACCGTGGGGTCTGCTGTCTGTCAATTATTTTTGCTTTCCATTTAACAACTTAGCCGCGACACATTTAAGTATTTACAAGTACTTGAAATTTGCGCTTGGAAAGCCGCTAATAGCTAATAGATAAGCTATTATCTAATCTAAATTACATGACTCAAAAATCAGCAAAGCATGTTTGCTGTCAAGTCTTGGCTGAAACAGATTGCAAACGACAGTGAGCCACAGCAATTCGATGAACGATGCGTCGAAATGGTTTTGTCGCATTATGAAACAAATTGAAATCCCAAAACACCACGTAATCTTTGACAGCACATTCGACCTTAGAACAGAAAAGGAAAGGAAGTGCACCATGCTCAGAAAGTTTCCGAATTTTCCTTATGGGTTTGAAAGGTGTGAATGTGTTAGTTTTCACCTGGGTGTAGTAAATTTGTGACTGCGCTTTCGTTCGTTTTCTGTTCTAAGCATTCGACGCACGGTATACAGAATACAAGGTATCCCGAAAAAGTTTTTGTCACACTTCAGCTGATCAACTGTGATGTAACCTGTCCACAATGCATGGGATTTAATGAATATACAAATGTCAAAAAAAAATTTGTTAAATAAGTGCGACTGATTACGTCACGAAATTTATACCGAGCATACATTGTATTGTATAGCCCGGTATTGTGTTCATTTGGCGGCTAAATTTTTAGTTGCGGACCTTTTCACGCTAAATTTTTGATAGCAAAGTTATTTGTTTTGAACTATAAGTGGCTACTTTCGACAATCATATATTTATAATTTGTGTTTCGCAGTTTAGTCAAATCTACGAGCAAGTAACTAAATGGAGTGGCCCAAGAGCAGAGATATCCGTAGCCAATTCCAAAATGTGTGAGTTGACACGCACACCAGAAAAACAGCACAGGACAGGCTGAAGAAAAAATCTTTATATGGGGGTGCTTTGGTGCAACTTTTAAACTTCTGGAGAAATCTGTTTAAAATTGCAATTTAAAAGCAGCTTATTCACTAAAATTTGTAATTGTTATTACGGTTTTTCATCACATATATATTGTTAAAACAATTAATTTAACTAATTAATTTGCAAATCAGTAAACACTTCAATAATAAAGTTTTCATCTGCTAACTCCTTCCAAAATTAAATTGCACCACCGCCTGTGGTAGAGTTAACTCAAAAAAATATGGCTGCTGAACCAAAGGTAAGCAAAGTCTACATTAACGCAAAAAGTGGGTATTTTACAAGTTAATAGTGTGTTTAACAACGCCTGAAATATTCTTATCACAAAAGAAAGTTATATTCTCTACTTTACTTGTGAAATGAAATGTCGGGGTATTTTAAATAACTTGAATTTTTGCAATATTCCACTACATTCTTCATTGTCACATCGAAACTTGAACTATTCTCAAATATTTTTGACACAACACGTAATAGTTTTATATTTTTGAGCTTCGCAATCAATTTAATTGTTATTGCAACTTTACAAGACGATAAAATTAGCAATTTTTCACCTACAATACTCGGTTAAAGCGGGAGAAGCAAATGAGAGCAAAAAAATCGTAGAAATCAGCACACTCATGTACACGGATATTACCCGCTAGGGCCACTCTATTTAGTTTCTTACTCGTAGGGGTTTTCCGATTTTTTGTTCGTTGGAAAGGTGTAAGAAGGGGGTAAAAACTACGCCTTCCGAAATGTCAATTTGACGTGGGCTTTCTGAAAAGTGCGCATTATAGTGTTTATAGAGTGTTTATTGAATAATTTACACTGTTTGGTTATTAAAAGTGGTGTAATATTACAAATAAAGACAATTAACAGTAAAAAGACTGTTTTGGTTTAGTTTGCTAAGAATCTGAGGTGCTTAATTTGAATATTTTTCCTGATGAAGTGTCCGGTATTTTGTGGCAAAAATAATCGACGTAGCGTGTAAAATCCGTGTACATGAGTGTGCCGATTTCTACGGTTTTTTTGCTCTCATATTGTTTGACATTTTTCTTTAACCGAGTGTTGTGGTTGAAAAAGTGCTAATTTTATCGTCCCGTTATGTTGAAGTAAGGATTAAATTGATTGCGAAGGACAAAAAATATAAAACTATTGCGTGTTGTGTCAAAACTATGTGAAAAAAGTTCAAGTTTTAAACGATTAATGATAATGAAGTGTGTAGTGCAATTTTGCAAAAATTCAAGTTATTTAAAACACCCCGGGATTTAATTTCACAGATAAAGTTGAGAAAATAACTTTCTTTTGTGATAAGAATATTTCAGACGGTGTTAAACACACTATTAACCCACTTTTTGCGTTAAGGTAGACTTTGTTTACCTTTGGCTCAGCAGCCATATTTTCTTGAGTTACCACTTACAAAGGCGGTGGTGTAATAAAATTTTGCAAGGAGTTAGTAAATGAAAACTTTATTATTGAAGTGATTACTGATTTGGAAATTAATAAGTTAAATTTCTTGTGATGAAAAGCCGTAATAAAAATTACAAATTTTAGTGAAAAGGCTGCTTTTAAATTGCAATTTTAAACAGATTTCTCCAGAAGTTTAAAAATTGCACCAAAGCACCCCCATATAAAGATTTTTTCTTCAGCCTGTCCTGTACTGTTTTCTTGTGTGCGTGTAAACTCACACATATTAGGCACAGGCTACGGAAATCTCTGCTGTTGGGCTACTCCATTTAGTTACTTACTCGTAGGGAAGATCATTTTTCAGGGAGATTAAATAATATAATAAGCAATTATATAGCTTTTTCTTTGAAATATGTGCAAAAGCTGTATAAATATAAAAACTAAATTACCAAAAAATATAAACATATCTCTTGATGGTGCTCGTTCGTTTCACAATTAATATAATACTACAGTTGATGCACTTCTGACAGGAGCTTTACTTCAGGTAGCTTTAAGTCTGCTGGTGTGAGAACTGATTATGAATCTCTAAAAGTTCTCAAGCAACATGAAAAGCGAATAGAAAAAATTTTTGGGGAAGCTCATATCGATAAGAAGGAGATAGGTAGTTATTAAAAAACATTTCTCTCAATAAGTTTCTCAATTTATGTGACGTCAACGAGATCTCTTCGATGCCATCTTCTTTTTGCTCTATACATTAAGAGATTTCAAATAAAAGTGCTACATACAATCTTAGAAAAGAAAACGAAAGGAAGTGCAATACCGTGTATAAACCGTGTACGTGTTTTGCGATTTTTTGTTCGATGGAAAGGTGTGGGAAGAGAGCCTCAACTTCGCTATAACGAAATGTCAATTTGACGTAAACTTTCTGAAGAGTGCGGATCCAAGTGTTTATTGAATAATTTTCAGTGTTTAGTTGTTAAAAGTGGTGTAATTTTACAAATAAAGACAATTAACAGTAAAAAGAGTGTTTAGTTTACTAAGAATCTCACGTGCTTAATTTGGACATTTTTCGTGATGAAGTGTGCGATATTTTGTTGTAAAAATAATCGACGCATTGCGTGTGGAAAATCATTTTTCAGGGAAGTTAAATAATATAATAAGCAATTTTACAGCATTTTCTTTGAAATATGTGTAAAAGCTGTATAAATAAAAGCTAAATTACCGAAAAAATAACCATTTCTCTTGATGGCGCTCGTTTGCTTACATTTGAGATTCATCAGAGTTTTGGTTCGCCTTATTGGTTTCAGCGACAGCTGGCACAAGATTTTGCCTGGGGGCTCTAATAAAACTTTAAAAGTATTAAAATATTTTTCTACCTTTTGGTATTTTAGGATTCCAAAAGATAAAGACTTCAGAGAACTGTGGCTAAAATCCATCGGTAGAACTGATTATATACCATCCAATGGTAGTAATGTTTGCGAGGACCACTTCGAATGAGTTAAAAATTTACTACTTCCATGGTGAAAACTAACACATTCACACCTTTCAAACACATAAGGAAAATTCGGAAACTTTTTGAGCATGGTGACCTCCTTTCAATCTCAGGTTACAGGTACCCCTATAGCTGTGGTAAATTTTTGATGCGTGGATACGAGAAAACTTCTTGTAAGATTAGCATGTGTTAGTTACTGTTTGACAGTTCGCACAGCCGGAGTATTTTTATTTAGCTGATTTTTCAGAAAAATTAAATATTTCGCAAAAGACGTGTTTGCATAGGGATTATTAAAAGGATCGCGTAATTAATATAATAGTTATGGATTTATGGATCTCTTCTTTACTTAAGTAAGGCAAATATGAAAATAATAAATTTTCCATTATTTATTTATAAAAACAAACTGTGTATTAGTGTGGTGAATTGAAATTTAAAAGACACTAGTTTATTAATTACAGTGGTTAGATTTTAGATATCGCATTTTCAATAGCACTCAGTCTGTGTTCACTGCTTGGACCTCGGTGTTTTACTTTTCTGGGTTCTGTTGGAATCTTTTTTGAAAACGACGAGAAAACAACATGAAAGTTCAATAATTATATTTTTTAAATAATGTATAATAATTATATTTTTCAAATAATTATTAAACCGGACATTCCAAATCTGGCTTCTTTGCCATCCGGCAATCCCGAATTTTTAGACATCCATCGTCTCCTCCCGTAACAATGTGGCACTGTTTATTTTGATTACAATCCAAATCTCAAACAAGATGCCCGTGAGAGTCCTCAATTGTCCAGGTACGGTGATTTAGATTGCGAATTTACTTTGCAACTACAAGAGTTTTTGACTCTGGTCAGTCAAAGATTAGAAATTTCCTATCTACAACTGTAGCAAGAATTTTGTCATCAGATGGATGAAATTCTGTTGTCTTCACTTCAGTCCCATAATCTTAAAATAAATTTTATCTAATAGTTGTGAAGTTCACTTTTAAATTAATCTTGCCTCTATATGTATAAATCAGTAATATCTTGCCTGAAATTCCAGTCCATATATTACCGAATTATTTTTATCCATTGCGGGCTCACATTTGCTTCCAAGTACTTTCCGTTCAGATTAGTAAAAGTAAATTGACTGCCCTTCAATTTCAGAAAGCAGAAATCAGTTCTATCGTGGCTAAAATTAATGTTACACTTTTCTTAATAATAAAACCTTTATTTATATTTATAAACAAAACATTTCATCAAAATCACCATGAACAAACTCACTCACAGTGGGATGTACTTTCAACAGGCACTTGCTGATTTGACGTTTATGTGCCGTACCACACTTGTCCTGCTTCATCGCAGTTTGTTGGAGAGGGGGCGTGCAGGGGTGTATAGGAAAATCCGCACGGACTTTACCTATTTATCGTCGCAACGGCACGCATACATTTAAAGCAAAGTTTATTTGGGTTCGGAAAATGCTTTAATATTACCACTACAAACACTACATTTCGTGTTCTCTACACAAAATCTGACACGACAGGTGTGGGCACTCGTGCGGACTTCATCGCGCGGTAGCACGACAAGTGTGGGACGGCACTAATAAAGCAAACAGCTGCAAATTGTTGCATCCCTTTCATTTTTGTTCTTCATAAACCAAATTCGGCAGCTATCGCTTTTTTCCAAAAATTTATGAGAGAGAATTATACTCTTTTGCTTGAATAATCCATGTGCATAAAATATGTATAAATGGCAAAATCAATAAATTTCGAATAAACTAATTACCACAACCGATCGCAAGCCTAAAACTCAGGTTAGATTTGGGAAACACGTTAATGTTCTTCCACGTAAAACAGGGATTCCGATCTCGATTTGCTTGGTTATCAAGTCCGATCAATCTTCACATCGGAGAGATTCCAGTTTTAACAACATAATCCTATTAGCTAAATTATATGCGTAACTTGAAAAGAGAATTTATTTAGTATAGATTGCTTAAGAATAAAGTAACATAAGTCACCAATTTCAGTTAGATTGGAATGAAATGACCAGTTCAACGATTCTTCACGTAAAGTTCCAGTTTAGTAGGATTAGGCAATCGATTAAATATCGGAAAGCTTTTATTTTTTTTAACTATTCTGGGCTTCGTTGCCTAAACGCAGTGGAACTCGAAAATCATCAATGACATGTGGTTGTATCTCATTTTATCGTGGAATGAGATACAACCATATGTCATTGATGATTTTCGAGTTCCACTGTGTGAAGGCAGTGGGGCAGTGTTTACAGGTGATAATAGGTCTGTTCGTTGACGCCACTTCGAGTCAAAAAGAGTCATTTAGAGCCATTTTGTACTCTATTTGTGTTATTTGAGAAAAGAGTAGCAATCTTCTTGCGCTTTTTGTGTTCTTTGAGAACAGAGTGATACTCCTTTCCACTCCTCTTGTGTTATTTGACAAAATAGTGGTAATCTAGATTACTTTAGAGCGAACTTTTCTGCTCCTGCTTTAAATAAGGTGCAACTTTTTGACGTTTAAGATCGAGTGATTTGAAAGTGACTTTTTGTTAATCAAGTTAAAAAATTTAAGTATTGTGCTGCAAAATGCAGAAAGTAACAATGGTAAATTCTTGTGGAAAGATATTTATGTGATATGCTCGCCAAATACTGCAAAAGGATTAGTTGTCTAAAAAATTTTGAATGGTAATTATATTCAAAACAAAATGACAGTCAGCTGTTAAGAGTGGACTACTGCATCCAATCTGGTTTTGCTACTCGGATTAGAGTAGAGCTGTGCGCTGCTATTTTATACTCTGCTCTTTTTGAATCCGAGTAGAGTCGAGCCGAGATCTGTGCTACTCGGAGTGGCCTCCGCGAACAGACCTAATTTGAGCCAAGTTTTTATTGAGTTATTATCCGAAACAATTTCTATGACGTCTCAAACAACTATCACTAAAGCTCTCTTGTATTTAATTGTTTAAGTTATACTTTTTATCAATTAATTTTTATTAGTGCCTAAATTATATAATTATGCTCTTGAACTACCATTTGCGAGTTGTTCTTTTTTCTTAATTGACAACAGATGAAATAAATTGCGATATGTACGTATTAAGTTTGGAAATTTATTATTTGTCTTTTTATTGAAAGCTCCGTTAACACTAACCTGAATAATAGGAATAGTAACTATAGTTGTAATTATTTCTTTTATATCATCTTATGATTGCCTACAAAAACAAATTAAATGACCTGAATTATTTTTGAATAGAGATAACATAAGTTTCATGTTAGGTAGATTTATATATATGTATATAGGTACAGATTTTTCATTCATTCCATGCAGGAGTATTTTGATGTATATATTCTTATCCCCTTGGCTCGGCTGTTTTATTACGTTCTTTTCCTTTATTTTGGTTCAATGAGCATATATGTAGTAGTATGCATGCGCAATTCGTTTACAACTGTATTTCCTCATCAGAGCCGCGACACCTAGCTAGAAACCGCGCTGGTAGTTTTCGGAATAATTAATAGTATAATTTCTATCACGTCGTGTATAAATTCGTTGAGTACAATATCGCACAACGTCTATCTAAATTCGTTTGAATACAATATTTGTTTGGACCGCCTAGTCTTCGCGAACCCAGCTAGGTCTAAGAATGGTTGGAATGATGAATGATACATAGTTAAGTTACAGTATTATTGTCTTAGTTTAATAAATTATTGATTAGCCCCTTTGTTCTTGAATTGTTAGTTGCTATAATTTTACTGATAAGCCTTAACCATTAGACCTATTATATTAAGTTTATTAATTTGAATATGAATTATACTGATTATGTGAATTTAATACTTTTATGTTAGGAAACCTCATGAAGCTTTGTATCCTTCTTGCTTCTCCATCCCCTCTTCCTACTCCTATGTTTTAATTTAAACTGTGTTCTTGATTTGTGTTTCAGCATTCCTTTACAGGTTGGGCCTACACCCTAGCCAGGTGTAGGAATAGTGGTGGGTTAGTACCTGAACCATCGCATATGGGGGTAGTGTTTTTTGCTTTTGCTAATTTCAAGATGGTGCAGTGCGGCTAAGGGTAACAGGTGACACCAGACCTGTTACTCTTCCTTCTGTTTTCTGTTTCTCGTTTTTTTCTTTTTGTGGTAGACCTGAAGAAAGGATACCACAAGCTTTCTTCGCCACAGGCACATTGTGGATGTGTGAATCGGATGTTCAAGGACCTATACTCCATACCGACGAGCTAGAACGTGCTGCCAGCTAGCGCGTGCCACTTGAACATCCTGCGGCAACTTCACGTTGCTCATCCGCACACACATTACATTACAACATGGCGCCCAACGCGAAGCACGTCTTCCCTAGGGAAGCCACATCAGCATCTTCTGATGCGCTTCGTGTCTCAAAAGAGATGGTATGTCAGTTTAGGCTGATCCGCTAGTCCTTCTCGGACTTAGGCGATGTTGGCCTGAACGGCTGTTGTCTCTTCCCTTATTTTTGTAAAGAATCTTCGAGGTCTAGTGCCGCTGTCCTGACATGTCTACGAGTGTTCATAGGCATGTCAATTTTAGCAACAGGGACACACCTTATCCAACTCTGCACTGTCCTCGGCCTGAGATGACTGATGCTCGGGATTAGTCCTGGCGTCCCTAGCGATGTCCGATGTCGTTTGGGATGTTTCTAATCTTCGAGATCATCGGCGTCGCATGCCGTAGGGAGCTGGTGAGTCGGACGAACACCCGACTTAGGCTGTAACCAGCGTGACACTTCGTAGGTCGCATACGCTTGTACGGCCCCGCTGCCGTCTCGGTATGACCGCGAAGGTGCTCGTTGAGTTTGCATAAGCTCAGGGTTAACTCCTAGCTCCATAGGCAGGACAGATGTTGTGGGTTTTGGGAACCTCATGAAGGTTCTCACATTCCATATTTTTTGTAAAAAAAAAAATTTTTTTTCTTCTTCCCATAATTTCTTTTATTCGCTTTGGTGAATACCATAAATTCTTTTTATTTATTTTTTTTACCCCCGCCCCCCCTCCCCCCTTCCTTTTCTTTGATTTGATTTTTGTTGTTGATTTTGTTTGTTTGAATTTTGTTTTTGTTTGATTCTTTTCCTCTTTTCCCTCTTACCTTTCCCCATCCTTATGCAAGATAGGAGAAGGAGCTTCTGGGGGATACCTGAAATTATTCTAGTTGATTTCTTTGGGTTTTTTTTGTTCAAAATTATTTTGGATTTTTATTTCGGGTGAGTTGATATTTTTTTTTTAATTTTGATTTTTATTTCGAAAATGCAATTTTTTTTTCTTTTTGCTTTGATTTTTATGTCTACTTCTTTTGATTTATCATATCTCTGATTTATTTTTTTGCTGCCTTCAAACTTGATTTTGTGCTGCGACTTTTTTTTATTTATTTATTTTTTGTTGCCCTCAAATTTGTTTTTGTGCTACGACCTTAGGAGTTGGACTCCCGCACTACTTGTGAGACCTTCTGTCTCAAATTCATTTAAATTTTTTTTTGAAAGAAAACTTTTGGAGTTGTGACTCCCGTATTCATGGCAGAGACCCTCAGTCTCATAAAATTTATATTTGTTTTAAAACTTTTGGAGTTGTGACTCCCGTACTAATTACGAGACCTTTCGTCTCAACCTTTTTGTATATAAGCGGCTACATAGCTGCTATCAAAATTTTGTTTTACCATTGAGTTACCGTCTAACCAGAGATGTTTCATTCGCCAGCTGGAAAAGCAACCACTGCTTCGGACGACCAAGGAGCAAAGCCTAAACAGGCTCAAGTCCCTGCCGCTCCAGTAGTGACCTGAAGTAAGTTGCAGAAGGCCCAAATGGCCTTAAATAAGACATGCGGGACGACGAGGCTGTCTTCGGACTCAGTCCAAGGCTTGACTTGTCTAAACCACCACCAAACTTTGGGTCAAACCTATCACTGAATACGGCCTGGGCTTTCCCTCCTCCCGGACAGTCTCAGCAGATCGAGGATCTCCGCCAGCTTGAGATTACATCCCCTCCTTCCGTAGGCCCTCGTCACCAAGGTGCCGCGGCAGTCACGGTCGATCAATTGTCGGAATATCTTGCGGCGTTTAAAAAAGAGATGTTAGGCTTACTAAGGACGAATTTGGCCCAATCCATCCTGGAGAGGTCCGGTTCTGTCAATTATGCCGAAGTTGATACCTTTTGCCCTTCCAATGCACCAGCTGTTCACCAACTACATGCTGAACTAAGTCCGCTACGGAAACTCCAATCCTATGAGCGCGAGTCTCCTCAGGCAACACGATATAGGCAGAGACCGGCCCCTAGAGCGGCCTACTACAACACAGGACGCCCTTCCATCCTGGCGTCCTGGGGTATACATTATACGGGTCGTAACCCAGCCTTCTCGGTGGATGACTTCTTGTTTCGGGTTGAGCGACTTGCATTCAGCTCTCGTGTGTCTGATCAGGAATTATGCGGAAATATACACCTCCTTCTCAAGGAAGAGGCGGAACAATGGTTCTGGAATCAGTTTTGCCGCGCCTATCCGGAGTTTGACTGAGAGCTATTCAGAGCTCGCATCAGACAAGAGTTCGGCTCTGCCGAGACAGACTTAGACCTAATGCGGACTCTGATGGAACTTCGTCAGACTTCGGAGAGCTGTGACAGCTATCTCCGTAGAGCCAACGCTATCATCGGACACATGAGGATTCCGCTGCGTGAGGATGACGTCGTTCAAATAGTTCGCGATAATTTACATCCCAAAATAGGACAACAATTCTCTAGTGTTACGGTCAGGTCCATGGTCCATTTGCAAAATTTATGCCGTATGGCTGAACGCTGGCTGCAGCGCCGCGAAATGTTTAGGAGATCAAATAAACCCGATATTCACGAAATTAATTGTGACCCCGCCCAGGAAACAGAGGAGTTCCTTGGTTTCCCTATGACGGGGGTGGGGAAGATGAAGCGCACCCCAGACGCTGCAAGTCATGTGACTTGTAGGGACTGTAGCGTTGTGGGACGCTCCTTCCAATCCTGTATTGAAACGAAGGCCTCTATCTCCCACCCAAGCAGTCAACATGGAGTGGAAGAAGTGAGGCGCACCCCTGAAGCTGCCGGTCGCATGACTTGCTGGAACTGTGGCGTAGTGGGACACTCGTCCCTGTGAGACCAGGAGACTCTTTTGCTACACCTGCGGTCAACCAGGAGTAGTGTCACCTAAGTGCTCCAGGTGTAACCCGGAAAACGCTAGGGCGAGTGGTCGAAGCAGGGGATCCCACTCGCCAAAGATAATGATCACCAAGGCGACTTCGACGACACCCGGAATTACCCTGCATTGTCACAATATACCGAGACTGATCCCACTCATAAAGAGAGTACCACCCAGACAGATCCTTTTTGCCTCATGCGAGGAATGTCTTTGCATGAGTGGCAACTGAATTATGACAGAGTAAGAGCTCGTATTTTTACTGAGGAAGTGACTCTTCCTCTCAATCGAAGAAGACGACGATGGAGAGAATTCCGGAAGAGAAAACGTGCAAGGAGAAAGAATAACAGTCTTTAATATCTACAGTCATTACCAGTCAAGATGACGGTCGATCTAATGTAAGAGTGCAGATAGGCAGTGAATCCATTTTGGGTTTGCTCGATAGCGGTGCCAGCGTGAGTTGCTTGGGACCAGGAGCCCTAGAGTTTGTCCAGCGCTCAGGCTTAAAACTCTCCGCATTGTCAGCCTCAGTTCGTACCGCCGACGGTACTAGCCAGTCCATCCCTGGCACAATAAGAGCTGTAGTCACCTTTCGAGGACAGACTGAAATCCTCACCCGCAATTGTATTTAGGCGTCGACTTCTGGCGAGCATTTCAACTTGCTCCAAGTGTCATCTCCTCTCTCGACGTACCGCCCTCTTCTTTGGTTGAGACGAACTTTCACTCCCTGAATAACTCAGACAGAACCAAACTCGACACAGCCATTGCTCAATTTCCTTCATTTATAGCTCTAGGTTTGGGAAAGACCCACCTAGAGGAACATGTCATTGATACCGGCGACGCTTTGCCAATAAAGCAGAAGCACTATCCCATTTCTCCAGCAATCCAAAAGCTGATGTATGAAGAATTGGACCGTATGTTGGAGTTAGGGGTAATTGGAGAGTCCAACAGTCCCTGGAAATTCCCAGTTGTACTTGTACGTAAGCCTGGGAAGGTCCGGCTCTGCTTGGACTCTCGCAAGGTGAACCTGGTCACGAAAAAGGACGCCTACCCCTTACCCCACATCGACGGATTGCTTGGCGATTGCAGGATACTCACTTCATCTCATCCATTGATTTAAAGGATGCGTTTTGGCAGATCCCCTAAGAAAAGCAGTCAAGGAAGAAGACAACATTTATAGTGCCCGGCAGGCCGCTTTATCAATATACTGTCATGCCTTTTGGTTTGTGCAATGCCCCTCAACGTATGTGTCGATTAATGGACAAAATAATCCCTGGTCGTTTACGCGAACATGTTTTTGTATACCTGGACGATTTACTCGTCGTATCACCTCACTTTACTTCCCATCTGAATGTATTACGAGAAGTAGCTGATTGTCTGCGCAGCGCTAAATTAACGATTAACGAGAAAAGTCGCTTTTGCATCAAGCAAGTCCGCTAGGTTTCATGATTGGAGATATAACTCTGAAAACAGACTCCGAGAAAGTAGCAGCCGTGGCGGATCGTGTAGGCAGTGTACTCTTTCAAGTTGATGAGTCAGGTGCTGAAGGACCTATTGCTTATATGTCCAAAAAGCTCAATCCAGCACAGCGCAACTATAGCATTACTGAATTGGAATGCTATGCGGCAGTGCTAAGCGTGAAAAAATTTAGAGCTTATGTAGAAGGACATCTATTAACCATCATTACTGATCATGCTAGGCTGAAGTGGCTGATGAGTCACTCGGATCTCTCCGGACGATTGGCTCGATGGAGTTTAAGGCTGCAGGCTTTTGACTTCCAGATCGAGCATCGCAAGAGTTCGCAGAATGTGGTCTGTAAAAGAGTTCTTGTTCCTTGTTAAAATGAGTAAGTCAAGGTGTTACACCTTGGCTTCTGATGAGTGATGCAGCGGATCTTAAACCACTACACACAGAAATTCTGAAAGGCAAAGTTTGTTATTAAGGTAACTAAATAATACACTTTCTTTGTTCCCAGTTAAAACAGAACTCACTAGTCTTTATTGCTGATGATATTTATACAGAAAAGTTGCTTAATCATAAGTTTAATTTCTATCGTAAATCTATATACTCATTACATTATGAACATAATTTAATTGCCTACGCTTACAAAATATTTGATTAGTAAAAAGTTCATTGATCGGCATTTATGCAGTGAGTGAACTCGGAAACTTGACACTTTTCTGAGTGCACTCACCTTATAATGCTGATCAGGTGTCTAGAAAATTGCTTTGTGAAATAATTATTTTCTTTGGTTAGATGTTTTACTTAATTTAAGAATACAAGATTTTACATCCTGCCCCGCGTTGAGCCCTGTTTCAAATTTGGTGGATTTGGTTGATATGTTGCCTTGGACTAGGTGTAGGCCGTGGCTTCGTCTTGCAGCTCTCAGATCCATGTTTCCAGACTAGGTATATGCCAACAAGTAGTACCGCACAGAGTGCAAGGTAGCTGATTGAAAATTGGTGTATAGTGTTATTTTGGATTCGCTCAGGTAAGCGATCGAGCTTCAGATTTGTGATGCGCTCATGTAACTCCAGCAACTCATTTAATTGAGGGTGATATGCAGTGACGTGTTTGGTAGTTAGTGGAGACCTTGCTGCAGATAAGTGGTCCATTGATACGCCCATGACCGTGTAAGAAGATTTGATGTCAGTTGTGAATAGACGATGCCCATGTATCGTGACCAGTTCCTCTTTTATTGTACACTGAGGCTCCATTTTTAATAATCCAGTTCCATTTATTGTCTTGGAGAATATTTGGTTGTCAGATACAACATTAATCGAAGTATTGCCATTAACCGCAAACATCCATTGATTGGCGATAGTTAATTGTGACCAAATCGGGTGGTCTAGCGTCTGGGTAAATTTGCAGTGTTCGATTCTTGGATCGTTGTTCAAAAAATTCATTTCACATGCACATATAGTCGCACCTCGATGATATATCGGATGTATTTGTCTGCAAAGGTGTGTTTTTTTTCTATCGTAGTACATGTCGAAAGTTCCAATTCTGTAATTGGATAAAAACGATCTCGATGTTGCGATATTACCAAGAAGGGAGCGTGAGGTTGTATAGCGACAAACGAATTATTAATCCTAACCGGGATGGGAAAGATCATCAGCAAATCGAAAGTTTCCCAGTTGACTAGAGGGATCTTAATTTGAAATATGACATGATCTTGAGTGACTCTGCCTTTTACGTTCATCAATTTGTATAATTCCAAGATGTTGTCTTGATGAGGTGTTACCAAGAGAGCTTTTATTCTTCCGTGATTTGTGTCAGTGATAACATCAATTATTAAAGCTTGTATGTGTTGCAGATTTGTGGTGACTAGGCTCATCTGTAATGCTAGCAACATGAATTGTCGAAGTACTCGTATTGTACTATTCTGCTCATCAAGTTGATATAAACGATTCGCTATTTGAATGATGTAGTCATCTAAGGAGTCGAATTTTTGTTTGACTGCTGCTTGATCCTTTCTGACGATGTTAATAGTTGAATCAATAACCGAAGTTTGGTTTTTTAATAAGGTCATCAGGTGTTCTTCATTATTGTTAATGGATTGTATCGTTTTCGACATCTCCTCTGCATATTGCTGGTCCAGTACTCCGAAAAGAGCGTTGGCAACATTTACCACTATATTGAATGCTTCGCGCTTCTGTCGACTTGGATTTGGATTTAACTGAGGCGAGAGCAGTTCATTTCCAGTATTTACCTCATTTTGAAGATGTTCAAATTGAGATATGATTTGTCGACATGCGCCCTTGGGTGTGAATTGGTCGCAAAGAGTTTTGAGTGCCTTGGTTCTGTTTTCCAGGATGCCAAGCTCCATCCAATATGGGTGTAGGTTGTAGTAAACAATTAGGTTCCAGCGCGATGTTATTAAGTTTGTAAGATCCTCGAAGTGTATGCCTAATTGTGGCTTGAATTGAGTGATTTCGATCAGGTCACTTCTAACAAATGGAACCATGCAGACAGTTAATAATAACGTAAGAAGAGATGTTCCCAATGAAGTCCTTGTTCTTTTCGGGGGAATTTCAGGAGATGGTTTTACAATGTCTGGATCATCGTTTGGTCGTTTGTGCAAGTTAAGCCGTTGTGCCTTGTGTCTTGTTTGTATATGGCCATCTTGCGGTGTTTCCCTTTCATTGTCAATGTCTTTCTCCAGAGGGAGTGGAGCTAACTTATGTATGGGTCTTCGTAATATTCCTGTAGCGGTGCGCACGTCTGCCACTCGTACATAACCATCTTTTCCCTTGTAAATCTCTACAATTCTGCCTAATGGCAATTGCTGCACAGGTGTATTTTCTTCCTTTAAGATGTCCAGCATACCTGGTTTTGCATTCGGTGATTGGTGCTTCCACTTGCTCCGATACTGTAATTCGTTTAGATACTCTAGAGACCAACGTTTCCAAAATTGTTGTTTTATATCGTGGACTAATTCCCATCTTTTCAGCAGTTTAGTCTTTAATGGTTTTGCTTGCGAATCAATTGGTGCTGTCAATCGTCCTCCTATCAATAAGTGTCCAGGTGTTAGAGCAACGAGATCGTTAGGATCAGAAGATAAGGGAGTTAGCGGGCGAGAATTAAGAATTCCCTCCACATCAATCAGAGCTTTTTCAAGTTCTTCATATGTCAATGAAGCTGAAGATATTGTTCCAACCAAGAGATATTTGGCTGATTTTACGGCAGCCTCCCACAACCCGCCAAAATGAGGAGAGCACGGGGGAATAAAATGGAAGTCGATTCCCTTCTGGCTGCACATGGAAGTAATTTTTTCTTGCCCTTGTTGAGAATGGATCACCTCAGTCAATTTTGCTAGCTGATTTCTTGCGCCTACAAAATTGGTGGCGTTATCGCAGTATAAGTTGCGGCATTGCCCACGTCTGCCTATGAAACGTTTTAATGTTCCGATAAACGCTTCTGTTGTTAGATCACTCACAACCTCGAGGTGGACAGCTTTGGTTGCGAAGCAGCAGAATATTGCCACATACGCCTTATGTGGTCGTTTTCCCTTGACTATAAAATGAATCCAGATGGATTCACAAAAGTCGACCCCACTGTTGATAAAGGGTCGTGCTGGCTGAACTCTGGCTGCTGGTAGATTGCCCATTATTTGTGTCATCAATTTGGGCCTGTTCCTAGCGCGTTTAATACAATGTTGAACTATTGAACGCGCAATACTCTTTCCCTTTATGGGCCAAAAACATTGTCGAATTGCTGATAGAAGTCCTTGTGGTCCTGTGTGATAGTTCTCTTTGTGATAATCTGACATGATGAGCTTCGTTAGTTCGTACGAATGTGTCAGTCGCATTGGATGTTTTGAGTCGTACCTAAGTCCAGAATCCTCAAGTCGTCCTCCGACTCGTATGATCCCTTTTAAGTCTAATAAGGGTGCCAGCGTGGCTAGTGGGCTTGATTTGGATACTTCTTTGTATCGCAGAAGACAACGAATGTCTTCTTGAAATTCCTTTTGTTGCATGAGTTTGACGATGGTGAATAGAGCTTCATCTAGTCTTTGTTTAGATCTGGACCTTGAGACGAATCTAAAAACGTATCCAGTTACTCGTTTAAGTCTTTGAAATGAATTTTGATGATCAATTCTTTCGATGAAATGTACATTATTGTCTTCATCTTTCGCTATAGTTATAGAGAGTGCTGCTCGTTTTCTTTCCAGATCACATTCAGACACTTTGGTGTATGGTGGAGGCTATATCTCTTCGGTCCCATGTAAAAAAAGTGGTCCGTAAAACCAGAGATTACAGGAACTTAATTTTTCCGGTGACAGGCCTCTGGAGAGAATATCCGCTGGATTGTCTTCTGATTTGCCATGTCTCCATTGTTGGGGAAGAGAAATTGTTTGAATCGCAGCTATTATGTTGTCTACAAAGGTCTGATAAGAGGTAGATGTAGAGTTGATCCAATCTAGCACGATTTCTGAGTCACACCAGAGATAACTTGCTGCCAAAAGCCTTCTCTGATGCATCCGAAAATGCATGGATTTGTATGACCCGAGGAATACTTCCTGCAAATACATGCCTTGGAATGCGAACATCATTTAATGCCGAGAGATTCTTCCGGAAGTTCATCCATGTCGTGTACAATTCTTCTGTTAGCGACGCATCCCAGTACACCTTGAGTTCCCATAGATTTTGCAAAAATATTTTTGCCTTTATGACAACTGGAGCCATGATTCCCAGAGGGTCAAAGATTCCAGCTATTTCTGATGCCACTGTTCGTTTTGTTAATCTTTGCTCTTCATTCGCAGTTAGTTTTGTTTGAAATTGATCAGTTTTCGGTAACCATGTCAATCCTAATGTTTTTATGCAAGAAAATTTAATTTTTTTATGTAATAGCTTGCATTAAGCTTAAATAAATAAATCCTAATGTTTTTATGCAAGAAGTTTTCTCGTCTGTAAAGTCTAGTCCTATTTCTTGATCTGCTGGTGGTATGTCTTGCAATAGTTGAGCATGGTTGGCGCACCATTTGCGCAATTTAAAACCAGCTTCCTTTAAGATTGCGATTAACTGTGCTTGCATATCACGCGCAGTTGTGAGACTGTCTGCTCCTGTCATGACGTCTTGGCGGAGGACCTGTGAACCAACAGGGTATTTGATGTTTTCTTTCTGGGCTAGACGCTGCAAACAGCGAGTAGCGAGGTATGGCGCGGAGGTTGTTCCGTATGTAATAGTGCGTAGTTGATAGCACTTTAATTCTTGATTTGGATAGCGTCGCCACCATATACGATGGTATCTTCTGTCTTCTTTCTGGAGAACAACTTGTCGGTACATCTTTTCTATATCTGCTGCGAATACAAAGCGAGGCAGACGAAAACGCAACAGTATTGAAAATAAGTCATCTTGGATGGTTGGTCCCTTGTGAAGAATGTCATTTAATGATATGTTTGTAGAGGTCTTCGCTGAGGCATCGAAAACGACTCTTAGTTTAGTTGTGCTGCTACCAGGTTTTAACACACAATGATGGGGAAGGAATTAATTGTGTTTTGGTATTGAATTTATATCAACTTCTTCCATGTGTCCAAAATCAAGGTATTCATCCATAAATGATATGTATTGTTGCCGCAGATCATTGTTTTTGTTAAGTTTCCGTTCTAAAGCATAGAACCTTCGCAAAGCAATCTCCTTTGACTCTCCCAACGTCTTTGGATCTTCTAAAAATGGAAGCCCAACCATAAATCGCCCATCTCGATTTGTTTTTATTGTTTGATTGAATATCTCTTCGCACTGTTTTTCTGCCAATGTTATAGATGTTCCTTGAGTTTCATCAGAATCTTCTATCTGCCAAAATCTCTCCAATAGAGACTCTATATAAATTTCATCAGTGCAAACTCCGCACATTGCTGTGGACTCTGTAGTCTGCTTTAGCCTTCCAGTAACAACCCAGCCGAGGACCGTATTTTAAAGCGTGGGTAAATCTTGTCCTAGCTTAATTTGCCCAATAGATAATAACTGCATGAAGAATTCAGCACCTAAGAGAAGGTCAATTTGATCAGGCTTGTAGAAAGCGGGGTCAGCCAGTTGAATATTCTTTGGTATGGCACAGTTCGATGCCTTTAGTGGTTGACTTGTATTAAGCTTAATTAAATAAATCAGACTCGGATGCGGTGAAATTATGTTTCTGAGAACGAATGCCTCCACTCTAGTTGAAAAGCCATTTAGCCTTGAATTAAGCTGAATATTCACTCTCTTTTGAGTTTTTTGACTTGCTTGACCAATACCTTGAATGTGCATAGATGCATGACATGTTGAGATGCCGAGTTTCCTGACTGCTCGTTCAGTTATTAGGTTGAGTTGAGAGCCTGAGTCAAGAATGGCTCTACATTTTACTTCGAGTCCGTCGTTGCTTAGAAGTTTAACGCGTGCTGTGCTAAGAAGAATATAACTTTCCTGATTGGGTTTGGTGAGTGTAGTCAAAGCCAATGGATGTTGATTAGATGTCATGTTGACAGCTGAAATGTAGTTGGATTTTCCTTTCTTGTCTGAAGTTGCGGAAGTTACCTTAGATGTTGAGTTTCCTGTCTTTATTGAAGATTCATTATGTATAAGAGTGTTGTGTTTGTAGTTGCACTTCGTACATCCTCTTATCGAACATTTTGATGCAGCAATTTTCGTAAGCAATTGTAGCACAAATTATGCTTTTGTAAGACAGTCAGTCGAGTATTTGGTGTCATCTTCAAAAAATTATGACACCTGAAAAGTGGATGGTTTCCAGAGCAGATTACACATTTTGCATTGGAAGCGACGGTCGACGCGAGTGCTGATGATTTAGAGACTTCTTGAATCCTTCCATTTCCCTCTGATTTCTTGCCTTTATGGCCCAAGGCTTCCAGGGACTGAAAGCGTGGTTCAAGAAATTCGAGAAAATGTTTTACTGACTGAAGACCCTTCGGATTTGTTAATGATTGTTCATAGAGCGTGTGTGTGCCTCTATCTAGTTTCTTGTATAGGATGTGTAGCAGCAAGGGATCCCAGTTGGCTGTTGGCACTCCCAATAAACATTCTTGGGTGATATCGTGCATTGATTTGATTGATGTAGCAGATGGTGCATCTGTAGCAGGGGATGGTTGACTTAGCAGTTTATTTATAAGAGCAGCGACTAGCAATCTCGGACTTTCGTATCTTTTGTGAAGAAGCTTCCAGGCAGCATTGTAATTTTCGTCAGATAAACTGAAGTGTCTGATCAACTTTTCAGCTTCTCCTACCAGGTTCACCTTCAGATACCACTTTTTTGGCAATTACTTAAGGCTTGGTTATGAACGATTTGGGAAAATAGGTCGAAGAATTGTCGCCACTTTGCATAGTCCCCGTCAAATTTAGGCAAAGTAATTTTTGGTAATTGTAGTACTGCGTTGGTAGTTGCAATTTGAATAGAAGATGCTGATGGCTGGTTCTGCTTCTCTAGTTTTGCCGCCAACTGTACCAATTTAGTTTGCACAACTACTTCAAGCTGAATATATTCTGATGGGTTATATTCTGTTGACGGGGGGTCATCTGCTAGTTCCCATATGGTATTGTTATGTTCTTCTATCTGAGACCAATAATTTTGAAGTAAGTTGAGTTTTAACTCGTAGTATGCTCTTGGCTGTTGTATTTCGTCAAAATTTTCAAGACTGGATAATAAACGGTGCAGACTTTGAATTACCGCTCTTTGTTTGCGGATAATTTTGATAATTTCTGCTGGTGGACTCATTATATTGTTGATTGAGGACTGATCTTTACAATTGGTATGATTCCTTGTAGAATCTTCAGAGGATGTTCTTTCCACTTCATCTGTCCTTGGTTTACTGGTACCTTCTTTAAATTGTTCAATTCTGTTTGAAAAGTACTGCGTATAATCTTCATATATTTGGACCATTATCTTGTATTTATTTGACGTGAAATACGGATGGTCCAATGGTGGAGACGGCAAATTCCTGATTTCTTCATCAATTGAATCAAAAAGTGACCAGGCTGAATTTAACCGCCGTAATCTTTTTTGATAGTATGATGCTGTTGTCTTCCTGTCATTTGAATCTTTTTTGTAGTTGGAAGTTACTCGCTGAATCTCCTGCGAATAAAGCTCTTGTTCAGGTGCTAATTCCTCCATGGTCCTTGGAATTGTTGCTTGCGGATTGGTAGGAGCCATGTCTCTTGATGATTGATTTTGACCGCTGATGCGAAGGATGATTTGATTACGATTTTTAGTGATTCAAGTGCTACACCGGAATCACGTCGGGGTCACCAATGTAATAGAACTCATTTTCTTATAAATTAAACACTTGTTTCTTGTTCCAAATAATAGATAAATTTATTTATTTTTTCGATTGGTTAACAACGCGTTTCGCCTTATTGGGGCATCATCAGGTTCAAACTACTACTAAAACTACGGTGCAAGTTAAGCAAGCTTATTCTCAAACAATTTTGGATCTAATAACGGACTTTTGTTACTGTAGTCCAACTGGTCATTTAAAATAGTTTTATTATAAAATTTTGCTCTTTTTATTTCATATATTTCGTATTTATCTAACATAACTCCTCCATCTAAATTACGAAATAGTTTCATTTTATTTAATTCTACTTTGTGTCCGGTATCAACCAAGTGTTTCGATAAGCCTGAGTGCGCTCTGCCATTCCTGACTCCAGTTACGTGCTCTTTATATCTTGTCTTTAATTTTAGAACTATTTTGTTCCTTGTTAAAATGAGTAAGTCAAGGTGTTACACCTTGGCTTCTGATGAGTGATGCAGCGGATCTTAAACCACTACACACAGAAATTCTGAAAGGCAAAGTTTGTTATTAAGGTAACTAAATAAAACACTTTCTTTGTTCCCAGTTAAATCAGAACTCACTAGTCTTTATTGCTGATGATATTTAAACAGAAAAGTTGCTTAATCATAAGTTTAATTTCTATCGTAAATCTACATATATACTCATTACATTATGAACATAATTTAATTGCCTACGCTTACAAAATATTTGATTAGTAAAAAGTTCATTGATCGGCATTTATGCAGTGAGTGAACTCGGAAACTTGACACTTCTCTGAGTGCACTCACCTTATAATGCTGATCAGGTGTCTAGAAAATTGCTTTGTGAAATAATTATTTTCTTCGCTTAGATGTTTTACTTAATTTAAGAATACAAGAATTTACATGGTCCCTGACACTTTGTCTCGAGCACACACTGAAACGGAAGAGGAGTTGAAAGTAAGTGCAGTCGACGTAGACTTAAACTCGCCATACTTCTCCATGGAAGAGTATGACCAGTTTAAATCGGCTGTGCTTGCTAACCCAACACAACTCCCTGATCTCTGTGTCTCGGACGGGTACGTGTACAAGAGGACCCAACCCCGAAGTGGTGACTCAATGCAGGAGGACTTAGCCTGGAAGCTTTGGGTACCATCGGGTCTGGTGGAAGGTTTGATCCGTGAGGCTCACGAGTCACCTCAGTCAGCGCATGGATTCTTTCACAAAACCTTAGTTAGACTCCGCGATAAGTACTACTGGCCCTACATGGTAACACATGTACGCGCATATGTATTAAGTTGTCAGGTATGTAAAGAAACTAAATAACTTAATACCATTTTGCGACCGCCGATGGGCAAGCCTTTGGAAGCCCAACGTCCATTTCATTTCATATACATCGACTTCCTCGGACCTTATCCTCGTACTAAACGTGGCAACACGGTAATTTTTGTTGTACTAGATGGCTTTACTAAGTTCGTCTTAATTAAACCCATGCGAGCAGAGCGAGCAGGCTTAGTATGTCGCTTCCTCGAGGAAGATGTCTTCTCTATCTTTGGGGTACCTGAAACCCTCTTCTCCGACAATGGGCAGCAGTTTGTCTCTACCATCTTTCAGAAACTGTTGATCGACTATGCCATTAAACATTTCAAGACCGCCAAGTATTCGCCGCACCCTAATGCCTCCGAGCGAGTCAACAGGTCCATTTTGTCCGCCATCCGTGCATATCTGCAAGATGACCACAGTTCATGAGATTTACATAGCCCTGCCATAGGAAGCGCTCTACGCACTTCGATACATCAGTCCATTGGCACAGACCCACACTATGCTCTCTTCGGACACCACATGGCACAATATGGTTCAGCCTACTTTATTCTGCGACGACTTGACCAGTTGAAATCTGGCGAGGTAGCAGTCTTACCCACTGCAGACCGTCTCCAGTTGATTCGCTCCCGTATCTATGACCACCTTCAGAATGCGCATGAAAAGCACGAAAAGGCCTACAATACGAGCTGTCACGACGTCACATACACTCCCGGTCAGGAAGTGTATTGTAGAGTCTTCTCACAAAGCGACATGCCGAAGGGTTTTAGTGCTAAGCTGAACAATAAGTTTGCCAAGGCCAGAATAGTTAAGCGCGTGGGACAGAGTTTATATCAGCTGGAGGACATGCGAGGCAAGTCCTTGGGAACATTCCATGTCAAAGACATCCGGCAGTAAAAGTCCTCAACATTTTAGACAGTCCAAATTTTAATCGTCCGTCCGTCCGAATTTTTTTTTGTTAGTCCGTCCGTCTGCGTCCTAGACAGGAATGCCCGGCTCAGTCGGTAGAGCATGAGACTATTCTTCTCAGGGTCGTGGTCGTGCCACACGTTGTTTTAATCAAGCGGCGAGGAAGATCTGAACTCTCAAGCTTCTCATTAGAGCTTGGAGGGGACAGCTCTGACTCTCTGTTCGAGGTGGAAGTGACCGGCCATCCTTCTTCCTCTCATTAGGGAACGAAATGATACCGGTAACTGCCACGGCAGCGTGCTAGCGCCAGACGCTGGTGTGATCTTGTGCCGCTGATGAGTCCGAGTAGATCCTGTCACACTCTCTTCAGCTCCTCTCTCATCGGACCGCTAGAGCTACAGGCCTTGAGAGAGAGACCTGTGTTGTAATGTGAACCATCATTAATATTTCGCGCCATCTGTGTGCCGAAGTGGAAAGATACTAGCGTTTCTGTGGTTGTGATCTCTGTAAGCTGCCATGTATGCTGCACTTCGGGTAAGAAGAAGCATGCATTCCGTGTCAACATCAGCAACAGGATGAAAATCATACGAGGTAAGTTCCTTCCTTTTCATTTTAAATTCTGTATTTATCTGAACCATCCGTGCTCAGATAAATGATTTGCATTCTAATTTATCCTCAGCGCAACGTAATTAAGAGTAGCGAGAATTTATGGGATTTGTGACAAATTGTGCCAATAACGCCGTGGAACTAACGCGGTGAAAATAACACTGTTTCGAATTTATTAAGTTTGTGGCAAATTGTGTCAATAACGCCGCGTGGGAGTAACGCCGCCTAAGAATATATTGAATCGGTGTAAGTAAAATTGTGCTAAATCGAGGCATCAGTAAATCCCCTTCCCTGCACAAACAAATTCAAGCATCATTGGCTACTGGCAATCAAAAGAAGAATAAAAAGGTAAAATTTTTCTTTCAATCATAAATATTGTGAAGTGGAAATCAACAGATTTTCCCTTTTAGACCTTTTGCTTGTGTCATAAGTAATCTGACGATACTCTACAGGGCAGCCTCACGGCCCAAAAGAGAAGGAGCACCCTCAGGGAGTCTTCTTACTTTGCTCGACCACTATATGGCTGTCGGGCCACCAAAAAAAAAATAAAAACGACAAATTTAGGACATGTTAACGCCAAGGAAGGCCGAGGCTCAAGATGGGAAGACCCAAACAAGCAACATCTGTCACCTTTAAAACAGTGCCTGAATTTTTATTATCGTCGGATGTAAACAAGACGTAAGTTATAAATCAATCTCTTTTACTTATTGACATGTCAGATGTGAGTTTTACTTTTTTTGATAATAAGATATATAAATGGCAAAATCAATAAATTTCGAATAAACTAATTACCACAACCGATGGCAAGCCTAAAACTCAGGTTAGATTTGGGAAATACGTTAATGTTCTTACACGTAAAACAGGGATTCCGATCTCGATTTGCTTGGTTATCAAGTCCGATCAATCTTCACATCGGAGAGATTCCAGTTTTAACAACATAATCCTAGTAGCTAAATTATATGCGTAACTTGAAAAGAGAATTTATTTAGTCTAGATTGCTTAAGAATAAAGTAACATAAGTCACCAATTTCAGTTAGATTGGAATGAAATGAATGAGTTCAACGATTCTTCACGTAAAGTTCCAGTTTAGTAGGATTAGGCAATCGATTAAATATCGGAAAGCATTTATTTTTTTAACTATTCTGGGCTTCGTTGCCTAAACACAGTGGAACTCGAAAATCATCAATGACATATGGTTGTATCTCATTTTATCGTGGAATGAGATATGTCATTGATGATTTTCGAGTTCCACTGTGTGAAGGCAGTGGGGCAGTGTTTACAGGTGATAATTTGAGCCAAGGTTTTATTTAGTTATTATTCGAAACAATTTCTATGACGTCTCAAACAACTATCACTAAAGCTTTCTTGTATTTAATTGTTTGAGTTATACTTTTTATCAATTAATTTTTATTAGTGCCTAAATTATATCATTATGCTCTTGAATTACCATTTGCGAGTTGTTCTTTTTTCTTAATTGACAACAGATGAAATAAATTGCGATATGTACGTATTAAGTTAGATGCAATCAGTAATAGAGTTGTGTAAATTTAGACTACCCTAGGGAAGAGATATCTGATAAGACATTAGTTGTTAAATGCTAATTAAGAATCAGAATTATAGATAGTAGAGATCGATTTGCTTTGATATAGGTATTCTAGTATGGTATGGATACCCATTTTGTTTGGTCATGTTTCAATTAGTAAAGAAGAATTACCGGTAAAGTTTGGAAATTTATTATTTGTCTTTTTATCGAAAGCTACGGTAACACTAACCTGAATAATAGGAATAGTAACTATAGTTGTAATTATTTCTTTTATATCATCTTATAATTGCCTACAAAAACAAATTAAATGACCTGAATTATTTTTGAATAAAGATAACATAAGTTTCATGTTAGGTAGATTTATATATGTTAAGTAAGCGGATAGATAAGATATTCTTGGATTTTGAATTTCACGTGTTGACGGCTGGTATTCGGAGCGTGCGAGAGGGGCCGGAAAAAGCTGCTTGCAGGGTTGACAATCTTAGCGACTTCTCATGGCTGGGCTACCAACATCGCAGTATCTAATAAAGTAGGTTGCGTTCGGCTATCATCTCGACCATCCTGAGCGGCAGGATCGCCCTCGATACTGTCCTTTTCCTCTTCGCTATCACTTAGAGGCGCCCCTGTATATGGACTGCACCACTCCTTCATCTTGTCAGACGAATACACGGAGGAGAATTTTCTTCTCGACGCCTGTGCACCGGGGATATCTTCTATGAGGTAGCGGTCGTTACCTAATGCCGCCTTCACAATATAGGGTCCCTTGAACTTCGGATCCAACTTCCTCGATTCGCCTGTTGATATGGATGCCCTCTCGATTAAAACCAAATCGCCTTCCGTGTAACTTTTTGATTTTTTGTGACGGTCATCAAAACGACGTTTTTGTTGTTTTTGGTCATCTTGGATTTGAAGTGCTGCAGCTTGACGTAAATGGGTAAGATCGATCTCGCCTGAAAGTACATCATTATTATGTAAAGCTAATAATATTTTGTTACCAAGTGCGTTTCTGGGGTGAAACCCAAAAAGCAACTCATGAGGCGTCTTCTTCGTAGTAGCGTTTCGCGTAGAATTCATACCCCATTGGATAGCACGTATGTTTTGGTCCCATTTCTTATCTTCAGTTGTCATCGTGGCTAGCGCAGACAGGAGAGTGCGGTTGCACCGCTCGATCTGACTATTGGCCCTTGGAGTACGTACCGCCGTCATAATATGACGAATGTCATTATTATCGCAAAAACGTTGGAACTCCCGGGAGGAGAAGGCAGTTCCCCTGTCAGTTATCACTCGCGTTGGTACACCGAAGTATCCGCTTACTTCGTGCATCATTCGGATAGCTGGTCCAGACTTCGTATTCTTTACGGCCTTCAGTATAACGTATTTCGTAAAGCCATCAATCATCTCTACCACATGCGTGTTCCCTCCGGTACTTCGCTGGAAAGGACCCAAGTGATCCACATGTACTGTGTGGAATGGGATAGGAAGCTTCTCAATGCAATGTAGCTCGCCCTCAATTTTTCCACCGGGCCTTTTGTGATAAGCACAATCCGTATAGGACTTTATATAACTTTTAACATGTTGACGCATCCGTGGGAACCAGAAATCTCTCCGAAGCAGATCCAGGGTCCGTTCTACGCCATATAATATTTCGAGGTACGACCCATCATTTTTCCCCATCTACCTTTCTAAATAGCCTGCCGTTCACTAACACACAGTCGACGTGTAACTGTTGTTCGGTTGGACTGACCAGTTGGTGCTTTAGAGCTTCCATAATCTCCTTCGAATTCTGGTCCTGCAATTGCATAGTCACCAGCCAGTCCTCGGCATCTAATTCCACTTTCAAAATCTGTAATCCCGCTGTATCCATATCCCTTGGTGGTTCCGTTGGGCTTCGACTCAGTGCATCAACGTGAGTGATCCTTTTTCCCTGCCGATATTCAACGTCGAAATCATACTCTAACAGCTTGAGCCACCATCGGGCAATTCGTGGGATAAGATCCTTTTTCCTCAGTGCCGATTTTAGTGCTTCGCAGTCCGTTATCACCTTGAAATGTTTTCGTAGTAGGTAAACACGAAAACGATGTAAGGTTTCTACGACAGCAAGACACTCGAGCTCAAAACTGTGATAATTGCGTTCGTATCTGGTTGTTTGACGGCTGAAGTAGGATACGGGACGTAGCTCATCCTTTTCATCGCACTGCATCAAAATTCTTGCCAAGCCCATTGCGCTTGCATCCGTATGCACTTCATGGCTGAATAATGGATTGAAAATAACTAACAGCGGCTTCGATGTCAATATTCGTTTAAGTGTAATAAATGCGTTGTCTTGCGTTTCAGTCCATTTGAAAGGGACATCTTTCCGAATGAGTTGGGTTAACGGTCGTGCAATAAGAGCGTGCTCGGGTATAAATTTGCGGAAGTAACTGCTTAACCCTAGGAACTGCCTAAGCTCGTGGACATTTTCCGGTTGCTTAAATAATTTAACAGATTCTATTATTGCCTCGTTTGGTTCAATTCCAGCAGCCAAAATGTTGTATCCGAGGAAAGAAATTTGAGTCGTGAAAAAGTACGATTTCGTCAACTTAAGCGTTAATCCCTCTTCCACTAAAATTCGTAAAAATCTTTCTAGTTTCTCCATTCCGTCTGAAAAATCTTTGCAAGCAATTAGAACATCATCGATGTAGACAATAACTTCTCTGCGATTCATCCGCATCGCTATAGCATTCATTGCCCTCTGAAAAACCGATGGAGCGTTTGAGAGCCCGAAGGGCATACGTTTAAATTCATACTGACCGTTAGGGACAGAGAACGCGGTTAAATGTTGGCAACTTTCATCGACCGGGATTTGATAATATCCGATGCGATGAATACGACGACGTAGAAAGGGGATTCTATATGGTCTAAAGTATATTGGCTTATCATTAGAAAGTCTTATGGAAATTTTAAATCGTTTAGCACAACCTAGCTCCGATATTTGCTTGGCAAAAGCACTTCGAAATGCATTTAATAATCTCAGTAATTGTCCTTTTTCTTTTTCAGAAATAGTTTCACTTACATTCAGATCATTCAGTGTAATATTATCACGTCCCTTGGCAAAACTAGAACCGGACTCATGAACGGTTGACGTAAAATAATTCTCGTTGTGCTCCTTGAGGCGACATTGGGCCCTATTTTGTAATTTTTCGTAAAATGGTATTTTATGTTATGTTATGGCGATAACATAAAATACTTCATAAAATGAAAATAAAATTTTATGAAAATTCGTATTCTGTCATGGTTGGATAAAATAATTTTATAAAACATTTTACGGGCACGTAACATAAAATATTTAGTACATTCCGCTGTGAAATCTTTTACTTTTGAAAAGCTGATCGGGCGATATTTCAGTAAAAATAAATCTATTTCAATTTAAAGTAAAATTGCCGGTGATTTGTTTTGGGATTTAGGATAAGGGTACCGCCCGGGAGTTGATTAGAACTCTCTTGGTTTATATTTACTTATTTTTTATCGATATTCATTTTTTAAACCCTAACCGGCCCAGCCCTCAAAGGCCTAGGACCGACAAATCGGAAAAAGGGTGGTTTTCGATTTTGGGTGATAGCAAAAACAGAAAAAAGGTTGTTTTTAGATTTTGGGATTTTTGCGTAAACTCCATATGTAATCAAAAACAAAATGAGTACGCCAGGTAAAAAAAATCGTCCAACGTGATGAGCTCGCGAAAAAAAACGGAAAACACGACAAACAAAGGCAAAAACATAGTATAATTATAAATAGTAGGCAAATTTCGAACAAAACGGTAAATATTTCCTGGCAATTAATTCTATTTTTCATTAAATTGGTAATGCCGTTGTAAATAATTTACATAAACTCAAGCACAAGAACTTTCACAATGGAAATAGAAATGTCAAATCGTACGTCAGTCACATAAAAGATTTATAAAATGACCTGCTGAGGTCCTTTTATGTTATGAGCTCATAACAGGAAAAATTTTATGTTATGACCATAACATAAAATAAAATTTCTCTGACAGAATAGGATTTTAGGAAATTATGGCCTAACATAACATAAAATGATAAAATTTTCATGACAGAATACGGCCCATTGGTTTGCTAATAAAATCGTAGGAACAATTTCATTACCCCCATTATTATTATTCCTGCCAGTATTCATAAAGCAATTCGATTTCGTGCCCCCGATAGGCTGAGCGTTTGCTTCCTGCAAGATAAATTCGTTTAGAGTACTTATACCTTCGACGTTTCGATTTAAAGTACAATTTTCCATGAGAGGTGTCACATCAATTGTCTCCACGCGCAACTCGTTACCTTCTTTCACGATTTTCACGAAAGGCAAATCTACGAAATTTTGTCCAATTAGCACCGAAGAGTCAATAACATTATCTGGTATCACGTATAATTCGATATCAGCTGATACACCGTCAATGTTTACGTTTGTCTTTATTTTGCTAATTGACATACATTTTCCGTGGCCAAATCCTTTTAGTGTCATATTACACGATATTTCCCTAAGGTTCAAGCGTTTAGCTATAGATACTTTGATAACTGACACATCACTGCCTAAGTCTAAAAATGCATCTATTTCAAATTCATAATTCAGTTTGATTACCTTATAATATTTGTCCTTCTGAATCACGGATACCTTCGCACTCTGTTTACTACGATCGACTGACCTACATTCGCTTTCTTGGTGACCCACTTTTTGACATTTCTGGCATCTGGTCCGTTTTTGTGGTTTGATGCAGTTTATTGAGATATGCCCGGTTTCCCCACAATTAAAGCACTTCGTTTTATTTGCTTGATTTGTTTTAACCGTTGTTACATCTCTCGACTTAGATGTTGTGTCTCCCATCGTTTCAACACATTCTTTATACCGCCGTAAATTCTCTAGCACTTGAGCTGGTGTCTTAAACTCCTGCAATAAAAGAGTAAAGAAGGTATATATAAAAGAGTATGTTTTATTAAATGATCGCCGATATTATTAATCAGATAACGTATTATCGCCGAATCACTTAATTTCGCACGACCGGCCATAGCAATTATGTCGTAATAATGCTTGCTGAAATTTTCACCGGATTGTTTACGTCGTTTGGCAAGTGCTGAATGAACTTCTGCTTCACCACGGAATGATGGGAATGCTGTGGATAATGACGTTTTTAACTGTGTCCATGATGTAATCTCCGCACCACAACTATTGAACCATGCTCTTGCGATACCCGTCAGCTTCGTACTGGCACTGAATAGTGTAAGCTTATCATTCCAATTGTATATACAGCTCAAATTGTCTACTTTTCGTATCCACTGATCGCTGGATATACCAAAGCGTGTTGACGGATCGAATTCAGGAATCAATGCGCGAACGCTGTTTGGATCACAGTACATGTTATTTGTTACAGACGAATTGTTTTCCAAATGGTTCTGTAGTGGTGTCCCTAATGTATGGTTAAACAGCAGTCTTTCACGGCGAAGCAAATCCAATTCCCTTGTTAGCAGCTCCTTTTCACGTTGAAGCAGCTCGATTTCGCGGTCTTTGGATAATGCCCCATTATTCGGCGTGCTGCTGTTACAGTTTCCCAAATCGTCGAATCGTGATTCTCTTCCTGTTTGAGACATTTCCAGTCCAGAATCCAGGCCGGCATTCTTTTCGTTCGGAGGCTGAGAGTTTTGTTCACTACCAGTTGCGTTCGTCAGCATGCTCATAATCCCACTTCTGATGTTGTTAAGTAAGCGGCGGAAAACAATTTAGTTCGTTTAAGTAAAACGCGACTATTTATGACAATTCAACAACTTTATTTTTTTAAGAGATATTCTCGGATTTTGGATTTCACGTGTTGAGGGCTGGTATTCGGAGCGTGCGAGAGGGACCGGAAAAAGCTGCTTGCAGGGTTGACAATCTTAGCGACTTCTCATGGCTGGGCTACCAACATCGCAGTATCTAATAAAGTAGGTTGCGTTCGGCTATCATATATATGTATATAGGTACAGATTTTTCATTCATTCCATGCAGGAGTATTTTGATGTATATATTCTTATTCCCTTGGCTCGGCTGTTTTATTACGTTCCTTTTCCTTTATTTTGGTTCAATGAGCATATATGTAGTAGTAGTGCATGCGCAATTCGTTTACAACTGTATTTCCTCATCAGAGCCGCGACACCTAGCTAGATACCGCGCTGGTAATTTTCGGAATAATTAATAGTATAATTTCTATCACGTCGTGTATAAATTCGTTGACTACAATATCGCACAACGTCGTATCTAAATTCGTTTGAATACAATATTTGTTTGGACCGCCTAGTCTTCGCGAACCCAGCTAGGTCTAAGAATGGTTGGAATGGGAATGGTTGAGATGAATGATACATAGTTAAGTAACAGTATTATTGTCTTAGTTTAATAAATTATTGATTAGCCCCTTTGTTCTTGAATTGTTAGTTGCTATAATTTTACTGATAAGCCTTAACCAATAGACCTATTGTATTAAGTTTATTAATTTGAATATGAATTATACTGATTATGTGAATTTCATACTTTTATTTTAGGAAACCTCATGAAGCTTTGTGTTCTTCTTGCTTCCCCATCCCCTCTTCCTACTCCTATGTTTTAATTTAAACTGTGATCTTGATTTGTGTTTCAGCATTCCTTTACAGGTTGGGCCTACACCCTAGCCAGGTGTAGGAATAGTGGTGGGTTAGTACCTGAACCATCGCATATGGGGGTAGTTTTTTTCTTGCTTTTGCTAATTTCAAGATGGTGCAGTGCGGCTAAGGGTAACAGGTGACACCAGACCTGTTGCTCTTCCTTCTGTTTTCTGTTTCTCGTTTTTTTCTTTTCGTGGCAGACCTGAAGAAAGGATACCACAACCTTTCTTCGCCACAAGCACGCGGAATTCTGTTGTGGATGTGTGAATCGGATGTTCAAGGACCTACACCCCATACCGACGAGCTGAACGTGCTGCCAGCTAGCGCGTGCCACTTGAACATCCTGCGGCAACTTAACGTTGCTCTTTCGCACACACATTACATTACAAATATGCTTTTTTTTAATGCCTAAGCAAATTATCCGGTTGAAAAATTACTAATTGTACTTCTGAAAGCTATCTTCCCGACAATGTATATCAAGTTTTTATTTATTTTGTTTGTTATGATGGCGTTTTAATACTGTCCTCATCGTTGTGGTTCGCATCATACAAAAACAAAAATAAACCTTTAGGAGGATATCTACTACTAAAACTTTAAATGATTACACAGTTATAGCCCATAAAAATATAAGGAAAGCAGTGCAAATGCCTGCTTCACTATATGAAAATAAAAAGACCAGTTATTATAAATATTTCTCTTGTGATCGAATTACACTGATGCGCACGCACAGCTCAATGCTGATATAACTAAACCATATTTTTTCTGTAATTAACGTACACTAATAAGCATAATGATCCTATAAGTTGACTGTCTCACTAAATGGATGATTAAACTTAAACTAATTCATAAAGTTAACCCTAGTTTTCCTCTCTTTTGACACAATAATTTAATAGATAATAGGTATCTGAACTTTCCATATAGATAGTTACCTTCTTCGTAAAGGGGGAATCTAGGTACCTGCAGCTTATCGAAAGCAGTCTATTTCCTTGCTGATATTGCAAATATTTAAAAAAAAATACTCACGGCGGTTTCGCGACTAACCGATATACTTCCTGGAGGGAACTTAATTTGGTGGGAGTTGCCAAGTCCTGACCTAACTGTGTGATGGGGCGCCTGCTAGGTAGCAAAGAGGTCGCTGGTAAGGTGCAGACTGCTCGTTTGAGCTTCATTCAGCTGGGGAGCAGCCCCCTCGTCTGAGTTCTTGGGTGCTCAATGCCTGTTTACACTTTCCTACTACCGAGGAAGCGAAATGAAATACTGTTTTCTCCTCTGCGTCATACAAATTTAAAATATTTACCCTATTGGTTCCCTTCAATGCCTGTTATGTCTATATTTTGGTCCGTGCCAAGGTAGATTTTGACTTCTAACCCGTCGTTACCTCTATGTGTGACCTAGGAATAATCGAAGCGCTGGTCTAGAGAGTTCTCCAATCCTTATGTTTCCAAATCTCTCTATATTTCCTTCGTTAGACCTCTCCTTGAATATGCCAGCCAGGTTTGGTCACCCACGGAAACAACCCACATTAACAGAATTGAATTTGTCCAGCGTAGGTTCATTCGCTTTGCTCTACGTGATCTTCCATGGGTAAATAGATTCAATCTTCCACCTTATGAAAACCGTCTGAAACTGATCGACTTACAACGCCTAAGTAAACGTCGTGATGTTTCCGACGTTCTCTTCATTCATCAGCTACTAGCTGGTGCCATAGACTGCCCTTCAATCCTGCAGTCTTTACCCATCTATACCAACCCTCGCAACCTTAGGTCCACTCCCCTTTTCCGACTCGACCGCCATCGCACGAACTACGGTCAACGCGAAGCAATTACCAGGATGCTTAAAAAGTCAACGACCTTCCCTCCTTTGACTTCCATCTGAGTAAATCATCCCTTCACAAAGCCTTATATCTTTATCCCGCCCATCTTGATCGCCTTTCCTAATTCTCCTTCCTCCCAGTTTATAGTTATCATAATCATAGCTTATATTGTAGCTTACATTATCTGTTATGAATTATTGTTTATTTTAGTTTGTAGTATTTATTTTGTTATTTTGTATTTTTTATGTAATAGCTTGCATTAAGCTTAAAAAAAATAAAATAAAAGTCGCACGAGTGCCCACACTTGTCGTGTCGGATTTTGTGTAGAACACACGCAATTTATTGTATGTAGTGGTAACATTAAAGCAGATCCGAACCCAAAAAAAACCTTGCTTTGAATGTATGCGTGCCGATGCGACGATAAATAGGTAAGTTCCGTGCGGATTTCCCTATACACCCCTGCACGCCCTCTCTCCCACAAACTGGGATGAAGAAGGACAAGTGTGGTACGGCACTTACGTATATGTATAGTGTAATGTGAGACACTAATTCTGATTGTTGAATTTTATTCAGCGCCATCTAGAAGTTGGTAGCACTGAACACCTACCTACCTTACCATTCCGAAGTGACTTCCGCCACTGCTGCTGGTGAAAAGAAGAAGATATACTTCTTCAAACGTCAACAGAGCAGCAGGGGGAAAATTCGGTTTAAGGTAAGTTTAACATTTTTGCATATAATTCCCTTTTTATCTGAGCCATCGGTGCTCAGGTGAATTTATCATTTGGTGTTCTTCGTTTTTAGCACTGAACGCACATCGCAGAAGTGAAATGATTTATGACGCAAAACTTTTGCTGCTTCAGGAGAAGCAAGAAAAGAAAAGGGTCATCCAGTCCCCATTTCGGCACAGGTTGCCTCAATAATACGGCTGCTTAACCTGCCACTGAGAACGTTTTTGGTAATTGCCCTGCACCTCAATTTTAAAAGCGAAAATTCGGGCAGGCACAACCAAAGTGCACTATCAAATAGCGGATATCTTGCAGGAAGCCAGTGCAGGCTACTTGTCGAGGAAAATAATCCGCCGATCACCCATTGAGTAACCACCGTTTTAGCGGCTTTCTTTTTGATTAGCCTACATACCTTAGGTCAAAGATTACTATTACTAGATAAACGGCTTCGAACAAAGTAGTGAAAAATTTGTGGTTGCTTTTATAGATTTCCCGCATCGGGTAACAATGCAATCAGAATTAAAAATTTGGTTTCCAGGAGAGTTCGTGGATAAGAGACACGTATACTTTTCTTATGTGCATTTACAAATGTCAAATGCACTTCACTCATTAAAAGATCAGAATACATTGACAGTTTGAAAGTTTCTTACGCACACAAGTAACTAACTCAGTCATGTGATTTACATGACTTCTTTTTATTGATGGTACTTTTTGGTACATTTTTCTCTTCGACAAGATTCGGCGGTACTTTTTTGAGAGAAGGTTGTGATTCTCTCCGGATGAGAACAAAATTTTGACAGGAGTAAGTGATTCTCTCACATAATTTTGACACTACTTGTACTCTTTATTTGCATGTATATTCTTATGACCTTAAAAGCTGGATATATTTCGTTTTACTGTGGTGCCAGTGTTACTTTTTCAAATTAGCTGGGTAATTAAGGGAGCTGGTTATCTAGTAGTAAGTAATCTTTGCCTTAGGTATCGCAAAACAGGTAATTTTGCTTTTGTCATTTTTTTGTTAGAAATAGACTCCACAACTTTCCTTTTAAAACAGGGAAATTGAGCCATACGTCCGTAGGAATAATCCCGCAAAGCGGGACGAGCCTGACCCAGAGCATTTGTACGAAGGAACACAAACGTATTCGTATACTTTGAGAACTCCGAAGATGCTAAGGCTGCAAGGGAACAGTGCTCAGGCATAGTATAGATATGATATAGTAGACAAGCTTCGAACAAATCTGCAAAAATTTCCTGTCTCTTAATTTAATTTTTCATTTAAATGGTAATGTCCCTGAGAAGAAATTACCCAAATGGAAAATCTCTCAGTCATTTTGTATGTAGTTGTAAATGTCATTTCGTCATTGAGTTTGACAATTAAAATCTACGAGGAAGTAACTTCCTCGTAGATTAAAATGGAAGTACTCTACGAGTAACTAAAGCTTAGAATAAAGAACTAGAGGAAGCGTTGTACCGTGTAAAATTCCTATCCGTGAGTGAAGCTGCTCGAGGAATTTAAAATCAGCTGGGGTCTCTGACAAACAGAGACGAAAGCATATAAGAAAATGGGACAAATATATTTCGTACTCTCAAATGTTGTTTACTTTTGTGCGTGAAAAAGTTTCCTCGAGGGAATTAAGTTAAATTTTGTTAAATGTGTTAAAGTAGCTTCTTTTAAATCTTTATGTAATCATTCCAATAAAGTTTTTAGACTACTTTGTGATTTTTTTGTGAACCGACTTTGCCTTAATACCCAGAATTTGTTTAAATTAATCAGCTTGATATATTCGGGTTTTTCGTGCGCAAATAAGTAGAAATAAGATGATGGGAAGTCGTTTTTCCTGTAAATACATAACTGGAATTACTTCTAAATTCATTCTATAAACATTTGAAGTTCAATTAAAACCCCAATTTATGGATAAAAGCAAAAGTTTCGTAAGAATTTTTGTAAGGTTAACGTGAAAACTGATTTTAATGTTTTGGGTCTCTGGCACCAGGAAGGCGTCAAACAAAATTTTTAGGAGGCATCAATAGGAAATCTTAAATAAGATTGAATCAATAAAAACCAAAATTTATGATTCACTTGACCTATAATATAACGTCAAAATTAATATGCAGCTTAAATATTTTATTCAGAGAAAATAAAATTAAATTATTCCTTAACAAATTCTCAAGATTTTAAATTTACTTTTGGCCCCACTCTAAATCTGACTTAATTTACGCCTGTATTGTTGCTACCACTACATCGCTCGAAATTCTACTACAAAAGAAATTTGCTTCACTTAAATCGAGTTACAGCGCTTCCTCTAGTTCTTTATTCTAAGAACTAAAGTCACAAGAAATTTAACTAGTTAACTTGCAAATCAGTAAACACTTCAATAATAAAGTTTGCATCTACTAACTCCTTGCAAAATTTAATTACACCACTGCCTTTGCAAGTGGTAACTCAAGAAAATATGGCTGCTGAGCCAAAGGTTTTTTTTAAGTTAATAGTTTGTTTAACCCGTATCTATTCTAAGGCTCAGGTATGGAATTAGTTGGCAGCCGAATTAAGGTTGACTACTTCATCACAGCGAGAGCTCATACACCTGCCTCTGGAGTATAAGGTTTTTGATTATTTTCATATAAATATATTTATATATATATATGCATGTGATTCACGTAAGAATAAAGCAAAAACAAAAAACAAAAAGGTGATCTGAAAAATTGCAATTCATGTAAGTCAGTCAGCCTATTGTAAAAAGTGCTTTGCAAGTGATATCATAAGCACGATGTAAATCCTGGTACCGATTTTTTTTCGTTTCTTATTCCAAATTTTAATTTTGTTTGTGATATAAGCAAATTGTACAGAATCTCAGATACGCTGAGAAAATGATACTGCAAGTCAGACATGATAGAGACAGTCATTCATGCATATCTTTAAATTATTGGCCAAAACTTCCAATTCAATTAAGATTTTAGTTTTTTTTTTTTAAAAGTGTAGTTTCCGGATTCTCGTTCAAAAACATTTTTCGCTACTTTAAAAATTACGTTTATTTCAATTGTGTAAATTACGTTAGTTTCAAAGAAATAAGTCATATTTGTTCAATATACATTCCGTCCAGGTTAGTTTTTTTGTTAGATTGAAAACCTGAAGTTATTAGTTATTTGACTCTGAGTTATTAGTAATCCACTATATAGCGATTATTGTTGCAAGTTAATTTTTCCATTCATGATCGTATTCGTGTGAGACTTAAAAATTAATACTGTAAAGTATATCTAGATAGAATATAATGGATTTTAGAGAATTTATATTAGTGAATGTTATTATGTTTGTGCACAAACATTAGTAGAGAATTGCAGCCCGACACCTAAAAGACGTCGTTAAATTTCAATGAAGAAAGTAATTCAATAATTAAAATTTTAAATCGGGTGTCATGAATGCATAAAATAATGAAATGTAATTAATACCTCAATATTTAGAAACTTTTGAAAAGTATTTTGATATTTTGTTTAAGATTGAATAATATTCGTATACAATACGACAGTCGTATAAATACCCAGAAAATAATAACGAACGAGGTCTTAATAAATTGCACCCTTGTTTTTTTGCAAAATGTATTCAAGTTTCGTAACGTAATTAATATGTAATATTTCACTTATAAATCAAATTTAATTAAGAATTCAAGTAGCGTAAGAGCTAATTGTGCATATTAGCAATGGCCTGGTGATTTAATCTACCTAAGTTTTGATTTAATTATTATACTATTAATTTTTGTTATATTTGATGAATTAAACATGCTATAAGTAACTTCTTATTATTAGTTTCAGGGATTTCCTAACGCTTCTTCCCTTTCTTGCTTTCCTCATCTCTTCTCCCTATATCCCAATGCTTTTGATGTAATCTGTTGTGTTGTTTTTCTTTGTTTTCAGCATTCCCTTATAGGTTGGTCCTGTATCCTAGCCAGATGCAGGATAGAGGTGGGTTAGTTCCTGAACTGTCAGTAAAGGGGGTAAATTTTCTTTTTGTGCAATTTTCATAACAGTTCAGCGCGGCTAGGAACAGCAGGTGACACCAGACCTGTTGTTCTCCCTTTCTATCTGTTTCTCGTTTTTTTATCCTTTGTGGCAGACCTGAAGAAAGGATACCACACCTTCTTCGCCACAGGTACGCGGACTTCTGTTGTGGATGGGTGATGATGTTCAAGAGCTCACACCCCATACTGGCGAGCTGGGCGTGCTGCCAGCTAGCGCGTGCCACTTGAACATCCTGCAGCAACTTCACGTTGCTCATGCACACACACATATGTAACAATACGCTGATTTTCCATGGTCAAATTTTAATGCGTGTAATGTCAAAATTAAACGTTGTGCTGTCAAATTAAAGAAGTTCTGTCACTTTTCTGTTTATTTGACGTGACAAAATTGTTGACCAATTTAAAAGTTTTGGTGTAATATACATCATTAAAAAATTTATATTGGTAAAGTGAAAGAAGATTTATATACACTTTAACTGAAATTGTTAATTAAATAACCAAGGTTTTAGTGAAAACTTATTGTGAAGTGCATAGTGGACATTTGTCCAAATAACACCCTGTGTCGACTATCTGGAATATTCTATCACACCTAAGACAAACTACTATTAACCAGTTATCTAGAAATAAGGAAAGTTTTAAGATTATTTACGAAATATTCATAATTTACGTAAAAATGAAACTTTGTTTACATTTCATTTAGAGATCACCAGCTGTTCTGCGAATATTCTGCACTGGCGGATGGAGAAAAGTTTGTCTGGCAGGGGTTTCCGACAAATGTTATAATATCAATATTTATAGATTTTTTGATCGAGAAATTTTATATTTATGTAGCTATGAATTATACGGTTAATAAAATAAAAATATTGACATTGATTAGTTTTCTTGTAATTTAGATTCCCAAAATATGTAGTTTTACGCCAAAAGTTCTTGGAAGAAGATTTTCAAGACGAAGACCTATTTCAACGAGAGCAGAGAAACGAGACTAGGCAGAGATACAATCCTACAAATTAAATTAGCGCTGAATATTTTCAATAGAAAGTGATTTGTTTAGACCATTTTTAAATCAAAACGTATTTCAGCTCAACGAATGAGGCTAGGAAGTGATACAAATTAAATTGAATATTTGCGATAACTGGAAATACTGTTTGCAACTTATTTAATCTTTTCTGAAGAAATCCACACAAATTAAATGTGAGGGAAAACATTGTAATCATTGAGCCATTGGGCGAATTAAATTCATCAAATTTAATTGAACTCGTAATATTAAGCAATTTTTATAGCTTGATATTTTATTCCAAGATCGGTATACTGATTATTCTTTTAAATAATGCTGAGATTGAGAAGATGAACTTCCAATTTTATATGGTAAAATTTGTGTTTACATTTTGTTTACTTGAACGTGCCTAAGTTGTTTAACCAAGAACCCTCTCAAGCAAAATAATTTTGCGCCGCTTTAACCCTCGTTCACGAGTGCGATTCTTCGCATGCGACCTTAGAATATAGAACGAGAGGAAAGGCTATCTTAAGTAAAAACCATGTACGTGTGATAAGCATTTTTGCTTCAAGGCCAAGTGGCGAGTGAGTTAAGGGGGAATGACGCCTGAAATGTCAAATTGGACCGAATGTCGCCTTGAAATCAAAGTCATCTCCGTAATACTGAAATATTTGGGGCATAAGCAAAGTGTTTTTAAATAGTAAAATTAAGTAAATTAATAAAATATGTTCGGGCAAATTTATATTATATTAAAAGTGTTGTAAGAATATATTTTAAAAACACCTAATTTAAAATATTATCAAAATGAGTTGGCCCCTCTTGTATACAAGCATAATTTTACTACTTTCATGTCGAAACGCACACATCGCTCAGACTCTACTACATAAAGAAAAATGCTTAGATTTTTCCGAGTGATGTCCTTTCCTCTAGTTCTTTATTCTAAGCATGCGACTGTAATTTGATTGGCTGAAGTCATATACCTGTTACTTGACATGCTGGCTTTGTCTAACGTCGCTGCGATTGTAAAAATAATCGCAGCAATGCTCTTGATTTGGTGCGATTGTTGAACGTAACCAAATATAATTGGTTTGTTTACCTTTTTGAAAGGTGCTTGAGTGCTTTTGAAAAAGGCTTGTATAAATATAATATGTATGTAATATGTGTTATAAGATTTAAAAATAATAATTATTATTTTACGGCAAATGAGGAAATAGCTATAAAACAAATATTCGCCTTTCCTCTTAAAAAAAATTTATGTAAAACATTAGCTTAAATTCGCGTTCTCGATTCACTGTTAATATTTACATTTGGAATGATAAATATTACTTAAAAGCACTAATTATATGCAAATTCAAATGTAAACAACAAATTTTCGTTCGTCAACCTTGTGAACGGCCATACGATGAAAAATAATCGCAGACTGAAACAAAAGAATTCGGAGTCGCATCGCGCTTTCTTCCTCGTAGCTCCGAAGCAAAGTCGAAAACACCCTTTATCGGGTCGTGTCTTGTCTTAAATGGATGGGAATCGGAAATAAATAAATCGTTTTAAGCTGCATCGCTTCCGCGAGATATCGATTCAACAATCGGCAGATCGAAGTTAAAAGATCGATTCGCCGAGATGGAATCGAAGATCGCTCATCCCTAATACGTACTATGCAGATGGCAGAATTGTTGACTTTGTTGACGTTTGTATTTGAAGGCTTTCTTCATGTGATTTCATATACGATGTTTAAAATAAATCAAAAGGAGTATTTAAAAAAGTATTTATCAGGAGAAAAAATAAAGAAACGGAGGCGGAGAGAAAGTGATGCCAAATATAGCAAGTAAGTTATGGTTTTTATGTCGTCAATTACTATAAGAGCTGCATTTAAACTTCTCCAAAAAGAATAACTTGCATACATGTTTGTGTCCGTGCGTCAACGAAATTGTTTATAATGTTCTAGATACAAACTTGGCGGGCGGAGGGGCGGCAGCCGCCCAGTTAATAAAGGCTGATTAATACACCTCGAAGAGCCGTGTATTTTCGAGTTTGCTTCAAAGTTATCTCCGGAGACAATATCAAAATCGTGTTCGAGTTTACAAAGTCATGGCTCCGGAGCCATCAAAATCGTGTTTAATTTGCTACGTTAAGTCCCCGGTGCTAGCACCGATGCTAATGAGCAGGAGCACTCATGACCCCGAAGGAAATGACATGTAAATGAGAAGAAGCACATGGGATTTAGGCCCGAACAATGACATAACTATGGACCGATCTTAGAGTATATAACTATAAGGAGAGGCCCTAAAGCCAAAAAACCTCGGCACTTTTCTTGATGTAGTCGAATCGTTGAGTTGTGTTTGTTTTCGTTATGGCAGTAGTAAAACAGCGACATTTCTAGAGGTGGGCCAAAATAAATTAGGAATTGGAGCGTAATCGCATTTTACAATTGCCTCAAGGAATTGCGAATGATTTTCTTTTTTGTAGCGAATCTATATCACAAAATTAAATAAAAACTTTTAAACATTTTAATCACGAATTTAAGTTTTTAGTGTCCTTTATAAAAGTTAAATCACGAGCCACTGGGTTAGGTAAGGAGAAGCAAAAAATTCGATCTCAGAAAATGAAAACAAACTAAGAACGGCAAGAAAACTTCACTTTTCTTTAGGTTCCGTTGCTGTTTTTAACGTGTCAATGCAATTATATCAAGCTTAAAAACTAACAAAACATTATTTTAATCAAAAACTTCCCTGAAAAATGATATTCGACGTGTACAACGCCGATTCTTTGCACAACACAAAACCGCGCACTTAATTTCAACAATTTCACTATTAAAGTACACTATCGACACTTCAAAAAGTTGAAAGCTATTAGCTTTAAAGATTTCTAATATATTGCACTAAAATAAAGAGTAAAAAACACTCTTAACTTTATATGGAATTACAAAACAAAATTGTTAAACCATCGACCACTTCACGGTAATAACTTTGACAGTTCGTAAACTAAGGAGAAGAGCTCTCCGTCTTCACCTCGCCATAAATCCAAATGCCGATCACACGTACACGGTTTCACAGATAAGATCCTTTCATGTTATATATTCTAAGTGACCGATAGAGCTGTCAAAATTACATGAAGCAAAGTGAAACACTTTTGTATGTTCATCCTTTTCCCTATAAGCACATTGCATTGAACTCTAGCAACATGAAGACTGGAAATATTCTGTTTCAAAGTGCGAATTTTCTTTTATTTAATTATAATCGCTTTGTTATACTTCGTGTAAGGCGCTAAAATATTTATTATATTCATTATTTGAGATATAGGAGTGCCCACCGATCTAAAATATTTTTGATTAAATTCTCGATCTCGATTTTAAATTGCCGCCAGCAAATACAATTGCGTTCTTATGTTGGTGTCACATACAAGACAAGAAAGTACATGCAATGTAAATAGGCGAATATACAGGAAAATATCATCGCTCTCATTCTGGTTAAGCACATTCCAGAGGAAAATAACCATTTATTTGTAAATGTCATATTAAGAAATACGAGGAGTGCAGAGAAATAGTATATCACAAAAAATAATTTTAGGAAAGGCAATTTAATCTATATATAATAATGTCTTTTTCTCTTGACAGTGTTAGCAAAATACTCGAAATAAAAATGTAAGCAAAAAAGGTTTCCCACTACTGGTAACAAAAGTTGTCTCAAACTGAAATAGCACATGATCGGTCCATAGCTATATGTCAGTGGGCCCGAATTACAATTCCGACTGGTCAGTTGACTGCAGGGAGTCGAATTGAAAACCGAAACCTGTTATATTTAGGTTATTTTAACCGGTCTTGATTTCGGTACCGAAATTTAAGGTGTACCGAAATAGAGCGACCGAAATTAAATGATCCCGAAATAGACCTTAAAAATATGTGACCGTAACCGCCAGACCTAAATTCAAAGATAGATTATAGATAGATTGGTACCGACCGCGGAAGAAGTTATATGACCGGTCTTGGGATATTTTCGACTCACGAGGCGACTAATTTTTATCCCGAGGGTCCTGAAAGAGAGGTAATTTTCGACTCTAATGCCGAACTATTGAAAGGGCAGTCCTGGCGTTCACGATTATTCAACCAAAATTACAGTTGATGATGGTTAAAAGGTAGTGGTGGGCCGGGGACGGTGCAAATTTGGAGAAGTATTTATCCCCCCCACCCCACCCTCCCAAATAACACTACTCTTATTTTGAAAAGGCAAATTATAATAATATATATTATAACAAACCCTAAAGTTTTAGTTGTAACCAAAACCGAAAAGCTTATATCTACGAGGTTTTCAACCCCAACCGAAAATGATATTTCACTTTTCGGTATTAACCGAAACCCAAAATGAAATTTTCCGTTTCGGTTCTAACCGAAACTGAATTGAAGAAAATTAATTACGGTTAAGATTGTTACAATTGTGGTTTACAAAACCCAAGTTGGTTTCGGTTGACTGTAACCGATTTATAATTTCGTTTGTGGTCCCATTTAGACTCCCTGGTTGACTGCACTTGACATTTCAGTCGCGTCAACGCCAAATACAAATTTGAAATTAAATTGCAGCTTTAACTTCTGTCATTGTCAGCGATATTTGCATGTATATTTCAAATGAAGTTAGCCGCAGTCCAGTTTTGTGACTGCGACTTTGCACTTTGAGCAGTCAAAGCTGTAATTTATTCATGTCACATGCATTTACCATTTGAGAAAAGTCACAGTCGGAATTGTTATTCGGGCCTAAAGGTCTGTTCGTTGACGCCACTCACAGTCAAAAAGGGTCATTTAGAGCCCTTTTTTGTCTGACCGGTCATAACTTCGTAACGCGTTGACCGATTTTGATAATTCTTTTTTTGTTGGGTAGAGTATGTTCACCGATTGGTACCATGTCAAAAAAATTTTCGGTAAATTTTGAAAAATAAAATAGTTTTAAAAAAAAGTAAAATTTTTAATTTTATATCTATTACGATATTTCGAAGTCGGTGCAAATTAAACAAATAAAGCAACTACAGAACCACAATTGAAGATAATACATAATACTATCTGAACGTTTCAGCTCACGGGATCATAAGAAAGGACGATTAAATACTTTTGTTGTAGTTGATTTGTACCGACTTGAAAATGTAATAGATGTAAAATTAAAAATTATTTTACGCTTTTTAGCGCTTTTTGTAAAGTCGGTTCAACTTATTTTTTAAAAACTATTTAGGTCTGTTCGTTGACGCCACTCCGAGTCAAAAAGAGTCATTTAGAGCCGTTTTGTACTCTACTTGTGTTATTTGAGAAAAGTGTAGCAATCTTCTTGCACTTTTTGTGTTCTTTGAGAAAAGAGTGATGCTCCTTTCCACTCCTTTTATGTTATTTGAAAAAAAAGTGGCAATCTAGATTACTTTAGAGCGAACTAGGTGCAGCTTTTTGACGTTTAAGATCGACTGATTTGAATGTGTTTGACTTTTTGTTAATCAAGTTAAAGTATTGTGCTGCAAAATGCAGAAAGTAACAATGGTGAAATCTTGTGGATAAATGTTTTGTCTGACATGCTCGCCAAATACTGCCAAAAATTTGTTTTCTAAAAATGTGTTAAATGATAATTCTATTCAAAACAAAGTGACAGTCAGCTGTTTAGAGTGAAGTGCTGCAACCAATCTGGTTTTGCTACTCGGATTAGAGCTCTTTTTGGTTCCGAGTAGAGTAGAGCCGAAATCTGCGAAATCGGAGTGGCCTCCTCGAACATACCTTTTTTGTACTCGTGTTATTAGAGAAAAGAGTAGCAATCTTTCTGCGCTTTTTGTGTTCTTCTTTTCGATTCCTTTTATATTCTTTGAGAAAAGATTAGCTATCTCAGATTACTTTTACATTACAGATTACAAATTTGTTTGCTCCTGCTTTAAACAAGGTGCAGCTTTCTGACGTTTAAGATCGAGTGTTTTGGATGTTTGTTTGTTGTTAACCAAGTTCAAATTAAAGTATTGTGTTGCAAAATGAAGAACGTAACAATGGTACATTCTTGAGGGAAGATATTTTGTGTGACATGCTCGCCAAATACTGCAAAAAAATTAGAGACAGGTTTGTTGACTAAAAAATTTGTTCAATGATAATTATATTCAACACAAACTGACAGTAAGAGCGGAGTACTGCACTCAAACTGGTTTTTCTTTTAATATTAGAGTAGAGCTGTGTGCTGCTATTTTATATTCCATTCTTTTTGGATCCGAGTAGAGTTGAGCCGAGATCTGCCCCACTCGGAGTGGCGTTCGCGAAGAGGCCTTAATTGAAGAAAACGTTGCGCAGAATTCTTTTGACAAATTTATTGTGATAAATATGTTTCTTTCTGTAAATAGTGCAATAAATGCAGGCGGAGGTAATAAGTTTTTAATAAGAGCAATAATGATTTCCCATATATCAGCCATATTCGAGTTTGACGTTTCTTGACTCCGTCAAACAAAAACACGAACCTTGACCCTCGGAGTCAGCAGCCGTATTGAAAGCAATTCATGCGGTTCTAATGTCCTCACCTTCTATACATGACGAGTCGTAAACGTAACGCCGGCGAAGTCACACTTTCATAGAACTCTTCGCAAGCGAACTGGAACTGTAAAATAAATTAATAATGTAAATCGTTCTAGAAAAATTTGGAGAGGAGAAAAGAAAGCTAATTCATTCATTCATTTATTTTTATATTTAAAATATTTTCATTAAATTATAAATGTACATTTATTTGTAGACAATTTTAACCTAATTCTCTATTGTCTATATTGTCCACTTATCGCAATTCACTAATTGTCTTATATCAACATCAACTATCACAATTAATAACACTATTTTAATCACTTTATAATTAAAATAACACTGCAAAATTTGTCTAAACACTTTGAACACAACTCAAGATGGCCACAAACTGTGAGTAAACAAATGACAGGTTTATTTTTATTTATATATCTTGTGTATTTATTTATTTATTTACAAATTCGTCAAGTACTGACTACTACAAATCAATGAAATCAAAAAAGTAAATCTAACGTACAATGAAATATAAAGTAAATTACAGAATCAAAGTGATTAACTATTACGATTCCTCAAATACTCAAATACTGACAGCTATAAAAAACAAAAAATAACAATATAATTGCAAAGAAAATGATATTGAAAAGACGGCACATAGATGTAATAGGCTCATGCATACCATAAATATTGCGGTGGTGGGGAGTATGGAGAAAGCATTGGTTCCTCAAGGGACGAGCAGGAATCGATAAACTTAGAGCTCCCAGCAGTTCCGGGGAATCAACCGCGCCCCGCAAGCAATCAAAGGCAAAAACAACTCTGGAGTTGTCACGTCTGCTTTCAAGGGACTCCAATGAAATAAGCTTTAAATCGGATCGGTCCAAGGAAGGCCGCGAAGGGCAAATTTAACGAATCTACGCTGCACAGCCTCAATGCGATTAATATGAGTCGCATAAAAAGGAGACCACACAGGACTAGCATACTCCAAAACAGGTCTCACGAACGTAAAATAAAGGAGTTTAGTTACATATGGGTCATCAAACTCCTTAGACCATCGCTTGACGAAGCCCAGAGCAGAATTAGCTTTGTTTACGATAGTGTTTATATGGTCATCAAATGAAAAGGTCGTATTTAGCACTCCTAAATCTTTGGTCCTGTCAAGTTTGTTCAGAGAGCCACCGTCTAAGGTGTAGTTAAAGTGCACTGGATTCCTTGATCGAGAGAATGACATAGTAGTGCACTTGCTAATATTTAGGGGAAGGAAGTTTATAGAACACCAATTATGAAAGGCGTCTAAGTCCGAGTTTAATAGTGCACAGTCATTCGCACTTGAAATAACGCGGAATATTTTGGCGTCATCGGCGTAACATAGAATTCTGGAATTCGGGAGAATTACGGATACATCATTGATGTAAATGATAAAAAGCAATGGTCCTAGATGACTTCCTTGAGGAACACCGGAGGTAACATAAATATCGTTCGAAAGTGAACCTCGAAATAGCACACGTTGCGTGCGATCAGACAGATAGGAATGAACCCAATTAACAAAAATTGATGGAAACCCTAGAAAAGACAACTTACGAACAAGAATACTATGGTTAATTCTGTCAAAAGCCTTGCTAAAATCAGGAAAAATACAGTCCACCTGCTTACCCGCTTCAATGGCAGAAATACAGCAATTATAGAATTCCAGCAGGTTAGTCACAGTAGATCTACCCTTCATGAAGGCATGTTGAAAGGAACCTAGAAAAGGTTTGCAGTGGAAGTTAAGAGCATTGCACACCAGAGCCTCAAACATTTTACCAATACAACATACAACATAACAATGGGACGGTAGTTTGATATGTCCTTTTTACTACCTTTCTTATGAAGGGGAATGATGACAGATGCTTTCCAAGATTTCGGAAAAACACCACAACGAATAGATAAGTTAAATAAGTGACAAAGTATAGAAACCAGGGACAAGCGACAGTTTTTTACAAAGCAAGCAGGGATACCATCAGGACCGCACGAGAAACTATCAGCCAAACCAGACATATGCTTCAGCACAGCATCCTCGTCAAACACAAGGTCTTTGGTTTCAAGAGTAGTCGGAGCAAACCTCGTCATATGAGTAAAATCCTTATCGCTAATATCACAGTCTGAAGTCAAAAATGCAGTGCCAAAGAATTCGCCAAAAAGGTTGGCAGTCGTCAGGGGATCGTCGCTCTCGACATCACCAAAGCTTAACACGGAAGGGTAGCCATCACAATTGCGCTTAGAATTTACGAACCTCCAGAAATGTTTAGGCTCAGCACGCAAAGACGATTTAACTCTCTCTAAATAGTCAGAATAAGAAATATCAAATGCAGAGCAAAATTGGTTGCGTAACATGGAGTAAGTGAAGTAGTCAGCATCACTCCTTGAGGAACAAAACCGCTTCCAAGCTTTATTCTTCAGATTCTTTAAGTGCTTCACAGAACTATTAAGCCAGGGCTAATATGAACGCGAACCACGAGACCTTGAAACAGGAACACAATAAGCAAAACAAACAGAAAGAGAATCATAAAATGACATTACAGCACCATCAATATCGCATTCATTCAGAACATTCGTCCAATCGCAGGCAAAGAGCCAATCATTAAGTTTAGAATAATAAGCTTTGCTAAAGTTATAACAAAAATTACTTGAGTCAGAAGACGCCGTCAGTACAGGATCCAAAAATGATGTGCAGTGCAGGATGGCGACGAGATTCAGGAACCAGAGGAGATAGACAGTGCTTCACGACAGTACTCGAGCAGTCAGATGAGAACACCAAATCCAAGAACCTGCCCGAGTCATTCATCACGTCACAGGCCTGTGATAAGCCGCAAGAGGCAATGGAGTCCAGGAACGCCGGAATATACTGTGGGGCAGCGGAAAAAGATGGTAGTAAGCAATCCTTATCCAAGGAGCGCTCCCAGCTGACCCAAGGCATATTGAAATCTCCAAGTAGTAAAAGGTCATCCGACGGAAGCAGCAGATCGGCCAGTCCTTCAACACAAGTAGACATCGACTTATAGCAATCAGAGGGTGATCCAGGCGGAATATAAACCGTGGCAATGTAAACATTTGTGTGTGGAAGCTTGAGAACCACGCAAATGAATTCAAGGGAATCAGATCTCGCAACATCAACGACCATACAAGGAATGTCATGGCGGATAGCGCAGAGCATACCACCTACTACCGGAGCATCAGCAGCGGAAAGATGGCGGTCAACCAAGTACTCAGAGCCAAAGAGCTCAGCGTCTGCAATTCTTCCACAAAGCCAAGTCTCGGTCAGGCAGACCACGTCGAAACATTTATTCGTCGAGCCGATGAAGAGTCGAGTCGTCTTCGATCGCAGTCCGGTTACGTTGGCGTAGTAAAGGGAGAACTCACTAATGCGTTTTTTGATGATATATTACAGGCTGCAGTTGCGTTAAAACTAGTCCTTGGAATGAATTCACGGACGATAGAATTAAGCGGCCAAATGTCGGGGCGAAGTACCGAGTGAAAAACAGCATCTGGTACAAGAAGCTTAAATGAAGCAGAGAAGGAACGACCCCGCTGTCCACGTCGTGCATCAATTCTTCTGCAGACAATTGAGCTCCTATCAGTCCCGGTACGCGATGAAATAAAATTGACGATATCATCCTCAGTGGTGTCATGATGCAACCGTGACAAAATATGACGTGGAAGCTCAGCCGGTCTCAAAGCAACCGCTGCAGACATAGGATCCACGGCGTTGACCACGGTGAAATCCAGCGTGTTAGATGGTGGGACAGCATCAGCAACGTCACATGTTGTAGGAATAGATGCAGCAGCAGGTGAGGGAGTAGCAGTCGACCTCGATGATGCACCAGGGAAGCAAACTTCCTCAATACCATCTTTTTCCGCTGCCCCACAGTATATTCCGGCGTTCCTGGACTCCATTGCCTCTTGCGGCTTATCACAGGCCTGTGACGTGATGAATGACTCGGGCAGGTTCTTGGATTTGGTGTTTTCATCTGACTGCTCGAGTACTGTCGTGAAGCACTGTCTATCTCCTCTGGTTCCTGAATCTCGTCGCCATCCTGCACTGCACATCATTTTTGGATCCTGTACTGACGGCGTCTTCTGACTCAAGTAATTTTTGTTATAACTTTAGCAAAGCTAATTATTCTAAACTTAATGATTGGCTCTTTGCCTGCGATTGGACGAATGTTCTGAATGAATGCGATATTGATGGTGCTGTAATGTCATTTTATGATTCTCTTTCTGTTTGTTTTGCTTATTGTGTTCCTGTTTCAAGGTCTCGTGGTTCGCGTTCATATTAGCCCTGGCTTAATAGTTCTGTGAAGCACTTAAAGAATCTGAAGAATAAAGCTTGGAAGCGGTTTTGTTCCTCAAGGAGTGATGCTGACTACTTCACTTACTCCATGTTACGCAACCAATTTTGCTCTGCATTTGATATTTCTTATTCTGACTATTTAGAGAGAGTTAAATCGTCTTTGCGTGCTGAGCCTAAACATTTCTGGAGGTTCGTAAATTCTAAGCGCAATTGTGATGGCTACCCTTCCGTGTTAAGCTTTGGTGATGTCGAGAGCGACGATCCCCTGACGACTGCCAACCTTTTTGGCGAATTCTTTGGCACTGCATTTTTGACTTCAGACTGTGATATTAGCGATAAGGATTTTACTCATATGACGAGGTTTGCTCCGACTACTCTTGAAACCAAAGACCTTGTGTTTGACGAGGATGCTGTGCTGAAGCATATGTCTGGTTTGGCTGATAGTTTCTCGTGCGGTCCTGATGGTATCCCTGCTTGCTTTGTAAAAAACTGTCGCTTGTCCCTGGTTTCTATACTTTGTCACTTATTTAACTTATCTATTCGTTGTGGTGTTTTTCCGAAATCTTGGAAAGCATCTGTCATCATTCCCCTTCATAAGAAAGGTAGTAAAAAGGACATATCAAACTACCGTCCCATTGTTATGTTGTATGTTGTATTGGTAAAATGTTTGAGGCTCTGGTGTGCAATGCTCTTAACTTCCACTGCAAACCTTTTCTAGGTTCCTTTCAACATGCCTTCATGAAGGGTAGATCTACTGTGACTAACCTGCTGGAATTCTATAATTGCTGTATTTCTGCCATTGAAGCGGGTAAGCAGGTGGACTGTATTTTTCCTGATTTTAGCAAGGCTTTTGACAGAATTAACCATAGTATTCTTGTTCGTAAGTTGTCTTTTCTAGGGTTTCCATCAATTTTTGTTAATTGGGTTCATTCCTATCTGTCTGATCGCACGCAACGTGTGCTATTTCGAGGTTCACTTTCGAACGATATTTATGTTACCTCCGGTGTTCCTCAAGGAAGTCATCTAGGACCATTGCTTTTTATCATTTACATCAATGATGTATCCGTAATTCTCCCGAATTCCAGAATTCTATGTTACGCCGATGACGCCAAAATATTCCGCGTTATTTCAAGTGCGAATGACTGTGCACTATTAAACTCGGACTTAGACGCCTTTCATAATTGGTGTTCTATAAACTTCCTTCCCCTAAATATTAGCAAGTGCACTACTATGTCATTCTCTCGATCCTGTGCACTTTAACTAGACCTTAGCCGGTGGCTCTCTGAACAAACTTGACAGGACCAAAGATTTAGGAGTGCTAAATACGACCTTTTCATTTGCTCTGGGCTTCGTCAAGCGATGGTCTAAGGAGTTTGATGACCCATATGTAACTAAACTCCTTTACTCCATACTCCCCTCCACCGCACTAATTATGGTATGCATGAGCCTATTACATCTATGTGCCGTCTTTTCAATAATAATTTTGAGCTTATTGATTTTCACTTATCTAGATCTCATCTGAAGAATCAGCTTTGTTAGGGTTACTTTTTCTCTTTCTTTGCGATTATATTGTTATTTTGTGTTTTTTACAGCTTTGAGTATTTGAGTATTTGAGGAATCATAATAGTTAATCACTTTGATTCTGTAATTTACTTTATATTTCATTGTACGTTAGATTTACTTTTTTGATTTCATTGATTTGTAGTAGTCAGTACTTGGCGAATTTGTAAATAAATAAATAGACATCCTACCCGTTCTGTCCCGAACATGTCCAAGTCTGGAGACCGGGTCAGTTGAGACCATATTCTGAAGTCGGCAGACCTCGGATATATTTCTCGTGTTCGAGCAGAAGTCTCTCCACGATTTTCTCTTCTTTCTACGTAGAGCTTTCTTCAACTCTTTCTTTAAGGATTTGTATCTGCGCCAGGCTTCCTCATCCTGAGTCCGTATGGCTCGGTTGAACGCCTTCCTGCACCCCTTCTTTCGTGCTTCTAGTTCCCTGTCCCACCAAGGGGTAGGTCCTGGTCCACTACTTCAGTTGGAGTGCAGGATTTGCGATACGCCTCCATTACAGCCTTTTGTAGAGTGTACAGCTGCTTCTCTACATGCAGTGTGTTTTTGGGTACTCTTGGCGTCCACGTTATCAGTTTCTCCCTTAACACACTGGTTAATGTGTTAGTCAGAGATGATTATGTAATTGAATTGAGTGATGTTTTTTGATCAAAAAAAATTTGATACTTTTGAAGTTTTAACGCATTACCACCACTTATTAAGAAAAGTTAAACTCCTTTGGCTCTTCCCTAAAAGCAGCACGAAAGGGTTAACTTTCCCTTAGCTGCTGGACAACTTCACGAGAAACGCCGGTTGTAATTTCAAAGTTTCACTTAATAACTTTCTATTAAAATCACGCTAAAGATGCAAATTTGTAAATGATGTATTTTCATCCCGAAACAGATTATATTCCTCTATTTAAGTAATATTCAGTTAAAAAACACTAAACGACCTTTACCTTTAAAAATATTGATAATAAAAGTTAATAGTGTGACCACATGATCGCTTTCATTAGATAAGTTACTTAAACGAGTAAATTAAACATGTGTTTGATATTAAGCTCTTTGAATTGCTTCTTTTCAGAGTAAAAATCATTGATGATGACATTGATATTGTGAGAAATAGATTAGATGAGGACGATGACTTGATTTTAACTGGAGAAGATGCTCCTATGATTGTAGGTATCATTGATGATAGACCGCCAGAACTAAAAACGATTGAAGATTTCCGTAGTAGTGAAAAGTGGAAAAGTATGACAATTAACGATAATACTTCAGCTAAATGTAATACAAAGTCCCTTTACACTTCAAGGAATATCGATTCTATCAAAACTGAGAGAGAGAAAATTTTAAAGAGCCAATCTTTGCTTAATAAATCGGAAGACAATTTAAATTTTAAAAGAAATATCATAAAAAGCAACGAAGATTACTCTCCTCGCAGAAAGGAAAGCACCGTACAGCTAACACCTACAGCTTCGGGTAGGAGCAGAAGTGAAGATTTTTCACCTCCTAGAAGACTGAATAAATTTCAACCATACAATAATAGTAAATGCACAACAAATAGCAAAGATAAAAGGTCTAGTGATGATTATTCGCCTCCAAGAAAAAATAATGATCGGAAATCTTCCCAAGCAAATATATCTTCTAAGAGGAGCGGTAGTGAAGATTTGTCACCACCTAGAAGAAAGGATTCATCAAAATGTTGCACCAAAAGAGAACATACGGTGAAAAGGAAAAATTATGACCATAATCCAGTCAAAAAAAGAAAAGACCGGTATTATTTTTCACATTTTAGTTTTACAATTTAAGATGACTGATTTTTATTAGAGAACACTGGTCTGGCTCTGATTATTCTTATGAAAACCGGCAGGAGCACAAGGAAAAATATGAATGCAGCGTGGACTTGTCTCGAATACGAGATGATAAAAGGAAAAGTTGTGTATCAAAATCAAAAACCCAAAAGACGGAAGAAGCCAATTTAAAAATAGTTTCTATAGACAAAAACAAGGATCAGTTACTGCTAAATATAAATAAAATCGGTGAGTTTAGTTCCTGATATCCATTATTTGAAAATTTGCTTTGTACGTAGGAACCCTCATTACTCAGATATAACGCAAAGTAACAATTGCGCTGCTGCCTCCGTATAACGCGATTAAAAAATTCTGTATAAATAACCAAAAAAATCTAAATTCTTTTATTTAACATTAGATATAATAAATATATTTATTATTTACTGTAAATGTTTTGCGTTCTAGTTCTTCTCGTACTTATATAGCCCGGAATGTATCTTCTGCGTTATGGGCGGACCTACTGTATTTATATTGTAAATTTCATATAAATGTCAAAAGATATAAATTTTCGGCTTTAATCAAAGCACTACAATTTTGTCTTTGCTATATTTGCTCACGAAATCTGGTCTGGTCTAGTCTTGCGTTGTGAATGCATCAGAGGTATTATATTATTATAAAGGAATAAAACTGCAAACTTGTATTTAATTAGCAAGTACCAACTTACAGTAAGAAAGTTACATTATTAACATAAACATATTTATATAAAAAAAATATAGGTAAAACACCATATTTTTTCACTGAGATGAACGATTCCGCTTTTAGATGACCTGAAAAAAATTATGAAGTATATTTCTTTCAAATGTTTTGTAATGTGTGCGCGGTGTGTTGCAACGTAAAGTTGCCGCGGGATGTCCAGGTGGCACGCCTAGCAGGCAAAATGTCCTAGCTTGTCGGTTTGGGGCTCGGGTTCTTGAACATCCAAGACACATAATCGCGTGCCTGGGGTGAAAGAGGGTCGTGGAATTCCTCCTTTAGGTCAGCCACAAAGGATAAAAAAAACCTGGTCTAGGGTGCAGGCCCAACCTATAAACGATGAAAGAGAAACAAAAATAAAAAATAAACCAAATCAGGACATGGGCGATGAGAGAAGCAAGAAGGGGAAAAGCTTCTGGTGGATTCCTGAAATAAAAGAAAAAATTTGCATCATGTACTCAATCTATACTGATCCTAGGATGTACTGTACAAAAAGGTGCATACTAAAGTTTAATTTACCCCTAACAATATTAAGTTCAACTCTTATCATCTATCTTCTCTTAACTGAGGTCAAAACAAAGGTGCCACTGTAGGTGTGGTAAAGAATTTCCTTTAAAACAACAAAAGCAATCTTTACATTAATACTAACCATGCTCCTTAACGTTTTATTGATTTATTTATTTATGTATTAAGATTCATCAAATACTGACTACTTTATCAAAATAACAATATAATTACATAACAAATAGAACAAGTAACCCTAGCTGATTCTTTAGTTGAGGTCTCGACAAGTAAAAATCAATAAACTCAAAATGGTTATTAAAGAGACGAGACATACAGATGTGGCCGAATTATTAGACTTAAACTAAAAATGATAATAAATTAAACTTTATTTCTCTTTATCAATAAAAAAACGCACTAAAAATGTTTGAAATCCTTATTTAATATTTTGTATGAAGTCTTTTCTTTTTAATAAGTGCCGATATTCTTTCAGGCATACTTTTAATTGAAGCTTCAACTTTAACTTTTGTAATTTGAAAAACATTTGTTGTATTAGAATTAACCCTTCTAACTCAGAAGGCGCACTTCACAAGCAAAAGCCTGGAATCAATTGACCTATTCACCAGAATATAACATATATTGAGGCGAAAGAGGCTCCCATAACCCATGCAATAAAATATTAGTAAAAATCCAAAACACTCCCAAACACTACTATCAGGGGTGCAGAGATAACAGAGAACGTTTAAGCACATCCTTAGTAAGAGCCAGGTCAAAAATAGGACACATATTCACGGCCCTACACATGCGGTTAATAATAATAAGTTATTGTTAAAGTTCTATTTTCAATTCTAGTTAATTTTGAAAAAAGGGTATAAATGTTTCTTTTTGGCACAGGTATGCTTCAGTGATGAGTCAATATTCTGTGTGATGGGGTCGCCTGCGATGGCGTTTGTGGATCGCAGTTCCATCCGGGTTGTTTAGGGCGCGGGACAAGATCTTCCAGCTCCTCGACCTGTGGGGAATGCTCGGATATAAAGCCATGCCATGTTCTGAGGCTCGTGAGGAGCATGGTGGAGTCGCTTTCCGGCGATCTGACTCTGGTTGCGGATAGAGTCAGCTCTTTTTCTTCACGCTGGGCTGATTTTCAGCTTCTGTCCGAGGATACTGGAGCCCTTAATACCAAAATGGACAGATTGCTTGGCGTCGTTGACGCTATTGAGTCAGCCTCTTCAGTTCTAATAGAGAGGTCCCATGAGGTATCCACCCGTATTTCTGCATTGTCTGGTTCGCTGGATGAGGTCCATTCTGCGCTTGCTAGCCCCAACTTGTTTCCTTCCGCGGGCCCTTCTCCCATCATCCCCGTCGTTGATGATATTCGCCGCAACGTAAAACAGGTGAAGGGTGACCTTTGCTCTTGGTCTGCTGCTGTCTCAGCCAATTCCGAGCTCCTAGGCTCTATCGCTTCCGATTTGAGGATCCTGTCCTCTCGTCATGCAGCCTCTTCGGAGCTGCTTTCCGTCTCGTCCGGTACCGTTGCTCAGGCCACTCCTCCGCTCCCCGTTTCCCCTTGCTGCCCTGTCTCTCCTATTTTGGTTGTTCCCCCACCCCCTGCTGTCCCTGAGTCCCCTGCTCTGCGGGACATTGTGCCGATCTGTTCTCCCCCTGCGGACATTCCGCCGCCCGTTAATGACCGGCCCCCGCGCCGTTCTCGGGCTACGCGCTTGCGGAGGCGTCGTCGTGGCGCTCCTCACGATTCCTCTGCAGCCCCAGAGCCTCCTAATTCCAACATGGCTCCTCACCCTCCAGGCGTTTGTGCTAACGCCGAGCCTGCTGATGGCGATTTTGCACTCCAATCCACGGGAGCCGCCCCTTCTCCTCCTCATTCTAGCATATCTGCCGACGGACGCGTCTCCACTGCGCTTACACTGAGGATAGCGCAATTACCGAAATCTTTCTTCGTTTCTCGTCTCGATCCATCTACATCTGTTGATGACGTTATTAGTTACGTGAGGCAGAAGAGTGGGCTGATGACTCTGCACTCCTCCGTTGTCAGCTTCTTGGTTCTCGTAATTCTCGGGGACTCATGTCATCTTTCAAGTTGATATCCTCCCCAGATCTTTTTGGGATAATGTCTGCCCCCGATTTCTGGCCTGAGAATATAATCGCACATGAGTTTGTGCCCCGTCGTAAGGTCGCAGGCGGCACTCACAATAGAGCCACTCTCGATAACCAAAAAAACTAAGCACGCTATCCCTTTACTATCAAAATGTAAGGGGATTAAGAACAAGAATAGGCCAGCTATTTCAGGCTTCTCAAGCTTGCAGTTACGATGTCATCGCTCTGACCGAAACTTGGCTTCACCACGGTTTTAATGATGCTGAAGTGCTTGACGATTCCTATCAGGTTTTTCGTAGGGATAGATATTCTGACTCTGTAGCTCTTGGTGGCGGTGTGTTGGTTGCATGTAAGTCCCACTTGGGTTGCAGTTTGATTAATGTTCCTTCTTTCTCCGACACGCTCATAATTGAGCTCATAGCTCTTAAACTCTCTCTTTATAAGAAGAACTTTTTCCTGCTCTGTTGCTATATTCCTCCAAATTTGACAAACCGCGTTGATGAACACGGTCGTAGTCTCTTTGACATTTTAATTCTTAGCTTAGATTTTATTAATAATATGACGAACCCTGAGGACGAAATCATTCTTCTTGGTGACTTTAATTTACCCAATGTCCAATGGGTATTGAACACTGATGACGATGACTACCTTCCCTTAAATTGTCTTACTGTTAGAGACTCCCTTTTTCTTGACGCCATCTCCTCCTTTGGTTTACACCAAATGAGTGATGTAAAGAACTCTATGGGAAGACAGTTAGATCTTATCTTTACTTCTGACTCGAGTAACACTATAGTCGAATCGGCTTCTCGTAGCTTATCCGCTATCGACAGTTTGCATCCACCCATTTTCATCTCGTTTTGCTACGATGGTTCTTATACTGCCGACCCCAACGTGAATCAGTACGTTCTTGATTTTAAAAGAGCGGATTTCTCTGTTCTCTCAAACAGGATCCTCTCGATCGATTTTGCATCTCTTTTTGATGATAGCGATGTCGATGAGTGCGTTTCCGTGTTTTATGATAGAATTTATGATCTGTTTAATTCGTGTGTACCACTCAAACGGTCGAGACCATCCTGTCATTCTCCCCCGTGGTATACTAGTGAACTGCGGAGCCTTAAGAATAAAAAAAATTTACTATGGAAAACTTACTTACGCTGTAGAAGCACGTCAGCTTATTGTGATTTTGTTGATTGCTATGACAGATTTTTGGCATTATCTTCATCATTATACAGAGAGTACCTTGATAATGTTCGCGTTAACTTACATAATGATCCTCGTACTTTTTTCAAATTTGTTAATATGAAGAAGAGATCTGATAATTACGCATCTACAATGTGGTATAATGGAACCTCTAAATGCAGTGCGCCCGACATAGCCGACAACTTTGCTTTATTTTTTGAGGGTGCCTTTTCATCTGACGACTTTGTGTCTTCCGTGGAAGAGTTTGGTCATATCCAAGACCGTCCCGCTGCCTCCATTGCCTTGCCCATTATATCTCGAGATATTGTCATGGATGGTATCAATGAGCTTAAACTTGACTTTTCTTTTGGTCCTGATGGTGTTCCACCTGCGTTCTTGAAATCCTGCTCTGACGCCTTACTCACTCCACTGGTTCTCATCTTCAACAAATCTCTTCAGGCCGGCAGATTTCCTACGTTATGGAAGAGCTCCTTTATAATTCCTGTTTATAAAAAGGGGCATAAAAACTTAATAACAAATTATAGGCCAATCGCGAAGCTTTCCTGCATACCCAAGTTGTTCGAATCTGTTATATATACGCAGCTTGTTGGGCAGTGTAAGGGGTTAATCTCATGTAATCAGCATGGCTTTTTGCCTGGTAGATCGACGACAACTAACCTGCTTGAATTTACATCCCACATAATCTCTGCCTTCCAGCGTGGTCTGCAGACAGACTGCATCTACACCGACTTTAGCAAGGCGTTTGATAAGCTCCCTCACTCTGTGATTATGCTTAAATTGGAAAAGCTGGGTTTTCCGCCCTTATTGCTCGACTGGATCCGCTCTTACTTAAAAGATAGGTCATACCGAGTATCTTTCCGTAGCACTTTATCTAGATTTATTAGAGCTTCATCTGGTGTACCGCAGGGTAGCCATCTGGGGCCGTTGCTGTTCATTCTTGCCATTGATGACATTGTCCCTCTGATTAAGCACTCCAAAGTCTTAATCTATGCAGATGATATGAAGATCTTCTCATGTGTTAGAAACAGTTATGATTCTTCTTGTATTCAGGCTGATTTGAATACCTTCAAGGTTTGGTTGCCTCAAATGGCCTGCGGCTTAACCTGGATAAATGTGAAGTTATGTCATTCTGTAGGAACCCCAATCAGCTCGTCTTTGATTATACCTTTGCTGAAACTACTATCCGTCGTGTTGAGTCCGTTACTGACCTCGGTTTGAAGCTTGACAAAAAACTGGATTTCACTCTGCACATAAACTATATCGTGTCTCGGAGTAATTCAGTTCTGGGTTTTGTTAAACGGTGGTCAAGGGAGTTTTCTGATCGACTGACACTTATTCACTTATATTTCTCCTTGGTTAGACCAGTTCTCGAGTATGCATCTCAGGTTTGGTCACCTTGCTATGCGGTTCATTCTAGACGCATCGAGTCAGTGCAGCGAAACTTTGTTAGATTCGCACTAAGGGACCTCCCGTGGAATGATCCATTAAGGCTTCCTCCATATGAGGATCGCCTCCGATTGCTTAATATGCACTCGTTGGAGGAACGACGTAGAATTGCTGACCTAGTATTTATTCACCAGCTTATGAACTCGAATATAGATTCTCGTACTCTCGCAGGTTTGGTTACTTATAGGCATACCCCGTATTGCTTAAGGAGAGTGCCTTTACTACATGTTGTCCATTCTCGGTCTAACTATGGCATGCATGAGCCTATTAATCGCATGTGTAGAGCCGTGAATATGTGTCCTATTTTTGACCTGGCTCTTACCAAGGATTTACTTAAACGTTCACTGTTATCTGTGCACCCCTGACTGTAGTGTTTGGACGTGTTTCACTATTTTGTTTACTAATATTTTATTGCATGGGTTGTGGGAGCCTCATTCACCTCAATATATGTTATATTCTGGTGAATAGGTCAATTGATTCCAGGCTTCTGCTTGTGAAGTGCGCCTTCTGAGTTAGAAGGGTTAATTCGATAAAAAAGGAGTCAGTAATTAAGAAGAAGACCTGGAGAAGAGTATAGACCTGATTGCATCCAACAAACAGTAAAGCACCTAACGTCCACAATGGTTTGGAGCGTAATTTCCTCGAAGGGAACTGGCGAGTTTCACATCCTGGATGGAAACATGAGACATGGGCAATACATTGAAATCCTTGAAGGTGTCCATTTACCACAAATGCGTAAGTGGTTTCCAAGTGGTAATGGAATATTTATGCACGATGGTGCTCCTTGCCACAAGGCCAAAAAAGTATAGGTAGTTCTGCAAAAAGTTGGCGTTAATGTTCTTTCGTGGCCGGGGAATAGTCCGGACATGAACCCAATTGAAAATCTTTGGGCTATAGTAAAGTCAAAAATTAAAAAAACCAAAATAACTACAAGAGGACATTTAATTGAAACTCTTACGAATATATGGACTTCCGATGTGGACATCAGAAAGGCCTGTGAAGCTTCAATTAAAAGTATGCCTAAAGAATATCGGCACTTATTAAAAAGAAAGGACTTCATGCAAAATATTAAATATGGATTTTAAACATTGTTAGTGCGTTTTTATTATTGATAAAGAGAAATAAAGTTTAATTTATTGTCATTTTTAGTTTTAATCTAATAATTAGGCCATGTCTGTAGATGTAATAGGCTCATGCATACAATGGGGAATATTCAGAAAGCATTGGTTCCCCAAAGGGCGAGCAGGCATCGATAAATACACAGTCCCCAGCAGTTCGGGGGTGTTAACCGCGCCTTGCAAGCAATCGAAGGCAAAAACAATTCTGGAGTTATCGCGTCTACTTTCAAGGGACTCCAAAGAAATAAGCTTTAATCGTAAGAAGGTAGCCGAATAGTATCGATACAAGGAAGACCGCGAAGGGCAAGTCTTACGAATCTACGCTGTACAGCCTCAATGCGATTAATATGAGTCGCATAAAAAGGAGACCGCACAGCACTAGCATACTCCAAAACAGTTCTTATGAATTATGAGTCACCAAACTCCCTAGACCATCGCTTAACAATAGCGTTGACTCCAAGACAGGTCTTACGAACGTAAAATAAAAGTGTGTAGTTATATATGGGTGGGTCATCACAGGCCTGTGATAAACCGCAAGAGGCAATGGAATTTGTGTAGTCCGAAATGTACTGTGGAGCAGCCGAAAAATACGGTAGTAGGCAATCCTTGTCAAAGGAGCGCTCCCAACCGACCCAAGGCATATTAAGATCTCCAAGAAGCATAAGGTCACCTGACGGAATAAGCAAATCAGCCAGTCTTTCGACACAAGTAGACATCAACTCATAGCAATCAGAGGGCGATCCAGATGGAATATAGGCCTGGCATTATTTATTTACAAGTTCGCGCCAAATACTGACTACTACAAATCAACGAAATCTAAACAGTTAATATAACGTAAAATGAAATATCAAAATAAATTACAGAATCAAAGTGATTTTTTTTTTGGGAGCGGGGAAATGCGTTTACGCACTTAGGTGGCCGAAGCCACCCGTGTGCCGGACTCACCTTGCCAATGACCAGTCCTACCGGCTAAACCCCCCTTCCCCCCTCCACGAGGACCACCACGGAAAAGTCTAGGAGACATTACCTCGCGACGGAGTCCTATAGAACAGCGTCCTACGAGGCCCACGAGACAACCGGGCCCCCTAACGGGAACCCCCGCTTCCTCGCTGCCCCCGACAATTTAGCAGGCGCCCCCGCTAGGAGCCCCGTTGCTGTCTCCCTCCTTTTGGCGAAGGGCTATCCTGACGAAATAGGCCAGTGGTCCTCCCCCTGCAGCATGACCCCAACGATATTGTTCGGGGTCACGCTGCCCGTCTCCGCCTCCATCTCGGCCCTCTCCGCTCTCCAGCGATCACATTCAAAGAATGTGTGGAGAGGGGAGTCCGATGGAGGGCCGCAGTATACACAGCACGGGCTCGGGACCTTTCCTAAGCGGTGGAGGAAGGCCCGAAAGTTCCCATGCCCCGTCAGCATTTGGGTGAGGTAGTAGTCCACCTCACCGTGCTGACGATTCAGCCTAGTGTCCAGCTGAGGGATCATCCGGGCTGTCCACCGGCCCCGCGACTCTCCATCCCACCTTTCTTGCTAGGACGCCATGGTCCTGGCCCGACCCACTCTCGCGGCCTCTCCCCCCAAGATGGGTTTCTCCAGATACACGAACTGCCGCTCCCTGGCTAAGAGGTCGATGGATATGACCCCCGCGACCACTAGCACTGCCGGTTCCGAGACCGTGCGTGAGCTTGCAATTCGGAGCGCCGCACGGCGTTGTACCGCGAGTATACGCTTACGGTACCACTCCCACCGCATTGCATCAGCCCAGATTTCTGCTCCGTAGAGCATTATGGCCTCGGCGGTGCGAAGCAACAGGCCATAACCCTGCTCAGCGCCGCCGTCACCGCAGCCGCCTTGTCGGCCCGGCTCTTTATCTCGTCCCAGAAGGAGAGCCTGCAATCGAGGCTCACCCCCAGTTATTTGATCGCGGGCGGCGTCTGAACCAACATGACTCCTACCCGCATCTGAATCAGCAAAGGGATGCGCTTCTTTGTCAGAAGGAAGATAGCGCCAACTCCAGCGCGTGGTCACACAGCCAGGAGCTTACCCGGCGCATCACTTGGTTGTGTCTCATCTGAGCCGCCGCAACATCTTTAGCGGTAATGACCGTTGCGATGTCGTCAGCATACCCAACCAGGAAAGACCCTTCAGGCATCTCCATAAGAAGAATCCCGTCATATGTATAATTCCATATGTCGGGGCCCAATCAAAGTGATTAGCTATTAAGATTCATCAAATACTGACTACTACAAAAAAAAAAATAAATAACAATATGATTACAAAGAAAAAGTAACCCTAACAAAGCTGATTCTTCAGATGAGATCTAGATAAGTGAAAATCAATAAGCTCAAAATGATTATTAAAAGACGACACATAGATGTAATAAAAACTTCAAGGGACTCCAATGAAATAAGCTTTAATCGGTTAGCGTAGGGAGGCAGCCGAAGAGGATCGCTCCAAGGAAGGCCGCGAAGGGCAAATCTTACGAATCTACGCTGCACACCCTCAATACGATTAATATGAGTCGCATAAAAAGAGACCACACAGGACTAGCATACTACAAAACAGGTCGCACGAACGTAAAATAAAGGAGTTTAGTTATATATGGGTCATCAAATTCCTTAGACCATCGCTTGACGCAGCCCAGAGCAGAATTAGCTTAAGACCATATGTTGATATGGTCGTCAAATGAAATGGTCGTATTTAGCACTATCCCTAAATCTTTGGTCTTGTCAAGTCTGTTCAGAGAGAATGACATAGTAGTACACTTGCTAATATTTAGGGGAAGGAAGTTTATAGAACACCGATTGTGAAAGGCGTCTAAGTCCGAGTTTAATAGTGCACAGTCATTCGCACTTGAAATAACGCGGAAAATTTTGGCGTCATCAGCGTAACATAGAATTCTGGAATTAGGGAGAATTAAGGATACATCATTGATGTAAATGATAAAAAGCAATGGTTCTAGATGACTTCCTTGAGGAACACCGGAGGTAACATAAATATCGTTCGAAAGTGAACCAATCCAATTAACAAAAATTGATGGAAACCCTAGAAAAGACAACTTAACAAGAACACTATGGTTAAACCTGTCAAAAGCCTTGCTAAAATCAGTAAAAATGCTTGCCAGCTTAAATGGCAGAAATACAGCAATTGGAGAATTCCAGAAAGTTAGTCGCAGTAGATCTACTCTTCATGAAGCCATGCTGAAAGGAACCTCGAAAAGGTTTGCAGTGGAAGTTAAGAACATTGCACACCAGAGCCTCAAACATTTTACCGTTACAACAAAAATTGGCAATGGGGCAGTTTGATATGTCCTTTTTACTTCCTTTCTTATGTAGGGGAATGATGACAGATGCTTTCCAAGGTTTTGGAAAAACACCACAACAAATAGATAAGTTAAATAAGTGACAAAGTATAGAAACCAGGGACAAGCGACAGTTTTTTACAAAGCAAGCAGGGATACCATCAGGACCGCAAGAGAAACCAAACCAGAAATATACTGTAGCACAGAATCCTCGTCAAACACAAGGTCTTTAGTTTGAAGAGTTGTCGGAGCAAACCCTCTTCATATGAGTAAAATCCTTATCACTAGTATCACAGTCTGTAGACAAAAATGCGGTGCCAAAAAATTCGCCAAATAGGTTGGCAGTCGTCAGGGGGTCGTCGCTCTCGACATCACCAAAACGAAACTCCAGAACTGGTTAGGCTCAACACGCAAATAATTAATTCTCTCTAAATAGTCACAATAAGAAATATCAAGTGCAGAGCAAAATTGGTTGCGTAACATGGAGTAAGTGAAGTAGTCAGCATCACTCCTTGAGGAACAAAACCGGTTCCAAGCTTTATTCTTCAGATTCTTTAAGTGCTTCACGGAACTATTGAGACAAGGCTGATATGAACGCGAACCACGAGATCTTGGAACAGGAACACAAGTATCAAAACGAACAGAAAGAGAATCGTAAAATAGTTTTACAGCATTATCAATATCACGTTCATTCAGAACATTCGACCAATCACACGCAAAGAGCCAATTATTAAGTTTAGAATAATCAGCCTTACTAAAGTTATAACAAAAATTACTTGAGTCAGAAGATGCCGTCAGTACAGGATCAAAATTAAAAAAGATATGCAGTGCTGGATGGTGACGAGATTCAGGAACCAGGGGAGACAAACAGTGTTTCACGACAGTACTCGAGCAGTCAAATGAGAACACCAAATCCAGGAACCTGCCCGAGTCATTCATCACGTCACAGGCCTGTGATAAACCGCAAGAGGCAATGGAATCCATGAAGGCCGGAACATACCGTGGGGCAGCCGAAAAAGATGGTAGTAGGCAATCCTTATCCAAGGAGCGCTGCCAACTGATCCAAGGCATATTAAAATCTCCAAGGAGCATAAGGTAATCCGACGGAAGCAGCAAATCAGCCAGTCCTTCAACACAAGTAGACATCGACTCATAGTAATCAGAGGGCGATCCAGGTGGAATATAGACCGTGGCAAACCAGACCGTGTAAACATTTGTGTGTGGAAGCTTGAGAACCACACAAATGAATTCTAGGGGATCAGATCCCGCAACATCAACGAGCATCAGGAGCGGAAAGATGGCGGTCACGGCGGAAAACCAAGTACTCAGAGCCAAAGAGCTCAGTGTCTGCAATTCTTCCACAAAGCCAAGTCTCAGTCAGGCAGACCACGTCGAAACATTTATTCGTTTAGCTAATGAAGAGTCGAGTCGTCTTCGATCGCAGTCCGGTTACGTTGGCCTAGTAAAGGGAGAACTCACTAATGCGTTTTTCGATGAAATATTACGGGCTGTAGTTGCGTTCAAGCGAGTCCTTGGAATGAATTCACGGACGATAGAATTAAGTGGCCAGATGTCGGGGCAAAGTCCCGAATGAAAAACAGCATCTGGTACAAGAAGCTTAAATGAAGCAGAGAAGGAACGACCCTGCTGTCCGCGTCGTGCATCAATTCTTTTGCAGACAATTAAGCTCCGATCAGTCCCGGTGCATGATGAAATGAAGCTGACGATATCATCCACAGTGCTGTCGTGATGCAACCTTGACAAGAATATATACGTATAATTATATACGTTTTTGTGTGGGAGCCTGAGAACCACACAAAGGAACTCGGGGGGATCAGATCCCGAAACATCAAAAATTAACGATGTCATCCTCAGTGGTGTGGTGATATAACCATGACAAGAAAATATGACGTGGAAGCTCAGCCGGTCTCAAAGCCACAACTGCAGTCATAGGTCTAGTGGCGTTGACCACGGTGCAATCAGGCGTGTCAGATGGTGATTCAGAGTCAGCAAAAGCGTAAGAAGTTGGAATTGTTGATACGGTACTGGAAGCCGGACGCGGGCTTAAGACACCACCCCTAGTAGAAGAGGGTGCAGAGGCAAGAGAGGGAGCAGCAGTCAATTTCGACGATATATTCGGAGAGCGTATGTTCTCCGGAGTGCCAGCAAGCAGAGCCTGATCCCGCCTGCGTCTTTGCCTAGAGCGTGACTCCGTCGAAGGTGGTACATTGGGAGAGGGAGGCGTAGCAGTAGGTTTTTGCAGTATTCAGAGCGCCCCTACACACAAATGGTCGTCACATCAGCTCCTCCACCGGCCCGCTCCGTATCGAGAGGCACACTGACGACATCCAAAACCACAGGCCGATCAGACTTACGACGCAGGAACTGCTCATCAAACGAGATTGTTTGAATAAGATCCGAATTGACTTTCGCAGCCGATGACAACGATTCCATATCCCTTCTAAGAAGTTTCAAATTACTCCCAATATCATCAACGGCGAACATGATTTGTGGAAGCATTGGCCCAATGTGCAGGATGAACAGTTGCATGTATGTCCTCAATAGAGCTAGACATAGTTGTTACCTTATAAGAGATATCACACGACTTATCCAGCAGCAGGTCATAGCTAGCTCCAGATTTTTTTTATTGAGGCCAACAGATCATCAAACTTTCGGTTCAACACACTGAAATCATCAAATACTACTTGAAGGCCGAGCAGGCTAGTAGTGATGTTGCTGAGATTTTTAGCCATACACTCCTGCTCAGTGGAGATACTGTCTGCTATGTTCCTCAATAACCTAAGGACGTGACAAGGCCTACTGTATAAGCAGACAGAGGAAGAGGAGGTTTGTAGACTTTGCTTAAGCTGAGTGAAAAAAAAACCCTTCACAAATACCGTTACAGTCAATGGCATTGCCGGTAATTTCCGAGCAGCAAATCTTGCACGCACTCATGGCAGATCCGGCTATCAGAAGCGTACAAAATTAAGAGCTATTATCGTGGAGATCAATAATAGTATGTAAGTGTCCAGGCAACCCGATCCACCGTTGAAATAGGATCAATGTTCAAATGCACGGGCAGCCACCAGGAGTCGAAAAAAATCTTACTTAGTGTGTAGCATCGATATAGCAAAAGGGTTTACTTGAGAACAGGAACAGGAGATGGTAGCTGCTGTTGTGGTAAGAGACCCATGTAGTGCATATCACAATAGAATCGTAAATTAAGTTCAAATCCTAAATAAATCAATTGCAATATTTGTATCAAAAGCTATTAATCACAAAAAATTCATAAAAGAAACAAATCTCCAAGCAAGTAAGCTCATTATATAATCACAAGCCAAATTGGAAGAACAAAGTCAAGAAAAGTTTCATATTTCTTACACGACTTTCTTTAACGTAATTGCCCAGGTGGTTCACTCGTAATAAAGAATAAAAATAAACAAACATGACCACTGCGCAAAGGTAAAAGAATTAATCATGGCACGCGCCAAATTGCTGACATGAGTTCTTGATGGTTTGTTTACATCTTTCAATGCACTCATTGAACTCTAGTGATTTTTGTATGCCGATGAGTCATAACAATTACATTGATTAATAATGAACTTGCATGCTCTGGATTTTGTAACCAATAACAAATAATGCTGTTATTGCATTTTTACTTATGATACTGAATTTTCGTTTGTTAATTTGACATACATAACTTTAAGTAGGGATAAGAAAATTTGTATATATATAGAAGGTAAGATTTGAATAAAGCGAAGTAATTCTTTGGACAGAGAAGTAATAGTATCACTTATATCTAATCCGGATACTTTCGGCAGAATTGCCTATACTACCTTCTCCACTCCTAATTACGGCGGTCCTTAGACGCCAAACTATCATAGTGCTGATAAATTGGCCGAGCTTTTCTCGCCGAGCACTAAATCCATTTTTACTCCATCGTTTAAAAAAAGAGAGGGTGATCACATCATTACACCCAGGCAAGCGGCAATCAACAATAACAGTAACCCTGAGCAAAACCTTCAACGGTACATGGTTATAAAAAAAACCGAATGGCGAATACGAAAATTTTGCCTAGGGTGGGGGGAGGGGGAGGGGTAGTCTAAATTTGTAACGCATAGACCGATTTGGATAATTCTTTTTCTGTTGGGTAGAGTATGTTCCGAGGTTGATCCCAGGTGAAAAATCTTTTGGGGGGATGGGGGTGGGGGGTGGGAGTGGAACCTTACTTTGTAACGCGTGGTCCGATTTCGATGGTTCTTTTTCTGTTGTATAGAGTATGATCCCCCATTGCTAATAGGAGAATAATTTGGTCCTATGGTGAAAGGTGTGGGTAAGGGGGAGGGGTAGTCTAACTTCGTAACGCGTGGACCGATTTGGATAATTCTTTTTCTATTGAGTAGAATATGATGCTTGGTTGATACTACGAGAAAAGAAATGTTGCTGGGGTGGAGGTGGGAGAAGGGGGGTGGAACTTAACTTTGTAACGTGTGGATCGATTTGGATGGTTCTTTTGCTGTTGTATAGAGTGTGATCCCCCATTGCTAATAGGAGAATAATTTGGTCCTATGGTGGTGGTGGGGGAGGGGGAGGGGTAGTAACTTCGTAACGCGTGGACCGATTTCGATGATTCCTTTTATGTTCGGTAGAGTATGTTCCTTGATTGATACCATGAGAAAAAAAGTTTAGTGGAATAGGGGTGAGGTAGGGGGTTAAAACTAACTTTTAACGCGTGGACCGATTTGGATGGTTCTTTCTTCGTTTAAAAGTGAAAAATAAAATAGTTTTTAAAAAAAAGTTGAACCGACTTCACAAAAAGCGCTAAAAAGCATAAAATAATTTTTAATTTTATATCTATTACGACATTTTGAAGTCGGTGCAAATTAAACAAATAAAAAAACTACAGTACCACAATTGAAAATAATACATAATACTACCTGAACGTTTCAGCTTACGGGATCATAAGAAATGCCGATTAAATACTTTTGTTGCAGTTGTTTGGTTTGGTTCGGTTGGTATGGTTTGTTTGATTTGCACCGACTTCAAAATGTCGTAATAGATATAAAATTAAAAATTATTTTATGCTTTTTAGCGCTTTTTGTGAAGTCGATTCAACTTTTTTTTAAAAACTATTTTATGATTTAATAGTGTATAGTTCTGTTTTAAAATTAAAATCTAACAAGTTCGGCTTAATGCTGATCGTCAAGTCAAGAAAATTTATTGCTTTATTACCTATTTCAACGGTAAATTTGATGTTATCGTCCAATTTACTTAAAACCTTTATCTAAAAAATTACTGAGATGTCGCTCAGTTCCTGTCCAATACAACATATACCATCGACATACCTATACCAGGTGTGTACATATGACAATAAATGTGTATTTGATGAGCACAAAGACTTCTAAATGGTTAATAAAAAGTTCAGCGTAAAAAGGTGAAGAAGTCGATCCCATTGCCAAACCATTTTTTTGAATATAATTTTTACCAAACTCGAGTTTACTAATTTTACGTATTCACTCAATTTGGCTTGCCATTGTGTGTGAAACCTAACTTTGTAATGCGTGGACCGATTTGGATAACTCTTCTTCTGTTGGGTAGAGTATGTTCCCTGGTTGATACCACGAGAAAAAAATATTGGTGGGGTGGAGACTAACTTTTAAACGCGTGGACCGATTTGGATGGTTCTTTTTTTGTTGTACAGAGTATGGTCCCCCATTGCTAGTAGTGAAGGCATGTAGTCTAGGCGCACTAGGGCCATGTCAAGAATTTGCTAAGGTAAGGGTATGAAAGGGGACCGTGACTAATTTCGTAATATGTTGTCGGATTTAGATAATTCTGCTTCGATTCTTTAGAGTGCACTACCTCTTCGAAACAAAACAACTACCCAATTACAATTAAAGATATCATATATAACTACCTAAACGTTTCAGCTCACGGAATCGTAAGGAAGGCCGATTAAATACTTTTGTTGTAGTTTGGTTTGTTTCAGTTTAAAGTTTTTTACAAACCATTTTATAGGTGAATATAACAGACTCATCCCTTGCATTTAAAACTTTGCTTTATGAAAATAATTGTATAAATTTGATTTTCAAATGTAGTTATCAACGACCCCTCGGAGAAGACAATTTGTTAAATTAACTTGTAAAAAAATAATTACTGTCAATTGATAAATATATTATTCATTCGAAATTGCACTTTACGTGTGTCTGTACATTTGACTTTTCTACGGGGTTCTATGCGATGCCACCTATCATATCTGCACACATCTCAAGGCTCATGGAATACTGTCTAATTTAACTTGTATTGTCACAACATTTTTCCTTGTGTTTTTGGTCATTAACACTTAAACGAAGACACTAGATACACATAAGGGTAAAAGTAACTTGCCGACACTTCCTTCCCTTTCTTCCTTCTGTTGAGGCTTGTGAGTGTGTGAGTGAACCGCCGACTCTCTGTCAGTATATCAAACTTAGTAGTTTGCCGTTGAACCAAAACCCAGTATGGATCATCAGCTTGTAGGGCCTTTCGAGGGTTCAATTTCCTCTGTGCATTTAACACTTGTACCTATGTGGTAAGGAAGAAATTTAGAGGTTTCTCGTTCACACTTTTCGGGTATACTTGTGGGAAATTCCACTTACAGTGGGGCGTTTATTTTTGTTTTCTCCTTCGGGGTAATCTGCGCTGGCTCCCTAAGGTATCGCAGAAGTTATACGCCGAGCCACTAGGAGGGTAAAAAGTTCGGGGCACTTTTCGCACAGCCGGATTCCAACATACTTCTATCCATATGATCTTTATTAAAAAAAAAGGGTTCAAGTGCAGTCTGAAACGATCTGGGGTTTCTACTCACGTTAAGGCCAGCTATCTTCCGAAAATGGAAGCGAGGATGGAAACACAACCCTACGGAATGACATTACTTGAATAAGAAAATTATCTGAGCCTGGATGTCTCCGATAGTTGCAGAAATTAAATTAGAATTTATTCACACTTACCATACTTGACGACCATCTGCTTCTGCAGTCACGGAATGAGGATACCTTCTTGTTGATTTCCTCAAGATCGTGGCACATCCGTTCCGTGGCAACAAAAGTAATGGTGACAACCATATAGTTAAAAATTGGCAAAATTGATAATGTGTGGCTCACATTACATGTCCTCTCTCAAGGCCTGACGCGGTAGGGCTCCGATGAAAGAGGAGCTGATAGGTTCCAGGCCTGCTGGACTCGTCAGCGGCGCAAGACCTGAGTAATTTTAGACCTTCTTTGAACCTCCTGCAGTATGTGTAGTGTTCTTGGGGCAGTGCGGCATCGTAGTCCAGGTTTAAAGTCCAGAGTTTTTGCGAAAATAGTTTAGCCACTACCACTATTGGACCCATGATGCCCCCAAAGAAATATGCAACATCTGAAGCTACTGTTCGTTTTCTGATTAGACGGTCATCGCTGTAAGTCTTTGATGCGGAAAGAAACGTTCTTGGATGACCATACCAATTCCATGGTTTTGATATGTTCTTCAGTGCCAATGGTAAAATCCACCTAGAGCTCATTTTGTTCCTCAGGAATTCCTTGTAATAATCTTAGGTGGTTGGCGCACCACTTTCTCAGCCTATAACCTCTCTGCAGTGCCAATTAATCTAATTGACTTTACATTTCAACTCCTTCCGCTAACTATCCGAACTTGCCAACACATCATCCACGTAACAGTTGTTTTTCAAAATTCGAGATCCGAGCGGGTGTGAATCAATTGAATTGAGATTCATCCGTCCACATAATTTGGTCCAGAAACGCCCTTTCGTCAATGTCGCGTTCCAGAAGCAAAGTGCTAAATTCCAGCCTTCTCTTGGAAAATCCTTCCAGTATTCCTTGGACTGGGTGATGGTGTTATGGACGTAATCCCTCTCGATGAATAACCCTATAAATCTTAGATGAATACACTCCTATTCGTCTTGCGGCTCGTTTCGTGCTCGTTCCAGGGTTTCGCCTCACGATGGTGATTATTTGCTGCTCAACATCGGCAGCAGTTCCCGAAGTTTCGGGTCGTGTCTCCCTGTCGTGTGAAGTAACATTTCCGTGTAAATACCCCTTTTGGGCTGCTAGCCGATTAGGGAATCTCCTTTGATATTCCAGTACAGCCGCTCTCTCGTTTCCGTCTCCTACACCATATATGTAAACAATATCCGCGTATTCCTCAGAAGTAAATTCTGCCATTTTTTAATTATTTTTTCTTAAAAACATCCGCACTTTTTGATTTGTTTTTCAACTGTGATAGGTATTCTTGCTCACCGACTTTTTTTTATAGATAAATTTCCATTAGGTACGAGTAACAGAACACCAGGATACAAGGGTGTGAATTCTGGCTAACACAAGCTAATATCGGCAATAACACAAAATTACACTAATATTTTTATAACTTTTTTGCAGCGATAATTAAAATTAATTACCTGTTAACCCAAATCAAATATTTTCGGCCGCTTTGTTTATTTAAAGAATTTCCTTCCTAAAGTGCAATAAAATAATTAGGTAGTCACGGATTTCTAAGGATGCGGTTTTTCTAATCCTTTGTCTACCTTGTTGCACCTTTTTGGAAAGGTAATAATATTGGCAATCCAATAAAAATAAAAAAAGAGTTGTACTAATTACATGAATTTCGTAGAAAATTTGGAAAAATGCTGGAATATTAGGTAATCGCAAACCATTTTTTTCACTTTTGGAAGTGACTGCACCTGCAGTGGTAGGAGTTAGATCAATATTTTTGACAATTTTGGAAAGGTCATTGGGATATTATTTTTTCAGTGTTTGTGTTGGGTAGATCAAAAGATAAAAATAGTCTCTCAACTTCCATCCCATCTGATTTCTTTGTTTTGTATGCAGATCTTGCCTGTTAGAACCGGTTTTCTTGATTCGCTTTCGCATGATTTTTTCCATAATGGGCGTTCGGTACTTGGGTTGGTTGGTTGGGTTTCGAGGGGGGAAAGATGTATGTCTTCCATGCACTGAGGCCTATAGTGGCCCGTTGTACGCCCCCTGCTCGGCAACGTGCCCTAAAGTCCACTGTCGAGCCAACCGATCCCCGTAACGAATTGGATAATTCGATTATAACCTGATTTCTTAACTTCTGGTAAATCTTCGCAGTAGTATGTTTCTAAGATTCTAAATCTTTTTTGCGTTAGGGCTGGTAATACGGTCTCGTCTTCTTCCCCACATCCCCTGCATAGACTAGTATTCGCCCTTCCCATTTTTATGGCATGCGCCCTTATTCTTGCATGTCCTGTCACAAGGCCACGCTTGCATTTTGAGCCGGCTGTGTAAATCGCTGTTTTCTTGGATCACACCATTGTTTATCCATTCACTTTTAGTCGGGAACTGCGTTTTGAAGAAATTTGGGTTATCCGTTTTGAAGTCCCAGCAATCTTCTTCCTCAAACAGTCTCTTGATCGTATTACCATTACATACTCGGTCGATCTTTTCATGTTGGGCTTGCATTCCCCTTTTCTTCCACAGTTTATTCATACGTAAACGTATAGCAGAGTTGAGTGCCACTTGCTTAACGTAGAATTTTAGTGGAGTAATGTTTAGAATGACCTCCAAGGCCCTGGTTGACCTGGTAGCCCCCGTTATGCCTAGACAGCACATACGTTGGGCCTGGTCCATAATCTTCTGGTTTCTGCCCACCTCTATCGCCTTCCACCAGACTATCGCTCCATGCGTTATCATGGGTCTGATTACACATGTGTATATCCATTTTATAATATTTGGTGATAGTCCCCATACTTTACATATAGCATTTCTACACGTACAGAAAGCTCTTACCGCTTTGTTTTTCTTCTCGTGTAGGTGCCTCGCCCATTTTAGTTTCCCGTCCATCAGCACACCCAGAAATTTGGCCTCATTCTTTAAAGTTAATCTCGTGTTTCCGAGATTGTCTTCTGGTGAAGCAGCAGAGTTCCGTTTTATTTGGGTTTATCTTCAGTCCACAATCCTGCGCCCAAGAGGTTGCCGTGTCGATTGCTTCTTGAAGTAAGGATCCCAAATTTTCTTCAAACTTACCTCTGACTACTATTGCTAGATCGTTCGCATCACATGTTACGTGGAGACCTTTCTCTGATAGGGTTTCAAGTAGTCCGTCAATCACTATCAGCCACAGGAATGGTGAAAGAGGGATCCTTGTGGAGTTCCTCTATTTGCTCATTTCCTAAACTTGTAATTATAATTCGGTCTTCCAGCATGGACTTGATCCACTTGATTATAATGTGATCTTTCCCCTTCCCGTAAACAATCTTATCGATTCTGACGTTGTTGAAGGCTAATTCTATATCAATGAAGCAGCTTAACGCTTCTTCTTTGTACATCAATGCCTTTTCCACTTGATGTACTAGGCTATGTAAAGCGGAATCAACCGATCTACCTTTCATATATGCATGTTGACAACTTGATAGTTTTATGCCTATCTGTTTCCTTACCTCCCATTCTATTAGTCTTTCTAGACTTTCCAGTAGGAATGATGTAAGCCTAATTGGTCTATAAGCATTTGATGTGCGATAGTCCGTCTTATTTGGTTTGGGTAGAAATACTACCTTTGCCACTTTCCAGTTTTTAGGAGTGTAACTGAACTTTAGGCACGCTCTAAAAAGTAGGGTGAGTCTGTTCCATAATTTGTTACCTCTCCTCTGTAGCATGATGGGATATATCCCATCCCTTCCCGGTGATTTATATGGGCTGAAGGATTTTATTGCCCATCTTACCTTGTCTAAAGTACACAGTTTCTTCGCTTGCTCCTCTTCGATTCCAACATGGGATCTCGAAGGGGTAGCTTCTTGCCTCATCGATTTCCACTCCACCAGGGTACTCCCTGGGAATCAGCTTCTCAAGAGATTCCCTCATGTTGAATGAGTCTTCGATAAGTTCTAACTGGCTTCTCGATTTAGACAATATTTTCTTCAGTCTAGCTGCCTCACCTGGGCTTTCAATTTGGCTAGTAAAAACTTTCCATGATTCCCTCCGGGCTTTTCGGCACTCGGACTTGAATTGCCTAAGTGCCGTTTTGTATTCTTCTAAGAGATCCTCTCTTTGGTGTTTTTTAGCTTTATTGAATAGCTTTCTGGTTCTTTTCCTCGTTTCCATGAGAGAAGAATTCATCCATCTCTGTTTCCATTCTATTTTCAGTCGTTTCTTTGGACGCGCTTCCTCGAATGCGAGTCTGATAACACCTTCAATGTTAGCAGTCTCATCATCGATTCCCTGTGTTGATTCCAAAGGAACATTTCTTGTACACAAATTTGTGTTTAAAACCTCCCTTTATTTATCCCAGTTTGTTATTCTGGGGTTTCTAAAAATCAGGGGATTATTTCTGACATTGGCACTCAGCTCAAAGAGTATCCATCGATGGTCCGAGAATGATACCTCTTCAGATACGTACCAATTCTCAATCTCATCAACAGTCCTCCCGTTCGCAAGTGTAATGTCTATAACTTGTTTTCTGTTTTTGATAATAAAAGTTGGCTTATTGCCCCTATTTATAATAAAAAGTTCTGATTTTACTAGGTATTCAATTAAGGACTTACCCTGTCATTGTTGTCCGTGCTGCCCCACACAGTATGGTGTGCGTTTGCGTCACAGCTTATGACTAACCTTAAGTTTGTTTCCTTTGCATACTTTACCATATTCTTCAGAGTTTCCGTGGGGATTCTCTTCATATGGAAGGTATGCCGATGCTAGTAGTAGCTTCTTTTGGTCTTGTCCTTTGCCGACTTCCCATTGCACAGCTACACAATCACGGTCGCTAATCTGTGGAATAAAAATAGCGTGTATCTCTTTTTTAATAATTACGCAAGCCCTGGGCCTACCTTTGTTCATTGCATAAAAACAATTAAACACTTTTGAGTTCCAGTTTGTGACTTTTCCCTCAAAAGTGGATGGTTCCTGGATTAGTGCGACCTTTACATCCTTTTTCACCATCATCTCGACTAGTGCGGCCGTAGCCACAGTACTCCTGTGTAGGTTGGCTTGGACCAACCACGCCATGATGACGGTTCCACCTTTTTTGGGGTGGAAGTCCTGGGTTCCTCCACTCCAATTATCTCTAGCATCTCTTCCTGACTGGGCAACCTTACGTTCCGATTCATCGGTATCATCGTTTGGTCATTCATCTCTTGTGAGATATCCGACAAACCCCCCGATGTCACCTCCTCTAAATCTTCCGGTTTCCTCAGTGAGTATAGCAATCCCATTGATCCCAACTCGCTTTCCACGTCCATGTCGGCGACCTTTTCGTAGAGCGACCCGAGGTCCTCTTCTTTAGCCGCCGCGGATGTACTCGGCTGTGGTTCACCCCTTCCAGCTGCCGCTTTCTGTGGGTTTCCCTTTGCCTCTACCTTCTGAGATTTCGGAAGGGTAAATTTTATTTTCCTGTTTAGGTAGAAAGTTTTACCCTCCGTCTTCTCCAATGCTTTCAGTGGTTTTTCTCCTACACCAAGTTGGAGCCACTGACCCATCTTCTCTCTGACTTCCCGCTTGATTAGCTTCGACTTGGAAGTTTCGAGCTCCATGTCCCGGTTTAACCTGTCCATGAAACCCAAAATCTTCCTCGTTTCCCTAAACTCATTCGGGAGCCAGACTGAAATTCTTTTTAATCTGGGCACGTCATTTTTACCAACCACTTCAAGGTTGGCGCCGGCCCATAGTTCCTTGTTTTCAATAACTTTTGACTTGATGAACTCCAGCGTACTAATGTTCACACAGAAAAGACAAGAAACCACTCCAGTGAAACCTTGGAACAAAGTCCGTCTCGCTTATCAAGGCTTCTATCTGCCACTCCTCGAACTTTGTCGTTTGACACAACTGGTTTGTTGGGTCCACGATCTTGCCCTCAGAGTGGTTTCTATCTATTATTGCCACTTTCAGTGATTCGCTCACTACTTCACTGAAAGTGGGTGCCTTTCCTGTTTTTGATTTCTTCGGTAACAGAGGGATAACCTCCTCCGACCTATTTCTTTTTCCGCCTTCCACTGCTACTGGGGACCTGTCCCTAACCACATTGCTGGAGCCTGACCCGCCGGTGGTCGTAGCTTCCACCGACGTTTGGGCGTATATCCCCGCCCGAGTTGATTCGCTTTTCGTTGTACTCTCCATCATTATGTAACGGGTTGGTGTTTAATTTAAGAGAGTTACCTTCTCTCCGCCCGACTACATTAGCCAGCACTCTTGGCAGAGACATGACCGTACCAAGAAGTCTGTTTCCAGCCGTCACCACGGGGAGGTTGTAGTCGCACTGCCATCAGTATTACAATCCTCCTGTGCACCTGACGGCTGACGGACTTCGGTACTTAAATAGTGCACCGTTAAGTGCATGTTAGAAATGGATTTTTACGCATTTTTAAAAATCAGATGTGCGGGATTTGAGGAATTTGAAATCGAAATTATTTAATTCGATTTCATAAAATTTCTGGGCTTCCCGTACATAGATTTTAATGCTAGAGGTGTCGTTGGACTCGGCTGATTTTGTCAAATCTATGTATGCACATTTTGCGGGAAAGTAAGAATTTTTTTTTCAAGTCAAGCATAAGTGCAGAATTGGATATAGGAAAATAGAAAAAGTGAAAATGAGATTTTGGGACAGGAAATGAAATTTGACTTAGCCAGCCGAGCTCAACCAAACTTTGGATACTGCATTTTACCCTCCCTCAGACCTTGTTTTGTGCGGTGATTCGGTTTTTCCACTTTCTTAGCAGGGGCACTCCAGTTCCCAGGCAGATGGAATGTTTGTTAAAAAAAAATTATTATTTGGGACACATATGTATAAGGGCAGTGTCTGGGATACCGTCCTGTCGAGCAGTCTTTATACAGTATTTGGGGTACCGTTTCTTCAAGTCTAAAAGTGATTCAAAAGCGGGAGAACTATAGCCAAAAGTAAAATGTTTAAATTTTGAAAACAAATTTGCGGCGAAACGTTACTAGCGGCGAGCTTTGAAGACAAAGTTACGGACCAACAGGCAGGTTCAGTGAGGGATGAGCCGGTCTATACTCGTTGGTCTTAAGCGGTAACTAACATACAATCTCAGAGTTCCAAGGGTTCTTACACTCCTATGCACAAATCGACCGGTGTGATAGATCGAAGGCGTCAATGAGCATGCGATACTGGTGACAGGCCAACTAGAGTTAGTAGCGAAGCGAGAAGGCGGCGAGCCAAAGTCCGTTGAGGACGTCATCTGACAGATGGTTGCGAATTGTACTGCGAGGGAGGTTCATTGTCGTTAGGACGAAAAGGCATAGTGCGATACTTTTAGAAAGGAATGTTGTTGGGCCCATAAGCCTAGCCTAGCCGGAAGGGCTCTTGTGACAAGCAAGAGTGGAACTTAGAGAGTTTCAATATGACGAAGAATGTTCCAAATATGAATCTGGCCGCCTTTGATGCTTTGAGTACAGAGCGTTCACACTCCGGAATCCAAACCAAAAAGGAATTTTATTACCGTGTATTATATTATTTATCATCGGGTATTGAATTTATAGGGAATATCTAACCGGAAAGATAAAGAAAACACTTTTAAGTGTTGCATATGTTTGAAGGACATATGATAAATATTTTTCTTTCAAATCTCCCTTATTTTGTTAGGTATACCTGCGGTATGAATTCCTGTGAATAATTCCGTCGTTGTGATAGAGGATTTATTTCCCTAATTACTTCTGAGAGATGCTACATGCTGTTAGTTGGTTACTGGTGAACTAGTTGCGATGCGCAAGTTCGTTGAATTCTCTCGTGCGTAGGAGGAAGCCTGAAGTGGCCAGTATGGAGGGGCTGACACGGTGCTGCCTAGTGTGAGTGTTCTCCTTTCACAGTTTTGACGGCAAGCACGCCAATGCTACAAGGATAGAAGGAAAAGTTTTAGTGATTTATCAATTGAAAATTTAGGATTGTATGTATGTCCACTGCGGTTGTTGGTCTGCAAATGGAAGGTTTAGGTGGTGGTGGAGTGAACCAGACTGCGGAATGAAAACTGCGTTTAGGTGTGACGGCCACCCATCGGTTGTCGAATGGGGGCCCCTCCTGACGGAGTTTCTTTTTACGAGGTCGCCGTGGTTTGTTCACGGAAGTAGGTGAACTTCAATCTCACTAAAGTGAGATAAAATATCCCTTCAACCAAATATAATGCACCTCGTCGTTTCCTTGTTTGTAAATAATTTTAAAAGAAATATGACGACCAAACATGTAGGCACAAATGTTGGCTGTTTTTCCGCACTTTCTCGGACGTATGATTTTCCCGATAATTCATTTCCACTACTGTAATTAAACTGGAATGAATTCGTCTAGAAGTGATTTATGCGAGTAAAGGTGGCTCGGATAAACATATATTTATTTATTTATAAATCAAGCCTATCTCTGTTTCTTGCGTCCACTCTGCATGCTGTCACGGAAAGTTTTATCTTCTTAACAGAAGTGTGACACCTGCTCCGTTGCAGAAAGTAGTGGCAGCAATTACATAATCAAAAGCGTACGTTTATATTGAAGTATAAAATGTTTCACATTACAAATTTATTAAATGTAAATATACTTTCAGAAGAACTGAATATCTAATATAATTATTTCTTGTTTGCAGGCTGTAAAGATGGTAGTAGACATGTAGATACGTCTAGTATCGAGCGAACATTGGATGGTAAAAAAGCTGGCCTTCAAAACGCCGAAAGTTTAAAAAAAGAAACAGAAGTAATGCGGAAAAAAGAAAACGATATGTTTTCAAAAATGTTACCTGGAACAAATACTGACATAGTTGTTCGGGACAAGAGGCTTAGAACAACAACAGAAATTCAAAAAGAAAAGGAAGAGGAAAGGAAGAAAACTGAGAGAGAACAAGAAAAGCGAGAGGCATACACTCGTTGGGGTGTAGGTTTAAAACAAATTGAAGATTACCAAAGCAAAATTGCCTGTGAAATGCATGAGATAAGTAAACCTCTTGCTAGATATTCAGACGATGCAGATCTTGATGAGCTGTTAAAGAAACAGGAACGTGCAGGTGATCCAATGTTAGGATATTTTCGACAAAAAAATCAGGAAACTATTAAGAATAATAATTTACCCTCAATTCCTATATACAAAGGAACTTTTCCAGAAAATCGTTTCAATATTAGGCCAGGATTTAGATGGGATGGAGTGGATAGATCTAATGGGTATGAAAAAAGGTGGTTTGACACACAAAATCAAAAGAAGGCAATGCAAGAGGAAGCATATAAATATAGCATTGAAGACATGTAATTTAATTGGGCATTTTAATATTTTATTGATAATTTCGATAATTTTTAAACCTTTTATTTTTCTTAATAAAGGAGTCTAAACTAATGTAATTATTTTAAATAAAAAATGCTCGCCTCTGCGACTCTGTTCCTATGTTAACTTCAACTCGTGACATTTGCCTTGAATAGTGTTCAGTTTTCTGTATGTTTGAGTTAAATTGCAGTTGTCATATCAGAACAAGAAGTGTGCGTGCGGGAACACAAAGTTACCTAAATTTATGCGTGTAAATAGCTAGGTACGTCAGTAATTATGATGCTTTAAGGATTTCAAATGGAATAGTAAGTGATTTTCGAAATAACGTGACAATTTATTGTGTTTCCTTCCAGCCCGTGCCAATATTAAACACCCACTTAAGGCTTGAATTACATTTGTGATATCAATAGGCGATTTTGATTTTTAATTAATATTTTATCTATATAATTTAATCAAAAACAATGCATAGAATTTGTTAATACTCCAAAATATAACTTTTTCTAATAATTTAAAAGTCCACAAATCTTTAAATTTTTAACCAGTGACCTATCTTGTGCGATTCTCGATGCTACTGGGTGTAATCTTTTGGAGTTCCTTTGTGTAGTTCTGCGGCTCCCTCATAAAAATATATTTGTCGCCACAACTTATATTCCACCAGGCTCGCCCCCCCCCCATATTTGAGCAGTAGGCTGTACCCATCATAACAATTTCTGCTTTTAGGCGACTTCAACATGCATACTGTGAATTGGGAATTCTATCTGGATGAATTTTGTCTGCGGTCTTCGCTTGCTGCTTCACTATTACATATACATGCCTTCGTCGATGGTATTGCTTCCTCTGGACTGTTGCAGGTTAATGACGTGGTGAACGGTAGAATTGATTGAGTATTGCAAAACTTCACACATGCTCGGCTTCGATAAATAAATCCAAAATCTTGTTTAAACAATCAGTGGTCAGGAAATATTTGACCCAATATTCACTTGTTGGGAAAGTTTTGCAATACGCTACGATTAATGCAAAAATCATAACAAGATTTGGGTCAGCTCGAGCGAAGAAAGTAACTTGGAAAATGGTTTTGCGATGAATCGAGGAGTCAAGCATAGTCGTGCGGGGAAAACGCGTTTTGTTATTAATAATCAGTGAATATATAATTTAGTAATTATGTATAATAAAAGTGTAAAAAAAAAGTAAAAGTTCCGCTAAAACTTACGCCGGTCCTTTCATTTATTAAATATTCTTGAATACATTTATCAGTGGACTATCATCACAATGGCCGGTGGGATCGGCATAAACTAAAAATCGTTTTAGCAGTGCGAACTTAAAATTAAAGTGCTTTGGGATGAAGTGATAATTAAAAAGAGGGATTAATGAGACACTGTGAAAAAGCTGTAAGCAAACTGTAAAAATCTGTGAAACAAGTCTAAAACAACAAAAGTGCAAAAAGACAAGTTAAAAAGTGCTTATAAAAACGAATTAAAAAAGAGAGAGAAAGTGAAAGCTGTGAAGAAAAAGCTTGGTAATAGAAAGAAATTTAAAGAAAAATTTAAACTTTGGAAAAGCTCGGTCAAGCAAGGTCGAAACTGGTTAAAGAAGAAGATCAGGAAGAAAACATTCGTTCAAGGACTAACCCTGTAGATTATCGCCAGCAGCACTAATTCAACCACCAATTTTGTTATGGTCGCTGGAATATTTCGCCTGATCTGCAAAGAAACATTTATATATTTTTATGCAAACGAAGATTAAAATGATTTGCCAGCGCCATCTTCCGCGATAAATTGCCCACTCGGAATGTCAAGTTCACTGTGAATAAATAAAATTAGTTACACCCTCACACATAGATGACTTCAACCGATTTATTTAATTTTCCTCAACTTTTTTAAAATATTCGTAAAAGTGCAATTTCATCAGGCGCTAAGTTAAATATTTAACGGCTCTCATTTGAAGTACCGCTCTAAAATCAAGCTGCACACCACCGCAACTATATATGATTGCATGAAAACATCTGACGCGAACCAGTTTGATCGAGATCAGCTGGATTCTGACAAAGAAAGACAGAAGGGAGCAGGCGGATTGATGCGTGACTCGCCGGTGAATATTGAGCTGACAAGAACCGAGAAGTTGATTCATAGTTCAGTTTTTGAGGAAGACAGTTGACGACACCAAAAAGTTTTGTTTAAAGAAGTGATTATAAATCCGATTAGTTGAAATAAAAAAAAAGAAGAAACAATTTTAACTCTGAGTGGTGTAAGAACGAAGCGTGAGATATTTAGCGCTGAAACTATAAGTGGACAAGAAGAATGGATAAAGAAATGAGTTGCAGACATGTAAGATAACTTCAATGTGCAACGGGCGTACATCAATTGGACAAAGATTTTATTAACAAAAACAAGGAATTTTTAAGCAGTGCTTTGCCTAAGTCAACTTTATTGAACGTAACTTGCAAAGTTTCAGGTATTTTTTTTTGCTTTCAAGGAAACAATCAAGGTTTTTGGACATCGTCGCTTTTTTTTAAATATTTCAATTACATTTTATTTATTAATTAATATTATTGAGTATGAATGGTATAGTCATTTTAAAAGTAGCCCTGATTGTATTTCGACCAAAATGGCACTATTGCCACGGAACATAAAACATTCTTACTTGATTTAAAAACCTCCTGAGAAATTGAATTACAAGAGAACGTCCATTAGACGTAGAAGTTAAATTTTTTTCACCCAAATATAACTTTTGAACAATATCCAGTTTAGGAAACAAACAAGTGAACGATCATAACCTCAAGGATACTGTGTTAATCGACTTCCAATGCATGAAAACTACTTACTGTTGATGACTAAATACGGGTTTTATTGTATTCTAAGCCCTGGCGCAGTTGAATTACATAGTCAATCGCAAATAGGTTAATAATGGAATCAAACCAATAATCAAGAGCTGTATTCCACATCTAGAATATCTTAAGTGGTATATGCGAAAGCGTCCTTATTGAACGTAAGAGGAGGGCAAGGATACTGTTAACTACCAGAGCTCAAATACTTAAATACTGAGTTTCGTTGTGAATAAGTCCGAACTACTTAACATGACTGTGAAAAGAGTTAAAAAGGTGATCGAATAAACTCTTTTCAGTATCATAAACCCTACATTTTGTCAATTTAATTATAATGTAGTTACGGACACAAAATGCAAATATCAATTCACTGAACGCAGACTTAAAATGAAAAGTTGAGGATATATTTTATTTAAATTTCGGTTTAGTTAGTGAACCAAAGTTTGGGGATAACTCGAACTTACGTCTAAGATTCGTTAAACAGAATTACATTTCGATTATGAAAATTGAATGTTCCGGAATGATTTGTTTTGAACAATTTAAAGTGTTCCCATAAATGAGACGATTGAAGTTATGAGAGATAATAAAACTATTGCAATTGGAAAAGTGTTAAAAGTGATCGGATAGACTCTTTCACGTATCAGAAACTTTAATTTTCGATAATTTAGGTACTACACTCGGAATAATAAAAATATCGACTCTAATGAAATTATAAAATAAAAATAAAACTATTGCAATTAGAAAAGTGTTAAGAGTGATCGGAAAAACTCTTTTAAGTATCATAAATCAGCATTTTCGTTAATTTAGATATTGTACTTGGAATACTGTAAATATGGACACTAAATATTAATATTATTTCACTAAACGTACTAGAGAAAAGTCTAAATATGGCTTATGTATACTGATAGTTTGGGTAAATTATCTTTGATTTTCATAAAATATAATTGTTTAGGCTTACTTGACTTGAAACAGCACAAATTAGTATAGACAAAAATTCTGATCTGTATTCAAAACTCTCCATAATTTTCTAGTTAGAACTATTTATTGAGATTGTTGGAAAAGAAACCAATAATTATTATTATTTCTTAGAGTCCTAGAAATGTTTGTATACTGTTATAGATAGATAGACATATGGATGCTTCTTTTGAATTTTAACATAAATCATATTATTATCATTAGGATGGGTTTACATATATCTTAGTTAAATATATATATATATATATATATATATATATATATATATATTAAAATTTTTTTTGTACATAAGTTTTGGTGTATAAATTGATTTTTTTTTTTTTTCTTTTTGCCAGTTTGTCCGAGCCCTATTGCAAAGGGGTAAATAGGCCCTAGCCTTCGGCTAGTTGGCCGTGTGCCCTCCTACGGAAGGGGTAACTCGGTTTTAATAAAATAAAAATTTTTTGTTCCTTTTAGTAGTAAAATAAAGACAAATGTCTGATGAGATTTAGTTAGGCTTTTTCTTTCTCTCTCTCTCTCTCTCCTTGTCGTCCTTCCTATCGGGCGGTCATCGCGGCGTCGGTGGGTGGGGGCTCTCATAATGAGGTGAGTGGCTCTCTTTTTTTTCATAGGATTAAAGGGCATCCAGACGATAGAGGCCCCCTGGGTGCATGGGTGGATGGGGCATGAGCCAGGAAAAAAGGAGAGTCATAACACCAGACTCCCCTCTCAACGAAAGCCGGTACGTTGACAGCGCCTGCTGAAATCGTTCCTCCTCCTGTTTCTTTTCTTTATTTTACAGATTTAGTTTTTGTTCGTTCGGTTTTTCTTTTTTTTTGCTTAAGGTTTTTCGGCGATTTTCATTTAGTATTTTTTTTCCTTTAAAATTTTTTTCCGGTCTCGTTTCGTCCCACCTATCCTTTATCCCTCGGCATGATCTTTGTTTTCTGTTGTTGCGCGACCAGGAGCAGGGTGGCATTCCCCATTGAACCCCCCTCCCCCCTCTCTATCGCAGCCCCTAGCCTACCAGCATGCCATCCCCCATCCTGCTCAAGCATCTGCTGACAGATGAGTGTCCAGCGGAGGCCGTGAACGGATTCACAGTTGATGTCATCCAGAGTCATAGCCTGCCTTGGGCAGTCATCCAGCGGCAGTGTTGGTCTCGGCATGCAACAAAAGATGGCGCTCAACGCGCTGAGGCTGTAAAGGTTTCAAGTAAGTGCAGGCTTGTCACCGTAAAGTAGGTCAAAGCTCTGAACTTGAAGCCGGAGCACATCGCGAAATTAGTCTTCGAGGTGGTCAGGTCCTCTGGTACCGCGGCTGCAGGCTGGTACGTGGCCTATCGTCTAACCGAGCCGAGGTCTTATCCATCTCAACCCCGTCGGCAGAGACTCTCCAAGAATGGCAGACAATTAGCAAGCCATGGCCAGCAGTCTGTCTTGGAGAAGCTCTGCCCGACCCTCTTAGGACTTCCTTTTCCTTTCCCTTCCTTTTTTTTCTTCAAAATTTTTTTTCCCTTTTTTAAATTTTTCTTTTTCAAAACTAGGTTTTTCCTTTTTTTTGATTTTCTTTCTTTCCAATTTTATCCTTTTAATAATATCCAATCAGACTGTACAGATAAATAACTGTCCAATATATTTTAGTCAACTTGTACACTTCGATAAATTGTGAATAGTGTGAAACACAAACATTTTGAAATATATAATAATCATTTATTCATTGACAATAAAATACTGTACTCTATACAGAGAAAATATTGAACAAACTATCTATGTATTAATTGTAAAGTAGGATAATTGTAAATAGAATTCCAGTATAGCCAGAACAACCAAACTGGAAACAACTAAAATAAAAATAAAAGTTTTAAATTATAAAAAATAAAAATTATTTTTTATTTCAAAAATATAATGTATCTCAAGGTTTTCAGATACAAAAGGAAGTTCTAGGATTTAGGGCTTTGAGACTTCGCCGCATATCAATTAGGAGCTCTATATCACCTAACAACTTCAGCAACTATTAGTTTGCAAATCGCCGACGCTGTTCGGGAGAAAGTAACGAGAGGCCTCGAACAACACCGGTCACCGGCTCCACAACCACGTATATCGGCAGCAGACTCCTGGGCAAACGCTTCTCGAGATATGCCTAGCTTAGACAACCAGAGGGGACAACACGGACCCGATTTCGTGTCAGCACGGCCAAGCCATCAGAGACACCAATATATTGCGCCTTATCAGCATGACCAGCAAAACCAGTATGACCAGTATGACTCACCTAACCCGCGACGACATAGCCAACAAAGATATAACCGGCCAGGACGCCCAGCGAGTCCTATCAAAAGGTGGCAACTCATATATGATGGAGAAAAACACCAAACTCGATGTCGACGAGTTTATCTTCAGATTGGAAACTCTGACACGCATCGCATTAGACGGAGACTTTAGCTTGATCGTCGACAACCTGCACATCTTGCTGGGTGGGAGAGTCAACAGTTGGTTCTGGATGCTCCGAAGACAGAACCCATCACCGCCATGGGAACATGTGATTGGGGCGAACATACCAACGATGTAGACGTCTGACGAAAAATGTTGAATCGGCGACAACGGCCTAACGAGCCATTTTCCACGTATTGTCAGGACATGACAGGCTTCGAAATCAGCTCCGTGCGCCCATGACTGAGACGGAGTTCGTCGAGAGTGTCCGGACCAACTTGTTGCCTTCCATTCAAGAGCACATTTGTCTACACCTCACTACATCGGTTGCACAGCTTCGAGCTTTAGTTATGGAAGTGCAAACCACCAGAGCCCGCATACGTTCATCCCTGCCATCTATGTATAACAGATCGCGACTTGAGGAGTATTATTTGTCGGAAACACCTACGGATCATATTGGGGAACCAGCTGAGTACACATCGAAGGACGGACAACATCTAGCGGCCATCGAATCACCACGCAGCCAGACTGCTATCTGTTGGAATTGGGACCAGCCTGGACACGTTTATACAGACTGTATTAGAGAGCCAAAGGGTTTCTTCTGTTACGGGTGCGGACGGAAAGGAGTTGTTAAGCCTAGGTGCCCTGTCTGTGTTCAGAAAAACCTGAGGAGGGTCGGGGGGCAACAACATCAGTCCTCGACCGACAGCATACCATCGGAGGCCAGTAGAGCAGAGGGACCATGGACCGCGGCCGAATCCAGCACTGCTTGCGACTCCTCAACAGCCGTTTACATCCCAACAGTAATAAACACTACTAGACAAGACATAACTTTCGTAAATTTAACACCGGATTTAACACCATCCTTTCTACAGAACACGGCCAGAACTGGTCAAAGGTATGCCCGTCTAACTTAATGGACCAGTTAATGGACGCCTCGGATAACAGCACCACTTCGGAGATACAAACACCATTGGTGCCTATACGTGTTACATCACCCAAGGCACAGTCCTGGGAGGCCGAGGCAGGGCCAGTACAGCTGCTGCAGCTACACACAGCCGTATCTATTGAAGAGCGGACTACACCTACAGCTCGACCTCTGAAGACATACCATCAAGAGGAAGGAAGCTAGACAACGTATATTCGCTGAAAGAGAATCCTCGCAAGATACCACGCCACAGAAGAAGCCCAAACGCTCAACCCTACGTCTGAGAGCCTTTTTGGAAAAAGGTTCGGGAAAACCGGAAGAGATTGGCCTCAGCCTTCGTGACTGCGCCTCACGACATCTAGCCTTATGCCGAGGTGCTCGTCCACGGTCAAACTCTTTCTGGCCTCCTTGACAGCGGTGCCAGCGTCAGCGTTGTGGGCAAGGACGCGTTGAAGCGGTTGGACAAAGCTAAAGTTTCATGGAGCAGATATCGTACTGTCGCAAAACGACTTACCTTTTGCTAGAAGAAATTACATTCCTTTGGCATCGGTTCCTGGGGCGCTTAATCGGACGTGCTACAAACCTATAAAAGAGGGGGCTGCTTTAAGATCTTGAAAGATATACAAAGGAACTTACCTGAGCTGTCAAGTCATTCAACGCAACAACTTTCGATACCTATGGAACTTCATGCTTTGCTGCTCAAAGCACTGCGCTAATCCACACCGACTTTTTGAAGAATCTAAAAAAATAGCAAAAGACACAACATCAGACGAATATTTGATGAAGACAACACACAAGGACGGGAAGAAATTTTACACACTGAATTAATTTAAAATTTTTAATTTAACACAAAAGAGTTAATTTTAGTAAAATTAAAATTACACACCAGATGTCACTATAAATTAATTCTATTACAAAATTGTAAACTTTGAAATCGAAACACAAAAAGCTATATAAAGCGACGCCATATTGATAAGTTCTCTTTCCTGTCACGAGTTTTTTGAAAGATAAGTTGGACTAAATAAAGCACACTTAACACGAACCGCTTCTTTAATTTTCCTAACAAGTTTAAGGTACTTGATTATAAAACGACACAATTAACTAGACAGCACATATTGGAACGCAACACAACGTCAAAACAAGCAATACTGCAGCAAAGGAAACTTTGATAACACCTGAACTTCACTACATGGTCACGGAACTTCGACGAGGGACACTACACAACATAATTATCGGGATTGGACAAACAGGAATCAACGAATATTCTCATGCACATCTGCACGTGAAGCACCGCGTAGACGCCCAGGTAACAAACATCGAATATTCTCCGACACCATCTGCACGCGAAGCACCGCGTAGACGCCCAGGTAACAAGCCGACGCCACCCAAAAAAAAGGGCGTCGCGGTAAATTGAAGAAAATTTAAAAAACCACGGCATCGCACCAACAATTACACGCCACGAACAGGTAACCAATTTATTCATGTACTAACCACATTCAACATAACCACAAAAATCAGAACCGTTTTCCAAAGTGCGATACAAAAAAAAAACAACAAATAGGCCACGCAACATTACACGTAACACGTCACAAAATATTGAGGCCGAACCACAGAACACTATAGACAGAGAATCGCAGCCGGACTCTAAACTTCCCTTTTCACGTCCAGGTTTACAGGTAAACCAACCACAACCGCACTTCCTTAAAGTGACTTCGCGCGCGAAACAATTAGTTCCCGAAAAGTGAACTATCCGCGAACACAGCAGATCCTGGTTGATTTTTATTCATCCACCCAAAACACAACTATTTAGTCGAATGAAATCAAGGGCACAGCTGTTAGTGTTGTGATTACGCGCCCTGAAGTACCAAAACAAGAATACCGCTCGGTCAAAATAAAATCCACAATATTTTTTTATAAAAATTGAGGAAAATATTGTAACAATGGTGCCAGGTGTGGGGTTGAGTTGAATTCGTAATTGTTATCGCCCCGCAACCTTATTTACGATTTGCTGTGTAGTTTTATTTGGGAAGACACTTAAATTCTGCTTAATCGTGTTACGAAAAATTTGTTGACTGAATAAGTGAAAGACAAATATATAGCCAACCAGTATAAATTAATTAGCAAATAGTTAAGAATTTACTTACCAAAGATCAAAGAGAACATTAACACACACCTAACATTTAATCAATGAACTTTTTCTGAATTACTTTAAAACTTATAATGAAATTTTTAAGCGCTTAGTTTAAGCATATTTGATTTATAAACGAAGTGAACTCAAACAGTTTTATTATAGCCACCTACTTATACGAAATTGTATTGAAATAATAACAAGTGAATTTTGAGAAACTTTTACAGAAAATACATTGACAATAACAACAATAGAGTTAACCTATTAGTATTTAGAGTGGATATAGTGACATTTTACGGAACATTTTTATTGATTTAATGACTTTTGATTGACTTATTGATTGATGACTTTAACAGAATTCCATTTCATTAATTCTAGTGAATATAATTCGAAATTGTTCGCTGGCGAGAACTAAGTCAATGAAGAATCAAATATTGTTAATTTTAAAGTGTGTTTCATTTAAATTATACCTTTACTGACTTAAAGAGATTTCGTGTGTATCCAAATTTATGCTGATTCTGTACAAATAAGCAGATAGGAAAATTACGCAAAGTGTAGAATCAAAGTGGATTAAAGGACATTTTTATAGCTACATAGCCATATTGTTAGAATAACTTAAAATTTTATAGAAAACGGACATATTTAGTGCAATTGAAAGTGGTTTCCAAGGTTTCCCTTGCTTAAGCTGACAATTTAGTTGGTTGATTAATTATCTAATTACTAGTAACTTAATTGAGCTTACTTCATTAATTAACTTCCTTCATCAAAACAAAGTCACAACAAGATAAGAACGCTTAAGCGGAATGTTGTGGTCTCTCGCATGCCTGAAAAGGAAGTTGTATAGCGAATGAAAACAAATCAAGTATTTTCGAGGAAAAAAGGCTTACCGATAAAATCCATACAATCTATTGGATTTTTTTTAATCCGTTGCTTTTGCTGGTTCCAAATTCTCTTTAAATTTCGATCTTACCTAAAATTATAACGAAAGCTGCAATAGAATAAATTTAATTAATATGCCAGAAACAAACGAACAAATGGAGAAGGTTTTAGCTAGCATGGCAAAAGCCTTAAAGGATATTGTAAGTGCGATTCAAATACAAACGCAAGAGCTATCAGCCCTTAAAGCAGATATGATAGGCATCAAGGAAGAATACCTATCTTTTAAAGAGGAGCTCAGAAACCTAAAAAAGCAGTTCTCGGACATGTCTATTCTAGGAGGGACGGCATTTGTTCAGAAAGTTTTGGACGATACGAGTATGGCACAAGCTTGTGTGGACGATATGCGAAATCAACCTCTTGTCACGCATTCAACGCCTTCGACGGCGAAGAGTCTAGATGGAAGAATGACTAAGGCGGTAGAAAACACTTTAGTCGAAAGGCCTGATCCAGCGATAAGTGAAGATAACCATATGGAGACGCCGGTACCCCCACATACGGTTCGACCCGCTATAGAAAATATTCAATGTCATAAGATCCTGCTTCCACCTTCTGACTATGACGGGAAAATTCCCTGGAGCCGTTACGAAGTGCACTTCAATGCCCCGAAAGCGTCAGAGATCGGATAGCATTAGAGCAATTCTTAGACGGAATACTCGATTTAGATGTGCAAGAGAGGGTACGAGACTCGAATCCATTCACATTGCAAGAAGCATTGCAAACAGCGACGAGGATCGAAGCAAATCACAGAGCAACTAGAGCCGCAAGACGAAACATTCGGGTTGCTATTGCTTCAACCACACCCAGTAAACGAGCGCGCCCTAGAGATTTAAATAACAATAGAGAGAGGCAAACAGAATCGACGGCGAATACTTCACAGGCGGGAAACGACAACGAGCTGGCTTAGGTGGCCCAGAGCTAGCTCGAACTGAAGTAAGGGCCCCCAGAAACCCTATTTATTCCACCAAAAATCTTCTAATCACTCAAGACATAAGTGGTAAGATTAAATGGTTTAATCCCGAACGACATTTCGGATTTATAGCACGTGATGACGATGGAGAAGATGTGTTTTTTCACGAGGCTCACATTACGACGGTACCCTTAAATGATCAAACAACGCTAGTTCCCGGAATAGAGGTTAAGTTCGACCTAATTCGAGGTAATCCGAGCAACAAAGCTGTGAATATAATCATGGTGGTTGATGAAGAACTCGCATCTGTCCAATCGCCCAAATATGAACCTCGTTTGAATGGAACAAAGTTAAGTTCAACTATAATACATCAAGGACACCAAGAACTACCACAGAATTTTCAGAATGTGACAAATCAAAAAGACATTTTAAACCCCAATGCGCTGATCCCGTGGAGCCCGGACCAGTGTTTGCAATAAGAGTTCCACTAACAAAAGTTAACAAACACCAAAACACACCTACATTTAAATCGCAAGATCACATAAACACCAACACCGAATTCACTGACGCAATCGCGAAGTCAACTATCCCAAGAATGACACCAAACACGGAAATAATTCAAACAGCCAGTACCACACTAACAATAACACCACAACTGCACATCACATCAACAACCGTCGCAACAAACAATGGCAACACAACACACAAAAGCACCACATCATCACAAGACACAACTTCTAAAGCAAACACCCACCTTCGGGTCAACACAACCGAAATAAGCTGTAGTGATAAATCACTGAACGCAAGTCAGTCCCTAAACGGCTACAATCGACTGTCGTCCTCTTACTGCGATATGCCGTCAAAGTCTATGGATACTAACTTTATTTCGAACATTGATGACACAAGCCAAACTCCAATTAAAATTCCAACGCTTCCTGCCCCACCGATCCTTGCAGTAAGTCAAAGTATAACGTTTAACACCATAAAAATATTAGGAAAGATAGAAGGAGTAGAATATGATTTTATCGTGGACACAGGAGCGACGCATTCGATTGTCCATTGCCGTGTCGTGGAGCAACTTCCTCGACGACCACTGATTCAACCATGCCTAACATTTCTCCGGGATGTTACTGGAGACACAAATTCCATCGAAGGGACTGTAGAACTGTCCATTTCCGTTGGAAGTTTCACTACTAAACACACTTTCTACGTGACAAATATCTTCGATGACTGCATCATTGGAATGGATTTTCTCGCAGGACACAGATGCTCAATAGACTTAAGAAAACGCCATTTAAGTTTGGCAAATGAGACTATACCAATATTAGAAGAGCAGGGACCTATTTTAATGCGTAGTGCACGCAAATACACTATACCAGCCCATTCGACCTGTTTTGTGCACTTGTTTAACCCTGCACTTGGTAACCTTAAGACGGTGATACTATCCTCAAGGAACGATTTTCCCTATCTTTGGATTGTCCAGCTATCTGCGAGTCCCACGATGGAAAAGTTCTTGCACAAGTCTCGAATCTCTCTGAAGAAACCATTCAACTTAAGCCTGATGTTTTTATAGCTGAAGCTGATAGTGATGCCAGTATAACCGTTGCTACTGCAGAAAGCGTGTCCAAGGCCAAACCCTTATCGCTCGAGTTGACTCAGGTTGTTGAAAAGGCAGCAGAACACCTCGACCAAGAGCAAAAATCAATTTTATTGACTTTATTACAAGACAATCAGGATGTTTTTGCACAGTCAAGAAATGATTTAGGCCGAACTACAATTCTTCGTCATCGAATCGACACAGGACCAAGCAAGCCAATCCGACAACCCCCAAGACGTCTCCCACTTTTCAAGCGAGCAGAAGCCGAAAAACTTATAGCAGAAATGAGAGAGCAGGGAGTTATCAAGTCATCTAGCAGTCCTTGGGCATCTCCGGTAGTCCTCGTTAGAAAAAAAGACGGCTCAACGCGATTTTGCGTAGATTACCGACGGCTCAATGAAGTTACGCGAAAGGATTCATACCCCCTCCCACGTATTGATTTAATGCTAGACGCATTATCGGGATCCAGATGGTTTTCTACTCTGGACCTACAGTCAGGTTACTGGCAAGTAGCTGTTGAAGAGGACGACCAAGAAAAGACTGCATTCACAACAGGCAGAGGATTATGGGAATTCTCTGTGATGCCGTTCGGTCTCACCAATGCCCCAGCGACGTTCCAGAGGCTGATGGAAATAGTGCTCCAGGGTATCGCTCCTCAAGTTTGCCTTGTATATCTCGATGACGTCATTGTACACGGTGCAACATTCCAAGACATTGTAGCAAATTTACGATTGGTTTTAACCCGATTAAGATTAGCAAATTTAAAAATGTCTCCTAAGAAGTGCCAGCTATGTCAACCGGAGGTTAAGTTTCTCGGTCACGTAATAAGTGCAGAAGGTGTTTCAACAGATCCGGAGAAAACTGCATCAGTCAGTAATTGGCCTACACCTAATTGCAAAACAGATGTACAATCATTTTTGGGGCTGTGTACGTATTACCGTCGATTTGTAGAAAACTTTTCCGTCATCGCAAAACCATTGACGGAACTCACCGAAAAGGGACGAAAGTTTTACTGGTCTACTGCTTGTGAAGACGCTTTCCAGACTCTAAAAACAAAACTGATCACTGCACCAATATTATCGCCACCTGATGAGAGGTATCCATTTATTCTCGATACAGACGCGAGCCAACATGCCTGGGGTGCCGTGCTCTCGCAAATCAAGGAGGGGAACGAATATGTCATCGAATTTTACAGCAAAACATTTAGCAGAGCAGAAAGAAACTATTGCGTGACGAGAAAAGAGTTGGTCGCTATCGTAAAGGCTTGTGCTCATTTCCAGCCATATCTAATAGGGAACAAGTTTACCATCCGTACCGATCACGCCTCATTAAAATGGCTTATGAATTTTAGGTCACCAGAAGGACAAGTAGCACGCTGGATAGAGCGCATGCAAGCCTACAACTTTGAAATCATGCATCGACCCGGACACAAGCATAACAATGCTGATGCTCTATCTCGCCGTCCTTGTTCTATACAGGATTGTAACTACTGCCAGAGACTTGAAGAAAAGGATCACGTCATGTCACGAACGGTAACTGTACAAGAAGATCTGGCTAAACATCAGGAAAGCGACCCGACCCTACATTGCTTGCGAAGTTGGTTGAGAGCAGGGGCGCGGCCTGACAAAGACAGCATCAAGGATTTGAGCCCGGAAGTTAAAGCCTATTGGGCCATGTGGTCGACACTCGCACTTGAAAACAATATCGCACTATGAAATCTCGATCAAGGTACCAAAGTTATTAAACAAATACTAGTACCCAAATCGCTACGAAAGCTTATACTCGATCAGGTTCACGATTCTCCATTTGGTGGACACTTCGGAGTTGATAAAACCCTAGGGAAGTTGAAACAGCGTTTTTATTGGGTAGGATGTACCACAGACGTCAAGGACTGGTGTAAAGGATGCTTACAATGTCAACGAAGGAAAGGGCCTTTACCGAAAGCGAAAGCTCCACTGAAAATCTGCAATGTCGGTGCTCCCTTCGAGAGAGTAGGGGTTGATATACTAGGGCCACTACCAAAAACTGATCAAAATAATCGATACCTGATAGTTTGCATGGATTATTTTACTAAGTGGCCAGAAGCCATCCCGGTGCCAGACCAAACAGCCGAAACCGTAGCTGGTGCCTTAATTAAAACAGTTTTTTGTCGCTATGGGGCTCCTTTACAACTGCACTCAGACCAGGGCCGCAACTTTGAAAGTACCCTGTTCCATGAAGTACGCAAGCAGTTCGGAGTACAAAAAACTCGCACTACAATCGTACAATTTTGGATTACCTGGGAAAATTTCTAGAAAGACACCAGCGCAATTGGGATATGTATATTCCTTTCCTGTTATTATCATATCGTACAAGCGTTCAAGATAGCACGAGACAAACTCCGGCGCGCCTTTTGTTCGGCAAAGAGTTGCGACTACCCGTTGAAATGACTATCGGAATTCCACCGACAAGAGCTACGTCGACTAATGAATATTTAGAAAAGCTGATAGAAACCCTTGATGAAGTTCATGAACATAACCGCGTCGCGCTAAATGCCGCGAGTGAGAGAATGAAACGTTATTACGACCTCAACTCGCGAACACGCGAATACCAACTCGTTTGGTTATACAATCCGCGTCGTGTTAAAGGTCGCTGCCCAAAATTGCAAAGTAATTGGGACGGCCCGTATACCATAATTGCAGAAATCACCGAGGTAGTGTTTAAGATAAAAAAGTGCCACGGCAAGACACAAAAGACAGTTCATGTTGATCGACTTGCGCCTTATTATGAAAGACAGACTGACATGTTATAGCAAATCCCCGCGCGTCCAGAAAATGTTAAGTCCCATAGAGCCTCAAGAAACATAGTTGATAGACTCGCGTTCTCTTAAAGAATTCGGTAAAAAAGACACTTTATAAAACCCTCGTCAGTGCCCGAAGAGAGTGCCGGAAACTTATAAAAAGACAGTTTATTTTTATTGTAAAATCAATACATGGACACGTATCAAACTCCGCCGCGCGCGTAAAACAGAAAAAGAGAACGAAACCACAACTATCGCATCTCAGCATATTCGTTAGGTATCACTGTCCTGGGATTGCTTAATCGACACAACCCTTTCTGTCTAATTTCAGGTTTCTAGCTTGGTCGGAACTTCAAGCTTTTCGGGGGGAAGCAGTGTCGCAAAACGACTTACCTTTTGCTAGAAGAAATTACATTCCTTTGGCATCGGTTCCTGGGGCGCTTAATCGGACGTGTTACAAACCTATAAAAGACGGGGCTGCTTTAAGATCTTGAAAGATATACAAAGGAACTTACCTGAGCTGTCAAGTCATTCAACGCAACAACTTTCGATACCTATGGAACTTCATGCTTTGCTGCTCAAAGCACTGCGCTAATCCACAACGACTTTTTGAAGAATCTAAAAAAATAGCAAAAGACACAACATCAGACGAATATTTGATGAAGACAACACACAAGGACGGGACGAAATTTTACACACTGAATTAATTTAAAATTTTTAATTTAACACAAAAGAGTTAATTTTAGTAAAATTAAAATTACACACCAGATGTCACTATAAATTAATTCTATTACAAAATTGTAAACTTTGAAATCGAAACACAAAAAGCTATATAAAGCGACGCCATATTGATAAGTTCTCTTTCCTGTCACGAGTTTTTTGAAAGATAAGTTGGACTAAATAAAGCACACTTAACACGAACCGCTTCTTTAATTTTCCTAACAAGTTTTAGGTACTTGATTATAAAACGACACAATTAACTAGACAGCACATATTGGAACGCAACACAACGTCAAAACAAGCAATACTGCAGCAAAGGAAACTTTGATAACACCTGAACTTCACTACATGGTCACGGAACTTCGACGAGGGACACTACACAACATAATTATCGGGATTCGACAAACAGGAATCAACGAATATTCTCATGCACATCTGCACGTGAAGCAACGCGTAGACGCCCAGGTAACAAACATCGAATATTCTCCGACACCATCTGCACGCGAAGCACCGCGTAGACGCCCAGGTAACAAGCCGACGCCACCCAAAAAAAAGGGCGTCGCGGTAAATTGAAGAAAATTTAAAAAACCACGGCATCGCACCAACAATTACACGCCACGAACAGGTAACCAATTTATTCATGTACTAACCACATTCAACATAACCACAAAAATCAGAACCGTTTTCCAAAGTGCTATACAAAAAAAAAAAACAACAAATAGGCCACGCAACATTACACGTAACACGTCACATAATATTGAGGCCGAACCACAGAACACTATAGACAGAGAATCGCAGCCGGACTCTAAACTTCCCTTTTCACGTCCAGGTTTACAGGTAAACCAACCACAACCGCACTTCCTTAAAGTGACTTCGCGCGCGAAACAATTAGTTCCCGAAAAGTGAACTATCCGCGAACACAGCAGATCCTGGTTGATTTTGATTCATCCGCCCAAAACACAACTATTTAGTCGAATGAAATCAAGGGCACAGCTGTTAGTGTTGTTATTACGCGCCCTGAAGTACCAAAACAAGAATACCGCTCGGTCAAAATAAAATCCACAATATTTTGGTATAAAAATTGAGGAAAATATTGTTACAGTACGAAGCTCATGGTAGCCAACGGAGAGGTACTGGGCCACGCGGACGTGCAGATCACTTTTCGGAGTGATACCAAGGCTGTACGTCTGTACATCGTGCCCAGCCTGACCCAAGACTTATATCTCGGAGTGGATTTTTGGATGTTTTTTCAATTTGGCACCTGATGTTATTGGCAACGTTTCAATAGCAACAATATGGTCCCAACCAGCAACTGTAACAAGCATGTTTCAACCATAAGATCCAAATCAATATCAACTGTCTTCGACTGACCAACTTCGTCTACAGCAGGCGAAACAACTCTTCCCATCGTACTCAACGCTAGGTCTCGGGAAGACGGAGTTAGTCCAACACCTGATAGACGTAGGAGACGCTGCACCCATCAAGCAGCGTTTTTATCCGGTCTCACCAGCCGTGCAACAGCTGATGGACGCCGAACTTCGCCGGATGAAAGAACTTGGCGTGATAGAGGAAAGCCCGAGCCCGTGGAGTTCGCCTGTTGTTCTAGTAAGGAAGCCAGGCACGGTCAGGCCGTGCTTTGATGCGAGGAAGGTCAATGCGGTGACCAAGAAAGATGCCTATCCACTGCCGCATATAAATGGCATCCTGAGTTGACTTCCTTCATCAAGGTACAGTACTAGCCTAGATCTCAAAGATGCGTTCTGGCAGATCCCGCTAGACAAAGAATCTTGCGAAAAGATAGCTTTCACGGTCCGCGGCCACCCCCTCTATCATTACTCGGTGATGCCATTTGGACTGTGCAATGTGTCGGCTGATGGACAAGGTCATTCATTATGATCTTCGAGACTAGGTGTTGGTGTATCTCGACGATCTGTTGGTGCTGACGGAGGACTTCGACTCCAACCTATCGCTCCTCGCTAAGGGGGCGGAATGTTTGAGGAAGGCTGGACTTACGATAAACGTGGAGAAGAGTAAGTTCTGCTTAAAGGGAGCGCGGTATTTAGGGTACAGAATCGGTAATGGAGGGATCAAAACGGACGCCGACAAGGTCGCAGCCATTGTCGACTACCCTTCCCCTAAGTCCGTTCGTCAAGTGCGTCGATTTTTGGGCATGTCAGGCTGGTAGAGGAAGTTCATTCCGAACTACGCCGACCTGTCAGCATCCATTACGGATACGCTGAAGAAGTCCAGCAAATTTTTCTGGACCAGCGAAGCCCAGTCCGCATTTGAACAGCTGAAAAAGCAGCTAACTTCTTCCCAAGTGTTGGTGAGTCCTGACTTCACCAAGCCCTTCATCATCCAGTGCGATTCGAGTAAGCAGGGTGTTCGGCGAAGTCTTAATCCAGCTGAACGACGAAGGTAATGAAAGACCACTGGCATACGTGTCAAAGAAGTTGAACGATAGCAGAATTGGAATGTTTGGAGCGATAATCAGCATAGAGAAATTTAGGGCTTATGTCGAACTAATGCCGTTCAAGGTGGTGACGGACCATGCGAGCTTGCAATGGCTGATGTCCCAAAAGGACCTCAATGGACGCCTGGCCCGGTGTAGTCTGAAGCTTCAGGGTTTCCACTTCACCACAGAACACGGTAAGGGCAGCCTGAACGTGGTACCTGATGCGTTATCCCGTGTGAACTGTGAAGAACTAGCCGCCGTTGCTCCGCCAACTGTACAGGAACAAGGCCCGCAAGTTGACTTAGATGCACCAGACTTCGACTCTCAAGAATATCAGAACCGAGTCGAGAAGCATAAGTCATCCCTGCCAGACTTAAATTTGTGCGATGGTTATGTATACATTCGGACGTAGCCCAGAACTGATGATAGAGTTCAGGGAGAAGAAGCCTGGAAGCTTTGGATTCCACGGGGCTTGGTACCAGAAGTCATTGCGGGGCGCATGATCCACCATAATCTTCACATGGAGGCATAGGCAAAACCTTAGAGCGAATACGACGACACCTGTATTGGCCCAAGATGACCGCTGGATGTACGAGCGTACGTATTAGCCTGCAACACCTGCAAGGAGACAAAAGTCCCAAATTCCATCTTACGACCACCAATGGGAGCTCAAGCGATGATGGAAAGACCGTGGCAACGAGTGTATATGGACCTATAAGGACCGTATCCTCGCACGAAACAAGGCCATGTGGTGTGCATCTTGATTGCATTGGACCATTTCTCGAAGTATACTCTGCTACGTCCACTGCGAAAGGCGAGTACAACACTAATTTGCAGTTTCGCCGAGGAAGAAATTTTCCACAAATTCGGTGTCCCGGAGAGAATATTAACAGACAACGGTCCAAAGTTTCGGTCAGCGCAGTTCGGTAATCGGCATCCAACACTTTCGCACAGCAGTGCACTCGCCGCAAGCAAATGCCTCCGAAAGGGTAAATAGATCCGTCATAGCTGCGATCAGAGCTTATGTTCAGGACGAGCATGACAGATGGGATGAGAAGCTGAGTTGTATAGCGAGTTCTCTTCGGAGTTCAGTCCACCAGGCTATTGGCTTCTCGCCTTATAAAGTTTTGTTTGGCCAGCAAATGGTCGAGCATGGTTCTGCATACGCGCTACTAAGACGGCTACAGGCTGTGAGTGAAACAATAGAAGTAGATACTTCCGACAAACTCAATTTGATTCGCGAACAGGCCCGGAAAAATTCAGACAGAGTTTTTGAGCAAGGTGAACGGATCTACAATATACGTTCTAAGCCTGTAAGCTTCAAAGTCGGGCAGGAAGTCTACCACAGGAACTTCAGCCAAAGCAACTTTGCGAAACAGGCCAGCGCCAAACTAAACAGGAAGTTTGTAAAGTGCCGCGTTCGATCGCGGAAGGGAAACGCTCTCTATGAACTCGAAGACCTACAAGGAAAGTTGTTGGGAACCTAAGTGGCGCATCCACCGGATATTTCGTTGCCTTTCGTAATGTATTCCGCGACTGGAATTGTGGAATGTGAGAACTCCACACCTGAGATACTAAAAGTGGTCTAGTTCACTTAGTGGAACATAAGATGTCCTCCCGACTCAACATTCCACTATTAACCTCTCTTTAAGAGACCTTCTGGTTAGGCTTGGCCCATGGGTCCATCAACATACCTTTTTCGTTTTTACTTTTCGGCCCCAAGTGCTTCCTTCGCCTTAACGACTAGTGAACTATTTTTGTGAGACTGCTCACAACCATCCAAGAGATGTCGTCCTTAACGGACCGTGCCTCGCGGCTCTCGCCGCTTTCTCTGCTTCACCACCGGATCCGTTTATTCTTAACAATCGGCTAGCTTAGATAAAGCATGATGCTGCGGATGAGTCGTGCCAAACATTTTGCGCCTGGCAAAGCTGCGAGAGGGTGCCTAGAGTCACCTGCGTCTCTGTCATTAGGAGCACGAAAGGAACTCAGACTCACTCGCTAACGGAACCGGAAATCAAGTGTAAGCGACCTTCTCAGCCTCCTCTGCTCTCGCAAGCTCAGCAGCCGATGCTGCCCTGTTATGGTCGCTATGTTTCAACATAGCCAGTGGTCCAGTATCACCTGACCACTGAATCAAGTTATGCGCGGAAAACTTCTCTTAGCCCGTTTAGGTTTAATCTCAGAATGCTATGCCCTTTCTTTAACCCCACATAAAAGGGGCATAATTGGAGGCAGCACGGAATTTCCTTTCCAATGACACCTCAAGCTCTAAAATTGTCGCAAATTTAAATCAATTGAATTATTTTCATAAAATTCCTCGGCTCCCGCACAAAAATTTGCTTAAAAATGTCAAAATAGTTACATTTCGACAAGAATGTAACAGCTCGGCACCAAAAAGTGGAACTCCACAGCCACTCATGTAAAATGTGCAAAATTTCAACTCAAGAACTGTCGGAATGCAAATAAAATACGCAAAAAATAAAATTCAAAGCAAATTCTAGCAAGCGAAATTGGAATGAATTGAAATGAACTTGAACATCTGGCATCGGATGATATGAGAGAACCGGTTTAAGCAGTGAAGATATTTGTTGATGACGAAAAGATCATATGGGAGCAGCGGGAGCGGATAGTGGTGTGTGACTTTTGCCGGCAACAAGAAGATTGGCGAGAAGAGTTTCAGTCAGTTCTGGATTTTTGTCCGTTAAGAGTAGCTCGGCCGGGAGGATTTTTATTTTTGTCGCGAAAGGATAAAAAAGGGTAGCATTTATCCACGTTCATGGGTCTTAAAAAAGAAAAATGAAGTGTCATTTCGCGTTGCTGCATGCTCCGTTTGCAAATTTTTCCGAGGCAATAATTTATTAGAAATTATTACATATCCATATAAATTGTGGTGTAAATCAGTTTTAAATTGTTTAGTTTGTGGGTTACTTCTCACAGCTTCTCGAGCTTGTGCAAGTGAAAATTTTAGAAACAAAAGTGAAACGAAAGAAAGAAAGAAAAGATTTTAAAGTAACGGAAAACTGAACTGAAAACTTTAGAAACATAAGTGTGGTGAAAATTATAAAGACACATAAGTGAAACAGATTTAGGAAAAAAACAAAGGTTTAAGGAAAAGGAAGGTTAAAAGAACTTATCTGGTTATCTGTTCCTTGGTGGAACTTCTTTTTTCAACGCATTATCATTTTCCTATATATTTCTTTTTTTGGGTATATATGAATGCAGCCGAGTTGTTGCATTTTCCTATCTACATACCAATTGACACTTTTTTATATTATAACTCAATGCATAGTTATGTTGGAGGACACTTATTAAGATTATAATGCCAGAAATCTTTATTCTTCGCTGAAATTCTTATCGATCGCCGATGAAAAGTTGAGGAGATATTTTATTAAATTCCGTTTGTTAAGTGAGCAAAAAGTTTGGGGTTAACTCAAATTTAGATTTGTCCAACAGGGTCAGTTTTCGATTAGAAGAATTACATGTTCCTGAATTTGCTTTGAACAATTTAAATGATTCTCAAAAATAAGACGGTTGAAATTATAAGATAAAAATAAAACTATTGCATATGGAAAAGTGATCGAATAAACTCCTTGAAGTATCAGAAACCCTAATTATCGTTAATTTAAATATTATATTTGGAATAATGTAAAGATGTACATAAAATACTAATATTATTCCAACGAACGCAGACTTAAGTTAATAAAAGGTTTGGGTATAACTCTGAATTACGTATAAGGTTTGTTAAACCGGATCAGGTTTCGACTATGAGAATTACATGTTCCTTAATTTGCTTTGAACAATTTAAATTATTCCCACAAATGACACGATTGAAATTATAAGATAAAAATAAAACTATTGGAATTGGAAAAGTGTTAAAAGGGATTGGATAAACTCTTTTTGACTTTCATAAAATATAATTGTTTAGGCTTACAGCACTATTGTTACATGATTGAGATTTATTGACTTGAATCAAGTACAAATTAGTATAGACAATAATTCTAGTCTGTATTCAAAACTCTCCATAATTTTCTAGTTAGAACCATTTATTAAGATTGATGGAAAAGAAACCAATAATGCGCATTATTATTTCTTAGAGTCCTAGAAATGTTTGTATACTGTTATAGATAGGTATACATATAGATACTTCCTTTGAATTTTAACCTTAAATCATATATATCACTAGTTTGGGTTTACATATATCTTCGTTGGATAAATATATATATTATAATTCTGTTTGTACCTAAGTTTTTGTGTGTAATTTTTTTTGTTTTTTTTGCCAGTTCGTCCGAGCCCTATTGCAAAGGGGTTAATAGGCCCTAGCCTTCGGCTAGTTGGCAGTTTGCCCTCCTATGGAGGGGGTAACTGTTTTTTTTAAATAAAAATAAAAAAAATTTCTTTTTTCTTATTATTAAAAATAAACCAATTCTGATGAGCCTTAGTTAGGCGTTTTCTTTCTTTCTCCCTCTCTCGTCGTCGGCCTTTCTTTAGGGCGGCCATCGCTACGTCGGTGGGTTGGGCCCTCATAATGAAGTGAGGTGCCCTCTTTCTTTATACGTTTAAAGGGCATCCAGAAGATAGAGGCCCCCTGGGTGCATGGGTGGAAGGGGCATGGGCCAAGCAAAGGGGAGCCATAACATCAGACTACCCTCCAACGAAAGCCTGTAAGCTGCAGCGCCTGCTAAAATCCTTCCTCCTCCTGTTTCCTTTCTTTCTTTCTTTTACAGATTTAGTTTTTGTTCGTTCGGTTTTTTTTCTTTTGCTTAAGGTTTTCTGCGATTTTTGTTTAGTATTTCTTCTTTAACAAAATTTTTTCCGATCTCGTTTCGTCCCACCTATCCTTTATCCCTCGGTATGATCTTTGCTTTCTGTCGTTGCGCGACCAGGAGCAGGGTGGCATCCCTCTTCGACCCACCCCCATTCTCTATCGCAATAGCTAGCGATCCAGCATGCCATCCCCCATCCTGCTCGAGCTTCTGCTAACAGGCGAGTGTCCGACGGAGGCTGTGACCCCGATTGTCATCAGCTGACTTTTAGTTGATGACATTCCGAGTCATAGCCTGCCTTGGGCAATCGTCCAGCAGCAGGGTTGGTCACAGCACGCAACACATATACGCTCCTCTCTTTTCAATTTATTTGTTTACTTTGAACTTCCTGTTTTTCAATTGAATAATCGAGTAAACCTCTGAACTCGATGACTGTACAGATCAATTGTTTTTGAGAAAAATAAAATCTGCTGTCAGCTAAAATGCGCAATTCATTTCTTTTAATTGAATTTATATTCCCGTTGATATCGTTTTTATCATTGGTGCCGACAGTAAGAAATTTCCTGGAGAAAAGTCGTTTAGGGAATGATGAGTGTAATGATATAATAATCATGCATAACATCTCCAAAACAAAAGAACCTAGAAATTAAAACTTTCTTTGCCTTTTTCTTACTTTATGAATTAATTCTACATAATATCACTGCAATCGCAATTAACGTGACGATCAAATATCAAGACATAAATTGTGGCACCAAGCTAAGGGAATCTCCATGCACCCGGCAAGAGTAACATGAAATCAATAGAGCTCGCCCGCCGCTTTGTGCATTGAGTTATTGACAACATGAAGCAGTAATGTTTTTTTTGACTGGCATGATGATTTTTCATAACCAGGTCAGGGAAATGATAATCAATTAATGTGAAACAATTAGGATAGAATTAAGCAATAAGAAGAGAGTAATAAGTTGAAAGCTAAGTAAATTAAGCTAAACAAAGGAAATTCTACTATACAGGGTGTTTCAGATCTGACGTGCCAAAATGAGATCTCAACTAGACAAAAAAAAATTGTATAGCAGGGAGGGGGCAATCTCAACCATTTGGAAGTTACAGGGTGATTCATAAATTTAAGTTTTTCATGGTATGCACATTACTCTTTTATTTTTATCTTTTGATCTACCCAACATAGCGACATCAAACAAACGCTAAAAAAATACTATCCTACTACAATGACCTTTCGAAAATTGTCAACACTGTTGATCTAACTCTTAGCATTGCAGGTACAGTCGCTTCCAAAAGTGAAAAAAATGGTTTGCAATTACCTAAAATTCAACATTTTCTCAAATTTTCTTCGAAATTCATGTAATTAGTATACCACTTTTTTATTTTTATTAGATTGCTCATCTTATTATCTTTCCAAACTACGTAGAAAAAATATGTAGAAATTTATACGTAGAAATCCTATCGGAGAATATTATAAAAGTCAACAAACTAAAGAAATTAAACTCAAATTAATTCTAAAATGCTTTGTATTGAATTTAAAAATTATTAAAACTAATCTTGATAAGTAACAAAACCCGTTCAAACTGTCCACCGCCACTTTGGATGCATTTCAACAATCTCCTTCCAAGTCCCTCTTTAATCCGCGAACTAAATCCTCCCTACTGTTAACTATGCTTGAATAAACTTTATCCTTCATTGTTTCCCATAAGAAAAAAGTGCAATGGGTTTGTTTGGTTTGGAGATCTAGCAGGCCAAGGAATCGGTGCACCTCCTCCAATCCAGCGGTTAGAAAATTTTTCATTTAGTATTACCTTCACAATGTTAGCCATATGCGCTGGTACTCCATCATGTTGGTGAAACATTCCCCTGAGCTGGCAGTGTATTGTCCAAAAAGTCAGCATAAATTTCACTATTAAGCACTTGCGACAAAATGAATGGTCCTACCAAATGGTGGCCGATGATACCTGCCCAAACATTGACACTGAATCTCTGCTGGAATGAGGTCACCTTTGCGCTGTTTGGGTTAGTGTTTGACCAGGTATGGAGGTTATGAAAGTTCGTGATATCATTCCTGGTGAGTTAACATTTATCTGTCTACAGATAATGGACATTCGGTCCAGAAACGCTCTATCGTCAATATCACGTTCCAGAATCCAAGTGCTCAATACCAGTCTTCTCTCGGAATCTCATTCAAGTAGTCTTTGGACTGGGTGATGGTGATATCGACGTAATCCCCCCTCTAAACCTTAGACACTCCTAATCGCCTTTCGACTCGTTTTGTGCTCGTTTCAGGGTCCTGCCTCACGATGGTGATTATTTGCTGCTCGACGCCGGCAGAAGTTTCCGAAGTTTCAGGTCGTGTCTTCCTGTCGTTTGAAGTTACACTTCCTGTTTCCCTTAACCATCGAAAAGGCCGTGTAAATACCATTCTTTGGGGTGCTCGCCGATTAGGGAACCTCCCTTGATATTCCAGTACAGCCGCTCTCTCTTTTCGGTCTACTACACCATAAATTTAAATAATATCCGCGTATTCCTTAAATGTAAATTCTATCCTTTTTAATAATTTTTGCTTAAAAATACCTGTACTTACTGATTTGTTTTATAACTATGATAGGTATTCTTGTTGACTGACCCTTTTTTATAGCAAAATATCCATCATGTACAAGTAACAGAACGCCAGGATACAAGGGTGTGAATTCTGGCTAATACAAGATAATATCGGCAATAACACAAAATTACACTAACATTTTTATAACTTTTTTGCAGCAATAATTAAAATTAATTACCTGTTAACCCAAAACAAATATTTTCGACCCTTTATCTTTAAAATTTTGTTTATTTAAAGAATTTCCTACCTAAAGTGCAATAAAATAATAAGGTACTCAAGGAGTTCTAAGGAGGCGGTTTTTGTAATCCTGTGTCTACCTTGCCATGTTGCACCTTTTTGTAAAGGTAATAAGATGCGCAATCTAATAAAAATAAAAAAAGGGTATACTAATAATATTAATAATAAAATTTGGGAAAATGCTGAATTTTAGGTAATCAGAAACCATTTTTTTCACTTTTGGAAGTACCTGTACCTACTATATTAGGAGTTAGATCAGCAGTGTTGAAATTGTTGGAAGGGTCATTAGCATCGTTGTTTTTTAGCGTTTGTTAGATGTGGCTGTGTTGGGTAGATCAAGATATAAAAATTAAAGAGTAATGTGCATACCATGAAAAACTGACATTTATGAATCACCCTGTAACTCCCAAACGGTTGAGATCGCCCCCCCCCCTGCCGTACAATTTTTTGTTTGTCTAGATGAGATCTATCACCCTACTCATTTTGGCACGTCAGATCTGAAACACCCTGTATAAGAAGCATGTCAATCGTAAAGGAAATACAGTTGATTTTTAGAAGTTAACGCTGCCATACCTTTTAATAATGTCGTATCTTTAAATTATATCTAACTGTCCTGTCTTCCCCATCTTTAAAAGTGCGGCGTATACTTTGCATTGCTTTTGATGTACATTGCTGACGCCAAGTGTAAGCGCGTATCCAGAAATGTGACGCGCTAAACTAGGGTTCTCGACATACATTTGATACGACGGTTATATTTAATTTTACTTGAGTCTATTCACCACATAGTTACCCTGCAAATCGATCCTGAAGCTATGCAATCGATACTGAAACAGTAAAATCAACACTGTAACTGGCTCGAAATCAGGCAGTCAAACAAGCAACTATAAGACAACCGTTCCTGCAATAATTATAGACAGAACGGGAATTGCAGGCGGTTTTCGAGAAACTCATCGACTTCGCTGAAAAAGAACTTCAATACACACCAAACGCCCCAGAGGAAGACAGTGAACATCCAAAGTACGTGCCAACTCTTATAGAAGAATTGAGACAAAGAGGACAAAAGCCTGCAAAAGAAGTCAACAGAATTTACTGAACCCAAGTCGGGGCAACAACTCAGCAGACAAAAGAAAGGTGGAGGTAGGAAAGCAGCGCTCAAAAGAAGATGTGCAGAAATCTTCAAACTCATTCTCATTGTCGAGGGAAGAAACGGGGAAATACTACTAAAAGAATTAAAGGCTCTGCGATAATAATGGGAAACTGCAGCTCCACAAACGAACAGGTATTTTTTCTCAACGTATCAGCAAGAGATAACGGCAGCATTTCTATTTTTAATCATCATGTTAGTTGTAGCGTTTTATAATAAATATAATAGGAAATATGTTAGGAAACAATTAAATCGAACAATTAACGTTTAAAAACTAGAATTAACAATAAATAATATTTAAATACTGAATATAATAATAAATGGAATTTTAAATCAAATTAAGTATTTTTGTGAATGGATAGAGCAACTGGAAAAATTTTATCAAGTTTCAAAAAAAGTCAGAGTTGCGGTTTCAAGACCGACACATTAATGCATAAAACAGACAGATTAGAAGAAGTAAATAAAGAATTTAAAACCCTGATAGATACAATTGAGGAGTCAGAGGCACTCGATATAAAAATTAAATTTGTAAAGATCTCAAAAGAACTAGGTATGTTAATGGATACGGCATCAAAAGAAATAAAAGAAATGGCAAATTTCCTGTATTCGAAGGTAAATTTAGCGAACTAAATGCATTTTTAGAAATTGTCGAATACATTCATAAAACTTTAAATGACTCCGGGAAAATGGATTTCTTAAACTTTGTATTCAACGTAAAATTATCAACAAACGTCCAACCACATTAGGTGGTCAGGCGACTTTCAACCAACTTAAGAGAGAGCTTAGTTCAAGATTCAAGAGCAATAATACGGTATCTCAAATCCATACAACTTTAAGCAATCTAACATAAAAGAGATCAACAAATTCTGCATATAAAGACAGGATACTGACTTTTATAAGTGAACTAAATCAATTACAAATAGATGCACTGGGCACGTCGGCTACACCGGCAGAGAAAGCAGCAGTTAAAACAATTAACGATACTGTTGCCAGCTGGGACCAACACTGCCGCTGGATGACTGCCCAAGGCCGTCTATGACTCTGGGTGACATAACCCGAAAATCAGTTGATGTCAGTCAGGTTCACGGGCTCCACCTGTCCGCAGATGCTTGAGCTGGACGGGGGATGACATGCTGCCAGGCTAGGTGATAGAGAAGTGGGGGGGGGGGGGGGGGGGCGGGGTTCAAAAACGAATGCCATCCAGCTCTTGGTCGCGCAAAACCAGAAACAATGATGCCGAGGATGGAAAAGGTGGGACGAAAAAAACAGTGGAAATGGGAGAGAAACAAACCCGAATTAACTAAGAAAAAGAAAAAAAGGGCCTAAATCGGAAAAAAATCAAAGAAAAAATAATTAACAGGAGGAAAGGGGGAGTCTGATGGAGGTGACATCCCTTACTTGGAACATGCCCCAACCACCCTTGCTCCCAGGGGGCTTATGTTACTCTGGATTCCCTACATTGTAACCTATAAAGAGAGAGTGTCACTGACCTCATAGTGAGGACCCTGCCCACCGAAGCCAATGACCGCCCTAAATAAATCGAGGCGACGAGGAGAGAGATAAAGAAGAAACGAGTTAATTAACTTAACATATTAACTTTTTTTTTAAACCGAGTTACTCTCACGCAGGAGAGCGGACGACTGAAGGTCAGGGCCTGTTTACCTCTTTGCAATGAGGCTCTGAGGCTAACAAAAAACAAATACTAATAATATATATATATATATATATATATATATATATATATATATATATATATATATATATATATATATATATATATATACATCTAAGAAAGTTATTGACCAAACAAAAAACTTTACAAGTTTCGTATGAGTGAGAAAAACGAGGTAAAAAAAAATTCGCATTTTCTTTTCTTCCCCTCGCTGTTCGTAGTACTTTGTTTTTGTTTAGTCTTCCTACCTATTTATTTAGGAGCAAACCCTATTTAGTTCCTACCGATAGAAAATTAAATAATTTATATTACTATTTGAAATATTATGTACAACGAGTTGTTGCTTTCTGGGACCGACACTGCTGCTGGATGATTGCCCAAGGCAGTCTATGACTCCAGATGACATCAACTGTAAGTCAGCTGACGTCAGCCAGGATCACGGCCTCCGCTGGACACTCATCGGTCAGCAGATGCTCGAGCAGAAATGGAGGATGGCATGCTGGAATCGCTAGCATTGCGATAGAGAATGGGGGAGGGGGGGGGGGTTGCGCTCGCGGTCGCACCACAAAATAATAAAAAAACCATGCCGGGGGACAGGAGGAAGGAAGGATGTCGGCAGGCGCTGCCAGACTTACCGGCTTTCGTTGGGGGAGTCTGCTGTCATGACTTCCCTTATGGCCCGTTCCCCAACCACCCATGCATTCAGGGGGCCTACGTGTTCTAGATGCCCTAAGAAACCTGAAAAGAGAGGAGGATCACTCACCCTATTGTGAGGGCCCAGCCCATAGACGCCGTGACTGCCCTAAGAGAGGACGACGAGGATAGAGAGAAGAGATTAAAGAGAAGATCCTACTCGGAACTCATATAATTTTTTTTATGTTTATTAAACAAAAATTTTTTTACAAAGCCTATTCATTCAAAATTTAAGAAAAAATTTTTTTGGTTAGGGCTAACATATATGTAAATAAAAAAAAATTATATTAAAGTAATACGAGCTAAAATAGGTAAAACATACAAAGCTTTTTTCGGAATATATGAAATAAAGTTGATAAATATCGACAATTTGTAGAATGATAGAAATTAGTCATGCGGTATTTCTGATTTCTATGTAATATACTGACGTGCCAAAATGAGTGGCTTCTTCATCTACCCAACACAGCCACATGAAACAAACGCTAAAAAACAACTATCTTAACTACCTTTCCAAAAATGTCAACAATGTTGATCTCACTACTACCACTGCAGGTACAGTCACGGTTATTTTTTAGCGTTTGTTTGATGTCGCTATGTTGGGAAGATCAAAAGATAAAAATAAAAGAGTAATGTGCATACCATGAAAAACTGAAATTTATGAATCACCCTGTAATTCCCAAACGGTTGAGAGTTCCCACCCCCTGCCATACAATGTTTTGTTTGCCTAGGTGAGATCTATCACCCCACTCATTTTGGCACGTCAGATCTGAAACACCCTGTATAATGAAAAAAAAAATGTTGGTTTGGCCAGAAAAAAAATGCGCATTTTTAACAAAAATAAAACGAAACATTTCGATAGTTGCTATTTCCATTCCAAAATATTTTCATTTAGTCAAGCTTAAGATATTTTACAGAGTAAAATTTAGTTATACAATCGGTTTACAAAAATGCTGACGAAAAAAGCAAAATGAAAATACACTTGATGATATAATTGTGTTTCAGTATCCCCATTGTCTTTATAGCATTAGAAGAATGATGGGCTGCACCTAGAGCAGCATTTGAAGTATCATTGTTAAAACATTCGATGGATAACATTCATATTCTTTTCGCTCTTATATATTTTTCTTTAAGAACACTTTATCGAATGGGAACAATATTGGTATTTAGATATCTACAGGTAATATATGTGCGTAATTTGGCGCTCAAAAGAAACGTCCATACAGGAACGGACTCACCAAATCTTTTCCTTTGTTGCCCTTCTTTTTGAAAATGTTTCGTTGGGTTTTCTGCTTTTACTTTGCTGTCTTTTCGTTTGTTTTTCTTTCCTCACTGTTTCCTGTTTTTTTCTGCTTTCACTTTGCTGTCTTTTCGTTTGTTTTTCTTTCTTCACTGTTTCCTGTTTTTTTAACTTTTTTTCACTTTTTGTTTTAAACCTTTCACTTTTATACCTTTAGAAAAAAAATTTGTTTCACTTTTTGGTTTTAAAATTTTCACTATTATGTTCCTTAAAAAAATTTCGTTTTGTAAATTTTTGTTTCGTTAAACTTTTCACTTTCCTTTTAAAAAAATTTTCGTTTTTAAGTTTTTATTTCACTTTTGTTCTTTAAACTTTTTCGTTTTTGTTCTTTCAAAAAAATTTTTCGTTTCTAAATTTTTCTTTCACGTTTTGTTTTTAAACTTTTCACTTTTGTGTTCCTTAAAAAAAATTTTCGTTTTGTGAATTTTTATTTCACTTTTTTTGTAAATTTTTGTTTCAATGTTTGTTTTTAAACTTCACTTTTAGGTTCTTTTTGTTTTGTTAAAATTTTCACTTTATGTACCTTTAAAAAAATTTTTCGTTTGTAAGTTTTTGTTTCACTTTTGTTCTTTAAACTTTTTCGATTTTATGTTCCTTTTAAAAAGGCAGCCTAATCATTCAGATCAGAGGTTTCGTTCAAATGTAAATCGGACACTGTATCTATTTGAAATGGGTGAACGCTTTGTTCCTGTTGGTGAAAGTGGCATTAAAGAATATAATCAAATTGCGAAAACCGCATTCAATCGATCTTATCCATCGATAGCAGCCATATGTTCAAATACCTCCGTAACAGTGAACGCAAACTTAGTGAGCGACATTCCTACATCAACTAGAAAAACTGAAGTTGAGGAATATTCCAATCCTAAGGAGAATATTTCAATTATTCTAATTGTGATAGCAGCAATCAGACTAACATTAGTTTTAACGATGACCACATTTATGAGGATGAAAATGATAATGCTCAAACCGAGTCTTCCGGTTCTCTTTCCTCTGCGCCTAATATTGCCAACAGTCCAATATTTAATCAAGATTTTGAGACAGAACAGCAAGAGGTTAGTGTTACAAAATTCACCGAAAAAAGAGACCTCGTAGTTATAAAAATTTATTTCAACTTTTTTTTTTTGCTAAGGTAGCATCAAATATTTTTTAAACTAAATAATGTATTTCTTCAATGCGTGCACCAATGTTACTAATAGTATATCGAAACTCCGAAGGACTCTGTAGATATTGAAAATTGCATTATAAATACGCCTTTATATTCGACACTATGATTACAAACTTTTTGCTAGCGACGTGTCGATTAAACTTAATTCGTCTTACGGCTGCAACAACAACATGATTAGTTAAGTTCCATAGCTGTGTCGTTAGCGAAAATTTGCTCCAGTGTGCACCCTACCTAAAACAATTAAATCAATATTTATCGAAGCGGCACCTTTTTCAAACATCTCACAACCTCAATAATTGAAATAAAGTTTGGCACAATCACACTGAATTTTGGTGAGGTTTTCTTAGTAGAGTTTTATAAGGCGAGAACTTAGTAATTCCGCAAAGGAAAGATTAATTAAGAAATTTATATTTCTCTCATATCTATTTAAGCATTTCAGATACACTGAAAATAATTTACTCAATGCCTTTAAAAAAAAGCTATTTAGAAGAGTAGATGCCTTATTCCACCTTTGAAAGACCTTAATAATATTTGCCTTAGTTGGGAGTGAATAAAAAAACAAATGACAATTTTGGTAAAAAGCTTGTTAAAGGAAGATATGTATATGTTAATTTGTTATCTTTTTCTTTTGTTACAAAGAAGTTAAAAGTACTGCTGGTACATAAACCAAAGACCACGCCATCAAAACCCATCACTTGTAACTGGCTTCATTTTAACTCCTTACTTTTGCTGTTTCAAAGAGTGCCTTTCAGGAATCAGAAGATTAAAAATAGTAAGAAATTTGTTGAATGTAATTTATGGGTACTTCTACAAAACTCGGGTAACTTAGTAGGTGAATTTGAATGCCATGTTTTTTATCTTCAATTATGTTTTTTTATAACTATTTTGATGGACAATGGGTTGGTTATACTGTATGTGGAAGGACCAGTCATTTTATAATGTATTTTAGGAGAAATTAAGGTATTTGTCAAATTTGGCTCCAAGGGACTGACAAGTATACCAAGGGACTGAGGAAACACAAACATTTTATTAAAAAATTAGTTACTTTATTACTAATTAGACTGTTTTAGAAACTTCTACAATAGAGTACTGTTATAACAATATAAATCAAAATAAATCTCTTGCAGTTTTACAAATTAGGACTTTTATTTAAAAAATTAAGATAACAAAAAAAACTTAAACTTCCTCTTACACCAAAAATCAAAATGAAAATAAATCTCTTTCAGGAAATAACAAAAATCTGCTATATAAAGCTATTTAACATAAATTAAAGGCTTTGTAGCCTTACAATAATTAGTCAATGTTAGTATAATACTACATAATAGGACGTCTGTTGCGTAGGCTGTATCTCATAACCTCACTTACACTTTCCTCTGGTGTTTCATTTTCAGAATCTGTAAAAATTTCAGCAACATTGAGGTGACTCTTTGAATTTATGTATTCTATAGTGCCCAACTTGTAATGGTCACACCCATTTGAATCACAAAAGCAGCTCAGTGCTTTCATAACTAGTCGATTGGAGCGATACATGTTACCGACAACTTGGTGAACCATAAGTGTTCCATTAAAAGGAGTCAATTCGCTTTGATTCTCGTTAATCAGGTCATTAATTTTCTCTATGTCAGCATCTTCAATAACTGAAATGTTTATCGCTGGACATTTTTCACGAAGAATGTCAACAAATTCGGACAAACTTGTTATATCGCCTCTTTGTGCTATTACTTGACTTGCAGTCCTTTTACAGGTTGCACTTACGCCATCCGGCGCCCCCTTCCCATGGCCCGCCTCGTGGTAGTTCCAGGACAATGTTATGATATTGGAATAAAACTCATGAACTTTACAACCTAGAATGAAAAACATTGTCTTGTTTCTATATTGAGTTACAGGGCCGTCACTCAAGAAGTGTAGATTTTCAACCGTTGAAGGTAAGGATGCCAGTATTTGTCGTAAATGTGCCCAAATTGATGCAGCATTGTGGGACAAATTTGACGAAATAGTGCAATGCGAAACTGTTGAATCCTTGGTGTATACAAGAACAGTGTGTAGAGAAATTTGAGTGCGGGAACCGCCAAAATGGTAAGCTTGGATTTCTTGATTATATTTTGTAGTATAATTTTCTGAGTAGTCCATATGTATGATTGCATCCTTTATTATCAATGATTCTTTCAGCGACTTCATTGTACTATATTGATGAACTATGTTCCTCTCGTGTAGGAAAAAATGTTGAAGGTTATCTTCAAGTTGTAGTACTACGTCTCGAGGATTCATTTCCTTTGCTTCTTTTTTATACCTCATGACAAAACGTTCTGTTTTGGTTTTTGGGTCCATAAACGACTCTTTTGTGTGAACCCATTGCTTTATCAGTATATTTTTACTGTCGCCAAATTCTTTATAAGGTATAGTTTTCATTAAGCAATCATCACAAGTTCTTTCTAAGCATCTTTCAGAATATCGATCGCAACAAAGTATTTCCAGTAAAGTTTGGAAGTTACTGAAAGCAAGGATTTTAGCATTACACAAAGCAGAAAGCTTTAAATCAATATTTGCATGTATTATACATGCACATGTGTCTCGGTCCGAAAGTTTCGGTGGGACAATCCAAAATGGACGTAGACGACAGAATAAAGCGTACCCAATCGTGAATTTCACCGATTGCGCAAACATTTTGTGCAGATTTTTTATCGAATCTGAGAGGTAACGTTTTTGTTTTTTTACTCTATTTCGGGAGACATACTCTTTTTTTCCAGCTGCTTGACGACTATTGCTGTCGTCTTCAAAAAAACTACGAACTATATTTTGTACTCTTAGCTTATTAATCTTAGCAACTGACCTTGTTTTATTATGACCCAGTTTTTTATATGTTACTGCTTTGTTCTGAAACCTCCATAGTTTATATTTGTCAACTATTTTGCCACCAATAACTTTTTTGAAATTTGATCTGTCTTCGTATGTTTTCATTTGAGAAAAATTTTCTATAATTTGGGCTTCAATCACTTCACCAAATAGAGCTTTTTTAACAAGTTCATTCTTTCGGTCGGGGTCTTCTGCCATCTGCTCAATTTTCCTTTTAAGTGTAAAAGCACTATCTTTTTTCTTATTTTTGTCTCTCAATCGTTTATTCTTTTGTCTTTCACAGTTAAGTTTCAATTTTAATTTAGAAATAGTTTTATCTTTCGCCTCAATCACTTTAAGTCTCATTTTTCTTTGCCTTTGACTTCGCTTTCTAGCTTCTATCTGGTTTTGATGCTCAATGATATTTTGCCGGGGATTATTAGGACCTGGGGCTCTATTTACTGCAAGAATAGTATGACTCATTCCGTCATTGGATTCAGGTAGTTTTATTTGTATTAGGTGAGTATTATTATTAGTTTTTATCACCTGTTTTCTTCTGTAATCAGAAGAGTATTTTTTCCAATTTTTTCGGGTCTTCCGTTGCTCACGGAAAGTCATGTCTTTAATGCATTTCCTCTGCCCCTTTTCCTTCTTTTTTAGGTACTTCAACCTTTCCTTCTCTTTATGTTCGGCTAATTTTATAGGATCACTTTTAATGTTTATTAAACGCAATTTTGCAGCTTCTCTCTTCTTTTGCAAAATATCTGCTCTTGATAACTTGTAGGTTTTTCTAGGAGGCATATTGACCTATACAATTAAATATAAATAATAAAATTGGCTGCCGTGATAAAACACTCGGTTGACATTAGTTTTTTAACAAGTTCATCAGTCCCTTTTCGTTGCGTCAGTCCCTTGCCACTTTTACGGCCAAGGGACTGATGACAAGGGACTGATGAATTTCGTGTAAAACGGATAATATCTTTTGATTATAATGATACACTGATTTATCTGATTTTCATACAACTTAAGTCACACACAAGACATTAAAATAAAATCTTATCAAACAGAATTATCAATAAATTACGACAAAACTACTCACCAAGGGACTGAGATGGTGACCGTCACAACACATGTTTTCAACACAAGCACGCCGCTAGCAATGAATTCAAAATAGCTGGCTCGCAAAGAACGGCATTTGCCACTAACTTCAAGGGATTGGTTTATACTGTAGCGACACTTAAATTGTGTACCTTGCAAAAAGCCGCGCATTTTAAAATTGAATATTTGACAAGGCACTGATGCCCGATATTAAGTACGCTACTTTAACGAGAAAATTATTGTTATTTATTGATTTATATTTCAATGTTATTGCTTCCTTACACTCAGAAGCGTATCTTAAAATATAGGGAAACTAAAAGTAAATGTGGAAATCTATAGATTTAAAAATATTAACATCCTAATGAGAAAATTTGTAATGGTGACACGACAAGGGACTGACGTTTTAGACAAGTAAAGACGATTTTTTAAATAATTTCAATTTCATTTACAATATTGCTTATTATGACCTTATATAACTTATTTTTGCGTATTAATTATCAGTTATAGTTATTAAATATACTTGATATTTGTCTAACTTATACATGAACACATGAAGTTACCCGAGTTTTGTAGAAGTACCCTTATACATTTTTGACTTATTTTGTTCGGAATTACAGAAAAGAGTAATTGTCGCTTATAGATGGTGGGAAATATAGTGATTGTGATTCGATTTAATTATTTCTCGTTTACAAGGCTCGTTACAATTTTAATTTTACAGTTTCAAATTGCCGTGTAATTTCCGTGTACACGAAAAGTACACGGAAGTACACGGAAAGTACACTGAAATTACACAGAAATAACACGGAAAGTACACAGAAGTACACGGAAAGTACAAGTACAACTTTCAGAAAGAAAATATCTTGATGAAATTAGTATACAAGACGAAATACGAGTTGTAGATGTAAATCATCTCCATCTTATAAGATGGGCAATCTAATAAAAATAAAAAAATAAATGTACTAATTACATGAATTTCGGAGGAAATTAGGGAAAATACTGAATTTTAAGTAATCGCAAACCATTTTTTTCACTTTTGGAAGTTAATGTACCTGCACTGTTAGGAGCTAGATCAACATTGTTGACGATTTTGGAAAGATCATTGAAATAATAATTTTTTAACGTTTGTTTGATGTCGTTATATTGGGTAGATCAAAAGATAAAAATGAAAGAGTAATATGCATACCATGAAAAACTGAAATTTATGAAACACCCTGTAACTCCCAAACGGTTAAGATTGCCCCCTCCCTGCCATACAATTTTTTGTTTGCCTAGGTAGGTATCACCCCACTTATTTTGGCACGTCAGATCTGAAACACCCTGTATAATTATAATTGCTACACCTATTGTTCCGTTTATGCCATATGATTTAGCCTTATGGTATTTTAACTCTTCGATTTCTTTAATGTTATCAAAATGTTTTGTTACTATATTATCATTGTATTTCTGTGTACTTTACGTTTATTTCCGAGTACACAGATATTACACGGCAATTTGAGGGTCGTAAATAGACACTGCCTTCAAACACCTTCGACATAATCTTGCAAGGTGATTGCACTGTGGCTGATTTCTTATTACATTTACGCAAAATTACCTTGCAGTAAAAATTGCAAAAATGTTAATTATATTAGCTAGATTTTTGTTCAATCTCCAGCTGCGGACCTGGAAGAGAGAAAATTGAATTAACAGGCATTTAGGTCATTTCCAGAAATTTTCCCAGCACAATAATCATGGCAGATTCACCTGAAAATGTTATAAAATAATCACAAAACAAGCTCACACAAATAAGCTCACTTTATTTTCACCTTTAACATTTGTAAGGTGTAGGTAATTTTAAATTATACACATTTATTAAATTGAATTGTCGTGAGACTTAATTTAATGATTTATAATTAATTACTCATAATTATTCACCTTTTATAACATATCATAAATTTTCGCAGTTTTTAGTACTCAAAATAAGTTTTTCACTTTAGTACAATACTGTCGAACATACTGCCGACCTAGCAACACTTACCATTTTGCTGATGCCATTTTACGCTCTCATTGGTGCCGTGTGCACTCTTGTCTATATAAGCAGAGTCATGCTGCAGTTCGCTTTTTTTCCTGTGCTGATCGTTGGTAAGTACACATCTCCATTTATTAACAATTCCTCTTAGTATCGATCTGAGTTTACTTACAATCACCTGGGTAACGACCAGGCCCTTTTTACTAATTTTTGATTTGGGTTTCGACCAAATCAACAAAACTTAATTTGTTTATCGACCAAATTATTATTACTAATCTTTTGATTTGGGTTTCGACCAAATCAACACAACTTAATTTGGGGATCGACCAAATTTATACTACTAATCTTCTAATTTGGGTAACGACCAAATTAGCTAAATTTAATTTGGGTATCGACCAAATTAACATTACTAATCTTCTCATTTGGGTAACGACCAAATTAGCTACATTTAATTTGGGTATCGACCAAAGTAACGTTACTAATTTATGTGTTTACTTTGACTTTGGTAGCGACAAGGTCAAAGACAAATCTCTCCTTGTGTGTATTGTATTGTGTATGCCTTGTTCCCTGGGTTACGACTAGGTTTACATACTAACACAGAGTACTACATAAGTACAACAATAACGTTACTACTAGGCTATTCGAGAATACTTTCTAGTGGTATTATTCGTTCCTAACAATAGTATACAACAGTACCTATTAATAATATCAGCGATCAGTACACACATTTTGGATATCAGGTGAGTACGCACTTTTATTAGAATCTTTTATTTCAATATTATTTATTTTTATAATTATTCCCTATTGAATTACAATTTGAAATCAGTGCATAGAATTAGTGAAGTTTATAGTGAATATATCTACAGTGAATTACAACTATACAGTTGGTGCTATCTATAATTTCATTTACTGAACCTTAACTTTTCCCAAACTTGTGTTTCGTGTTCATCGTCTACGTGACGGATAGAACATTTCATGGTCCTTCGAGACGGATAATTTCAACAAGTGAATATTCAAGCAGTTTCTTAAAGTTCTTTTGTCTGAAATTTTCTCGCCTGAACGTTATCCTCATTTTGAATTCTCGAAATGGCTCTGAAAAATCTTTTGATAAAGCAAAGCACGTGCGCTGGCCTTATCTCGAAATCTATCATATATTACAAAAAAACCTCTTTAAGTAAACGTACTAAAGGCTGTGTAGCAGCTCGATTAAATGACGTAAAAAAAACTTTGGAAAGAATTTCTAGCAACTCATTACGAAATTGAAAATGCCGCACAAGAATTGAGTTTCGAAGAACGTCAAAAATTAGAGTATTTCTCGAAAGATTCATATTCTGAAATCGAAGAGAAATATTTTGATTTTGTTGGGCTTTTGACTGAAACTCTCGATAGTTTCAGTCAGGCTGACAATACAACTTTTTGTCAAAATACCAGTAGATCATCACCTCAATCAATTTTAAAGCTGCCAGGCATATCATTACCCACTTTTTGCGGTTATTATGAGACCTCCCTCTTATCTCCCGTCCAAAAATTGCACTATTTAAAATCGAGTATAACAGGTGAAGCTGAACATTTACTCAGACAATTTCAACTTACAAACGCAAACTACGATAATGCTTGGAAAGTGTTGCTTGAAAGATATGATAACAAACGCGTGTTAGTAAATGCTCAGCTAAAACGTTTATTCGACCAATCGGTCGTTTCATCAGAATCTTCCAAAGGAATTAAGAATTTGTTAGATCTATCTTCAGAGTGCATTTTTAAACTTGAAGCTTTGGGCCTCTCGACGAAAGAATGGGACACAATACTAATTTACATATTAGTGCAAAGGTTACCACCTGAAACTCATCGTATGTGGGAGCAAGAACAGTGTTATGGTCGCCCAGTGGTCCAGGATTATCTGACCACCATGTCACTGGATGAAGTTGCGAGCCGAATCCCTTGTCTTGCTCAACCCAATGAGATAAGGCTTCTCTCATAACCCTTTGCCCCTGCTCTAGCATGATGGCATCATAACTTGGATTCCTAGGAACCCCAAAATACTTACCTGCATGGGAACACATTAGATTCGGCTCCTATTCAATTAAATCATTTCCATAAAACTCCTCAACTCTCGCACCTAAATTTCCTTAAAATTGCTCAAAGTTGCATTTCAATAATAATTGCAACTGTTCGCCTAACAGCACAAACACTCAAGCCCCGCCTATAAACGGGAGAATCAACAATAATTATCTTTTAAAGTGAATTTGAAGGCCACTAATGTTATACAGTGGAGTTCCAGTAATCTGAACCAATTAATTACGATAGCCTTTCAAATTTACAGGCACAATCACATCGAAGCGCTATATCAACTTTAATATTGACTAACTCATTTTTAAATACAACATAGAACAAAAAATTTACATAAGAACAGCAAAACGTTCACTAAAGTTGGTTAACAGATTGAGAGCAGAGCGTGTTTTTTTTGTCTGCTGAAAAATTATGCTATATAGCGCCTTATCAATAAAGGATGAATTACAAAAGAATATGACAACTTCAGATTTAATTGTTGCTTAAAGTTCCGCGGTTTTTTTTCTTTCTTTTCATCGTAATTTTTCTGGCTTTTTTTCCATTTTATCATAATCCTTTCATCCCACGTTTCCGATCCCCAATCGGCATGATTTTATGCTTTTGTTGCGCGACCAGGAGCACCCCTTTTTGAACCCTCCCTTTCTACCGCAGCCCCTAGCCTGCCAGCATGCCATCCCCCGTCCTGCTCAAGCATCTGCTGACAGGTGAATGTCCAGTGGAGGCCGTGACTCTGGATGACATCAACAAACAATATATATCATAAAGGAAGAGCATTAACTCATTTTTCATCATCAGGCAATAAATGTAACGCCTGCAATCAAGCACACCCTCTATATAAGTGCTTTAAGTTCTTAAATTTCGAAATTAATGAACGGTACAAATTTATAAACTATAAACGTTTATGCAGTAATTGTATCTCAAGGAAACACATTGTGCAACATTGCCTAAGCATGTGTGCCATCGATGTGAAAGGAGACATCATACGCTTCTTCATAGAGACAGCTCACTTGAAGCTACCTCAAAAGGATCAAATAAAGCACAACTTTCAGTGAGAAGGACCATTGAAAATGCACACCCTCTTAGCAGTGCCTCTACCCAAGCAGTAGAAGTGTAACGATACATTTTTGCGTAATTAACAATTTGAAATTTAAATTAAGTAACGTAAAGAAACTGCATGATCGACTAAGCCACCATGACAATTCTACTGCCATGGTGGGAGACCTTTTTCCGGTTCGACAAAGTCTCTCAAGTTTTTTGGCGATTCGTCAGACATTTTTTGGCAAGAGAAGTTTCTCAGATTAGAAATTAAAGTCCGGGTGTTTGCATAGTATATTGATGTAGTTAAATCCCACATTTTAATCAGTGTTTATAACTATTAAAAGAAAAGTTATTAAATTAATGATTATATAACTTATTTAATAAATGAACGAGAAACATTGTTCAATTACCAGAAAATTTAGGAAAAATATTAAAATAAATCGACGGATTTTATATCAAGGTAATGTAAGAATCTTTGTAGTTAAAAAGAAAGTTAATTAAGGTCAACATTAGTTTCTAGCAAGATTTTATTTTTTTGTCAATTCGAGAACTTCTGCATAAGCTATCGCACGTGGTCGAGAAAGGCCCCTTGTAGGGTAAGATCTTTTATGTAATTAGACTTAAGTTTTCCTAAACGTTATATTGTAATCTAGGGTTTTACGTTCCGGCGAGAAAAAAAAGCAAAGGGGAAGAAATTATCAAAATCCCTAACCAAAAAGTGGCATCACTACTACAATAAATTATTTCATCGCCACACTTATAAATATAGCGGCGAAGTTAACCTCAGTTAGAACGACAAGACTACACGGCATGCCCTGTAACAAAATCATCATCACGTCAGATAAGTTAATATGTTATTTGTTAGTAATTAAGATTGTTAATTAGTAGTAATTAGAACTCAGGAGTTAATCATAGTGCTAAATTAAAAAGAAAGAAAAATGAAAATAATAGGAAGTTAGTCAGGTTAAAAGCGGATGGTTTCATTCATTCAATCCTTGTGAATCTCTTGCCAAAACAAGCTCGAAATGTAAACAAAAAGTAAATTTTTGCGCGCACCAGTGTTATATTTGTTAGTGAAGTCAGTCAGAGAGATCATAGCCTAAAGTAAAGATCAACAAAAACAACCCGACGCTCAAACGGCTATCGGGAGATCGTGATAGAAATCAATAAATAAAAACAGAAAAATTAAAACGTTACAATAATTTTGGGGGCTCAACCGGGATCTCTTCGACTAATCTAACAATCCAAATGTGTAGTTCAAGACAAGGTCGGTGTTGAAATCATTCCGCTTAAGTGTTTTTAAAGAAAAATATGAATAGTGCTCTGCCAGTTCTGTGTCGCTTCCGCTAAGTGGTAGTCATTTGAGTTAAAATCTAACAAATTAAATTCAATTTCGTACTTGTGGTATAGTTAACCTAACAAATAATCATTATTGTGCTATATGGTGTAAGGTAATAACAATTTGATTGTGACATATTAAAGTGATTGATTAGCAGATGATCTTATGATCTTATGGGAAGCGGAACAATAACGTCATTCGAATTTGAGGAACCTATTGATTTACATGATGCATACATGGTGATATTCAAGTACTCCACAACGCTACAATTTGCTAAAACAATTCACATGTAAGCCATAAAATCATTTTATTATTAAAGTTTTGGTAAAGAAGAATTAAATTGACAACGTCCAATTTATAATAGAACAAAAATGGGTAATATAATATCTCGTGTTTAGTGTAATGAACAGTTCTGGTGATTGTGTAGTCTTTGTTGTCTTAGCGCAGTGCGATGTCGTGAAAAATATTTAACATTTGTGTTATAGGATTAGTGCAGCTTGCTATTCGTCACGTGTAAACTTCATCCTAACTTAAGCTGAAAGATAGTTATTTAATCGCAAGGAGAAATCTTTCCACATTTGTTAAGAATTCCTGTCTCCCCTCTTTTTTTATTACAAAGAACGGCATAATCAAGAATAAACAACGAGTTATAGTTAATTTTGTTTGTGAATCTCACCCAGGTAAATTATCATGCATGAGTCTTTATATGTGTATAATTCAGTAAAGTGTTGTCTATAAGATCTATTAAGGTTCTTAGTAAAACGAAAATAAGTAACTTGATAAGTAATGTTTATACACAAACATTTATTAAAATCACTGCAATCCCCTACAGCTTTTAATTGCTGTGACCAAACATATTTGTGAGGTTATGTCAATCATTTCGAATTTGTTACGGAAGCATTATTTACAAAGATTAGAACTCCTCCGTCCTCTTACAAAACGCTTTAGAGAAATAAAATTCTAAAGAGAATTAAAGCTTTGCGACCATTCACCACATTTCAATGTCAGGGATAATGATAATATACAATAGTATCAGATTGTAGGATTGCTTCCATCTGTTTACGTCTTGTAGTCTCAGCATTTTGTTTACTATCTCAAGTCAGTTTACTCTGCTTGTCCTTTACTTTCATAAAAGAATATTAAATAAATTCCAATATGTTAAAAAAAATGATAGATCATATTCCGGATAGCCTCGTAAGGTACGAATTAGAGTGCCGAGGACAAAATCCTAAATATAGCACAATGCGTACTAGAAAATTAGCGCTGATCAAGATCTTGGAGGAAGAAAATAAGTTACCAAGTCAACCTGACATTAAATCATATCTCGTCCCAAAAGATGATATCGCTCAATGTTTGCAAATTTTGAACTTTTTTGAAGAAGAATTCGGATTAGAGAAGCGCTCTATTGATGTAATCGAAGCTCTATCTTCTAAAATGGATTTCTTACAAACTCGTATGAATAGAATCAACACAGAAGATGACGCTGAGCTGAAAATTTTACGTAATCTGAAGGCAAAATATGATGATTTGTACTTAAGAGTCTCTAATACCTCTGTTAATTCTGATGATACCGGACCAGATAGATCAGTTAATTTCGCAATCACTGCTGTTAACCGTGCTGGTGTTCTCGCAAGTTCTAGTGCTATAGAGAAATTAAATGAAACAGATAATTGTGATCAAAGTTGTGAATCTAGGGAACGTCATAATAAGGTACCAGTGTGGAAGTGCAACCTTAAGTTCACTGGTGATAGTAAGGGGTTATCAGCCTCTGACTTTGTAAGAAAGGTATCCGATCTAGCGAAGTCACGAAACGTATCAGATGACGATTTACATAACTCGGCCGTTGAATTGTTCGAAGGAATAGCCCTTAAATGGTACCATTCAGTCTCTGCCTCAAATACTGTCACCTGCTGGAAAGAACTTTCAAGAAAACTTGTATCAGACTTTGAAAGTCCACAGTATGCTGATGACTTATTGGATGTGATAAAAGCTCGAAAACAATCCCCGAATGAGAGTGTCGTCGTATTCTACGCTGTAATGGAAGACTTGTTTCTTAAACTAGAAAACAAGCTGGACGAACCTGAAAAGATTAAGATCATGAGAAGGAATTTATTACCCGACTATACACGTAGCCTTGCATTGGCAGAGTTCAGAAGCATCGATGAATTAAAAGAAGCATCCAATAAAGAGTCAAATAGAAGTAGACCCAGACAAGATAACGCGGGATATAGGGGAATATGCGCAATTGAAAGAACCAATAGATGCGAAGGAGACAATGAAGGCGAAATGGAGCCTAGAAGACGCGGTGACTCCACTAGTTCTCAGCGCAACAGGAATTATGAAGGAGAACGTACCAAAAGTAACTGGCAGCGTAATTATAGTCATCCACAGCAATCTTCCAGTAATAACCGTAACAATTATCCAGCATGCTATACTCGTAGATGGCCGAACAGAGGAAATGACCGATCATGGCAAAGGAGAGAATTTCCTCGCAACAGTAATTATAGTGACAGAAATATGCAAACTACAGCGCATAATCCTTCGGGAAACTACAGTGGAACCGAGTCTCGAGGACCTTCTACGGTTCCAACAAAAAGAGTAAGAGGTCCCAATTTCATGACGGAAACTCAAGAAAACCCAAACAACAATTGAGTGTACAGTCCATACCAGGTGATAATAGGCCCTTTATAAATGCCAGCATATTTTCGGTCAAGGTTTCTTGTTTACTAGATACCGGTTCGGTACACTCAATAGCAGGATCAGAAGGAATTGCATTCTTAAAGAGTCTAGGCCTTAAATTAGATAAAAATAAATCTAAAAGTTTTTCAACCGCTGATCGTTCCATACATATATCTGTAGGATCCTTTCACGTCCCCGTAGAAGTTGGTAATAAGTGTAAGGTGATAAGAATTTTTGCTGTGCCAACTTTTCCTCATAAAATTATTCTCGGTGTCGACTTCTGGGTACACTTCGGCGGGATGTTAGAGCTCGATGGTAATATATGGCCATCTTATGCGATTGATCAACTCTCGAACGAACCAGTATTGCTTTTTGACAATTCTGATTTAAATGACCAAGAAAAACTTCTGTTAAATAAGGTAATCGCGAACTTCCATAATCTTTCCTCAAAAGGGTTAGGGCGAACACAGCTCCTAACACACGTAATAGATACGGGAGAAAATGAACCTATAAAACAGAGGTACTATCCTGTTTCCCCTTATATGCAAAAACGAATGAAGGACGAGCTAGAAAAAATGTTAGCACAAGATATAGTGAAACCATCAGAAAGCCCTTGGTGCTCCCCTATCGTCTTAGTAAAGAAAAAGAATGGCAGCGATCGTCTTTGCTTAGATAGCAGAAGGCTAAATAGTGTTACTAAAAGTTGCGCGTACCCTCTACCGTACGTCTCATCTATTCTGGATAGGCTTGGTAGGACTAGGTATATTTCTTCTATTGACTTGGAAAGCGCCTTTTGGCAAATACCTTTACATGAAGACTCCAAGGAGAAAACAGCATTTGTAATTCCTGGAATGGGTCTTTACCAATTTAAAGTTTTACCGTTCGGTCTGAGTAACGCTGCACAGACCATGCAGAAATTAATGGATGGACTTTTCCTTCACTCTTCGGACAATAGAATATTTATCTATTTGGATGATATTATCATTGCATCAGAAACATTTGACGAGCATATTAGAGCTCTCAACTTTGTTTATGAAAAGCTCAATTCAGCTAATTTGAGCATAAACATGAATAAAAGCAAATTTTGCCGATCTTCTTTACAATATTTGGGCTTCCTTCTGGATAGAAAGGGTTTGCGAACTGACCCAGAAAAGGTCGATTCAATTTTGAATTTTCCCCGTCCAAAAACCTACAAGGAGCTAAAACGCTTCCTGGGACTCTGTTCATGGTACCGACGGTTTGTCCGGAATTATGCGATAACCGCAGCTCCTTTACACGACCTCACGAAAGGTCCTAAAAACAGACCTTTAAATTGGACCGATGCAGCCACTAAAAGTTTCGTGGAATTAAAGGATGTCCTTGTTACGGCACCGGTTTTATCTACGCCAGATTTCAGTAGAAGTTTTAACATACATTGCGACGCATCTGATGTTGGATTGGGGGCAGTCATTTCACAAGGTGAAGGTGAGGATGAACACCCTATCGCGTATGCAAGCAGGAAACTTCGGGGAGCTGAGGCCAATTATTCAACGACAGAGAAGGAATGCTTAGCAGTTTTGTTTGCCATTGAAAAATTCCGACCGTATGTAGAGGGAATCACCTTTAAAGTTTTTACCGATCATCACTCTCTAATATGGCTGTTCCGTCAGCAAAATCCTACAGGTCGTTTAGCTAGGTGGGTATTGCGAATGCAACAATACGATTTCGTTATTGTACATAAAAAAGGTAAACAGAATGTCGTTGCGGATTGCATGTCATGTATTCCGAATGTAAATCTTGTCGATTTTGGTGTTCAACCCGATGATACTTGGTATATGAAGATGCTAGCTAAGGTGTCTCTGAATCCTAAACGCTTCAGCCACTGGAAAATAGAGAATGAGCAGTTATTTATAAAGTTCAAGGATAGTGATGTCAGGTATGGACAACAGCTTTGGAAGCTCGTAGTGCCAGAGTCAGCTAGAGGAAAAGTTTTACAAGAATGTCATGATGGTCCAATGTCTGGCCATGGTGGTGTTTTAAAGACAAAAGCGAGGATACTTGCAAAATATTATTGGCCCGGTGTCCCATTGGATGTAAAGAAATATGTCTCTCAGTGTGAGATTTGTAAGAAGAGTAAGGCTAACAATTCAAGGAAAGCTGGTCAGATGGGGAAATCTAAGAAAGCTTCCTACCCTTGGCAATTGATATCGATGGATTTGATAGGACCTTTACCCCGATCCACGAAAGGTAATATAGCGATACTAGTTGTAGTGGATTTCTTTACAAAATTTAGTTGTCTGTTTCCACTACGAAACACAAAAGCCTATAATATTATTAAGTGTGTAGAGGAGAAGGTGTTTCTTCAACATGGTATACCTGAAACCGTTATTGTAGACAATGGACCACAGTTTAGATCTACGGAATTCCGTAAACTATTGAGTCGATATAACGTATCAAATCTCTGGTTTAATTGCAATTACCATCCACAAAATAATTTTACGGAACGCTATAATAGAACAATTTGAAATATGTTAAGATCCTACGTAGGACAAAACCACAAACTTTGGGATAAAGAAATACTCAAGATAAACATTGCTTTAAACACATCACTAAACGAAACAACCGGTCATACAGCATTCTTTCTCAACCATGGAAGAGAATTCATATTTAGCGGGAATGAATACAAATTAATCGGTGAGAACCAAGATGCTTTGAAAAATAGAGTCAAATTCCTTGAAAAATTTGGTATGGACAAATTAAAGATTATTAATAGGATAGAACAACGATATGAGAGAAACAAACAATATTATAATAAGTCTAGGAACACGAATGTCTCATTCAAAGTCGGCGACGTAGTATTTAAGCGGAATTACGCAGTGTCGGACAAGGCTAAAAGCTTCTCTGTAAAACTGTGTCCAAAGTATGTTAAGTGTTATGTGTCGGAAAAGTTATCTAACTTATGTTACAAATTAACTGATGAGCATGGGAAAGATATTGGAACATGGCATGTAAAAGACTTAAAAAGGTGATAATACCTCAGGGATAATAGATTATTTATTAGAAGGAAACAGCAAGCGAATAGCTCCTGTTAAGCCCTTACTGTAAGTTTAAACTTTTAGACGAAAAAATGAAAATCTCCCGCAAGCTACATAAACAAGTCAAAAAAAATTCTACTTTGATTAATAGTACAATGTTTTTTTTTGGTGGAAGGAAGGTAATGTAACGATACATTTTTGCGTAATTAACAATTTGAAATTTAAAATAAGTAACGTAAAGAAACTGCATGATCGACTAAGCCACCATGACAATTCTACTGCCATGGTGGGAGACCTTTTTCCGGTTCGACAAAGTCTCTCAAGTTTTTTGGCGATTCGTCAGACATTTTTTGGCAAGAGAAGTTTCTCAGATTAGAAATTAAAATCCGGGTGTTTGCATAGTATATTGATGTAGTTAAATCCCACATTTTAATCAGTGTTTATAACTATTAAAAGAAAAGTTATTAAATTAATGATTATATAACTTATTTAATAAGTGAACGAGAAACATTGTTCAATTACCAGAAAATTTAGGAAAAATATTAAAATAAATCGACGGATTTTATATCAAGGTAATTTAAGAATCTTTGTAGTTAAAAAGAAAGTTAATTAAGGTCAACATTAGTTTCTAGCAAGATTTTATTTTTTTGTCAATTCGAGAACTTCTGCATAAGCTATCGCACGTGGTCGAGAAAGGCCCCTTTTAGGGTAAGATCTTTTATGTAATTAGACTTAAGTTTTCCTAAACGTTATATTGTAATCTAGGGTTTTACGTTCCGGCGAGAAAAAAAGCAAAGGGGAAGAAATTATCAAAATCCCTAACCAAAAAGTGGCATCACTACTACAATAAATTATTTCATCGCCACACTTATAAATATAGCGGCGAAGTTAACCTCAGTTAGAACGACAAGACTACACGGCATGCCCTGTAACAAAATCATCATCACGTCAGATAAGTTAATATGTTATTTGTTAGTAATTAAGATTGTTAATTAATAGTAATTAGAACTCCGGAGTTAATCATAGTGCTAAATTAAAAAGAAAGAAAAATGAAAATAATAGGAAGTTAGTCAGGTTAAAAGCGGATGGTTTCATTCATTCAATCCTTGTGAATCTCTTGCCAAAACAAGCTCGAAATGTAAACAAAAAGTAAATTTTTGCGCGCACCAGTGTTATATTTGTTAGTGAAGTCAGTCAGAGAGATCATAACCTAAAGTAAAGATCAACAAAAACAACCCGACGCTCAAACGGCTATCGGGAGATCGTGATAGAAATCAATAAATAAAAACAGAAAAATTAAAACGTTACAGAAGTCGCAAATCAACCTCTGCAAACGTTCCTGTTAAATCAAGTTCCCCGTGCATCTCAAGCACGGCTTTCCACTGCCCTTGTGGACATAGCTCCCAAGGCTATGGAATCTATCATTTATACATTTCGCGCTCTCATTGATTCAGGACCGCAAGTGTCATTTATTACAGAAGCTGCAGCTCGCAAATTAAGACTTAAAGGCTTTCAAACCTCGGTTCAAGTTACTGGGTTAGGAAGAACAGAGGCCGTCAAGGCCTATTCCCGAGCTACAGTGAAGATTGAACCTTTGCAGGCAAATCAGAAGGCCACATATGTCACTGCACTTATTGTGCCTACAATTACTGAGATGCTACCCCGTGCAAAAATTTCAAGTGATCGTTGGCATCACATATAAGGATCTCAATCTCTAAGATCTATTTTTCAACCACCCAGGAAGAATTGATCTCCTTTTAGGGGCAGATATTTATAGTCAAATTTTGATTGAGGGATTGCGTAAGGCATCAGCAGACATGCCAATAGCACAAATCAGCACTTTAGGCTGGATAATTTTTGGAAATACATCCAAAAAAATGTATCTTCCACAGTATCGTCACTTACAGTAAGTGCGCATTTTAACGAAGACAACAATCTAGACAGGTTTTTGCGACAGTTTTGAGAGAACGAAGAAGCCTTTGTAGAACGAAGATATTCCCAAGTTGAAGACGATTGTGAAAAATTCTAAGAATATACTTTTACACGTGATAAATCGGGACAATATGAAGTTCGCCTTCCGTTCCAAAATAATAAATTACCCCGTCTAGGAAACTCAAGAAACATGGCTCTTCATAGATTCCACAATCGAGAAAGGAAGCTCGGCCAAAATCCTAATTTGTATGCAGAGTATCAGAACTGCATTAACGAATACAAGGCCATGGGTCATATGATCCTAGTAACTCCAGAAAGGGATCATATAAAGTCATATTATTTACCGCACCATGCTGTCTTTAAGGACAGTACCACAACAAAGGTTCATGCTTCACACAGGACCAGTTTTACAGGTAGAACTCTTCTCCATATTATTGAGATGGCGAAAATACAAATATGCGACGTCAGCCGATATCGAGAAAATGTATCGCATGATAAGAATACATACTGAAGATCAAAATTATCAGCTAATTTTTTGGGGAGATAGTCCTGATGAAACTGTTAAGGACTACGCGTTAACCAAAGTTACTTTCGGTAAAACCCCAGGTCTTTATCTTGCTATTAGGACTTTGCATCAATTAGTCAAAGATGAGCTAGACAACTACCCATTAGCAGCCAAGATTGTTGTACGTAAAGTTCTTTTACTTTACTTTTATGAATAGAATAGCCAAGGTACATTAACCTTGACTGATTGTTGGGGGTGACAGCAGTGCATAAACCACTACACCAGAGATTAAATGATGATTGTGCTACTGAAAGGGAAAATGATAAACAAAGATACTTTGCGTTAGTGAAGATAACTGAATGAAATAAAAAACTGAAACTTTTCTTGCAAAACCGATTTTGAATAAAACACCCAACGTTCTCTGACAAACTGATTCATTTATTCAGTATAAAATTACTTTTATTGATACTTATTGCTACTTTAGCATTTCCTCACTGTCGCAAGTCATAAGTGGAAATTGTGCTGACAGTGAGAAAATGCGTACACAACATTTGTGAAATATGTTGACCCCGTAATTCAATATCTACATTCTTAAATGAATTATGTTAATAGCTGGAAAGAATAATGTGGGGTCATTGACAAGAAAGTAGGAATTTGTTTTGAAATGCTTACTTGAGAATTTTCTATTTATTTTAAGATATTTATGCTTACGATTTTAATTTACAAATATTTCTGGTTAAGAAAGAGTTAATGACCTTTATACAGAGTTAATGATTTGAAATAACACAAATATTAATCTAACCTCATCTAATTATGAATGTAATTACAAATATTAATCTAAATCTAATCTAATTATGAATTTGATCATTCTCCCCGCGTTGAACTCTGTTCAATTATTTAGGCGTTGAGGACATGATTGGAGTTTGGTTTACATCTTGGCTGTGGTTGAGGTTGAAATGTCTGTCTTCCCTTGCAGAAAGTTAATATGACATTGTATGCAAAATATAAGAGTGTAGTAACGATGAGACCCAACGCAAGATAGCTTACGGTAAAATGATGGACCATGTTGTTGTGCACATTATTTGGTAATGTGGCGGAGTGAAGGCCTGTGAGTTGTTTTTGAAGTTCTTCTAATTTCGTTAGTTGGGGGTGGTGGCGGAGGTTGTCTCCAGAGCTTGTGTGCCACCGCTCGGGAGATATCGTATCTTGTGCTAAACCAAGTTTGGTGTAGGATGCCCTTGCGTCGCTCGAATAAATTTCATGACCATGTATGGTGATGTAGTTTTCCTTTATCACACAATTTGGGTGCACGCTCAGAAGTCCGGAGCCGTTTAAGATGATTGGGAAGGCTTCACCATCACACACCACGTTGATTGATGATTCTGCCTTGAGGACGAATATCCATTGGTTGGAGTGAGCTAGCTGTATCCAAGTGGGCTGTTCCTTTACTTCAGTGAATTTGCATTGTGGTGCATTTGGAACGTTGTTGAAGAGTTCAATCTCGCAGGCACAGATATTAGCACCTCTGTTATATACTGGATGCAGTTGGTTATAGAGAAAGCGAGAGCCTCCCAATAGTGTACATAATGATAGCTCCTGATCGTTAAGCGGGTAGTAATGATCCCGATGAGGAGTTATAGCTATGAATGGAGAAGATGATGCCACCGAGACAAATGTGTTGTTTATGTAGCTAGGTATTGGTATAACCCTGAAAAATTCAAAATGCTCTCCATTTACAAGTGGTAATTTCACTTCAAATATTACATGATTGTTGGCTATTCCGGCTACCACCGTCATTAACTTGTATAATTCTAGCAAGTTGTCCTGACCAGGAAGTCGAAAAGGAATGGGCAGATGATTCCAGATTAAGATGATTTCTTGTTTTAATTGTGTAGGTGCCAATAGTAATAGGCTTATTTTTCCGTGACGAGTGTCGGTTAACACATCAATAATCGCTGACTGCACTCTCTGAAGATTGCTCGTGATGAGTGACATTTGGATTGCCAGTTATAGAAATAGATGTTGGACCCTGGCTTGCTGGCCTTGATCTCCATTGTTATTTATTCTGTTAATTAATTGCGCTATCTGGTTGTCTAAAGCGTTGAATTTCCTTTCAGTGGCATTCTGATCTCGTTTGATGATATTTATGGTTGAATCCACTACTGAAGTTTGGTTTTTTAACAGTTCGACTAAGTGCTGTTCATTTTCTTGAACGGAGTTAATGGTTTTGGACATCTCTTCTGCATACTTTGAGTCGAGCACACCAAACAATGAATTCGCTACATTTCCAACAATGTTAAGTTAGTAGCTCGTTGTCTTTGGTCAACTCTTCTTCAAGGTGCTGGAAATGCTCGATTAGTTGTTTGCAAGACGCCTTCTGCGGTATCTGATTGCAAAGATGGATTAATGCACTGGTTCCGTTTTTTAAAGTAGTGATCTCCGTCCAATATGGCTGCAAATCATAATATATTATTAGTGTCCATTGACTTGTAATTAGGTTTGTGGTTCCGAGGTTCTCAAAGTGTATACCCAAATGTGTTTTGAATTGTGTGACTTCGATAGGGTTTCCTTTGGCGATTGGAAATGCAAGACAGGTTAATAACAGCGTGACCACGGCGGAACCAACTGACAATCGAGTTTTCTTCCTGGGTGCCTCTGTTGAGGTAGTGGACCTTTTCGGGCTTGCACTGGTGGTGCCTTGGCGCTTCCTTTTGTCATGGTCATCATTCATTTCATTTTGACCTTGTTGATCTTGTGTTGATCTGGTTGTGACCTCATCCTCGCATGGCAAAGGAGCAAGTTTGTGTATTGCCCGTCGGAAAGTACCTGTAGCAGTACGTACGTCTGCCACTCTTACGTGTCCATCTGTGTCCTGGTGTACTGCAATAATCCTTCCTGCTGAAAAATTATGCTATATAGCGCCTTATCAATAAAGGATGAATTACAAAAGAATATGACAACTTCAGATTTAATTGTTGCTTAAAGTTCCGCGGTTTTTTTTCTTTCTTTTCATCGTAATTTTCTGGCTTTTTTTCCATTTTATCATAATCCTTTCATCCCACGTTTCCGATCCCCAATCGGCATGATTTTATGCTTTTGTTGCGCGACCAGGAGCACCCCTTTTTGAACCCTCCCTTTCTACCGCAGCCCCTAGCCTGCCAGCATGCCATCCCCCGTCCTGCTCAAGCATCTGCTGACAGGTGAATGTCCAGTGGAGGCCGTGACTCTGGATGACATCAACAAACAATATATATCATAAAGGAAGAGCATTAACTCATTTTTCATCATCAGGCAATAAATGTAACGCCTGCAATCAAGCACACCCTCTATATAAGTGCTTTAAGTTCTTAAATTTCGAAATTAATGAACGGTACAAATTTATAAACTATAAACGTTTATGCAGTAATTGTATCTCAAGGAAACACATTGTGCAACATTGCCTAAGCATGTGTGCCATCGATGTGAAAGGAGACATCATACGCTTCTTCATAGAGACAGCTCACTTGAAGCTACCTCAAAAGGATCAAATAAAGCACAACTTTCAGTGAGAAGGACCATTGAAAATGCACACCCTCTTAGCAGTGCCTCTACCCAAGCAGTAGAAGTGTAACGATACATTTTTGCGTAATTAACAATTTGAAATTTAAATTAAGTAACGTAAAGAAACTGCATGATCGACTAAGCCACCATGACAATTCTACTGCCATGGTGGGAGACCTTTTTCCGGTTCGACAAAGTCTCTCAAGTTTTTTGGCGATTCGTCAGACATTTTTTGGCAAGAGAAGTTTCTCAGATTAGAAATTAAAGTCCGGGTGTTTGCATAGTATATTGATGTAGTTAAATCCCACATTTTAATCAGTGTTTATAACTATTAAAAGAAAAGTTATTAAATTAATGATTATATAACTTATTTAATAAATGAACGAGAAACATTGTTCAATTACCAGAAAATTTAGGAAAAATATTAAAATAAATCGACGGATTTTATATCAAGGTAATGTAAGAATCTTTGTAGTTAAAAAGAAAGTTAATTAAGGTCAACATTAGTTTCTAGCAAGATTTTATTTTTTTTCTCAATTCGAGAACTTCTGCATAAGCTATCGCACGTGGTCGAGAAAGGCCCCTTGTAGGGTAAGATCTTTTATGTAATTAGACTTAAGTTTTCCTAAACGTTATATTGTAATCTAGGGTTTTACGTTCCGGCGAGAAAAAAAAGCAAAGGGGAAGAAATTATCAAAATCCCTAACCAAAAAGTGGCATCACTACTACAATAAATTATTTCATCGCCACACTTATAAATATAGCGGCGAAGTTAACCTCAGTTAGAACGACAAGACTACACGGCATGCCCTGTAACAAAATCATCATCACGTCAGATAAGTTAATATGTTATTTGTTAGTAATTAAGATTGTTAATTAGTAGTAATTAGAACTCAGGAGTTAATCATAGTGCTAAATTAAAAAGAAAGAAAAATGAAAATAATAGGAAGTTAGTCAGGTTAAAAGCGGATGGTTTCATTCATTCAATCCTTGTGAATCTCTTGCCAAAACAAGCTCGAAATGTAAACAAAAAGTAAATTTTTGCGCGCACCAGTGTTATATTTGTTAGTGAAGTCAGTCAGAGAGATCATAGCCTAAAGTAAAGATCAACAAAAACAACCCGACGCTCAAACGGCTATCGGGAGATCGTGATAGAAATCAATAAATAAAAACAGAAAAATTAAAACGTTACAATAATTTTGGGGGCTCAACCGGGATCTCTTCGACTAATCTAACAATCCAAATGTGTAGTTCAAGACAAGGTCGGTGTTGAAATCATTCCGCTTAAGTGTTTTTAAAGAAAAATATGAATAGTGCTCTGCCAGTTCTGTGTCGCTTCCGCTAAGTGGTAGTCATTTGAGTTAAAATCTAACAAATTAAATTCAATTTCGTACTTGTGGTATAGTTAACCTAACAAATAATCATTATTGTGCTATATGGTGTAAGGTAATAACAATTTGATTGTGACATATTAAAGTGATTGATTAGCAGATGATCTTATGATCTTATGGGAAGCGGAACAATAACGTCATTCGAATTTGAGGAACCTATTGATTTACATGATGCATACATGGTGATATTCAAGTACTCCACAACGCTACAATTTGCTAAAACAATTCACATGTAAGCCATAAAATCATTTTATTATTAAAGTTTTGGTAAAGAAGAATTAAATTGACAACGTCCAATTTATAATAGAACAAAAATGGGTAATATAATATCTCGTGTTTAGTGTAATGAACAGTTCTGGTGATTGTGTAGTCTTTGTTGTCTTAGCGCAGTGCGATGTCGTGAAAAATATTTAACATTTGTGTTATAGGATTAGTGCAGCTTGCTATTCGTCACGTGTAAACTTCATCCTAACTTAAGCTGAAAGATAGTTATTTAATCGCAAGGAGAAATCTTTCCACATTTGTTAAGAATTCCTGTCTCCCCTCTTTTTTTATTACAAAGAACGGCATAATCAAGAATAAACAACGAGTTATAGTTAATTTTGTTTGTGAATCTCACCCAGGTAAATTATCATGCATGAGTCTTTATATGTGTATAATTCAGTAAAGTGTTGTCTATAAGATCTATTAAGGTTCTTAGTAAAACGAAAATAAGTAACTTGATAAGTAATGTTTATACACAAACATTTATTAAAATCACTGCAATCCCCTACAGCTTTTAATTGCTGTGACCAAACATATTTGTGAGGTTATGTCAATCATTTCGAATTTGTTACGGAAGCATTATTTACAAAGATTAGAACTCCTCCGTCCTCTTACAAAACGCTTTAGAGAAATAAAATTCTAAAGAGAATTAAAGCTTTGCGACCATTCACCACATTTCAATGTCAGGGATAATGATAATATACAATAGTATCAGATTGTAGGATTGCTTCCATCTGTTTACGTCTTGTAGTCTCAGCATTTTGTTTACTATCTCAAGTCAGTTTACTCTGCTTGTCCTTTACTTTCATAAAAGAATATTAAATAAATTCCAATATGTTAAAAAAAATGATAGATCATATTCCGGATAGCCTCGTAAGGTACGAATTAGAGTGCCGAGGACAAAATCCTAAATATAGCACAATGCGTACTAGAAAATTAGCGCTGATCAAGATCTTGGAGGAAGAAAATAAGTTACCAAGTCAACCTGACATTAAATCATATCTCGTCCCAAAAGATGATATCGCTCAATGTTTGCAAATTTTGAACTTTTTTGAAGAAGAATTCGGATTAGAGAAGCGCTCTATTGATGTAATCGAAGCTCTATCTTCTAAAATGGATTTCTTACAAACTCGTATGAATAGAATCAACACAGAAGATGACGCTGAGCTGAAAATTTTACGTAATCTGAAGGCAAAATATGATGATTTGTACTTAAGAGTCTCTAATACCTCTGTTAATTCTGATGATACCGGACCAGATAGATCAGTTAATTTCGCAATCACTGCTGTTAACCGTGCTGGTGTTCTCGCAAGTTCTAGTGCTATAGAGAAATTAAATGAAACAGATAATTGTGATCAAAGTTGTGAATCTAGGGAACGTCATAATAAGGTACCAGTGTGGAAGTGCAACCTTAAGTTCACTGGTGATAGTAAGGGGTTATCAGCCTCTGACTTTGTAAGAAAGGTATCCGATCTAGCGAAGTCACGAAACGTATCAGATGACGATTTACATAACTCGGCCGTTGAATTGTTCGAAGGAATAGCCCTTAAATGGTACCATTCAGTCTCTGCCTCAAATACTGTCACCTGCTGGAAAGAACTTTCAAGAAAACTTGTATCAGACTTTGAAAGTCCACAGTATGCTGATGACTTATTGGATGTGATAAAAGCTCGAAAACAATCCCCGAATGAGAGTGTCGTCGTATTCTACGCTGTAATGGAAGACTTGTTTCTTAAACTAGAAAACAAGCTGGACGAACCTGAAAAGATTAAGATCATGAGAAGGAATTTATTACCCGACTATACACGTAGCCTTGCATTGGCAGAGTTCAGAAGCATCGATGAATTAAAAGAAGCATCCAATAAAGAGTCAAATAGAAGTAGACCCAGACAAGATAACGCGGGATATAGGGGAATATGCGCAATTGAAAGAACCAATAGATGCGAAGGAGACAATGAAGGCGAAATGGAGCCTAGAAGACGCGGTGACTCCACTAGTTCTCAGCGCAACAGGAATTATGAAGGAGAACGTACCAAAAGTAACTGGCAGCGTAATTATAGTCATCCACAGCAATCTTCCAGTAATAACCGTAACAATTATCCAGCATGCTATACTCGTAGATGGCCGAACAGAGGAAATGACCGATCATGGCAAAGGAGAGAATTTCCTCGCAACAGTAATTATAGTGACAGAAATATGCAAACTACAGCGCATAATCCTTCGGGAAACTACAGTGGAACCGAGTCTCGAGGACCTTCTACGGTTCCAACAAAAAGAGTAAGAGGTCCCAATTTCATGACGGAAACTCAAGAAAACCCAAACAACAATTGAGTGTACAGTCCATACCAGGTGATAATAGGCCCTTTATAAATGCCAGCATATTTTCGGTCAAGGTTTCTTGTTTACTAGATACCGGTTCGGTACACTCAATAGCAGGATCAGAAGGAATTGCATTCTTAAAGAGTCTAGGCCTTAAATTAGATAAAAATAAATCTAAAAGTTTTTCAACCGCTGATCGTTCCATACATATATCTGTAGGATCCTTTCACGTCCCCGTAGAAGTTGGTAATAAGTGTAAGGTGATAAGAATTTTTGCTGTGCCAACTTTTCCTCATAAAATTATTCTCGGTGTCGACTTCTGGGTACACTTCGGCGGGATGTTAGAGCTCGATGGTAATATATGGCCATCTTATGCGATTGATCAACTCTCGAACGAACCAGTATTGCTTTTTGACAATTCTGATTTAAATGACCAAGAAAAACTTCTGTTAAATAAGGTAATCGCGAACTTCCATAATCTTTCCTCAAAAGGGTTAGGGCGAACACAGCTCCTAACACACGTAATAGATACGGGAGAAAATGAACCTATAAAACAGAGGTACTATCCTGTTTCCCCTTATATGCAAAAACGAATGAAGGACGAGCTAGAAAAAATGTTAGCACAAGATATAGTGAAACCATCAGAAAGCCCTTGGTGCTCCCCTATCGTCTTAGTAAAGAAAAAGAATGGCAGCGATCGTCTTTGCTTAGATAGCAGAAGGCTAAATAGTGTTACTAAAAGTTGCGCGTACCCTCTACCGTACGTCTCATCTATTCTGGATAGGCTTGGTAGGACTAGGTATATTTCTTCTATTGACTTGGAAAGCGCCTTTTGGCAAATACCTTTACATGAAGACTCCAAGGAGAAAACAGCATTTGTAATTCCTGGAATGGGTCTTTACCAATTTAAAGTTTTACCGTTCGGTCTGAGTAACGCTGCACAGACCATGCAGAAATTAATGGATGGACTTTTCCTTCACTCTTCGGACAATAGAATATTTATCTATTTGGATGATATTATCATTGCATCAGAAACATTTGACGAGCATATTAGAGCTCTCAACTTTGTTTATGAAAAGCTCAATTCAGCTAATTTGAGCATAAACATGAATAAAAGCAAATTTTGCCGATCTTCTTTACAATATTTGGGCTTCCTTCTGGATAGAAAGGGTTTGCGAACTGACCCAGAAAAGGTCGATTCAATTTTGAATTTTCCCCGTCCAAAAACCTACAAGGAGCTAAAACGCTTCCTGGGACTCTGTTCATGGTACCGACGGTTTGTCCGGAATTATGCGATAACCGCAGCTCCTTTACACGACCTCACGAAAGGTCCTAAAAACAGACCTTTAAATTGGACCGATGCAGCCACTAAAAGTTTCGTGGAATTAAAGGATGTCCTTGTTACGGCACCGGTTTTATCTACGCCAGATTTCAGTAGAAGTTTTAACATACATTGCGACGCATCTGATGTTGGATTGGGGGCAGTCATTTCACAAGGTGAAGGTGAGGATGAACACCCTATCGCGTATGCAAGCAGGAAACTTCGGGGAGCTGAGGCCAATTATTCAACGACAGAGAAGGAATGCTTAGCAGTTTTGTTTGCCATTGAAAAATTCCGACCGTATGTAGAGGGAATCACCTTTAAAGTTTTTACCGATCATCACTCTCTAATATGGCTGTTCCGTCAGCAAAATCCTACAGGTCGTTTAGCTAGGTGGGTATTGCGAATGCAACAATACGATTTCGTTATTGTACATAAAAAAGGTAAACAGAATGTCGTTGCGGATTGCATGTCATGTATTCCGAATGTAAATCTTGTCGATTTTGGTGTTCAACCCGATGATACTTGGTATATGAAGATGCTAGCTAAGGTGTCTCTGAATCCTAAACGCTTCAGCCACTGGAAAATAGAGAATGAGCAGTTATTTATAAAGTTCAAGGATAGTGATGTCAGGTATGGACAACAGCTTTGGAAGCTCGTAGTGCCAGAGTCAGCTAGAGGAAAAGTTTTACAAGAATGTCATGATGGTCCAATGTCTGGCCATGGTGGTGTTTTAAAGACAAAAGCGAGGATACTTGCAAAATATTATTGGCCCGGTGTCCCATTGGATGTAAAGAAATATGTCTCTCAGTGTGAGATTTGTAAGAAGAGTAAGGCTAACAATTCAAGGAAAGCTGGTCAGATGGGGAAATCTAAGAAAGCTTCCTACCCTTGGCAATTGATATCGATGGATTTGATAGGACCTTTACCCCGATCCACGAAAGGTAATATAGCGATACTAGTTGTAGTGGATTTCTTTACAAAATTTAGTTGTCTGTTTCCACTACGAAACACAAAAGCCTATAATATTATTAAGTGTGTAGAGGAGAAGGTGTTTCTTCAACATGGTATACCTGAAACCGTTATTGTAGACAATGGACCACAGTTTAGATCTACGGAATTCCGTAAACTATTGAGTCGATATAACGTATCAAATCTCTGGTTTAATTGCAATTACCATCCACAAAATAATTTTACGGAACGCTATAATAGAACAATTTGAAATATGTTAAGATCCTACGTAGGACAAAACCACAAACTTTGGGATAAAGAAATACTCAAGATAAACATTGCTTTAAACACATCACTAAACGAAACAACCGGTCATACAGCATTCTTTCTCAACCATGGAAGAGAATTCATATTTAGCGGGAATGAATACAAATTAATCGGTGAGAACCAAGATGCTTTGAAAAATAGAGTCAAATTCCTTGAAAAATTTGGTATGGACAAATTAAAGATTATTAATAGGATAGAACAACGATATGAGAGAAACAAACAATATTATAATAAGTCTGGGAACACGAATGTCTCATTCAAAGTCGGCGACGTAGTATTTAAGCGGAATTACGCAGTGTCGGACAAGGCTAAAAGCTTCTCTGTAAAACTGTGTCCAAAGTATGTTAAGTGTTATGTGTCGGAAAAGTTATCTAACTTATGTTACAAATTAACTGATGAGCATGGGAAAGATATTGGAACATGGCATGTAAAAGACTTAAAAAGGTGATAATACCTCAGGGATAATAGATTATTTATTAGAAGGAAACAGCAAGCGAATAGCTCCTGTTAAGCCCTTACTGTAAGTTTAAACTTTTAGACGAAAAAATGAAAATCTCCCGCAAGCTACATAAACAAGTCAAAAAAAATTCTACTTTGATTAATAGTACAATGTTTTTTTTTGGTGGAAGGAAGGTAATGTAACGATACATTTTTGCGTAATTAACAATTTGAAATTTAAAATAAGTAACGTAAAGAAACTGCATGATCGACTAAGCCACCATGACAATTCTACTGCCATGGTGGGAGACCTTTTTCCGGTTCGACAAAGTCTCTCAAGTTTTTTGGCGATTCGTCAGACATTTTTTGGCAAGAGAAGTTTCTCAGATTAGAAATTAAAATCCGGGTGTTTGCATAGTATATTGATGTAGTTAAATCCCACATTTTAATCAGTGTTTATAACTATTAAAAGAAAAGTTATTAAATTAATGATTATATAACTTATTTAATAAGTGAACGAGAAACATTGTTCAATTACCAGAAAATTTAGGAAAAATATTAAAATAAATCGACGGATTTTATATCAAGGTAATTTAAGAATCTTTGTAGTTAAAAAGAAAGTTAATTAAGGTCAACATTAGTTTCTAGCAAGATTTTATTTTTTTGTCAATTCGAGAACTTCTGCATAAGCTATCGCACGTGGTCGAGAAAGGCCCCTTTTAGGGTAAGATCTTTTATGTAATTAGACTTAAGTTTTCCTAAACGTTATATTGTAATCTAGGGTTTTACGTTCCGGCGAGAAAAAAAAGCAAAGGGGAAGAAATTATCAAAATCCCTAACCAAAAAGTGGCATCACTACTACAATAAATTATTTCATCGCCACACTTATAAATATAGCGGCGAAGTTAACCTCAGTTAGAACGACAAGACTACACGGCATGCCCTGTAACAAAATCATCATCACGTCAGATAAGTTAATATGTTATTTGTTAGTAATTAAGATTGTTAATTAGTAGTAATTAGAACTCCGGAGTTAATCATAGTGCTAAATTAAAAAGAAAGAAAAATGAAAATAATAGGAAGTTAGTCAGGTTAAAAGCGGATGGTTTCATTCATTCAATCCTTGTGAATCTCTTGCCAAAACAAGCTCGAAATGTAAACAAAAAGTAAATTTTTGCGCGCACCAGTGTTATATTTGTTAGTGAAGTCAGTCAGAGAGATCATAACCTAAAGTAAAGATCAACAAAAACAACCCGACGCTCAAACGGCTATCGGGAGATCGTGATAGAAATCAATAAATAAAAACAGAAAAATTAAAACGTTACAGAAGTCGCAAATCAACCTCTGCAAACGTTCCTGTTAAATCAAGTTCCCCGTGCATCTCAAGCACGGCTTTCCACTGCCCTTGTGGACATAGCTCCCAAGGCTATGGAATCTATCATTTATACATTTCGCGCTCTCATTGATTCAGGACCGCAAGTGTCATTTATTACAGAAGCTGCAGCTCGCAAATTAAGACTTAAAGGCTTTCAAACCTCGGTTCAAGTTACTGGGTTAGGAAGAACAGAGGCCGTCAAGGCCTATTCCCGAGCTACAGTGAAGATTGAACCTTTGCAGGCAAATCAGAAGGTCACATATGTCACTGCACTTATTGTGCCTACAATTACTGAGATGCTACCCCGTGCAAAAATTTCAAGTGATCGTTGGCATCACATATAAGGATCTCAATCTCTAAGATCTATTTTTCAACCACCCAGGAAGAATTGATCTCCTTTTAGGGGCAGATATTTATAGTCAAATTTTGATTGAGGGATTGCGTAAGGCATCAGCAGACATGCCAATAGCACAAATCAGCACTTTAGGCTGGATAATTTTTGGAAATACATCCAAAAAAATGTATCTTCCACAGTTTCGTCACTTACAGTAAGTGCGCATTTTAACGAAGACAACAATCTAGACAGGTTTTTGCGACAGTTTTGAGAGAACGAAGAAGCCTTTGTAGAACGAAGATATTCCCAAGTTGAAGACGATTGTGAAAAATTCTAAGAATATACTTTTACACGTGATAAATCGGGACAATATGAAGTTCGCCTTCCGTTCCAAAATAATCAATTACCCCGTCTAGGAAACTCAAGAAACATGGCTCTTCATAGATTCCACAATCGAGAAAGGAAACTCGGCCAAAATCCTAATTTGTATGCAGAGTATCAGAACTGCATTAACGAATACAAGGCCATGGGTCATATGATCCTAGTAACTCCAGAAAGGGATCATATAAAGTCATATTATTTACCGCACCATGCTGTCTTTAAGGACAGTACCACAACAAAGGTTCATGCTTCACACAGGACCAGTTTTACAGGTAGAACTCTTCTCCATATTATTGAGATGGCGAAAATACAAATATGCGACGTCAGCCGATATCGAGAAAATGTATCGCATGATAAAAATACATACTGAAGATCAAAATTATCAGCTAATTTTTTGGGGAGATAGTCCTGATGAAACTGTTAAGGACTACGCGTTAACCAAAGTTACTTTCGGTAAAACCCCAGGTCTTTATCTTGCTATTAGGACTTTGCATCAATTAGTCAAAGATGAGCTAGACAACTACCCATTAGCAGCCAAGATTGTTGTACGTAAAGTTCTTTTACTTTACTTTTATGAATAGAATAGCCAAGGTACATTAACCTTGACTGATTGTTGGGGGTGACAGCAGTGCATAAACCACTACACCAGAGATTAAATGATGATTGTGCTACTGAAAGGGAAAATGATAAACAAAGATACTTTGCGTTAGTGAAGATAACTGAATGAAATAAAAAACTGAAACTTTTCTTGCAAAACCGATTTTGAATAAAACACCCAACGTTCTCTGACAAACTGATTCATTTATTCAGTATAAAATTACTTTTATTGATACTTATTGCTACTTTAGCATTTCCTCACTGTCGCAAGTCATAAGTGGAAATTGTGCTGACAGTGAGAAAATGCGTACACAACATTTGTGAAATATGTTGACCCCGTAATTCAATATCTACATTCTTAAATGAATTATGTTAATAGCTGGAAAGAATAATGTGGGGTCATTGACAAGAAAGTAGGAATTTGTTTTGAAATGCTTACTTGAGAATTTTCTATTTATTTTAAGATATTTATGCTTACGATTTTAATTTACAAATATTTCTGGTTAAGAAAGAGTTAATGACCTTTATACAGAGTTAATGATTTGAAATAACACAAATATTAATCTAACCTCATCTAATTATGAATGTAATTACAAATATTAATCTAAACCTAATCTAATTATGAATTTGATCATTCTCCCCGCGTTGAACTCTGTTCAATTATTTAGGCGTTGAGGACATGATTGGAGTTTGGTTTACATCTTGGCTGTGGTTGAGGTTGAAATGTCTGTCTTCCCTTGCAGAAAGTTAATATGACATTGTATGCAAAATATAAGAGTGTAGTAACGATGAGACCCAACGCAAGATAGCTTACGGTAAAATGATGGACCATGTTGTTGTGCACATTATTTGGTAATGTGGCGGAGTGAAGGCCTGTGAGTTGTTTTTGAAGTTCTTCTAATTTCGTTAGTTGGGGGTGGTGGCGGAGGTTGTCTCCAGAGCTTGTGTGCCACCGCTCGGGAGATATCGTATCTTGTGCTAAACCAAGTTTGGTGTAGGATGCCCTTGCGTCGCTCGAATAAATTTCATGACCATGTATGGTGATGTAGTTTTCCTTTATCACACAATTTGGGTGCACGCTCAGAAGTCCGGAGCCGTTTAAGATGATTGGGAAGGCTTCACCATCACACACCACGTTGATTGATGATTCTGCCTTGAGGACGAATATCCATTGGTTGGAGTGAGCTAGCTGTATCCAAGTGGGCTGTTCCTTTACTTCAGTGAATTTGCATTGTGGTGCATTTGGAACGTTGTTGAAGAGTTCAATCTCGCAGGCACAGATATTAGCACCTCTGTTATATACTGGATGCAGTTGGTTATAGAGAAAGCGAGAGCCTCCCAATAGTGTACATAATGATAGCTCCTGATCGTTAAGCGGGTAGTAATGATCCCGATGAGGAGTTATAGCTATGAATGGAGAAGATGATGCCACCGAGACAAATGTGTTGTTTATGTAGCTAGGTATTGGTATAACCCTGAAAAATTCAAAATGCTCTCCATTTACAAGTGGTAATTTCACTTCAAATATTACATGATTGTTGGCTATTCCGGCTGCCACCGTCATTAACTTGTATAATTCTAGCAAGTTGTCCTGACCAGGAAGTCGAAAAGGAATGGGCAGATGATTCCAGATTAAGATGATTTCTTGTTTTAATTGTGTAGGTGCCAATAGTAATAGGCTTATTTTTCCGTGACGAGTGTCGGTTAACACATCAATAATCGCTGACTGCACTCTCTGAAGATTGCTCGTGATGAGTGACATTTGGATTGCCAGTTATAGAAATAGATGTTGGACCCTGGCTTGCTGGCCTTGATCTCCATTGTTATTTATTCTGTTAATTAATTGCGCTATCTGGTTGTCTAAAGCGTTGAATTTCCTTTCAGTGGCATTCTGATCTCGTTTGATGATATTTATGGTTGAATCCACTACTGAAGTTTGGTTTTTTAACAGTTCGACTAAGTGCTGTTCATTTTCTTGAACGGAGTTAATGGTTTTGGACATCTCTTCTGCATACTTTGAGTCGAGCACACCAAACAATGAATTCGCTACATTTCCAACAATGTTAAGTTAGTAGCTCGTTGTCTTTGGTCAACTCTTCTTCAAGGTGCTGGAAATGCTCGATTAGTTGTTTGCAAGACGCCTTCTGCGGTATCTGATTGCAAAGATGGATTAATGCACTGGTTCCGTTTTTTAAAGTAGTGATCTCCGTCCAATATGGCTGCAAATCATAATATATTATTAGTGTCCATTGACTTGTAATTAGGTTTGTGGTTCCGAGGTTCTCAAAGTGTATACCCAAATGTGTTTTGAATTGTGTGACTTCGATAGGGTTTCCTTTGGCGATTGGAAATGCAAGACAGGTTAATAACAGCGTGACCACGGCGGAACCAACTGACAATCGAGTTTTCTTCCTGGGTGCCTCTGTTGAGGTAGTGGACCTTTTCGGGCTTGCACTGGTGGTGCCTTGGCGCTTCCTTTTGTCATGGTCATCATTCATTTCATTTTGACCTTGTTGATCTTGTGTTGATCTGGTTGTGACCTCATCCTCGCATGGCAAAGGAGCAAGTTTGTGTATTGCCCGTCGGAAAGTACCTGTAGCAGTACGTACGTCTGCCACTCTTACGTGTCCATCTGTGTCCTGGTGTACTGCAATAATCCTTCCTAGAGGCCATTTCATCACTGGTACGTTGTCTTCCTTTATGATGACTATCGTTCCTGGTTTAGCGTTCTGCGATGATTGCTTCCATTTGGAGCGATGCTGGAGCTCATGCAAATATTCTACAGACCAGCGCTTCCAAAACTCGTGTTTGAGGTGAGATACCGCTTTCATATGTCGAAGTACACTTTCTTGTTTGGGTTTTGCTTGAGCGTCTACTTGTGCGGTTAAAGGCTCTCCTATCAGAAAGTGCCCCGGTGTTAAGGCTGTAAGATCATTTGGGTCTGCGGACATTGGCGTTAGTGGACGAGAATTGAGAATTGCCTCTATTTCTATCATCACAGTTTCGAGTTCCTCATAGGTCAATGATGCTGGAGAGATCATTCGGAGTAGTAAATACTTAGCAGATTTCACGGCAGCCTCCCATAAACCACCAAAATGGGGGGCCCGTGGTGGAATAAAGTGGAAATCTAAGCCCTTCTCGCTGCAAATTGATGTAATTTTTTCCTGCGACTGCCTTGAGTGTATTGCATGGCTTAGCTCGGCGAGTTGATTTTTGGCGCCCACAAAGTTGGTAGCGTTGTCACAATATATGTTTCTACAGTGACCACGCCGGCCAATGAATCGCTTCAATGCACCTAAGAAGGCATCGGTTGAGAGATCGCTCATTATTTCAAGATGTACGGCCTTTGTAGCGAAGCAACAGAAAACTGCGACGTATGCCTTCTGTAATCGTTTTCCTCTTATCTTATAGTGGATCCAAATGGGGCCACAAAAGTCAACCCCTGAATTAATAAATGGTCGTGCTGGTTGAATTCTTTGTGGTGGGAGATTACTCATTACTTGCGTCAATAGTTTTGGCTTGCTCTTAGTACAGTGAACGCAATGTTGTACAACTGCTCGGGCGATGGTCTTTCCCTTAATTGGCCAGAATCGCTGTCGTGTTATTGATAACAAACCTTGTGGTCCGACATGAAGATTTTCTCGGTGTATATCAGTCATCAATATTTTTGTTAGCTCATGTGCATAGGGTACAAGCATTGGATGTTTCGCGTCATAGGCTAGGGTGGAAGCTTCTAATCGGCCACCGACGCGTAAAATATTGTCAGTGTCTAAAAAAGGTGATAAGCTGGCTAATGGACTTGTCTTCCTGATTTCCTTGTATTTCTGAAGGTCGTGGATCTCTTCTTTGAACTCTTCTTGCATTTTGTTTACAATTAAAATAAGTGCCTTATTAAGATCTCGGGTGGTGAGTGACCGTCCCGGAAGACAGTCTTCAACTTGGTTTCGTGTCCTGTTTATGAATCTTAACACGTATCCTATGATCCTTTGTAACCTTCGGAATGAATTTCCATGATTAATACCGTAGATAAAGTGGGTTAGATTTCCCTCGTTTTCTTTTGAAATGGTTACAGGTAGTGCGGCGCGCTTTCTTTCTAAGTCACTTTGCGTATGCTTCGTATAGGGTGGAGGCCAAATGCATTCTTTCCCATGTAAAAATGGAGGGCCGTAAAACCAAAGGTTGCATTCCTTGAATTTTTCCGGGTCCAAGCCTCTGGAAAATATGTCAGCGGGATTCTCCTTGGATGCTACGTGCCTCCATTGTTGAGGATTGGTGACTTCTTGAATAGCTGCAATTCTGTTCGCCACGAACGTTTGATATGACGTTGAGGTGGAGTTGATCCAGCTTAATACAATTTCAGAGTCAGTCCATAGATAGGTGGGAGTGTCATTTAATTTCAGACCCTTTTTTACCCTCTGACTTAATTCTGCTGCTAGTTTTGCTGCACACAATTCTAGGCGGGGAAGTGTTAGCTGCTTCGTTGGTGCTACCTTTGACTTTGCACATAGTAAGCGCACAATTACTGTTCCTGCATTGTTAATAGAACGTATGTACAAGGCTGCGCCATATGCTCTTTCTGAGGCGTCTGAGAAAGCATGTATCTGTACCATTTTTGGAATGTCGTGGGAAAACACATGTCTTGGGAATTGTATATTGTTTAACAACTTCAGGTTGTTTCGAAATCTTGTCCATTTAGAGTAGTGTTCCATAGGGAGAGCAGCATCCCAATCAAGCTTTAGTTTCCACAGTTCCTGTAGAAATATTTTAGCTGTTATTACTACGGGCGCCATAATGCCGAGAGGATCAAATAATCTGGCAATTTCGGAAGTCACTGTTCTCTTCGTAGCTCGACTGGTGGTTACCCAATTACTGCTAACCCGAAATTGATCGATTTTTGGCATCCATATTAATCCCAATGTTTTAATGGCAAGGTCCTTTTCATCCGTGAAATTCAATTTAACCTCCTGATCCTCTGTAGGTATATCTTGAAGTAATCGTGGGTGATTGGCGCACGATTTACGCAATTTGAAACCTGCTGCCTTGAGTATGTTGATTAATTCAGCTTTCATGTTTTGCGCATTTCCTAAACTGTTTGCACCCGTCATGACATCATCCACATAGAAATTGTTTTTAAGTGCTTCGGCTCCAGCTGGATATTTGTCTGCTGCCCCTTGACTTAATCGTTGAAGACACTTGGATGCTAAGTATGGGGCTGAGGATGTTCCATAGGTAACAGTGTTCAGTTGGTAACATCTTATCTGTTGATTTGGATTGTCTCTCCAAAATATTAGATGGTATTTCCTGTCTGCTTGATGTAGTATCACCTGTCGATACATTTTCTGAATGTCGGCTGTAAATACGAATCGCGGCAAACGAAAGCGGAGAAGTATGGTGAACAAATCATCTTGGATGACTGGTCCCGTTTGTAATATGTCATTAAGTGATACATTTGATGCAGTTTTTGCAGAAGCATCGAAAACTACTCTTAGTTTTGTGGTACTGCTGTCTGGTTTCAACACGCAGTGATGAGGGAGGAAGTAATGGGGTAACTGGAGAGAATTACTGTCAACTTCTTCCATGTGACCTAGTCGTATATACTCATTCATAAATTCAATATATTGTTGCCGTAACTCCTCATTTTTTGCAAGTTTTCTTTCTAGTGCATTAAATCTTCTGAATGCAATGTCCTTTGATTGGCCTAAAATGCTTGGATCTCTTGAGAATGGGAGACATACAATAAATCGGCCAGTGGTGTCTCTTTGAACGGTTTGATTAAAGTGTATTTCGCACTGTTTTTCTTGCGGTACCTCGGCTTCTTCCATTTTCCAAAATCTCTCAATTGCCTTGTCAATATCGGCTTCGGTGCAAATACCACAAGTTGTCACTTGCTGTTCTATATGGCTAAGCTTGCCTGACATTGTCCAACCAAACACCGTGTTTTGTAAGGTTGGTAAATTTGGTCCTAATTTGATCTGTCCAATTGAGAGAAGTTGATGGTAGAATTCTGCTCCGAGAAGTAAGTCGATGCGGTCTGGACGATGAAAAGTTGGATCAGCCATTTGAATGTTATGTGGTATTGCCCAGTTAGAAATATCCAATGGCTGAGTCGGTTGGTTGGAGATAATATGTGGGAGAACGAAAGCCTCCAATCTAGCTGAGAAGCCATTTACTCTTGAGCTCAGTTTCACATTTACTCTGTTTTGTGCGTGCTGCCTTCCATGTCCCACACCTTGGATGCACATTGACTCGTGGCTTGGCATAACACCTAGTTTCTTTACAGCCCTTGTGGTAATTAGGTTCACCTGCGAACCTGAATCTATAATAGCACGATATTCTATTTCCTTTCCATTATCACCTGTCAGTCTAACTCTTGATGTATTCAGTAGAACGTAGCCCCTTTGATTGCTGTCGGTCAATGTGGTTAGCGTTAGAGGTTGTTGAATCGTTCTTGAGCTAGTTGTTGATGCTGAGATCTGCTTTAGTTCTGGAGAGTATTTGTGCGTCCGTGGGGCTAATACTTCGCTTTTTTCTTGATCTTCTATGTGCACCAGTGTGTTATGCTTCTTGGAACACTTGGTGCATCCCCTGAGTGTACACTTCGATGCCAAGTGTCCTGGTTTCAAACAATTAATACACACATCGTGTTTGCGTAATAAATTCAATCGACTAGTGGGTGACATTTGACGAAAGGTTTGACATTGGAAAAGTTTATGAGCATGATTCGCTTTGCATGATATGCACTTCGCATAAGAGGAAATCACTGAAGTTAGAGACTTAGTGGAAATTTGTCTCTTATAATTATCTTCTAGAATTCTTCCCTTGTTGCCCAATGCTTCGAGGGATGGAAAACGTGTCTCGAGAAACGCTAGAAAGTCCTTGAGTGATTGTAATCCCCTTGGATTAGTTAAAGATTGTTCGTACAGATAATGTTTGGTCTTATCTAATTTCTTTATCAAAATATGTAGGAGTAGCGGATCCCAATTTGTGGTAGATACTCCCAGGTTTTCTAACCCTAGAAGACATTCTTGTGTCGTATCATGTAATGATTTAATGGCTGCCAAGGAGGCCACTTCACCTGTATGCGAAGATTGCGCTAATAGTTTGTTGGTGAGCGCAGCCACTAGTAATCTGGGATTCTCATATCTTTCTTGAAGAATCTTCCACGCAGTTACATAATTTTCTTCGCTTAATGTGAAGTGTCTCAAAAGTTTCTCAGCTTCGCCGGTTAGGTTTGTCTTCAGGTACCACATCTTTTGGCAATTGCTCATTGTTTGATTGTGGACCATTTGTGAAAACAAGTCGTAAAACTGACGCCATTTTGAGTAGTCCCCATCGAATTTTGGCAATGTAATCTTGGGTAATTTCAGCATTGTCATTGTAGACGAATCAGCGGGTGTGGATGATTGTGAACTGGCACATAGTTCAAGCTTATCAGACAGCATAATTAAACATTTCTGGACTCTTCCTTCCATGTTGATGTACTCGTCGATGTTGTACCCAAAGTTGATTGGATCTTCTGTTAACTTCCATATTTTGCAATGCAGTTCCTCAATTTCTGACCAATAATTATTGATAGTTTTTATAATTATTTCGTAAAAGGCCTTGGACTGTTGGCCTCTTTGGCCTTCTTCAGCAGTGCTAAGGTGACGGTGCAAAGATTCTGCGGTAACTCTTTGCCGTCGAATTATCTTCTGAATGTCCTGAATAATTTGTTCATCATTTGCTGCTTGTTGGACCTTGATTGGATTGGGGATGCTCACCTTGGCAGTTGGATTTACTTGTGCTCTGTCAGAATCGACTGATAACGAAGAGACACTTGGTTTTGGGTTTGTGGAAGCCGTCCTTCCAACCTTAGCTGCGTTTGTCGTTTTTAATGACGAAATCATCTGAACAAAATGATCTCTTGATTGTACATACATTTTCCTTGTAGCTTCATATTCGTTGTTACTGAAGTAAGGATGATCTTTAGGAGGGTCTGGTAGAGCTCTTATCTCCTGGTAAATTGTGAAGAATAGATTCCATGCTCCGTCTAGTCGTCGGATTCTCTCTTCGTAATAAGCTGCATTTGTCTTCCTATCGGCGGGGTCCTTTTTGTAATTCGTGATTACATTCTGCAATTCCTTTCGGTAGTCTTGCTGTTCATGTTGGATTCTATATTAATCACCTTGAATTCAAGAAGGCTGCTTATTGGAAATGATACAAGTGATACACTTGATCACGTCGGGGTCACCAAAATGTACGTAAAGTTCTTTTACTTTACTTTTATGAATAGAATAGCCAAGGTACATTAACCTTGACTGATTGTTGGGGGTGACAGCAGTGCATAAACCACTACACCAGAGATTAAATGATGATTGTGCTACTGAAAGGGAAAATGATAAACAAAGATACTTTGCGTTAGTGAAGATAACTGAATGAAATAAAAAACTGAAACTTTTCTTGCAAAACCGATTTTGAATAAAACACCCAACGTTCTCTGACAAACTGATTCATTTATTCAGTATAAAATTACTTTTATTGATAATTATTGCTACTTTAGCATTTCCTCACTGTCGCAAGTCATAAGTGGAAATTGTGCTGACAGTGAGAAAATGCGTACACAACATTTGTGAAATATGTTGACCCCGTAATTCAATATCTACATTCTTAAATGAATTATGTTAATAGCTGGAAAGAATAATGTGGGGTCATTGACAAGAAAGTAGGAATTTGTTTTGAAATGCTTACTTGAGAATTTTCTATTTATTTTAAGATATTTATGCTTACGATTTTAATTTACAAATATTTCTGGTTAAGAAAGAGTTAATGACCTTTATACTGAGTTAATGATTTGAAATAACACAAATATTAATCTAACCTCATCTAATTATGAATGTAATTACAAATATTAATCTAAACCTAATCTAATTATGAATTTGATCAATTGTTGTAAGGGACTTCTACGTAGACGACCTGATAACAGATGCAGGCTCTCTATCAGAAGCCTTAGAACACCATACTCAGCTTGCACCACTCCTTAAGTCAGGAGGTTTTAGTTTTCATAAGTGGGCTAGTAATTCTTCAGAGCTCCTCACAAAGATCCCAGAGGAACACAGGGAAGTTCATCTTCCTCTAAGATTTGCAAATGATGAATCTGTTAAGGCTTTGGGCATACATTGGCATCCAGCTTCGGATTACTTCACATTTCAAAATCGACAAATAGCAGACCGAAACCCTTCAAAACGTTCCATTTTGTTACAAATACAAATATGCGATGTCAGCCGACATCGTTGATTGACATTGTTTGATCCGCTTGGTTGGATATCACCCATTTTAGTGACTGGTAAAATTCTAATTTAAAAGCTATGGCTTTCTGGACTTGCATGGGATGATCCAATTCCAGCTGCCCAAAATGCAGACTGGCAACAATTCCAATCTGAACTGCATCTTATTCCTAAGATCAACATTCCTAGGTGGCTCCATATGAGTATAAACTCATACGACATTCAAATTCACGGGTTTTCTGACGCCTCTCAGCATGCCTATTCTGCAGCTGTTTATATTCCAACAGTTGATAATGTAGGAATTGTTCACATCAATTTATTGACAGCAAAGCCTAAGATAGCTCCCACAAGGCCAGTGTCACTTCCTAGACTTGAGTTATGTGGAGCATTAACTCATATATCGAGCTAAAAATGATCTAAATAATACGCGCAGCATAATTGGCCCAAATCAACGGCTGTACTAGATCTACATAGATCTAGGATCATTCCTATTTCCCTCTTCAACTCACTTGTAGAGGACATTATAGGAGAATCCTCATCATTCACGAGATTAGTTAGAACTCTCGCTTATTGCCAAAGATTTATTTTCAATTGTAGACACCCAAAAGGAAAACACCTTTCAGGCTTCCTGTCTACACAAGAACTTAATGAATCTGAAATGTCACTAATTAAAACTTCGCAAAAGGTTGCATTCAATTCAGAAGTAAATTTACTTTAAGCAAAACTACCTATATCCGCGAAGAGTAAACTTTTATCTCTAAATCCATTCTTAGATGAAAACGAAATTCTGCGATTAGGCGGTCGTTTAAAAAATGCCCAAATTCCTTATTCTCAACGGCATCCTATCATATTGCCTAGAGAGAGTCATTTAACTGTCTTGATAATAAGATATTATCACAACAAAATGCTTCATGGAGGTACACAACTTGTTTTAACAACTATGAGAAATAAATATTGGATTCCAAGTGGTCGAAAAACTGTAAGAAATATTATTCACAAATATGTAAAATATCACAAATATTCCATTGCCAGGCAAGGCCAAATCATGGGAAATCTTCCTTCGTCCCGAGTTAATATTTCGCGTCCATTCCGGTATGCTGGAATTGTTTATGCAGGACCCATAAATCTAAAAATGTTTAGGTATAGAGGCGTTAGGTCTTATAAGGGTTACATCTGCATATTTGTTTGCATGGCTACTAAGGCTATCCATATTGAACCTGTTTCTAATCTTTCAACCCTAGCGTTCCTTGGAGCCTTCAGACGTTTGATTAGTCGTAGAGGTCTTTCCACCGATATCTATACAGATTGCGGTAGCAACTTTGTTGGAGCAAATAATATTTTAAATAAGAAATTCGATGAAGCCGTAAAATGCACTAATAAATCGATCGGGGAGCAAGTTGCTCATGAGGGTATAAGGTGGCACTTTAATCCAGCAGCACCAAATTTTGGCGGACTCTGGGAGGCCGGAGTAAAGGCTATTAAACACAACCTAAAAAGGGTACTAGGAAATGCAATTTTAACATTCGAAGAATTTGCAGCTATTTTAACATAAATAGAAGCCTGTCTAAATTCAAGACCTCTATGTCCCATCTCAGATGTTCCTGATGATAACAATGCATTAACTCCAGCACATTTTCTTATTGGCACCTCTATGACAATGCTTCCCGATTCAACGAATTTATAAGGAGTTTCGTCTATTGCTCGCTGGAACCATCTTCAAACTTTTAAAGAACATTTTTGGAAAAGATGTCTAAAGAGTATCTCAATTCCTTGCAAAATATACCCAAATAGCGTAGAGCATCTAATAATCCTCACGTTGGAAATTTAGTGGTTCTAAAGGAGGAAAATATGCCTCCATGTCGATGGTCAATGGGTAAAATAATTGAGACTCATCCAGGTAACGATCAAATGGTACGGGTAGCTACCATTAAAACCAGCAAAGTGAAGACACCTTAATAAACAGAATTTAACTGAAATAATAATTCGGGTATTTAAAAGGGAACGAGTTTTGTGATTATGTAAACAGATAATTGAGGTTTTTCTGTTAATCATAGCGAGTGATTATCAACAATAATAACACTGGTAGCGACTCGTTATATATGTTAGATTAAGCCTGCATAAGATTAATGTGTATGTTTCTAATTAAATAATGCAAATTAAACAACAGGCTTTTTATGTAATCATGTATATATATCAACTATGTTACACTTACAAATTTAATTATTTTTGCATATTTAAAAAAACTACAAATGTTGAACATTTAAAATTTGTTGTTTATTAATTATTTTGGCAAATTCTGAATTATGAAATTTAAAAACAAAATAGATCCGAACCCTAACGAAAAAGCTAACTAAATAATCAGATGGAAAATCGGAACATAATTTGAATGGCGGAATTTCATTCAGTGCCTTGAATAATTCAATTTCTACACCTGTACTGGTACTTAATTTAAGAAAAAGCTCAAAAAATTCGTCATCTAATATCTTTATACATATAAGACAAACGCATCATAAAATGAGATGGCATCCTCCATAAGTTTTTTCTTAAATAGGGTACCAAACTCATTTAATGTTCCCTCTTGAAAACATTTTTCGCAAGAGTGCATTGCTCGACACTTTTTAGCAAATACCCAGAGAAGTAATATAAAGCATTTTGTTCGCCAAAATCAAAGTTTTGATAACCCTCATTTTTTATGTCTAATATACATTGGGGCTTTGTCATTTGCGAGGGTGAATAATTATCGTAACATATGTCGTTTTTAAAGAATGCCTTTATTGCCTCCGCCTCTACTTCACAGTTGCCTGACTTTGTTAATTCTAATAAGTCCATCGGTGATAGCTTTTTAAACGCTCTAGTAAATTGCACTGGAGTTGGGTTACTTTTTTCCTTATCGTATTTAGAAGAGTTGAACATATCAAAGACAGTGTCAAAAACTTCAATAAATTCAGTTGTTTCAATGGCCTCATTTGGTATGACTTTTCCTGTTGCGAGAGTTCTTAAACTTGCAGCCACCGTTGAACTCATGAGTTGGATAGCCAATTTCACTTTCATTTTTTCAAAATTATTAGGCGCCATGTGTGCTCGAGTTATCTTATGGGCAAGTTTATAATCACATTTTGAATCTATTTCATAAAATTGCTCTACATGTGAAAAATTGGCTTTCTTATTGCCATCAAATTTTATAACACCTTTCTGGAAGTTATTTCTTACACTTTACAGTAAATGAAGGGTATCAAACATATAATGTACTTTAATGGATCGTTTAATGGTGAATCGTTGGAAATTGCCACCCTGATCTCTTACAACTAATCGAGATTTAAATCCGATTTCAGTCAGTGCTTGTATAATTTTAAAAAGTAAGCTTCGGACTTGTTTTGTCGGACAAGAAGAATGAATAAAAACATATCCTAATGGATGTGTCAAAACCACCGTAAACTACAAGCCATGAACTGGACTTTTACATGTGGTCGTAAATGGTCTGACTGAATGGTCATATTTACATTGTTTCTTATGGTAGCCAGGGGGACATTTTTCTTTAAACTGGCCCTAGTTATATGAAAAAATTAGTCTTGTATTAACTTAAAGCAGACTAAATTATCTTTCTAATAAAGTAAAAACATGTACACCTTATTAAGCAAAATAACAAGAAATCTTTGATTAAACGTGAAATTTTAGTCGCAAACCAAATTTTCATCCTAAACGCAAGCAGTAAGTCATGGTCCGACCATGCTCTGTCGCTTGTATTTTCTTTAAATTTCCACTTCCGTACTTTTAGGCTTAAAAATGTTTATTATTTTCTTAAGTAGGGTATGAATATTTTTACTTCATTCGAAAGATTGTTTTGTTTACTTCAAGTAGAAGAAAACAATTTTTTCATAGAAGTTATAGTTTAGGCATTAGGATGAGTTTAAAGAAAAATCACCCCCCGGCTGCCATAAGAAGCAATGTAAACTTATCGAAAAACCAGACCATTTTAGCCCTAATGTGTGTGCGTGAAATTCGTCAGTTCATGGCTTGTAGTTTACGGAGGTTTTGGATGTGTCTATTTTTTCTAGATGCCTCGCGCAAATAGCACAAATGCATTGTTTGCGGGCAAATTCATCCTCACTTGCCCATCATCTTGTACATCAACAATCACATCCTTATTTTTGTCGTAATATAAATGAGATTTAATCGACATTTCGCCCATACTATTACACAGTTATTTTCATCTTCCTTCATATAAAATTCCTTTTGCTCTCAAGTTTTCAAAGTAGGTGTTATGAATCCCAGGACCCTACGGAAATCCTTTAGTTAGTCTCTGTAATGTAAATTTACTTGGCAGTCTAAACAGCTTTTTTGTAGCTTGTGAATATCTTCGACCACTCTTGACTTTCTTTAAGTTACTGACCTCATGTTTAATTATATTATTCACTTCCGTTGAATGTGTGGCTGACTCATTTACAGTTAAATTTGTTCCTTTATTTAATAATTTCTTTTCTAAATTGCGCATTCTTTGCTTCATTTTGAACCTCAGCAATTTATTTATTTGAGTATTATTTTGTATCTGCTTTCTAAGCTTTAGTTTTCGTGGGCTGTGCAATTCGCGACCCCGTTTGAGTTGCTTTAGTTCCCAGTTGATTAAACTAAAGTTGACTTTTTTTGACGAGTTTATTGTTGAGCTTAGACAGTAATTGAAAAGATTTTAACATAGGTGAAACTAAAACCTGTTCTACTTGTTGTGAAACCCAAAGCAAAGCAAGGTAATAGTTTAACCAGAGAAAAGGTGAAAGAGGCCATTAACGCTAGTGCATAGTCTCTGAAATTTAGTGGGGTAGGTAAGTGATAAACAAAATAGTGCTATTGCAATTAGTTGTGGGAATAAGGAATCAGTTACTAGGTAAGTAAACGAGAAACTAGGTGATAAATATGTAGTTCAAAGAATTGAATTATAAAAGCCAAGAATTCTTTAATCTGGGATTAGTAGTAGTAATTGATATAAAGGCTACATTTAAGAGTTAATGATGATAGTGAATGTAAGCAACTTGTTAATCAACCAACCAACAGTCAAAAACTCTAAACGATTATGTAATCACTAAATTAAAACATGGTATATTGCCGCGCTCCATGTACACTACCAATAAGAATGGTAACATTCAGCACGTTTACATGCATACTTCAAGTAAAATTCAGGTAAACTTGAAGTAACCAAAATATCATGTAAACGCACATTGACTTCAAGTTTACTTCACTCAAGTAAATCGCGAAATTTTGTTTGATTTACTTGTATGATAAAAACTTGACTTAAGTTCTTGAGAAAATACAAAGCTGAAAATCGAGAATACGAAAGCTGAAAAAGAAGGAGATCGTAAATAAAAATTACTATCGACTTTGCGTTTTGCGATTTATAGGTTTTTTTAAGATAAATAGCAAAAAGACAACACAATTTCACAACACAAAACCTCATAACTAAAATGTCATTTCAAGAATATTTGAAATGAAGTAATTAAAGTAAATTAGTGAAAACCCCTACTTGAGTTTCCAGTAAATATTAAGCCAAGTATTCAAGTATGCATATAAACGTACCGAAGATACTTTTCCGCGCTTCCTAAAATCCTTTTCTTGGAGAAGTAGTCCTCGCATACCATCATCCTTCTCTTTCCAAGTGGTATGTTTGGTCGACCTAGAGCCTCCATCCAAATTTTAGCCCTAAAAGATTCGTATTGGAAGTTTATTTCATTTCAAATAAATACCATACCTTTCTTCATCATCAGGGACCTTAAAGAACTTCTTTATTCCTCCTGATATTTTAAAATTTGGGCAATCTCTTGCAATACAGTTGTAGTAGACTCCACGTTATCCATGCTTTTAAACTTTGACTTGACACTAGTTCGTCACAAAAAAAGAATTGTAAAAATTTATAATAAAATAAAAGAACAAAAGTTAAACTATTACGCTAAATTAGAATGGAAATGCGAATCACTTTATTATATTTTATTTAAAAGTATGTATTTGAGCTTTCATCAATGATAACTTTGAAGAAAATTTCCAGTAGAAAAGGGAAAGACAATTTCTCAATTTCAAAACTGTCAATAGATTTACCTTAGCTACCAGTAATTCTTTTAATAAAGTATATTAATTGAAAGTTAATTGAAGATGAAACTCAACATAACTTTTCAAAGTTACAGAAAGGTCTTAATTTCTCTAGTAAACGAATTAAGCACTTTGCACTGCACATATATGACACAAATAAGGCTCACAAATATTCCCTTTACTTCTCTTAGAGTCATAAACTATACACATTATATTTTTACTATATTTTATTTTAAAATTTTTGTTATTTGCGGTTAGGTTTCCACACCAAAAGGAAAACAAAACTTTTGTAAATAAAAGAAATTTCCCTTCATTAAATATGAATATTTCCCTTCACAAATACAAATAACTTTAAATTACAGTTGCTCGACAAAAAATAGTAGCTTATTCCAGAATTGATATAAAATAATCATATTATTTTACAATAGAAAAGTACAGGAAATGCGGTAAATCACAGAAAATTAAAAAGCTTTTAAGGCGGCTCAAAACTGGGTAGTTAACCCTATGTGTTGCAACTGCTACTGTCAAAATTAAGTGATAAACCAGCGATTGCAATCACTAATGTCAAATGCCCTCCAACCAGTTTCGAGCCGTACGGATATTCCAATTTCGAGCCCCCTACATTTGAATCTAGCAAAACCAATTTTTCAATTCAATAATTATAAATATGAATATTTAATTCAGGTGAATATATATATATATATATATATATATATATATATATATATATATATATATATATATATATATATATATATATATATATATATATAGAAACGGTACTTTAAAAATAAAATTTGTATATTAAATAAAACTGTAGTTCAGGTAGATATATGTAGGAATTTCGGGTTGAAGAAATAAAATGATACGAATTAGAGAATAATCCACTTTTATTTATAGTCTTTTCGATCTGCTCAACTGCTCTTCACAGCAAAGACTGCTCCTCTGCTTTCTGTTATTTGCTCCCTCCGTTTTGTTCTTTTCCCTGAAGTTGGTTGCGCTTTATATGATCATTGCCAGATCCCACATTCGGTCATCCTGCATTTTCACCGGCCCGGTGAATAGCACGTCTTCTGAACACGCTGTAATATCGCTTCGTCGTCTGAATGTCTTCAGCATCATCACTTCTACCACCTACGTAGTCTCGTCTTTTCTATCTTCTTCGCTTTCATCATCTTCAGCATCTTCGTCCTGTTGGTTGGCTTCATCGTGGGCTAGTATCATTGGAGAAGGGGGTCGAAGTAAAGGAGGAGGGCTAAATATATCGCTAAACTAGCGGAAAATTCATATCGTCTTTTTATGATTTCAGATTTCAGTCTTAAAGTCATGGATAAATTAATTCTAGTTAAGTTCATTTTCTTAATGGCTAAGAGGCGTTTCGATTTTCATTAAAGATAATCTGTGGTTAATCGATACTCAACAACCGTCTTGTGTGTTAGCTGCGTCTGTCTGCCTTAGTACTTCATCTGCAGTATCGTCTTCGGACTCATCTTCTTCTTCGTCGTCTGAATCGTAATGAATATAGGGCTTCATATAGTCGACAGCACAGGTTGTCATCTTGGGACCTTCATGTTGTCCTACTTTTTCCACCTCATATCTCTCGTTAGCAATTACTCGTGAGACTCGATAAGGACCCAAATATTTAGGTTTGATCTTAAGTCCCGTACCGAACTGGGTCCTGAATATAGCTACTAGATCACCTACGTGATATGTCATGGGCGTCTTTCTTCTATTATTGAAATTTCTCCTATTTTCTTCTTGTGCTTCCTGTATTCTTTCGGTGGCTAACTTTCTTCGTTCATCCCGCGAATCCTCGAATAATTTAATGACTTCTTGTTCCAATTCCTCCGTGAAACTGAGATCTTCGGGTAACTTCATTTTTGTTCCAAAAAGCAGTTCGAATGGTGTCGTGCTTATACTACGTTGATATGTACTATTAAGCCAGTTTTGAACCTTCGGTATATGCTTGTACCATTTATCTTCCGAATCGATGGCTAGCTTCGTAAGAACAGAAATTACAATACGATGTACTCTTTCTATTTGACCGTTTCCGCGTGGCACACCAGTCGTTATTTTAACGTGCTTTATTCCTTCTTGATTACAATAATCTTCGAAAGCGGACGATGTAAATGCTGTTCCCCTATCTGTAACTATCCGCGAAGGATTGCCAAAAATAGATCTTTGCAGTCGAAGCTTTTTCAGAACCTCCAAAGTTGTGGTCGTCTTAGTAGGGAATAGCCACACGAACTTGGTAAATCCATCGATGATGCTCAGGATATACTTGTAACCTTTTTGAGTTTTCTCCATTGGTCCCAGATGATCCATGTGGTACGTCTCTAACGGGAGCGCTTCCTTGGGAATTGAGTGTAAAAAACCTTCCGATCGCCCTCCTTTTGTGGACAAGATGCATGGAATACAACAACTGATGTAGTCTTGGATTTTTCGTTTGAGCTTCGTAATAAAGAATTGCTGGGCTATTAGGTGTTCCATTTTTTTGACACCAAAGTGGCCCTTTTCGTGGGTTCTTCTGAGGATTTCTGACTGCATAGTTTTTGGTACTACTAGTAATTTGGTTCCGTCTTGACACTTGTATAGCACTCCTCCCTCGACAAAATAATCTTCGAATTCTTCATATTTGAGTATTTCGAATATAGCTTTTAATGTGCTATCTTTTTGCTGAGCTGCTCGTATTCGTTGACCTAGAGTATCTTGCTCGAGAATCATGATGGTAGGGTTACGGCTTAGAGCATCCACGTGCTTCATCCTACTTCCCGGGCGATGTTCCAACTGGAAGTTAAACTCAGACAGCATCATTGACCATCTGGCAATCTTGGGTACAACTTCCTTCTTTTCCATGGTGCATTTGAATGCCGCGCAGTCGGTTACCACTTTAAACTTAATCCCCAATAAGTACACTCGGAATTTCTTAATGGCTGTAATAACTGCAAGAACTTCGAGTTCGTAACTGCTATAATTTGCTTCAACCGTTGACGTTTTCTTGCTTAGGTAGTAAACGGGGTGTAGGCTGTCGTCTTCGTCTGACTTTTGTAACAATACAGCTCCGTAACCATGTTTGCTAGCATCAGTATGAACCTCTGTGTATGCTTCTGGGTTGTATATACTTAGCACTGGTTGTTGACATAGCTCCTCCTTTAACTTCTGAAAAGCTTGCTTCTGCCGATTCTCAAATTCAAATTTAGTATTCTTGCGAAGTAGATCACTAAGTGGTCGAGCGATAAGGGCATATCCCTCAATAAACTTTCGAAAATATCCCGCCAGTCCCAAAAAACTTTGCACGCTTTTTACTGTCGTTGGTTCGGGGAACTGACTTATCGCTTTTATTTTCTCTAATCCAGGTGATACCTTTCCTTCTTCAATAACGTAACCCAGATAATTGACTGTTCGCTTCAGGAAATCACACTTGCCCCACTTGATGTTAAGACCACTGTTCGATGCAGTATCGAGGACTTCTTCTAGAACGTTCAACGCTTGCATTTCGTCCTTGGCAGGTATTATTATATCGTCGACATAAATCAAAATTTTCCCCTGCCTTGATAGCGGGGCAAATACTTGGTTGATAAAGCGCTGGAAATTAGTTGGTGATATGCACAGACCAAATGGTGCTCTAGTAAATTCGTATTGTCCACAGGGAGTGACAAAAGCTGTATATTTGCGCGATTCTGCAGCAATAGGAACGTGAAAGAAGCCGTTCTTGAGATCTAAGGTTATAAAAATTCGTGCCTTGGCGAGCCTGTCTATTTGGTCTTCAATTCGGGGAAGGGGAAAATGGTCCCTCAAGATAACTTTATTAATTCGTCGATAGTCAACACAAATCCTCTTACTGCCATCCTTTTTGCTGACAATTACTATTGGACTTGCAAATTCGGATTGGCTTGGAGTGACTATGCCTTCTTTAAGCCACTCATCAATTTGACCATTAACAAGATCAAGTTCTACTTTGGCTAATCTACGTGGAGGTTGATTAATTGGAGTTTCGGCTTTCAGAAATATCCGCATCTCGTGATTTGTTGCATTTTCTGTTTTCTTGGGTGTGTAACCATTAGCAAGCTCTAATACTCGTTTGCGATGGCGAGGATCTCTGATGTGCTCAAGATTTATTCCGCGTTCCGTTTCGATGTTTAAACATGTTAGTTCCTCCTTAGGTTGACATGGTCGTATAACTATACCCTGGTTAGATATGTTGACTTCGGCTTGGTCGAGTAACGTCCTGCCCAACACTGCTTTTCTTGGTAATACTCCCTTGCGTACAACATGGAAATTTTCAACAAATTTAAAGTCATCTATAGTGATATTAGCTTCAAAAGAGCCTAAGGTCTCCATACTATTTGAGCCCACTCCACGGAAAGATATAGGGTTCTTTAGTCCTGGTCCACCTTACATAAAGTGTATCTCTTCATCTACAAACGTTAAGTCGCTTCCTGTGTCAACTAATGCTGCTATGCTCACATTATTGATATCAACTCTTTTACACATATTTTGATCCTTCTGCGGTACTCTTTGCATTACTGCTACATCTCTTCTATTACCTGTATTGAGCTTGCATTCCGCACCCCTATGACCAAACTGATTGCAAGCAAAACATTTAACGCCTTGATTTCTTTGCGGACATCTTTTGGCAACATGTCCTTCTGACCCGCAATTAAAACAACGCCTCGAAGAACTCGTCGAGTTTTTTGAAGTATAATTTTGCTTCGTTTTCTCTCTAACCTGTTCAAACACTTTAGCGTATACCTCTAGATTTCGTCGAAATTCAACTAGATCTCGAGAGCCGTATAAAATTAGCTTATTGCTTGGATTATCATTTATGCCGTCAGACACGTATTTAATTATAGCCGCGTCCTCCAGGTGAGCCCTTCTACCTAATTCTCTTATCGCGAGGAAATAGTCTTGTAAAGATTCTGTGTTTAATTTGCGTCTTTTTCGTAACATGTCGTGTAGCTCAGCACTATTTTCTGTTATCTTGAACTCTTCCAATAAAAACGTTTTTAATGTATCCCACTTATGTAAACCTTCTCTAGTTCGAATTGCAATTCCGGCGGGTCCCTCTAACAAACGCCTTGCATAAACCAACAGTCTTAATTCGGTCCACTCAAATATTGTTGCGGCTTCTTCAAACTCTGCTATCCAATCGGTTATAGAAATGGTACCCGGACGGCCACTGAATTTCACCAGCGATTGCTCAATATCAACAAACGAAAACGTTTCGTTTGTGATTCCGGTCACAACACTAGAAGTTGGTAAAGTCTCTACTTGTCGTTGCATACTCTCGATTTCTCTATGCTTTAATTTTTCCTTAAAAGACTGTAGGGCAGCCTCTTTTACTTCTAACTTATGTTGTAGTTCCTTGACTAATCGTTCGTACGAAACGCTACAATCATTCCCATCCTCAACAGATTCTAACACTGTACTACACCTTTTTAGTTTATGTTTTTTGCCCATTTTTATTAATTTCAGATTGAGACACGTGAGATAGGTTTTGCACAAAAATCGTAAATATCAGTTGAGAATTGATTGTTTGTTTATCCTGTTTCATATGACATACGCCTGAGAAAAGAAAAACCACAGAAAACCTGCCTCTTTTATTTTGAACTAATCGGTTTGTTTATTTTGCTGAAATGAAAGATTTCCAATTTCTTTTGTGTTATATTTTTCAATAAAATTTATTGTAATTAAATGGTTATACTATAACACACTTTTCACCTTATAATTTTTGCTTCCTCCAATATATTTTGCTTATTTTCCTCAAAAGCTTTCACAATAAAAGTTTCAATTTCAAATTTTAATCTAATTACTTTGACAGCTCGTTATCTGTAATTGCTAAATTTACAGATTGAGAATCTCTGGCATAAGTACTGTTGCATTGAGAAGTACAACTATTTGTGAGTGTGTACATGTACTTTACCGTCTTGCTATCGTTGCCTCAGCCCAGTTGCCGGTACTTGCTGTTCATATAACGGCTCCTCCTTTGCCCTTTTTCCTTAACTTTACATATAAGAAGATGCGATACACACACTAACCTGGTTTTTCCTTTTCTGATGCTTCCTTATTTCTTTTACGTCTTCTCCTTTAAACTACCAGAAAACACACGACCAGCCGGTATGCGTAATGCGTACAACACTTTTACTTTTCTGCTTACTGCAGGTAGTTTGAACTCAATATATCCTTTGGCATTTTATAATATTCGAACTCTCGAAATATCCCGGTTGAGCCCCCAGATTTGTAGGAATTTCGGGTTGAAGAAATAAAATGCCACGAATTAGAGAATAATCCACTTTTATTTATAGTCTTTTCGATCTGCTCAACTGCTCTTCACAGCAAAGACTGCTCCTCTGCTTTCTGTTATTTGCTCCCTCCGTTTTGTTCTTTTCCCTGAAGTTGGTTGCGCTTTATATGATCATTGCCAGATCCCACATATATTTGGCCTATTCTCCTTTAAAATTCTTGCCAACTTCATTTTAGGTGTATTATTCTTTGTCTTTTTTATTTGTTTCCGTTCTTGGTTTTGCTTTAAAAGGATGTAAGCTTTTTCATTGCGCTGTCTTTTATTTTCCTCTCGCGATCTTTTGATTTCCTCTTTCTTTTGTCTGTTTTCTTCCCTTTTTCTTTTTCGGTCTTCCTTAAGTTTTTCCTCTTCAGCTTTTTTTTTTATTTTAACCTCCGCTGCTTTTCTAAAGGGTGTAGGAGAAACAATAAAACTTTTTCTGTCAGTTTGCCTGCTTCCTTTCCGAATTGGTGTCACAGGAAAAGTAAGGAAGCTGGAAATGTTCACGTTATTGTCATCAGAGTAGACAATAGGCATATCCATTATATCAAATTCACCTAAGATCTTTGAAAGGGTTATTAGTATTTTTATATTATACGATTATGCGGTTCATTTCTTTGACTAGTATTACAAACCCCGCTTCCTGCTTCTGGCTACACAGGTTAATTGGTTTACTTTATATGCATTTGGAATAAAAATAAATTTCTTACTGGTGGCTGATCATCTTGACTGCTTATTTTAAATTCTTTGTAGACCTCGAACAATTTAATAAAATCCTCTGAATAAGTACATGAAGAACTTTCAAAATTTTGAAGCTGCAGCATTTTATCTTCACCTACAAGTTTTTGGAAGCGTTGCAAGGTAATAGAAGGTTCGGTTTCTTCTAACGGATTTTCTGCAACTGACGCAACTTCCGTAATTGGCCTTTTCGAACTTTTTCCCAAACATTTCGAAAAATCGATTGCATCGGCATTAAAAGGAAAGAGACCACATTTTCTAAAGCCGTTCTCTGTGGTCTCTGTTTTGATGCAAGTATCGATAACGGTCTTCAGGATGGGTGCGAATTGGGCTCGTGTTATTTTAGCCTCTACATGGTTGCATCTCCGGTTTATTACAGATTTCTGCCATCCAATTTTTAGTGGTCAAAAAATTGAAACATCTGCAGGCTGAAGTATTCGGGTAGCGTTGGGGTACAAGCATATCAAAGTGATCTGCAGCTTATCACACAACTTTGACAGCTGATAAGTCATATGTGTTTTATGACCATCAACGAAAAAAATTACGTAGAATATCGTATTTTGTTTCCGCAAATCTTCACAAAATACGTGTTCCACATAATGACAGAAAACTTCCGTTGTCATCCACCCAGAGTCAGATTTTTGCCATTTGATGCCGTCTGGCCAAGAATCCAAAATTTCTTGCTGCATCCTTTCATAGGGATACACTATCATGGGTGGAATGACGTACCCAGATGCAGAGAAAGAAAACATCACGGTTAAGTTTTCTTTTGCTTGACCGCGATCAGTTTCGTAGACATTACGTGAGCCTAAGTTAAGAAAATTTAAAAAGGTATTGAAAAATAGTTTGCCTTAAGAGATTACCTTTCGCTGATAACACTTTCCCAACTTTTGGACACAATAAAAAGTTAGTTTCGTCACCGTTAAAAATTCTTTTGGGATCTGCGATTATATCCTGATATCCCTTTCTTTCTAAGTAGGTCTCTATGTTTCGAAACCAGCCTCTTATGTCGTCTTCAGACACCTTTGAGCTGGCATCTGTTATCGCTTCTGGTGTTCTTGTAGTTAGATTTGGGTGGCGAGTAAGAAATGATTTATACCATTTTTCACCAGGCATATTATTGCGAAACGGGTTCTGTCTTGGCGCGCTGTCTAGAAATTCTTTGACGACAGCTTGGATATCTTGTTTTCTTCGAGGAAATCCTTTTTCCTGATTTGAGAGAAACCACTTAACAATTAACTTTTCTTCCTCGTTAGAGAGTATGGAGGGAGGACCTCTAACATTTCTTATATTTCTTCCATGCCAACGGTTTTGAATAGTTCCACGAGGTATATTAAATAATTTTGAGGCTTTATGTATTGAAAGTCCTTCTTTAATACGACTAAGAGCCGCCTTCATATCTTCTTCAGCATAACTTTTTTTTTTTACATTTTTATATAGGTAATCTGATTTGGAGAAAACGACGAAATAATTTTGATAAAGTCGTAGAACATAAGAGGGGGCTCGAAACTGGACTGAAAACTTTCAGTAAGAAATGCGTAATTCGAGCCCCCGTCTCGAATTAAGGAAATGTTAATATTTTTGTTCAGTTTCGAGCCCCCCATAAATTCTACGTAAATTACAATTTTATAAATGGAAAATCACTTTAGCATACATTTTAACTATTTCAAACCCGTAGAAAATATCAAACTTACCTTTTTAATACAAGAACACTGAAAATTTTTAAATTAAAAAACTGTAGGCTTATGTATTACTATCGAGATAACGCACGCACGACGAAGTGTCCACTTCTAAAATTGAATTACAACTAATTGACAAACAACAAAACAGGGGGCTCAAAATAGGTAGGGGGGCTCGAAACTGGGTAGTTTACCCTACATGAATATCTCTTTCTAATCTTTGGGAAGTTTCTGCTCATAATATTTCATACTCTTCTTCCGGTTATCAGAGCAATCGATTTTTTGTACTAAAAATTTAGAACAACACGATTGTAATAAGTGACCCAACCATATACTCTGTAAACGATGACGTAACTTTGAATATTGAAGAAAAAAATCAGTGGTGCCTTCACAGTCCACAAAGTAAGTAAAAGTTTTCTTTTCCGTTTTTTTTGCATTTTACTAACTTTACGCAACTATTTCAAGTATTTTTGGAAAATTTTGATTATGGAATCCAATTCAAATTATTTCCATGAAAGAAAAAAAAAATTCAAGTTCTCAGCGATTTCCTTTTTTGTTTTTAAATTTTTTTTGTTGTGCACTATTCGATCTTCCCATTAGAACGTACCGCGACTATTTATTTTTTTGGAAAAATAAATGGAACGGACTCACCATAGTTTTGAATTTTTTTTCTTCATATTCGGCGTTCCGTGGCCACGGTTCCAACTTGCTGATGACTCGCACGTTGAATCCGATGACGTGTCCAAATACATTTTAAAAAAGCAATCGGAATTCTTTAACACTTTACCAATTTTATCAGTTTTAAAAAATTCATTAATTAATTTAACCCAGTCAGGTAAATAAAGACGTCAACAATATTAATAAAGTCACTACACAACTTTGCGTTAGGCCAAAACAGTTCAAGGTTCCGAAAAAGTATCTCCATAAAACAATAGTTTAAAACTTCATATATTTTCTTTTTTATATTGTAAGAAAACGCGATTGAGTGGTACCAACAAATTATATGTCCCACAACTCACTGCTTATCATCTGCCACTGCTCTTCTTAATTGCCACTAAACGCAAGCACACAGGCGCACCTTCTCCATTTTCTTTCATCAAACTTTATATGGCTTAAAGCGGCGTAAACGGTTTTCTGGATCTTTGTACATATGTTCTTTCTTCTGTGCATTTTAAATTCCATTCCTGGCTGTGGGATGTGGCTTGAATTCTATTTTTAGTAATTTTGTAAACTCGACCGTTTCCTGGTCGAATTTTTACATTATTTTCATGAGTGACTAAGGATTTTTAATTTTTCGTCGCGTTATGAGTGCTGTTGATAGGCAGGGCTTAAATTTTATCCAATTAGATGTACTTTTGCATTCTGTACTGTAATGCAACTTGTAGCCAATTTGAAGAATTGTATGTTCGGGAATTGAGGAATTTAGAAAAATAATTTAATTGAATTAAATTACTTTTCCCAGCTTTCCGCGCATTGATTCTGATAATCGGCGTGTCGTCAAAAGGGGAATTTATGCTGTCAGGCGTCCAATGTGTGGCACGACCCACTCTCAGTCTCATGCTCTCTCTGAGCTAGCCGGTATTTACTATCTTGTTCGCGACAATTTGGAAATTATACCCTAAAGTGAATTGTTTAATTTTAATTCCCCAAATTCCTGGTGGAGAGTTGTCTACGATCAGCCGTGAAGGCAATTTTACTGACCAACAGGTCCGACGACGTACAAGTAGGACAAAATTTGCTGGGCTTTTGTCAGAATTGACATGTAGTTTCAGTCTGCCCAGGGTTTCGTTTGTTCCAATCGATGTAGGGTTATGAGCGCTAAAAGGATCACGAACTTTGTGATCAAAATTGCGAAAATAGGGACACGTGACGATCAACGCCGTCAATAAGCATGAGGAAACCGATGAGAGGCCAACTAAGGTTAGTGGCGAAGCGGGAAGGTGGCGAGCCAAAGTCCGTAGAGGACCCCATCTGACCAATATTTGCAAATTGTATCGCGAATATCGTTAGGACAAAAGAAAAAAAAAGATGCAAAGAATTTATAACCAAAAGGAAGTAGTGATGGGCCCACAGGCCAAGCCTAGCCAGAAGGTCTCTTGGGGAGTGGCTAGGAGTGTAACGAAGGGTCGATTAGATAGCTGATGTTCCACTATGTGAACTAGGCCGCCTCTTGGTGCCTTGATTATAGTGCTTACATTACAAAATTCAAATCGTAGAATACGCTAGGGAGGGCAGCGAAATAACAGGTGGATGCGCGAATTGGCGAAATAAAATGTTACGTTGGGAAAATTCGAGAAGCATGAGATATTGCAGTAAGAAGTAAACACAAGCTTTACGCCGGTAAAATGCTGAAGGCACGGAACTTATCTGGCGAATTAAGTTTGGGAGGTTTTACACCCGCGTCGCAGGCTAAGACTGGTCTGCCAAATGCGACCAACAGAAATTTATTGATTTATGGGTTCAATAAGAAGCATGTAACATGCGTTGCTGAGGGCTCGGGGTTTGTCATACTAAACTGGGTTTAGTCATGGATAACTGCTGATCCAACAGCGTGAGAAGGACAGACAAATGTTCAAACTTTACGCCGGAGGGTACGGAGCTTATTATACAATATAAGATTAGGATAAGGGTCAATGTTGAACAATACGATTACACATATCGACTGGTCTGACAAGACGCGGCTGGTTCGTCATCACGGCTCGCTAGGTCCCCGATTCCCCTCAGGCATACCCCTAATGAGAGAGCAGTCGGTGAAATCTGAGCCTGACCTCAGTGGTGGTTTCATCAAGACGAGCACGTCGTCGTAATGAGAGACGCCTGAGCTCTGATGATCCATCCACGATTAGCGAGATGTTTCTCCCACTAACAGAACGAGGATCGCAATGCCTGCCGTGCAATACTGGACCTTGGTGTGTGCTTACCCTTCTCCATCAGTTAATGTCTGCACATCGTCATCGTCTCCAAGGAAACTCAGTTATGTGGACATTTATCATCATCAGAAGGGGACACACTCCAGTAAGGCTATCCTCGTGAAACTCTCCCAAGTCATGTTGCCGCGCTTCAAGGCCAAATATCCTTCGCGTGATATGTTCCCACTGTATTTCCCTGAAGGTCTTCGAGCTCATACAGAGCATTTCCTTTTCGAGATTGAACGCGACATTTGATGAATTTCTTGTTCAGTTTGGCGCTAGTTTGCTTATCGAAGCTAATTTGACCGAAGTTCCAGCGATAGAATTTCTGTCCGACTCTAAATTCCACTGCCTTGACTCGTAGATTGTATATCTTCGCCCTGCTTAAAGGCTTTGTCGAGAACTGCGCAGCGAACTAACTATGCAACTTAGCTTCTCGTCCCATCGGCCGTGGTCGTCCTGTACATAGGCCCTGATACCAGTACGGATCTATTTACTCGACCCGACGGTAGTTTTTCTGACTGCAGTTTGGGCATCTCGGCTTTATGCTTCCTTTTCGTCCACATGCACGTGAAGTAGTGCCCAGGCTGGTCACAAATCCAGCAAGTAGGTGTTGGATGTGGGTCTGTCTTCATAGAGGCAAGACAATCTTCTGGTGTAATGCTGATGGGTTCTTCAGTATAATCCGTAAACGGTTCCGGTAGGTAATATTCGTAGACTCTGTGCCTGTTATATGTGGTCGGTATCTGTGAGCGGATGCGCGTTCTCGTTGTCTGGATTTCCATCACTATGGCTCTTAGTTGGGCTATGGAGTTGGTGTGGTGCAAGCATATTTGCTCCTGTATAGATGGAAGCAAGTTGCTTCGTACGTTTTCGACGAGCTGCATCATATGGGTGCCTGGACATAGTGATATTCCGGGCAATTGCAGAGCCGACGAACTAGCGAGAATCGGTACCACACGTCCTGATTCGGACATTAACCACCAGCCGGGTAAACCGCTAGCTACATGAAAAATGGAGCTCTCACAGGAGACTCTCAAAATTGCTAATAATAATATCTGGCAAGAGGAACACACCTGCCAGATTACCCGACAGATATGGCCAAAGCTTGACTCTAAGCGGTCAAGAGGGTTCATCCCACTCGGACACAAAATAATTAGCACTACAGTAGCCGTAATCACGGGTAACTGCCTCATAGGTAGACACGCAGATAGGCTGGGCGTGCCCTCAAACGACTTCTGTAGGAGTTGCCACGACGAGGAGGAAGAGGAAACCATACTTCACCTCCTCGGTAGCTGCCCGGCCCTAGCCAACCGTAGGAACCGGTTTTAGGGCTCCCCCTGCTTCAAAGAGTTAACAGAGCTGGGCTCCACGGATGTCAGAAACCTGACTCGATTTATCGGGAGTTCAAAATGGTTCCCGACGACGAATTAAGGATGAACACTCTTCACAACCCACTCAAAATAATTTTGACTTCCCGTGAACTAGTTCCACTGGATGCAAGAAACTGGTTCGGTGCACAGGGGACAAAATGCTAACCCTCTTATTCCTTAGGTAATTCTATGGGGCTGTTAATTTCAAGCCTCAATGTGGTAGCACAAAGGGCCTCTTAGGCCTAAGTGTGCCTTCTGCGAACGGGTCATTGGATCTCTGTCGCCGGTTGAGCATCCTTGGTCGTATGTCTACGTCATTGGTGTGTTCGCCCCAATTCGATAGCAGAGCCTGTCTCGCGTGTTCCCATGGCGGGGATGGGTTCTGACGGCTTAAGGTCCAAAACCAGTTGTTTACCCATCCTCCTAGCAATCAGTGTAGGTTACCCACCACTACACGGAAGTCCCCATCCATTGTGGTGCGCGTCAGTGTTTCCACCCGAAAGATAAAATCGTCGATATCCAGGCGGTTGTTGTAACCATCATACATGAGTTGCCAACGTATCATTGGGCTTGCGGAACGTCTCATGCGGCTGTAAAGTTGTTGTACCTGCTGATACATGCGGCCTGCTGGCCGGGCTGGCATAAAGTCAGGCATCTGTCGTTCCCTGGCTTGGTCAAATCGATGTTCGTCATTAGAGACATCCGCCCGCGGTGCTGGTCAAGGTTGTCCCTGCTGTTGGAAACGAGGCTGGACTGCAGCTAGTGCAGGTAACTATGGTTATTACGACCGGGCATCCTGCGAGAGACGTTCGAGAAAGACTCCCTCGGTAGTAGCGATTGGTGAGGCGGAGGTGGTGCGTGACTGCTTGAAGAGACGTAAACAAAAAATATATGAAATGTTTATTATGCTTGACTAAAACAAGGTTCAAGATAAATTCAGAAAAAAATTTTTGAGCGAATTCCAAAAAAATAAGGTAACGAAAGAAGTTTCTATACGAAAAACGTTCAAAATAGATTCCAAAAATCAAAGTCAAAAGTATGGCCTATTTCGCTCTCTCTCTCCCAACGTCGTCTCCAACTTCTCAACACTTGGACTGGTCACTTAGTGTGAGTGGTCCTCTCTCCTCAGTAAGCCAAGCAACGCCTACCGGGGAACAAGGCTGTGGACACCTATCATTACCCAATGGGCTGAAGGCATCAGGTCTCTAAATTAGTCGCTAAATTAGAAAAAGCCAGCCACCGGCTTTCAATTCAATCCATCAGGCGATGCAGTCGTGTCTCCTGAAGGAACAGGAATAGAAAGGAAGGTAAAAATTTTATAAATAAAAGAAAAACAATTTTAGAAATAAAAAGTAAAAAAAATTAAAAAATTTAACGGGAAAAGGAAACCCTAAGATTGTCGGAAGAGCTTCTCCAAGACAGACAGCTGGCCATCGCCTACAAGTCTGCTATTCTCGAAGAATCTCTGCCGGCGGGGTTGAAATGGCTCGGGCAGACGATAGGCTACGTATCCGCCTGAAGCCGCGGTACCAGATGACGGCTCCGGTTTCAAGTACAGTCACATGCCTGCACATACTTTAAACTTTGGGCGCCATCTATTGTTGCGAGCTTATGGAGGTGACTCCCCTTACTTGGCCCATGCCCCAACCACCCTTGCACCCAGGGGGCCTATGTTACTCTGGATGCCCTACATTGTTACCTATAAAGAGAGAGAGCCACTCATCTCATAGTCTGGACCCCGCCCACCGAAGCCAATGGTCGCCTTAAATAAATCGAGGCGACGAGGAGAGAGAGAGAGAGAAAGAAGAAACGAGTTAATTAACTTAACATATTAACTTAATTATTATTTTTAGTTATTGACCAAACAAAACTTATCAAGTTCCGTATGTCCGGAGTGAGAAAAACAGAATTTCGAGGTAAACCAACAAAAAGAATTCACATTTTCTTTTCTTCACCTCGTTGTTCATAGTACTTTGTTTTTGTTTAGTCTTCCTACCTATTTATTTAGGAGCAAACACCATTTAGTTTCTTCTGATAGAAAATTAAATAATTTATATAAATATTTGAAATATTATGTACAACGGGTCTTAGGCAATTTTCTTGCGGAAAATCAAAAAAAAGGTAAACAGTTAACGTAACTTTGAATATTGAAGAAAAAAATCAGTGGCGCCTTCATAGCGCAGACAGTATGTATATGCCTACACACCAATTTAAGAGTTCATGCTTGTTTTATCTTTCCATATTTACTTAACTTATCACTAGGCCTCTTTTTAACATAGTTCTCGGTAAATATATAGTTTCTCATTAATCCACAGCTAGGTATTCCATTTATAATATAATTTCCTTCTAAATGAATTCCCTAAGTGTTAAGTATATGTGTCTGTCCGCCAACTAGGTTCACAACATTTAATAATTATCTCATATAAGATTAGTAATTGCATTTCTACTTTATCCAAGAGATGCATGAAAATTAAAATTCGTAAACTTGTGTTTTGTCATTATATATTATATTCTTCGTTAACAATATGTACACATGATGTATTAACCAGATGTACTCGAACCTTGCATGATTTTTAGGTGTAATGAAAAATCCTACACTAAACAATATGTCAAAATTACGGAATAGACCACCGCAGAGTAAAAAACTTTTTCACTACTCAAACAGAAATTTCAAAAAATTTACCGGCACGATTTTAGTTTCCGTGGCACACCGATTTGACGATGAATTTCGATAAAAAACCACAAAATAAAACGAAAATAATTAATAAATTTTTTTGATATCTGGTTTTGTAATGAGCCAGCGCCTCATTATCATATTCATAATAACATTCTGATATTCTAATAACATTCTTTTTCCCACGAACCAATTCTTGTGCAACATGTGTACAATTTCCTTATCGCATAACCCTCAAGCTAATAGCTAAAAAACAATGCCTAAAGGCAATAAAACTACCAATGGATAAATAGAAAACGGAAATCGGTCTGCGAAATGCCACACCGAATTTCCGTTAAATCCATTCAATCCATAAATCTGAAAAAACAAAAGCCTCAATTGCACTTGACCGTCAAGTGCACAATCCATACCTACAAACCCTAACCTATCCCAATAACTCATGCTCGCTTGTCACACACTTCGCCACGGTACATAACCCATCGGCGTACTTCTATCATACGCCGCCCATAGTCATTTCCCCAGCTAATTATGTTTGCGAAATAACTGGTAAACCATACGAGGTTCTCAGTTTTTCCCCACATGTGTAACACCGTTGCACATGATTATCATTAATAATTCTTACTTTTCCCCTGCAAAGCTTGTGAGCATTAAGAAGTCATGCGTTCTTTACGCACAAAAGCTTTTCTGGCCTTATCCCCTTCTGCGAGTCAAAGCCGTACATAATCACTGTTTTGATTATGTACTAATTACGATTTTGAATAGCCAATTGGAATTCCCGATTTATGTATTTACGATTTGATGGTAAATCGGGGAAATTGGCAAAAGATGATAAAAAGGGTCTGGAGGTTAATTAAGTGGAGTTCAGTTATTTAAGTGAGTCAGTTAATTATGTGAATGGCGTCAGTTAAGCCAATAATTACGTTAAGTGTTTTAATTAACAAAAAGTATACCTATATCAGGGCAGGTGATCTTCTCCCTAAAGGGAATGCACTCCCTCGTCCTTGTTGCGAAGAAAGAATAACTTAGTTAAGACGCAACAAAAATTTTGGTGTCAGGTGTGGGGCCCCCAAGACATAAAAGGGGATCTAACCAAAAAAGAGGTGTCCTGAAAGAATAGGCCCTGTTCAGGATTCAATATAAAATTTATGTTTTTTGCTTGAAGAACCTTACGCCAAATTATTTTCTCCAAATTTGCAAAAAAAAAAAGAGTTCATAAAAAAGTTCCACTACCAAGATTCGGACTCAGGGCCGCCACACTTCAATCCACGGTTTTAACAATTCTGCTAAATTCACACACAAGTTCAAGTTCAGGTTTTCTTTAATTTAAACAAAGTTTTCACTTATCACAGGTTTATTAAACAATTCATTGAATTCAATCGTATTGTCAAATTTTACGTCACGATTTATGCAAAACAAAACTAAATTACAATAGTTCAAATGAAATATATTGCAACCGAAAACGATTTTCCACTTTAACTTTTAATTTTCCGAAAATTAATTCAATCCGATGCACTGGAATTTAAGATAGAACTTTCAATGATTTCAACAAATACTTTTTTTTTATAGAGTTCGACACACGACCTTTAGGTTTTTAAATCACTTTTACCAGTGTTTTTAGGTTCAGTTTTGGATTTCCCTGAGGCTCATGATTTGCTATACTTTTACCATATAAGGACATAAATATGAGAGCTGCAGAAGTTTTAACCATATATGGTAATATTAATTTAATATTTCCCCTCAAACATTAAGCTATCTCAATTCTAGATGTCCTTTTCTATGATCTTATTCAGCTCTTGCGATGGTTATGCCATATGCGACTCCGAATCTGATCGATACAATTTCAAATTAGACAAATGTAACTAATACTTATTGGTTGATTTATGTGCCGTGTAGCTTGAATTATATATTGTTTTTTGTTGACAACAATTGATGGATTTTCTGTATAAAAATGGTAGGTATTTGATTGCACTATTTATCATATTTAATGTTCGGTGTTAAATGTGTACTAATCGTTTTCGTTTGTTTCGTGGTAAGTTAAAGTGAAGTTAAATTCTGTATTATTTGTTTACATTTAGATGATCTGTACAAAAAATTAATTACTATAAAATTATATTATAATATCTTTTCAGGTTAATTACAATAAATTACAATATTTTATAAGAAATCGAACTTGATGAACAACTAAAATTTCAGATAAGTATTAAAAATATTAAATATTTTCTAGATCTATATTCTTTGTGATGAATCTTGTTTTTTTATTTCAGATGTTCGCTGCAACAGGCCCTCTATCAAAAGAACATCGGGAACGCCTGAAAGAATAGGCATCCAGTGAGGAAAATTTTAAGGGCAGGCAGCCAATGATCACTGCCCAACTTTAAGCCAACTAGAAGACGTCGGCCAGGATGCCCGACGCATAACAACCTTTCAAAAAACATTAATTGTCAACGAAATGGATTCGCAAGAAGAAATTAACCTCATCAGGGAGGAAATTACACGCATGGAACAACCCGCCGGAGCAGATGACAAAACGCCGATTTTACACTCATGTTCAGCTAAAACAACGCCTAGCTGAACTTACCAATAAGCCTAAGTAAATTTATTATATTTCCTTTCAAAAGAATATTTACTATTTGGAAAAATTTATTTTATTTTGATATATATTATGTTGTGTATAAACTAGCAAATAAAAAAAAAGTGCCTATAATTCAACAGCGTGTTAAAATTAAGAAAGTTGTTTACGATTATTTTAATTAATCGGCGAAATCCTTTTGTTCTCACTAATTTTTATGCTTATGCAAATGTTCATATATACATAGATTTAAAAAAAAAAAGAAGTGCCTCAAGTTTATTATATGTAGAGTGAGAAAGTAATTTAATGAGTGAAACACTTAAATACGTTTCTTTTTGGCTATTCGTTGATTTTGTGACCTATATGTAACTAAAGAGAAGAAAAACGCCACAAACGGAAATGTTGATCTAGTTGCCAAACCCTTGGTGGAAATTTCCCCAACATACCGATTATCACATCCCGCGGTTGAAATATTTAGAACATCCTGTAATTCATATTCATCTCAACAACTTTTCTTTACCCCCATTTATCCGCTGCTAATGTTGCTGCTAATTCGTACTTACCACCTTCATCGCAGCCACTTCCATCTCCATCACAGTTTACTAGTAGGCAAAAGACGCTACACTTTCGCAGCACTCGGGAAGTTTTTAGAGTACTTTCAAAACTCGACGTGTCCAAAGCTACTGGGCCTGATGGTTTCTCGCCCCTTGTTTTAAAACAGGAATGTTTGCAAGTGTATGGAAACTTGCTCATATCCAGCCGCACTAACCTCGGTCATATCTAAAGTTTTTGAATCACTCATCAACTCTCAGTTGTTGAAATACCTATAAAATAACCATCTTATCAACGATTGCCAGTACGGTTTCCGCACTGGCCGCTCTACCGGAGACTTACTAACGGCTCTAACGGAACGTTGAAATCATTGTCTTCATAAATCCGAAATCGTCGCTCTAGATATTTCAAAGGCTTTTGATAGAGTCTGGCATGCTGCTAGCAAAACTTCAAACTTCATTTGCTCTGCACCCTACCCTCGTTAAATGGAAAGAGAGTTTTTTGTGAGGCCGTTCGTGCAGTAATTGACGGAGTTACATCTGATTCCTACGAAATAAATGCCGGTGCACCTCAGGGTTCAGTTCTTTCACCAACTTTATTTCTTCTTTTTATTAATGGTCTCTTAACCCATACTCTCAATCCAATTCATAGATCCGACGACGGCAGCACCCTTGATTTCGCGTACTTATTTGATTCTGTAATGAATTCACGTGGAAATGCTACAGAAGTCAATCGGGAACGCTTGCTTAGATCATTAAACGACGACATTTCTATGGTCCTTGCTTGGGGCAGAGCAAATCGTGTTACGTTTAATGCATCCAAAACTCAATGCTGTTAAATGTCCCTTAAAAAACGCCCTTTTCACTCCCAACCCATTTCAGTCGACGGAGTGAATATACCAAATTCGCCCTCCCTAAATATCTTGGTTATCGAGATATCCAACAATCTTAGGTGGACTGATCATATATTTGCAATCGTTAAAAGTGCGATGAAATGTTTCGGTTTTCTACATGTAAGATGTAAGAAATATTTCACCCCACCTGACTTAGCGCTGATCTACAAGTCGCACATTAGGCCTAGACTTGACTATAATTCCCATATTTGGGCAGTGGCCGGACACACCTCACTGTCCGCGTTAGACAAAGTCCAGCGTAAGGCTATTAAACTTATTGGCGATCCCACATTCTCGACGGGCCTTGACTCTCTGGAGCATCGACGGAATGTCGGTTGCCTCTCACTCTTCTATCGTTATTTCCATGGCCATTGTTCTAACGAAATTGCTAGCCTGATTCCTTGCAGACACATGACGACGCGTGATACAAGATCTACAAATCGCTCCCATCCTTATACTCTCCAGATAAAATTTGGACGTACCGTCAAATTTCGGGGATCTTTTCTAAGCAGAACAACACGAATGTGGAACAGTTTACCAACTTCTGTTTTTCCCTCGTCTTATGAGCCTGAAACTTTCAAACGGGACGTACATCAACACCTTCTTCACCCAACCTCCTAACCCATTTCTCTCATCCTTAATTCATTTCTTGCCAAGGCTGTGCTTAAGCATCATAGGGCATCCCCTGAGCTTTGGCATCATCATATAAAAAAAATTTACGAAAATAAAGTCAATAACCTTATCAGTAAGCAAATATATTTAATGTCCCGTTTTTAATAATTCATTGACCTGTACAACTTTTAATTTCATCAGGTAATTTGAACCAATTGTTTCATTTATTAAAATTCTATTTCGTAAGCGAAATTACGTTGTAGCATGTAAGCATTTTTGTAATTTTAATTTTGTATATATATTTCACGTTTTATGAATAAAAGTCTAGTCTTATTTTTGGGAATCAAAGTGTTTGATTAAATTAAAACGTCCAGTAGTGCTCGCGCTGCACCAACCTTTAATTGCAATCTTAGCCTGCCTGCACGAGTCCACGACGTGCCACCGTTCCCAGTGCTCCCTCGTGACCCACGTTCCTTACAGGCCCTCTGCCGTGCCCCTGAACCGTGCCGTGAACAGCTCCGGCCCTTGAAAACTCGAAGCAGCCCCTAGTTTTGCCAGTGCGTCTGCTTTCTCATTTCCTTCAACCCCTCCCCCCCCCCCCCTCCCCGTGTCCTCGTTCCCACGCCAGTGTCATTTCATTTGATGAGGCACACGCGTTTAGTTTACGGGCACACTCCAACGGCAGCGCTGTGTTGCACTCTGTACCGTCCATACACCCGATCACCGCCTGATTATCGAGTGCTACCACTATCTTCTTACCCCTCACCCGACTCTCTAGCATAGACCAGAGCCAACATATCCGCCTGAAATACTGAGGTGTATGCCCCCAATTAAAGATTTTCTGCGCCTGCTTTCCCATCAGTTCTGGATCCATCAGTGAATATTTTAACGTCGGTTAGACAGTTTTCAGGGAGGGACCCATCCCTTATAAGCGTTTCGTGGTGTCAATTACCCTTACTTTGCTTATGCCATCCACAGGGATTTCTAATTTCTAGTGAAAACGATTAGATGAGAATTCTTTCTTTATGGAGGGAGCCTGTTCTACACACCATTGCTCCCCCTCGTACCTCTCCTTATGGTGTCTGCCACGGCGCGTTTGAACTTGACCCTTGCCATAATTGCTATGTCGCCGGCATACACCACGTTATCTATGCCTTCTTCCTCAAGTCTACGAAATAATGAGTCAACAGTAACGGGCGATAGCACTCCTCCTTGTGGACATCCATCCTCTGGGAGGGTTCCCTCGCAGTCCCGATTCACCTCTCTGGATGTTTACTGCTCTTGTTTTTAACATATTGCCAATCCATCTCCTGACGGTAGGATTAGTTCCATGTTCAACAAGATCATCTCCAGCCTTCCGAAGTCTATATTGTCAAAGGCTCCTTCAATGTCCATTGTTGCGGCCATCGCTATGCCCTTGCCATTAAGCTTTTCTTTTGCCACTCGCACCACCTGATGGAGTGCTGTTTCGGTAGATCTCCCAGGGCAATAGGCGTGCTGGTTCCTATTTAGTGGATAACTAGCGAGCGTAGTCCCTTCGATTTAGTAAGCCACAGTCCTCTCCATTGTCTTTAACAGGAAAGACGTCAGGCTCACGGGTCTGAAGGACTTCGGCTCAGTATAGTCTTTTCTTCCCGGTTTTGGTAGAAATATGACCTTAGCCTCTCTCCACGAAACCGGAACATATCCTATTGCAAGGCATGCTGTGCATATTCTCCTAAGTATTGGTGTTACAATCTCACTGCGCCACTAAAGCAGGGCTGGTAATATACCATCTAAACCTGCTGCCTTGAACGGTTCAAACGATCTAATAGATCGTCTTGCCCTTCAAGCGTCACAATCCTTTCCGCCTCAGAGCGATCCGTGGCATTCGCACACTGTTTCTTCATATGGCACGGCATGTTCGATTTGTAGCTTCCCGGAAAGTGAGGTTCCAGCAGGATTTCATTTCTTTCGTCCCGGGTCTCTGACATCTTTCCCGTTCTGTCCCGAACCAGTCCGAGTCCGTATTTCTCGTGTTCGAGCAGAAATCTCTCCCCGATTCTCTCTTTTTTCTACGTAGAGCTTTTTTCAGCTCTTTTTTTTTTTGAAAGACTTCCTGCACTCCTTCCGTGCTTTCAGTTCCCTGTCCCACCAAGGAGTTGGGTCCTGGTCCACTACTTCAGTTGGAGTGCAGGATTTGCGATACGCCTCCATTACAGCTTTTTGTAGAGTGTGCAACTAGCGCTCTACATGCAGTGTATTTTTGGGTGTTCTGGGCGTCCACGCCAACAGTTTACCCCTTAACACCTCCATATATTTTTGGCTGCTGCTGTTCTTAGGTAATCTGAACAGCCACCTACTCTGCTTCTTGCGTACCCCATATCAAATGTCAAAAGTTATTACTCTATGATCTAACATCGTCATCACATCAGCCATTCTCCAGTTGAACACTCTATCCAACAACTTAGTATTGCTAAAGGTGACGTCAATAACCTTCTTTCTCCGGTTTAACACTTTTCAGACCTTAACCACTTAAGGAAGTGTTTTTAATTTTATTATCTTTTTCTTTAAAAGGCAGTGCGGCTTTTAATCCTCAAGGAGTTTTAAATGGCTTGTGCACTGTGTTTACAACGATGGGCATAATACACTATTCACTGCGGTCGCTATATGTTTTATCATATTTGTTCCTGCTTTGAATTTACCTGCGGGTTAGCGAGGACAGTTTATTTCCTTGCCTTAACATTTTTTTAAATATTTTAAGACTAGCCACGGCTGTTTCGCATTGTTCTAACGAAATTGCTAGCCTGATTCCTTGTAGACTCATTACAACGCGCGATACAAGATCTACAAGTCGCTCCCACCCCTATACTCTCTGGGTCAAATTTGGACGTACCGTCAAATTTCGGAAATCTTTTCTTAGCAGAACAACACGAATGTGGAACAGTTTACCATCTTCTGTTTTTCCCTCGTCTTATGAGCCTGAAACTTGCAAACGGGGCGTACATCGACACCTCCTTCACTCAACCTCCTAACCCATTTCCCTCAACCTTAATTCCTTTCCTGCCAAGGCCAAGGAAACATCATATATATAAAAAAAACTAGGCGATATACTTCCCGGAGGGAACTGAAGTTAGTAGTGTCGCAGACTCCTGACAGGACGGTGGGATGGAACGACTGTTGTTTGGCTGAGAGGTTGTATGCTTAGGCGCAGACTGCTGAGCGTTTGTAAGCTGGGCCAGTGCCGGCTTTAAGGGGAGGGGGCGACCGGGGCGGCTGCCCGCGGCGCCAGGTACTACAGGGTGCCGCGCGAGTTACGTCACACCGAACAACACCTTCCCATCAGCATGTAATATCAGTCACGTGGCATAGCCTCACCTCAAGCTTAATTATCCACCTGTAAAATAACTATTTGGCATTTTCACATAAAGCACAGTTAATTGGCAACCTCTGTAAAGTTCGGTTAATAAAGTCATAGGAATTTAATAATTCTTTTATTTAAAGTTCAATTTATTATTTTTTTTATCCAACTACTTGACAAATATCGTATTTAGCGCAATCGGTAAGATAGGCGAACGGTCCTATCCTTGTGAAAATAGTTAATAGAGCGCATATCCCGGTACAAGATAATAGTGTTCAAAAGTTGAAAGAACATCAACAAGTGCTATAATTCACAAGATTAACTTTATTCGGTGTATTGTGTTTAACAACCAAGAGAATATCGGAAACTGTGAAACAATATTGGAGGATTACCAATAGCAGTGATACACCAGTTAAAATCACGTTGTGTTCACAATCAAAGGAAACGTAACGAAAGAATATCGTGCTGAAAGTAGTGTGCAACGTGAAAACTAAAAGGACCGGAGAATGAAGATAATCATCATAACAGTCATTGTTTTGGAAGGCATGTAAGTGAAGTATTTGAATATTTTTTTTTCCTTTCTCTCCTTAAATTGTTTTCCTTATATGTCTACTAACCGATTCAAAACTGGTAGACCAAAATCAGCTCCGTATAATAAAAAGTTTTGGTTTCCTCGTACCCTAATAAAAATTCCTATAGACCAGATAAGTGAATAAAGTGATAGTGAAAGTGTTAATAGAGAATAAGTGAAAAGTGGTTCAAATAATCGATTAAACTATTTAAATTATAGTGAAACGGCTAACGCTAATAATAATATTGAATTAGTAGCAAACCCTCAAATTCAAATTCGCGGAACCAGCAGTAAATCCTCAAATACAAATTCGCGGAATGGCTAATGCTACTAATAACGTAGAACCCGCGGGAAATCCCCAAATGCAAAATCAAATATTCGCTGTAAGAAAAGTTTTCGACTCCTTGATAGACCCGGACGCGATTAGGGATCTCCCTAGATTTGACTGGCATCATAGACTCCTTTACGATTTGATTAACAATGTAGAGGGAATTTGATCTCTAGTGACAATAGCAGATGGCACGCCATATGCCCAAATATTATTACGGGAAATTAGAAATAAAATAGAAGGACACGCTAATGAGGATCTAAATATGTATGGCACTTCACTAAACTGGGAACAGATAAAAGTAAACTTAATCTTTCCTTACTCTGATAAGACAAATGAAACCTCTCTTATTAGAGATTTGCATAACCTAAGACAAGGAAACAGTACCGTTGAGAGATTTTACACGGAGAAAAATTTGCTTATCTGGATTTTGTATTTATATATAGCAATCATTATATAGTAAGTTTTCCAATAAAATATGGCAGTATCTATTAAATTATATTAAAGTTTCATATAATTTATTGCTTACACCGTCTTTTGCATAGCAAAAAAGTAATATTGTATTTTCCGCTATCTTTCTATTTTAAATCGATATATTTATTCTCTCTTTCAGCTATGTTGATATTAAAACAGTATTACGGCAATTTTAATATAGCTATATGTGCTATTTATTCCAGGAATAGTGACATTGGAATAACATACAATATACATATTTGAAAAACCATCACCATGTCACCCTGTTCATACTATCTCCAGCTCAATAACTGAGAGTATTAACTATATCGCACAGTTCTGTCGCTAAGATTTTTCACCATCTGTGCACAGTTTTGATATTTTTTGTAGCCTATACGAACGTTTATCTCGCATAAAAATCACGCAATACGGGATCATGTCGATACATGTTCATCACCGGCAACTGAAGTTTGCACATTTTGCTATACTTGTAGCAAATCCTAAAATGTTTGTGTTATATGGGAATATAAAAAATCAGAGATCACATTCAGATCGAGTTCATTTGTTTAGTGGTAGTGCTTGAGTGAAGAGTGCGGTTTTTTTGTCTTCAAAATATTAATATTATTACAGCATAGTCTATTTTATAATGAAATAATATGTATAATGTCTTAGTAATAAAATTTAAAAAATATTTATAACATGTAGTTGAGTTGATTTTAATAAAAAAAAAGTCATAAAATATACACATATTCTTTTATTTGGTTGAACAATTAATAATTCATATTCCTAGATAAAACCGTAAAAAAGTTAAAATCCTTATTTCTTATATATAATTTATACACTTCTCTTATAACTATTTCAGCGATAAGTGAATATAAATATGGTAATTACTGCAACTAGAATTTGATATTTCTAATTAATTTTAACACACCTTGAAATAGGTATAGTAAATAATGCTACACATAAATATTATGCGGCATGAATATTGTGATAAAAACAGCTATGTCTATAGACAAGTTTAGCTGTTTGCATTGAGAAGATTTCTGATAAATATTAGAATAATTACTATGGGTTTTGTTCGGATACGTGACAATAAATGGCTCTTCTTGCAATAAACTATGCTGAACGTCCAATAATATATAATTAAGTGCTTGGCTAAATTTCAAATACAATATAGCAATTTTCACTATAACCGGGTTGCTATATAAACATAGGAATCCTTCTTATAATCGCCACTGTCCGCAAATGTCATATGTAAACATAGCACTTTGAATATATTAATTTTATAGCAAATATAGCTAAAATTTCTCTCCGTGTATAGTGAAGTTATTGAAGTGCAAGCAACGAAATATTTAATCACGTGCAAATTCACAAAAATAACCCAAACGTAATTAGAGCTAAGAGGGATTTATATTCTGAAATGTGCTTAAACGCGTTCCTAACAGGATTAAAGGAACACCTTGGACCAACAGTTCGCGCAGTGCGCCCCGAAACTTTACCAATCGCATTTTCATATTGCGTAAAAGAACAGAATATTTCCTATCTGAGATCTCCATACCACGTTGGAGCTAATAACAGTAATAACAATAAACGAAACCCTTCTCAAAATAATTCTCGACTCAACGCATACTCAACACTTCATAGACCATTCAACCCCCACGTAAGGTCATTTCCTAATCAACATGCATCATATCATTTTAATCTCTTTAGGCAAACTCCATCAGCTAATAACGGTAGAAATAACTCACCCAACCAACGATCATTTAATAACAGACCAGTTAATTAGCAATCTTTTAACATACGTTCTTCATTTCCTCCAACGCAACAACAAACGTTACCAATCCCAGAACCAATGGATGTTAGTTCAGGTCATACCTACCGAAGATTTACTCAACCAAATCAACTTCAAAATAGCCAACCGCAGAGTAATTATTTTAGACAGACTGGACCACCCAGAATAATTAGTGAAGAATTATTTAACATCTCTAATCCGAATGCCTCCCAACCATATGTCAGGACGCTTAATCATATTCAAAAATTAGATAGATTTTATAGTGCCGAGCAAGACGATAAAGATGTTACCCGGCGAACCAATCGGTTACATAGACGTCAATAAACACGGGTTTATTCTTCCGTACATTCAAATATCAACCTCTTTTGGTCGACGTCTAAGATTCTTGATAGATACCGGTGCTTCATCATTATTCCTTAATCCAGAATTCGTTCATCCCAAAGATGTCCAATTAATTAACCCCATCAATATATAATAACAACTGCACTTAACAAACATATAATCGATAAGAAAGTTACCCTGCCGAACTTCGTAGAATTTAACCAGCCTGGTAAAACAAAATTTTTAATATTTAAATTTCATGGTTATTTTGACGGCCTTTTAGGACTAGATGCATTAACCTTATTACACGCTAAGGTTGATTTAGCAGACCAAGTATTAGTAACAAATAACGCCGTAATACCCTTGCATTTCAAGCCAAATTTTATCTCGAAAAGATATGTCATTCCCCCGAAATCTAAATCTATAACCCAGTTGCCCATGGTAATATATTTATTAAAACTACCGAAATAAAGCCCGGCTAAATGATATCCGAAGGACTTTACGAAGCCGAAAACTGGTTTAGTTCAGTGCTAGTTGTTAATGAGACAGACTCTGATCTAGACTTATTCCTAGAACAACCCATAAAAGTCGATTACTTACCATGTTCAGAATTTCACGAACTCCACAACTTTAATGTCCAATTTGAAAACGAAAGTACAAATACGATCAGCACCGACGACATTAACAATTTAATTAGAACAACCCACTTAAACCAAGAAGAAAAGAAATCGATTTTAAAACTTTGTAGAAATTACGCAGACATATTCTTTAAACAAGGGCAAAAATTAAGCTTTACGAATAAAGTAAAACATCGGATTCTTACCACCGATGAGATCCCTATTTATACAAAATCTTACAGATACCCTTACGTGCACAAGGAAGAAGTAAAAAAACAAATTAGCGAGATGCTGGAACAAAACATAATTATACATTCACCGTGGAGCTATCCTGTCTGGATAGTTCCGAAAAAGGGAGATGCTAGCGGTAAAGTTAAGTGGCGATTAGTCATAGACTAACGCAAATTAAACGAGAAAACAATCAGCGACCGTTATCCGCTTCCAAATATTAATGAAATACTTGATAAACTTGGGAAGTGCATGTATTTCTCCACTCTCGACCTAGCTAGTGGATTCCATCAGATAGAGATGGATCCAAGGGATATAAGAAAAACAGCTTTCACTGTTGAAGGAGGTTACTACGAATACCTTATAATCCCTTTCGGGCTGAAAAATGCCCCATCGACCTTCCAACGCGTAATGGACAACGTCCTAAGGGATCTCCAAGGGAAAATTTGTTTAGTGTACCTCGATGATATTATAATATTCCCCACATTCCTCCAAGAACATTTGGAAAGTCTTAAAAAATATTCGATAAACTAAGAGAAGCCAATTTAAAGATACAATTAGACAAATCGGAATTCTTGAAAAAGGAAATAAACTTCCTAGGACACATAGTCACCGAAAAAGGGCTTAAACCAAACCCTGATAAAACTTTCGCTATTCAAAATTTTCCTATATCTCGAAACCCAAAAGACATTAAAACATTTCTCGGTCTAGTTGGGTATTACAGGAAATTTATAAAAGATTTCGCAAAAATGACGACACCACTAACAGCTTGTTTAAAAAAGGGAAGTAAAATCAACTTCAATGACAATTATGTTAAAGCATTCCAAACCTGTAAGGACATTTTAACAAATGATCCAATACTAGCCTATCCTGATATTTCTAAGCCCTTTGTATTAACCACTGATGTGAGCAATTACGCAATCGGGCTACCCTATTACAAGGACCTATTGGTAGCGATCGACCTATCTGCTACGCCAGCAGAACTCTAACGACAACAGAGACTAAATACTCTACAATAGAAAAAGAGTTATTGGCAATTGTCTGGGCGACGTATTTATTTGGCAATAAATTCAAAATTGTCACTGATCACAAGACTCTCCTCTGGCTTATGAATTTAAAAGACCCCAACTCTAAGTTGACTCGTTGGCACTTAAAACTCGAAGAGTTTGACTACGATTCTGACTAAAATTCAAACGCCGATGCTTTAAGCCGCATTAAACCAGAAAACTCTGTAAATATAGAACTTAATGCTAATGAAAATGAAAACTTTTTAGTACAAGTTGGGCTTCACGGCACCGAGACAAGACCGAGACTTCGGCACATCTCGGTCTTGGTCTCGTCAAGGTGAGGACGATCTTGCTCTCGTCGCAATCTCGGCAAGATAAAGGCCAGTCTCGGTCCAATCTCGCTCTCGGCAAGATAAAAAAAGGGTATTTCGGTGGGATAACGGGGAGCGAGGTCATGTGATATATATGCATTTTCTTCATATTCCCATCGCCAAAAGAAGGTAGCAAAGGCTCTTGTTTGCTATTGGGGATAAAGCGCAAATATCTGAAGAAGGAAATAATGTAGAAAGAAGCGATTGAGGAGATCAGTGTATACTTATATGCCCCATAAATCACACAATTGACATTTTTCGGAGCGACATAAAAGCTGAAACAACTAAAAAATTGTCCACAATAAAATGATAAAAACTAATATCTCGTCCACTCTCGTCACCTTAATCTCGCTCTCGGTATCGCACTGTTACCAATTATATTTCTCTCGCTGCCGGTCCCGGTATGGTGTCGAGACCGGTACCGGCAGCGAGAATTATCTCGAGTATCATGAAGCCCTAAGTACAAGGCACCTCTGGTTCTACAGTACACTCAGCGGGTAAAAATCTTGACGACGGAATCCCAATATCTGAGCGTCCGCTCAATGAATTCAACCTTCCAATAATCTTAGAGAAATCCAACAAACGACCCCCAATTTCATTAAAGGTCCCATTCAAAAATCAACTTCGTCGAACTTTTCGATTACCCGAATTTACAGAAGAGAATATAACTAGTCTCTTTAAACAGTATTTAGACCCAAACCGACTTAATGCTATATATGCCGATAATGATACCTTCAGAATTGTGCAAAACGTCTATTCGAAATACTTTTCGCAGTCCAAAATCTTCAAAGTTATCCGCTGTACCGATATTTAAAATGACATAGTAAATTGTGATGAACAAGATCAAATAATCAATGACTATCATACGAAAAGCAACCATCGCGGAATTAACGAAACACTTAACCATTTAAAGCGTGAATATTACTTCCCATTTATGAAAAATAAAACCACACAATTCATTAATAATTGCGAACTATGTGAAACACTTAAATATGATAGAAACCCGCCTAAATTGCAAGTTCAAGTCCCAGAAACCCCAAACAAACCTCTGGATATCCTAAACACGGATATATACAGCATAAACGTCAAACAGATTTTAGAGATAATCGAGAAATTTTCCAAATTTGCCACAGCATGTACACTTGGTACTAGCAACAGTTTAACAATTATAAAATCATTAAAACATTTTATGAGCCTTCACGGCATCCCTAAAAAGTTAGTTTCAGGCCAAGGAACGGAATTAACCGCGACAATTTTTAAAGATTTTTGTAGACAATACAATATAATCCACCACATAACTTCCTTTCAACAAACTACTAGTAATTCCCCGGTAGAAGGATTGCACTCCACGCTAACAGAAATATATAAATATATACAGAATTATCCACAACCAACATAAAGAAAAGGATCATGATGAAATCCTGAATGAGCCTATTATCACCTATAATGCCATCCACTCCACTACTAAGCTCACACCCTATGAATTACTCTATGGTAGAACGTATAAATTCGAGAACAATTTACAACATAATAACTTATATGAATACTTAGAAAAATTAAACAAATTTCAAACAGAACTTTATCTATCAATTAAAAATAGAGTGCAAGAGATAGTAAATAAAAATATTAGCAAGTTATATGAAAAAAAAGTTGCTCCAAAGCAATTAAGAGCAGGTCTCTTAGTTTATAGAAAAGAGAATAGAAGGAATAAGCTAGTTAAAATAATAAACGATAAAAATCAAAAAATTTACAAATCAAAAATCAAGATAAAAAATTAAAATTTCAGGTAAACAATGGCAGGATTGATAAAAGGACAACGACTAGATTTACGAGACCTTACGTGTCTTCTGTACATTATTTGTTGTTATATTCGTCCCTCTCAAGCTCTAGATGCCTACGAGCCCAAAATTGAAGCGATCGACACCCTGCTTGAGAACGCTAACGCCTCCGATGAATTTATTTTATTTGGTGACTTTAACCTCCCCCGTATTCAATGGTCATTGTCTGAGGACTGTTCTCACTTTGCCCCCCTTAACGCATCTTCGGCCAAAGAAGCCTTTTTTACCGATCAGCTCTCCGTTTCTGGTCTCTTTCAAAAACATGGAGTCAGGAACTTTCTGGACAGACAATTAGACTTAATCTTTTCTTCAGACCCAGTTATCTCGGCGGTCGCGGGAGGCAACCATCTCCTCTCCTCTCTCGATCGTCACCATGTTCCCCTGCACCTTGTTTTCCTCTATGAATACCCTCATGCACTTTCAAGCTCCGAGTCTTCTCTTTCCTTCAATTTTCGTAAAGGCGACATTGAAAAATTAAATCACTTGCTCCTCAACTCTAACATTGCCACTATCCCTCAACATCTTCCAACTGACGTTGCTTTAGAGGCGTTCTATTCAGAAATACACGCTTGTCTTACACAATCTATCCCCCTTTTTCCTCGTAAAAACTACTCCTCATCCCCCGTATGGTACGATAAAGAGTTACGGTCTCTTCGCAACAGGAGAAATAAACGTTGGCAAACTTATCTTCTATCCCAGACTGAGTCTGACCTTAACTAATTTTCATTCTTGGACAAATGCAGTCAAACGTCACTTACGTCTTTCGACTCTAATCCCGAACTAATCGCCGCCAGTATCAACGGGCTTGAGGAAGACTTTAACCCAGGTACTGACGGCATTCCGGCCATCGTTCTGATAAAGTGTGCCATGCATCTAATTCAACCCCTTACCTTGCTTTTCCGCCTCTCGGTTGCTCAAGGAGTTTTCCCGCATTTATGGAAAAACTCGTATATTATTCCCATTTTCAAAAAAGATTGCAAGAACGATGTGTCCAACGACAGACTCATCGCTAAATTATCATCCATACCTAAACTATTCGAAAAATTGGTCTATGATTCCATGTTCTTCCACTGTAAGCCTATCTTCTCCCTCTCCCAGCATGGCTTTCTCAAATGAAGATCTACAACCACCAACCTTACTGACTTCGTCTCCAAAACACTATGTGTCCTGGAATTCGGTAAAGATGTTGATGTTATAGCCACCGATTTTAGTAAAGCCTTCGACAAGATCTCCCATAATGTTATTTTGTTCAAACTTGATCGCCTAGGCTTCCCCTCCCGATTCATCTCCTGGATTCAATCCTAACTCAACAACCGTCGGTACAATGTTCTTTTTGCTCATCCATTTCTAACCCTATTGTCGCTCGTTCCGGCGTCCCTCAGGGCAACCAACTCAGTCCATTAATTTTCATCCTTACAATAAATAATGTTGAATGTGTCATCAATCACTCAGAGCTCTCCATTTATGCTGATGACATGAAAATAATTAAACATATCTCTTCCACAACCAACTCTCTTCTTTTGCAAAAAGATCTCGATTCCTTCACCACTTGGTGCTTGAAAAACTTTCTTAAACTCAATGTCACCAAATGCCAGTCCATCTCTTATTCTCGCAAGCGTTTTACCACCACTCCGAGAGTCTACATGTTAACCGAAGTACCAGTCCCTATCCCAATCCTTATGTTTCCAAATGTCTCTATATCTCCTTCGTTATACCTCCCCTTGAATATGCCAGCCAGATATGGTCAGCTACACAAAAAACCCACGTTAACAGGATTGAATCCGTCCAGCGTAGGTTCATTCGCTTCGCTCTACGTGATCTTCCGTGGTTAGACAGATTCAACCTTCCGCCTTATGAGAACCATCTAAAACTGATAGACTTACAACCGTTAAGTAAACGTCGTGATGTTTCCGACATTCTCTTCATTCATCAGCTATTAAGTGGTGCCACAGACTGCCCTTTAATCCTGAAATCTTTACCCATCTATATCAATCCCCGCAACCTTAGGTCCACTCCCCTTTTCCGACTCGACCGCCATCGCACAAACTACGAGCCAATTACCAGGATGCTACGAAAAGTCAACGACCTTTCCTCCTTTGACTTCCATCTGAGTAAATCATCCCTTCACAAAGCCTTATATCTTTATCCCGCCCATCTAGATCGCCTTTCTTAATTCTTCTTCCTTCCAGCCCGTATCTACTTTAATTTATTTATTGTAGCTTGTAGTATTAGTACTATGTTATAGCTCGTAATTGTAGTACTATTAATTTATAGCTTGTATTAAGCTTAAATAAATAAATAAATAGAACGTGCAAGGACTACTACCTATAAGACTTGGTCAAGCAAGAACTATTAAAAGTTATAACAACCTTCTACATATAGTTAATTAAAGCCATTATGAACAGAATATAGAAAAGATATCAAAGTCGTTAGAAGCTTTCGAAAATATCAAAGAATTACAAGATATTTTTAAAATTACACCAATCAAACTTAACGAACTAAAGCAGAAATTAACAACACTTATGTCTAGAATTAGAAATGGAAGATGATTAATCGACAGGTTAGGTACGGCAATAAAACTTGTAACGGGCAATATGGATGCAGAGGATGCCCGCCCCCACGAAGAAATAAATAATTTAATAGCTAATCAATCTCTAATAAAATCCGATTTAAATAGACAAACGAGTATAAATAACGCAATGATAAAACGATTTGAAAACATAACTGAACACATCAATAACCAATAAACAATTATTGAAGAATATTTGAACCACTATCATGAGCAACCCAAAAATAAAATCAGAGCCTAAGAAGATTCCTTAAAACATATGCACTACCTAAATGAAAGTATTATGCACCGAGATTCACGGTTGACCTTGTATTACAGTATGTATGCCTGAGCGCTGGGTGCTCTCCACCCTCTATCTCGAAAAGGGTTGGGCGCATGAAAAAAAAGTTGGGACAAAAGTTGTGGCAAATTTTTGTATCTTTAATTTTCATAAATGGTCTTGAAGTCATTGGAACCATAGAAACGGAGATAATCGCGAAAAACCGATTTTCGTGACCTTTGACCTCGGATAACTTACGACGCAGACACGAGATAATATGAGACTTTTGAGACAACTTTCAGAACGCCAAAATGAAGCTGTACACGAGTTTCCAGCTTATTATCTCAAATTCCGAGGTTGACCCCTTTTTTTATCTAAAGTGACTGGACTATATTGCTAAAATTTGCCGTGCCAAGTTAGATTTAACATATAATATGTCATTCACCTCACTTTAAATGACTAGAAATGGCAATGTGATACATTATTAATTTATCCGGACCCCGATGGATTAGATTAATTAAGAATAAAACACAAAGTAAAACGTTACCTATTTCTCGCTGTCACCTGCTTGATGATACGACACGAATGCATGGTATACAGAATGGATATCTTCTTCGTCCGAAGAATCTCATCCGTTTTGTAGCGACAGGGTACGTTCATATATGAATGGAACATGTGATTCGTGATAGTGCTCCTAGATGGCACTGGTTAATTACGAGATGCCACCTTGTCTCACATTACAGAACTTATTTTCCCGTTGATATCGTGTTAATCACGGCCATAGATATGCTAAGTGTAGAGTTCGCTTACGCGGTCAACATTGTTCAATTTGTAAACAATATGGACATTCCTCCCAAGACTGTGTGACAGCTTTTCGGCGACAAGTAATAGGTGGGAGATATCACGTGCTAAATTCGACTGGTGTGCAAGAAGCTCACGTACTAAAAGTGAATGTCGTGCAAAAAAATATTGGGAAGAAAAACATACAAAAAAAAATTTGTATTCGGAACAAAATGGGGTTAGGCTATGGCTAACCCTTTAACATTGGGGTGTGAACAATTTAAAACTAACCAAGTTACTAACGTGGAGAAAAGATTAACAGGTAAGCATTTTTCACAACTTATATGAAGCAAAATAAATTGCAATACAATAGAGAAAGACCCTTTAATATCAAACCCCCTGAAGAAATAGTTGAAAGTATTACAATCCCCTTGCAAATGAACAACTCATTAGGCAATCTAAAGAAAGCACTAATAGACCTTCTGCTGAATATTGCGAAAAATGGTGAAGTCAGACTTCTAGTTGACGCAGGAGCTGAAGTATCATAAAAAAGCCGTGTTACTAGAAAGTGTTAATATCGATAGCAGTAACATTTTAAAGCTGCTTCCACTCTTGATACTTGAACAGGTATCTTTAATATAGGTGGAGGAAATATGTCAATTTTATCTGTGTGAAGATAACCCTCGTAATACATTCGATGGTATTTTAAGTAGAAATTTTTTGTGGGGAAAAGCTGATGTTCTTACAACGGAGTCTTAACGATTTCCCCGAGACAACAGGTCTTAATTAAAAATGACCTTCGCAAATCATTCAAACACTACGAAGTTTTACGCTGTTTGTTATGATACGTTTGAAGGATCCATGCGCACATGCTGCCATTACGTGGTAGCATGTGGGCATGAATTGGACTAAGAGTTGTGAGCACAACTAAGAAGCTTGTCGCAACTTAGTTGAAACTCACAACCAAAGGGAAGGTTATGGGAATACCAGGGTGAGCGTTCAATAGCTGCGGTACAGGCGTAGTCGGTGACCGAAGAAGTGAGGGGCCCGCATAACTAGCCGTGCTTAGCTCGTCGGATCGTGCGGGCACTGTAAAAGTCCTAATGACCATAGAAAAAAAAAAAAGATGTACGAGCCAGGAATATAAAAAAGGAAAGAGAGGATTAAACTACGAAAATGCAACCTGACGAATCAGCACTTTAGCCTTGAGATGTATCAGGCTATAATCATGGACAGCCTTCCGGAACTAGATGGTAGAGAGATAGGCGGTCGAGAGGAACAAGGCTGACGTTTACCACCTCATCATCCGCGAGAGAAAAAAGATACTCGCACTCTAAAGCTAAAGGTCCCACCGAATTAACAGCTTCCTTATATTAGTACTTGAAAAAATATATATATTAATTTTACGTAGTTATACTGATAAAGCACCTGTTTTCTTACAGCCTCCTATTGTATATTTGTTTGCTTTTGTTTAAATTTAGATCTTAGGATATATTTCACTTGTCCAAAACAAATTTTCAATTGAGTGACCTGAAGAACGATCCAAATGACAAATGTGAGAGGTGTATTGGCTAATATATACAAATTAATGCCCTGTGATAATAAAAAAATTGAATGAACTTGCGAGAGGACAGCCATTAACTAAGAATTCAGCAATATAATGAGTAGTCTTTTTGTGATTGCTGCAGCCCATATTTAGGTTTATAGAAATATTCATATTTGTCTTAAGTTTTCAAATTTATTATTGCTCTGCAATGTTAGCTTTGACTGCAAAAGCTTAAACTAATATTCAAAATAAAGAAAAATGAGATTTAACACCATCTTAAACTATCATAGGAGTTGAAATGAAAAAGCATGCCATGTTTAAAAATAACTAAGAAACATGAAATATAGGAAAGTCGAAAGCAAGATACTGGGCCCAGGACATGTCCATACCAAATTTCTGGTATAGAGCAGTATATAGAGTGACGAATGAAAAAAAGGAGATTTAACGTATATTTGGCTAATATCTTACCAAACACATTATATTAAATAACTCATACTCTAATAGAACCAATACTTCAATGAGTGAGGCCAAGCCATGAAATGACCCACCCAATTTCACGTGGACCAGATTAATTCACCATCTAATAGGGATGGGCGATCTTCGATTCGATCTCGACGGATCGATCTTTTAGCCTTCGATCTGCCGATTTTCCGCTGGATGGATTCAGCTCGAATCGATTTATTTATTTCCGATTCTCATCCATTTAAGACAAGGCGAAATGAGCTAAAAGGAAACTGTACAAGCACAAGTGGAATTTTTTTGGCATCATCATTAATTCGTGCAATAATCCTGAAAATCTAAAATTTCGTATCTAAAAATTGTTATTGTTAGATAAATAATATGTTAATGTTATCTGTATCAGTGAGTACCATGATTTTGTAATCATCGGTGGGTGTTTGTCCCAAAGATTACTTACAACTAGATAAACGGCTCCCAAAATTACCCAGCTAGTTTTAAAAAAATAACACTGTCACCACATTAAAACGAAATATATCCAGCTTTTAATGTCTTAAGAATGTACATGCAAAAAAGAGTACAGGTAGTGTGCAGTCATTTACTCCTGTCAAAATTATTTGAGAGAATCACTCACTGCTGTCAAAATTCTGTTCTCATCCGGAGAGAATCACAGACTCCTCTCAAAAAAGTACCGCCGAAGAGTAAAAATTTATCAAAAAGTTCCACCAATAAAAATAATTCATTAATTTTTCACTACTTTGCTCGAAGCCGTTTATCTAGTAGTGAGTAATCTTTGGTTTGTCCTTTATTTCTGATTTAGTGATTCTACATCAATGAAAAAATATGTATTTAAGGAAACATCAAAAATAATTAATTTTTCAATTTCCCAGGATTACAGAAACTAATCTTTAATCTAAATTTTAAGATTTTCAATAACCATCTTCATTTTGCGACGTCTCAAAATTGAGATGTAAAAAAAAATGGAATCGATCTATGAACATCGATCTTTTTAGCGCGATTAATCGATCTTCGAGATCGGAAAAAAATTATAGATCGATCCGTACTGGATCGATTTTCTCAGTTTGATCCCCCATCCCTACCATCTAACAAGAGGAAGCTCCGCTTAACCGATATGTAACTTCATAAAGAAATTCGACAAAAAATTCAATAAATTGATAAGTTTATCATAAATTCAAGGTTTACCTTTCTTTTATATATTTGAAAATACGCATACAAAAATGATTTCAGCTAGGTACTGGCACTAACTCAATTGAGATTTTTACCTATTTTTAGATTTTTACTTATTATAGATACAAATTATGTTAAGGAAATTTAATACTCTTAAAGTGTTCAATTTAATCGTTATTAATCCGTTCCCCCTTTTTTTCTTCTGCGTTACGTATCGGTACGCTTGACGATAGTTGAACCACACACCCCCAAATTATAAATTGATATAATATTTATAGGATTAGTTAAATATTTGGTTTCCGTAACTACTTAGCTACTTATTGGCACCATGTGAGCCAGTTCACAGTCCATATATTTAAACCAAACTTGCACTTATTTTCCTCGGCTCACACCAATCCGATCCAAAAATCCTCGTTAATATCACTTTACTTCAGAAAGTAAGAAATTTTTTACTAAATAATAAAAAATCACTTTTCGTCACTATTCCAGGGGAAAAATTCATTCTCGACGTCACGCCTCTCACCAGCTGCACTCTAAAAAATCTTCCGTCCGGCATAAAATCCAGATATTACTCTTCCTTCCTTCAATATGGCGTGGGAGGCATGCCATATAAAAGGGGGTTTTCGCCAACCATATTTGGCCAAATATTCAAAGGCTAACATTTAAATTTCAACTAAAATTTTTGTTTTTCTGTTTTTTTAATTTTTAGGAAAATTATTTATTGAATCATCTGAAGCTTACCTTGAGGCTTTAAATTTGCTTGTGTAAAATTTTGCAAGCAAGTAGTTCTCCGGTGACACATAATCTGCATTCATACTCCAGCGTTGAAATTTTTTTCATTTTTTCCATAGCTATTTTCATTTCTTGGCTCAAATTGTTATGTGAGCAGGCAAGAACGGATGTTGTGTCGGTGATGTCACGCCGCAATTGCCATTATTGTATCGCGAACGTGATGTTCTCGCGGCGAACTCCTAGTTTAAGCCAGAGCATCTACCTCAAATTATGGCTCAAGTACTGCTTGACAGTACCGACCGATAGAGGGCACATGCGGTTTAAGCAAAGCAGACGCAAGTCTAGCAGGGTGGTGAATGTAAACCCCACTACATATTCCACAGTTCAGTATACAAGACGACTGTCATTTAGTTGCCAAGAAAGAAATAAATTCATCGCAGTACAAGGACTGTGTTAACGCACTTTTATGGGTTTAAGAATCTGTCAAAAGTCACTGGAACTGTAGCAACTGTACAAATTTCGGGAATAGAAGCATCCCCGGTGGAAAATTCGACAACGGCCACATCTAGCACGGTTAGTAGTATAAATTCTAATTTAAATAACATTAGTGTAGCTTCCTTTAATCAGAGTAAAGATAAAAGTACGAAGAACACTATCGGTGATATAAATAGTAGTTTAGAGTTTCTCTGCCTGCAAACGACTGAGCAAGCCATTAATTAGATTTTAACAGTAGCTAATGAACAGAACTAGTCAAACTAAACAGTTTAGCTCGATTATTTTTAATTTGTTTTATTAAATTAAAAAAATTGGAAAATTGTAGCGCCCATGTTTCGGATTGACTCCGGCTATGGCTGGTTCCCCCCAATATGGCAGCCACCCACGCCATATTGGAGGGGAACGGAGAATCCGGAGGCGATCTGGTCGGCATGGCAGAGGTTTTTCGGCTGGTCGAGCACGCGGAGTTAAAAGGTGCGACAGTAAAAAAACGGAAAAAGAAAAAGCGAACCACGAGGAGTGCAGTTTTGGCTTTGAACCAGAAATCGTGTTGGTGAAAAGTGGAAAAGAAAACGTGTTGAGACAGGTTTTCTTTCTGACAACTTATAAGAACTGTTCTTCTTCCTTGGTTTCTGTTCTTTGTTATTTATTTAATTTATCTATTTCTTATGGAGTCTTTTCAAAATTGTGGAAATCATCTCATATTATCCCTCTTTACAAGAAAGGCAAGAGGTGTGATATTTCCACTTACAGACCCACTGCAAACTTGAATTGTATTGCTAAGATTTTTGAGGCATTAGTATGCGATACACTATACTTTCATTGCAAACATTTTCTTGGAACTTTCCAGCATGGCTTTATAAAAGGTAGGTCTACTGCGAATAATCTACTGGAATTCTCAAATTTCTGCATATCCAAAATTGAGGCTGGAAAACAAGTGGATTGTATCTTTACATATTTTAGCAAGGCATTCGACAGAATAAGCGACCAAATTTTGATTCACAAGTTGACTGCCCTTGGGTTTCCTTCATTGTTTGTAGACTGGGTTCATTCTTACCTACTAAATCGGACCCAGCGTGTGTCCTTCCGTGGATCACTGTCCAAGTTTATTTTTAATTCCTCTGGCGTACCTCAGGGAAGTCATCTGGGCCCGATTTTATTTATTATTTACATCAATGATGTATCTATCTTTATTCTTGAAATATTCAAAAATTCTTTGTTATGCTGACGACGTAAAAATTTTCTCTGTTGTGTTCTCTATTCGAGACTGCGAACTTTTAAATTCTGACTTAGACGCTTTCTACAACTGTTGTTCTGATAACTATCTTCCCCTCAATATTAGTAAGTGTACGTCTATGTCTTTTACTTGTAGAAAGAATCCTCTCGATTTCAACTACACCATGCATGGCTGTGTTCTGGAAAAAATTAATAGGACCAAGGACTTGGGTGTCTGGTTGAACAGTCGATTTACGTTTGACGATCACATTGATGAGATAGTTATTAAGGCTAATTCTACATTGGGTTTTATAAAAAGATGGGCAAAGGAATTTGACGACCCTTATATCACCAGGCTTGTCTACTGCACCTTTGTTAGGCCTATTCTGGAGTATGCTAGTTGTGTTTGGTCACCATTTAATCGTGAATCAATTGACCGGGTAGAAACAGTTCAGCGTCGTTTTGTTCGTTTTGCACTTCGTGGGCTCCCTTAGAGCGACCCTCTTATTCTGCCGCCGTACTCGGATAGGCTTAAGCTCATAAAAGTGGACTCTCTTGAATTCAGACGTAACATCTCTAAAACTGTTTTCGCTTTTGAATGTCTTCAAGGTAATGTTGACTCTCCAGTCTTGTTGTCTTCTTTTAATATATCGATTCCGAGTCGCTCCTTGAGAAATCGAGATTTTCTTAAAATTCAGCAGAATCGCACAAATTACGGTTTTCACGAGCCCGTCATGTCAATGTCTCGGTTTTTTAAGTCGCATTTTAACAACATTGATTTTAATCTGTCGAAAAATTCTATGAAGGCCAAACTTTCCTAACTACTCTATTATTGACATTTTTTTATGTTTTCCGGATTATCCGGATTGTCAGTGAGCAACCGCGAAAGCCTAAAAAGTCATACTCTATTATTGTTTTGTAATTATGTATTATTAATTATTTTTCTAGTTATTTTTATTAATTATTGTAATTTTATATTTTTTTTATATTTATATTAACATGTTAAATAATCAGCCCTTTGATGAATCTTAAATAAATAAATAAATTGTACAGGGAAGAATCAGTGGCGCTGGATGTAAAGATTATAAGCGATAAGTACAATTTTGGTTTATTTAAGAACTATTTACATTAAAACACAAATTTGGTAAGAAAGCATGGTTAGGATAGGTTTGCTATGGGTCCATCTTGAACGGCAAATTAATAAGTAAACTAAAAAAAAATCAGAAAATCAAATTTACACTTTGCATACATAAGCTGCAATTATCAAATTTAGCAATCATTTAGGATATATCTTGAAAATCTACGAAAATAATAAAAGCTAAGGAGATAATTTTCCCATGATAAGCCGTTGATTTTCATTACATGTATTGCATATTCCATTAATTAAGATATTATATGCAGGGGTTTTTGCTTTTGATTTCGGCTGGTATCTCTCAGTTATAGTCAACATCTTCGGTGATTCCATTGTATTGCTCAGAATTAGGAAATGGTTGCGTGATTAATACGGATATATCTCTGATGGAAAAACCAACAGCGTACCAAAATTTTATATATAGATCTTATAAATATATAAATTTTGTATAATGAAAGCACTCTCACGAACGATATGGCTACAATAGGGACAAGGCTAACATAATCACAACTATCTCAGTATTTCTTAGAACTAAACTTACGTGCATTTTGCAACTGCCCGTCACTTGATCATGGCCGTGTTTTTGTTTATTTACATAAGGCCCGTTTACTCAGCTGTTCCACTTAACATGACTATGTGGTTACAGTAGCCACAGGGTTGGATTTGAGCTCGCGGAACGCTTGAAGTTGTATAATGGGGTGGTGGATAGGCGAGATTTGAAATCTAAGGGATTTATTATTATGTTGTCGTAAATTATTCCGTTTGTACGACAACAAAGTGATACTCGCCTGCCAAAATATCAGGAACTTTCGGTACGTGGTCAAAGTACAGACATTTAACTGCTGCAAAACTTGATATCTCTAATTTATAGCCGTATCGGATTGCACATACAGCATACTTTTGGCGAACACATTCCACTGCGGGAAACATCGGTTCGGAATTAACAGAGAAATTAATCGTGCTGCCCGCGACATGGCTTCACAAAATTAGGATTAGTAATGACTCGAGAGCAAAATCTTTCCGTTGTCGTGTCACATGATTCGTATCGGCCCATGAGAACACTTTGATGTTGCTATTGGAAAGCAGACAGAGACTTGGAAAGGCTACACGGGTGACGCAGTCTAATAATATTTCTTTTTCTGTTGGGTAGAATATGTTCCCTGGTTGATACTACTAGGAAAAAATGTTGGTGGGGGGTGGGGGTGGAACCTAACTTTGTAATGCGTGGACTGATTTGGATGGTTGTTTTGCTGTTGTGCAGAGTGTGATCAGCCTTTGCTGGTAGGAGTATAATTTGGTCCTCTGGTGGGGGGTGGGGGAGAGGGAGTTTTAAAAACAAAAGTTTTTAAAAATAGTTTGTTAGTGAAAAAGTAGTGAACCGATTTCACAAAAAGCGCTTAAAAGCTTAAAATAATTTTTAATTTTATATCTATTACGAAATTTTGAAGTCGGTGCAAATTAAACAAACAAAACAGCTACCCAACCACAATTGAAGATAATACATGAAACTACCTGAACGTTTCAGCTCACGAGACCATAAGGAACGACGATTAAATACTTTTGTTGTAGTTGTTTGTTTTTTTTTTATTTGCACCACTTCAAAATTTCATAATAGATATAAATTTAAAAATTATTTTATGCTTTTCAGCGCTTTTTGTGAATTCGGTTCAACTTTTTTTTTTTAAAAACTATTTTCTTTTGATGCCGTCACCTGTCAGGTACAAAGAGGGATCGACGTGAAACTTATGGTTGCGCGCCGTAACTGTGTGCACTGACAGAAGTGCGACTACAACCTCCCGGTGGTGGCGGCTGGTAACAGACTCCTGGTACGGTCATGTCTCTGCCAGGAGGGCTAGCTAATAGTAGTCGGGCAAAGAGAAGGATACTCTTTTAAATAAAATACCCCAGTCCAAGTTGGGGCAGCATACGCCGAGGAACTCGTGGCCAAGGGGGAGCTTGGTCGTTAGTATGCGAACTCCGGATACCTGGCGACCTCCGGTTTCAATTAGCATCACCGTGATATCGGGGATGTCTGTCACGGTGGACTGTCAATTCTCCCCTACTCGTGAGATTAAAATGGAGAGGACAAAAAAAATACTGAGGGTGACACCCCTCCAAAGGTGTCAACTTCTGAGGATGAATTAAAAAATGTCAAAAGACATGCCAATGGGCCTGGATAATATAAGTTCTGCCAGGCTGTCTAAACTGCCTGGCAGTGGCACCGGACAGCGTTAAACGGAACCGGACGGAGGACTCCCCCCCCCCTGGACCAACTAAGGCCAAAAGGAGGAGAACCCAAAAACTAAAACAGTGGACAAGCAGGAGTCACGCGCAGAGGGAAGCAAGACCCATACAGCCCTCTCATACAAGGAAGTCATGCCAGGAGTACGCATGGCATCCAACCAGAAAAATTCCCTCAGGCCTCGTGCTCGACCGAGCAACTTGTGTTCGTGCAAAGGGCGCTCCTCAAGAAAATCTAGGAGAACACGAACAGCGAAGTCAAACCCGCTTTCCTTGGCACCGGAGACAGAGCAGGCTGATGATCAACTGCGCTGATAAGGCCACCTCAGAGTGGCTTAAACAGTTTGTGGTACTGCATAATCGGTTGCGATGTGAACGCCCACCACACTATCTGGGTAGCACCGGGATAAACAGCCGAGGTGAGTACCTATAAGATTATTTCATTAAAAGAATGTTGAAATATTAAATAAAGTCAATAAAGCTACATTTACTAACATCGTTCCCCAAGAAGTTTTGGATCTTACGATAGCCAGTCCAAACTAGGAGAACAACATTACTAATTGGCACGTGTCGGATGAGCCCTCTTTTTCAGATTACAAACACATAAGATTTGACATGGAGGCGGCTCGCGTGCAGTTGGAAGCCGTCAGGGTTCCTAATTAACTGGGAAAATTATCGGGAGCACATCAGGACGAACATACAAGAACTCGATGACGCCCCGCTAGATTCCCAGGAGGACCTAGAAAGGGCCTCAAACCGGCTACAAGACCTGATCATTTAAAGTTACGAAAATAGCAATCCTGTTAGACACAGAGAGGCAGCCAGAGGAACAGGACACTAAGTAAACTAAGAGCTAAATCAAGAAAACTCTTCAATACAGCCAAATCTCAAAATTTGAGTAGCAACTCTCGTATAAATAAAATGAGTTTCATGCAAAATGTAAGTAGAAGAGTACTTTTACAATTAAAGTTGAGTGCGGCAGTACTTTACAAGAATAGAGCTGTAAAGTACGATCTCGCCACGCTTCACTTTGAATGACGTGTGAAATATTATAATGAATTCCAGAAGAGCTAGCTATCTAAGCGCTTTGTGTGAAGCTTCTATAACTTCTATATAAAAGTCATTGGGTTTTATGCATAAAAACGAGTTTGATCTCGTGAGTTCGAGTTCACAGAGTGAGTTTGGAGCATTTGCTCAAACTGATTCTCATAATTTTATGTAATATTTTACAGTGAGATCAAACTCAGTACAGTTAACTCAAGCTAAGTGATATCGGTCTCAAAGCTCTTATTTCACAGTTGGTTTTAATCAATTTGTCAGGAAGCAATCCTTATGCAAATAATATATATATAATATTATACTCGGTTTTTCAGATCTGACGTGCCAAAATGAGTGGAGTGATATATTTCACCTAGCCAAACAAAAAATTGTATGGCAGAAAAGGGGGCAACCTCAACCAGTTGGGAGATATAGGGTGATTCAAAAATTTCAGTTATTCATGGTACATTACTCTTTTCATTTTATCTTTTGATCTACCCAACATAGCGGCATCTCAACGCTCAAACACTACTATTCCAATGGCCTTTCCAAAATTGTCAATTTTTAGTTGTTGATCTAACTCCCACCATTGCAGGTACAGTCTGTTGTGAGCCGAGACCAACACTGCCGCTGGATGACTGCTCAAGGCAGGCTATGACTCTGGATGACATCATTTGTAAATCAGCTGATGTCAGCCAGGATCACGGCCTCTGATGGACATCCATCCGGTCGAAGAGGGATGCCACCCTGCTAATGCCTAAGGATGGGATGAAACGAGAACGAGAAAAAAAAATTTTAAAACAAATCAAAGAAATCAAAAATTTAGAACAAGGAAACCAAAAATTTAAATAAAAAAAAAACAAGAGAAAAGTACAAAAAGAGGAGGAGGAGGGATTTCGGCAGGCACTGCCGGACTTACCGGTGATCTTTGGGGAGTCATGTGTTGTGACTCCACCTGCTTGGCCAGTTCCCCGACCACCCATGCACCCAGGGGGCCTATGTCTTCTGGATGTCCCTGCAACTTATCCTTGGAAAGAAGGCCCCACCCACCGACGTAGCGATGGCCGCCCTAGAGGAAGGATAACGAGGAGAGAGAAAGAAAGAAAAAAAGGCCTATCTAAGGCTCATAAGAAAATTTTTATTAATTTTTTTTAAGAAAGAAGACTTACCCCTCTGGCGGAGGTCACACGGCCAAATGGCTGAAGACTAGGGCCTTTTGACCTCTTTATAATGAGGCTTGGACGAATAGAGAAAAATGACACACAAAAAACCAACAATCTAGATTACTTACTAATTTCCTAGATACCTATCCGAGTTTTAAGACTTAGTATAAGCTAGCTATATTAATTTCATTTCATTTCATTTCATTTCATTTCATTTATTCAAATATAAAAGTGCATACACAAGTTTAAAAAACTTTTAACAGTACGCTACAGTCAATTTAGGAAATAAATCAATTTATGGTGAACAATGAAGCTACTAAGAATTAAATCAAATAAAAGTCTACTACATATCATAAAGCAAATATAAATAATTTGAAAGTAAAGCAAGCGAAAATTGAATTTGTAAATAATAAGAAATAAGAAAATAATCTTATAAATAAATTAAATGTATAGTTTTAAAATTTCATCTAAATATAAAAAATACTGTACAACCTTTCACACACGAACCAGAAGTTATAATTCACAAAAAGAAATAAGACGTTTGAACTCATTGACAGAAGAAGCATCCTGAACTCTTGCAGGAAGAGAATTCCAAAGTCGGGCGAGCTGGACAAAGTAAGAACCCTCAAGGACTGACGAATGATGCCTAGGAATAAGCAACCTGCGACCTCTCCGCGACTGTAAAAGTTGAATGTGCTCAGCAAGATATATTGGTTCTCCAGAATGAATTAAATTAAACAAAAATAATAAGGCCTTACGCTTTAAGTATACATCAATATTACAACCCAGTAAAGAAAGCTTCAAGGGAGTAATGTGATCCGATCGGCTCAGTTTAAAAACAAATCGAATGCAGTCATTAAATGCAACCTCTACCCTGCGCCTGCAAGTTGAGTCAAGTTTTGGGTAAATTAAGCTACCATATGTGAAATAAGGCAGAATAAGACTTCTAACCAACTTTAAGCGCATTTCAAGAGGCAATACATCGGCAGACAACCACAGCCTTCTCAATCCACCATATATCCTTCCAAGAGTGGCACTGACATGATCGCAACACCTCAAAGAAGTATTCAGTAACACCCCCAGATTATTAATTTTGGTTACAAAAGGCAAAGCACTATTATTAAGAATAACAGACGGTAATTCATTTACCCTAAGCGTTGTGTTGCCATATAAAGCTATACATTGGGACTTACTAGGATTTAGTATGAGGTGATTGTTCAATGACCAAGCAGAAATTCCCTCGAGGTCATCATTAACTCTAGCAAATAAATCCTCCAATAATCCAACCGGTCTACTCAAATAAAGCTGAACATCATCAGCATAAAGATGAAGCTGCACATTTTGGACTGCCGTAGGGAGATCATTAATGTACATACAAAATAATAAAGGTCCAAGAACAGACCCTTGCGGAACTCCACGACATAGAGGTAACAACGATGATAACTTGTCCCTTATTCTTACCCGCTGAAACCTGTGTGCGAGAAAATTATTTATCAGAGCTGCAGCAGAAGTAGAGAAACCAAATTTACTATAAAGCTTTTCAAGCAGAATCGAGTGATCAATGCTGTCAAATGCTTTTGAGAAATCAAGCAGAACCAGAACACCAACATTTCCTGCATCAAGTGCAATTCGAAGGTCCATTGACACCTTCAACAAAGCAGATTCACAACTATGCTTCGACCGAAAACCAGATTGAAATCTACATAAAAGGTCATTACTACTCAAAAACTGTTGAATTTGAACCACCATTATTTTCTCCATTACTTTTCCAAGAAAACTCAGTATGCTAATAGGCCTATAGTCAGAATGGATACTGGGGGAAGTTTTCTTAGCAACTGGTGAAACAAACGCTATTTTCCACGCATCCGGGAAGGAAGACGACATTAGGCAACAGTTTATTATGTTAAGCAGATATGGTGAAATACATGGCAATATCAATTTAATGAAACGAGGATCCACTTGATCAGAGCCAACAGCATTCGATTTAATAGAATATGTAGCTCGCAAAAGTTCAAGATAATCAATACATCGGAATGAAAATGCATTAGATCCAGATTGATGAACGCGAGAAGAACCACTCACACCATATGTAAAGGTAGACGTATCAGGTTGCAATGAATTGGACGCAATTTCAGTGGGGTAAGTAAAAAACTGGTTCATTTCGTCCGGATCGAGATTACACTCCGCACCTAATTCTTTATGGATGCTAAGCCTCTTCAGATTACCCCAAAGGGTTTTAGGAGGTAGAGTAGGGTCTAGTCTGGAAGCAAAATAATCACGCTTTGCATTGCGAATAGACAAAGTAACTCTATTTCGTGCAGCCCTATAGAAGGAATGACTGCGGATAGTCCTGAGTCGTCTCCACTCTCTGTACAAATACTCGCGCTCTACAATAAGGGATCTAATTTCTTGAGAAAACCATGGACAATGTTTAACCCTGATACTCTTAACTCTAAGCGGAACATATTTATCGTACAAGTAGGATATAAAACTATTAAATTTTTCCACCTTGGAGTTCACTGATAGATCATTAAGGATGCTACACCATGAGAGCGAACTACATTCGGTAAATAAACTACCAGTATCGACGTTATTAAAATCACGGTAAGAAAAAACCTTCCTAGGAATACAACCAGCAATTGGAATATTATAAGTCATAAAGAGCAAATCATGATCTAAAATACTGATTGGACTAAGCTGATTATGAAATAGAATATTGTCTTTTTCAGATACAAATAAGAGATCGAGGAGCGAGGGATTGCAACAATTAAAATAAGTAGGTTGATCATTTACAGCATTTAAATGCAATGATTGCATTACGGACAAAAACTCTACAGCCGAAGAATCCCTGCTGAGTAAATTTACATTAAAGTCGCCACCCACTATAACATCACTACATCCATGCAATAAGTTATCCAACGAACCTACAAACTCATCGGCAATATGACTAAGGAATCTTCCGGGTGGACGATAAACAGCCGACAATACACATTTTTCAATTCCGGTATCAACCATTACACAAATAAATTCAAAAATACCACCTGACGAAGATTTAATTATTTTAGATTTTAAATTGCTTTTAACATAAATCGCAACTCCACCACCACAACGATCTTTTCGGTCAGCACGATAAATTTTGTAGCCAGGTATGGATACATATGATGAGGGTATGCTATTATTCAGCCATGTTTCACTAATCAAGATAGCATGAATCTTGGAATCAGAAAATATTTCACGCAGCTCATCAATTTTGTTTCTAATACTCCTAGCATTAAGTGTACAAACGTTCAAACCCTGGGACCGCCTACAGAAAATGCCGAGCATTGATTTTACCCGGTCCAGCTCACACAAGCCACTACCCGAAATCATTTAATATCACGTAACTGTCAATGAGTCCAAGAAAAACTAAGATATTTATACATAAAAATATTCCGCCTATGAGAAAGGTTGCCCAGACTAGCAAGAAAATCAAAATTGAATTAATAAGTAACAATATATCCATGTCTATACAATTCAAAATAATAAAAAATAATAAAAATAATTTTTACAGAAATAAAAGCAGAAAAAAAACAATTATCAGGATAAGAATTTACCAAATAAAAATTATGTTTGATCACTATCGACCGCATTTGATGCACTTGCACTTGCTCCACACTTTACGGTTGCAGTAATTTCACACAATTGATTACAGCTGACAACTTTAAGACGAGCATCATCAGGTGTGCATTTAATATAAACAAATCCATCTCGGCTGAAAACTGTTGCAACTTTCCCAGATCTCCGCAATCGTTGCGCCTCCCTCAGAATTTGATTATTCTTCGCCGTTAAGCTCTCATTTATATATACTGGGCATTCGGACGAAAATCCACTAATCTGATTTAATTTAAATTTAGACTTTTTAAATAATGAAATAAATGAGATGCATTCAACGGAGGTAGAAAACTTCAAAATTATTGGGGGATCAGATTTGGTTTTTTGTTTCATCCGAAAAACATCGAAATGGGGGGAGAGAGAATGTCCAATTTTAGCAGCAATAGAATGCATAACCTCCCTCAAATTTTCATTATGCTTTTTCGGAATCCCCCTTATAATGGCATCAGGTAGTCGCATAACACGTTTCAAATTTTCGCACTCATAATCCAAGTTCGAGTACTTCTGCTTAAGTTCGGCTAGCTTAACCTCCAGATCATCGACACGGGATCTCAAACCATTTATAGCATCCGACAACTTTTCAGACACTCTAGCTTCAAAGGCAACAAAGTACTCCTCAATTTTGGATAACGGTCGCTGCTCCATCTCTAAAAATGCACTATTTCCAGGAGAGTTAAAAGCAGAAGCATTATACGCACTGCCAGAGGCCTTCGCATTCGCAGCACTACGAGTGACCACTGTATTGGAACTCTCTGATGCAGCTCTAAGCTTCTCACTATCGTTGTTTCTTGAAGAGATCTTACCGGTTGTAGATGATGTTCCAGACATAATGCAATTTATATTGTACGAAGATTTTTTAATTTATAAACTCAGCACTATGTTAAGAAGTCAAATTATTATATGTATACAACGCCAACTTCAATTATAGCAACAATTTCCCGGTAGTTTTAGTCACAGAATGGCTTTAATCACTTACAAAATTGGAATTTTTGCAGAGCAACTACAAACGCGTGTTAGTTAGCAGACATCATTCACTCAACTAATACTACGTGCATGTTCGTACTTAAACAAAGCTTCATTCAAAATTAACCCGATAATTCCAAAAATTGTTGTTTTCCTTTTTCTTTTATCATCTAATTTGTCTTAGATTCTTATTTCTATATAATATAAAGCTCAGATTTCTTGTTAAAATTTGGTGTAGTATATTAAATTAAGAATAAAGGAAACTGGAGGCTGGATTATCTAAAAAGATGTTCAACTGAAATTATCTCACACTAATCAATAAAAGGACACTTTCATGTTTAATTACCCTACATTTTTATTCCGAAATTATCTACTGAAAAAAAAAACTAATTGTAATTTTTTTTCCATTAATTTATATCTTTAGCTCAATTTCCTTAACGCCTTCTGAACAAATAACTAGTTGAAATACATAATCTGCCAAAATATTTGCACTCCATTTACTGGCGTAGTACGTAGGACGAGAGTAAACACCAACAATACTGTACTCGGTGCAAATATCTTTTATTTTTCCAACGACTTCACTAAAAGCACTAAAAAGCATAAAACAATTTTTAATTTTATATCTATTGCGACATTTGGAAGTCGGTGCAAATTAAACAAACCAAACAACTACAACAAAAGTACTTGGTCGTCCTTCTTTATGATCCTGTAAGGTGAAACGTTACACGTACAACGTACACCGCCCCCCCCCCACCCCAATCCACCAAAATGTTTTTTCTCGCGGTATCAATCGGGGCACATACACTACCCAACTGACAGAGAATCATCGAAATTGATCCCTCCCTCTCCATCTCCCCTTCCCCCTTTCCTACCATAGAACCAAATTATCCTCCTATAAGCAATGGGGGATCATACTCTATGTAACAGCAAAGGAACCATTCAAATAGGACCACGCGTTACGAAGCTATACTACCCCTCCCCCTACCCTAGGCCAAATTTTTTTCTCCTATTAGGAATGGATTGGATTGTTCATTTTATAATTTTAACTTTTACTTTATGTTCTTTCCGCTTTTATAATTTTTACTGCACTTTTATTTCTTTTAAACTTTTCATTTTACAATTTTAATTTCACTTTATGTTCTTTCCGCATTTATAATTTTTACTTCACTTTTATTTCTTTTAAACTTGTTCACTTTATAATATTAGTTTCACTTTATGTTCTTTTCCGTTTTCGCAACTTTTCCCTCACTTTTATTTCTTTTAAACCTTTTCATTTGTAATTTTAACTTTCATTTTATGTTCTTTTGATTTTTCGTTCGTGTAATTCTAATTTAACTTTATGGTCCTTTAAATTTTCCGGTTGTGATCTTAACTTTCAGTTTATGTTCTTTCCGCTTTTATAATTTTTACTGCACTTTTATTTCTTTTAAACTTTTTATTTTATAATCTTAATTTCACTTTATGTTCTTTTCCGTTTTCGCAGTTTTTATACTTCACCCTTCACCCTTTACACTTTCTGTTTTAAATGTTAATTTCCACTTAACACTACATACATATTCAGATTCTTATGACGTGTTTCCGATTTAACTTTTCTCAAAACCTTTTTAACCCGACCGAATGCTATTCAGAACTGAACTTAACTCATCGCGTCAATATCTCTTGCTGCCAGCAAACCCACTTACACAAGCGCACCGTCTCCATTCGCTCCCGTAAACTTTATTTGCTCATAGCTGCGTAAACGGTCTTGGCTCCGAATTTTTGCGCAGATGTTCTTTATTGTGTGCATTTTAAATGTAATTTAAGGCAATGAGATAACGCTTGAATTCTATTTTTAGAATTTCTTGCATATTCGACCGTTTTCTGGTTGGATTTTTTCATTGTTTCATGGGTGCCTGTGGATTTTAACTTTTTGGTGCCGCTATGTCTACCGTTTGGAGGCGGGGTTTAATTGTCGGTGCTGTTAGGCGAACAGTTGCATTCTTTTTTGAGATGTAACTTTTAGCCACTTTAAGCAAATTTTAGATGCCGGAGTTGAGGAATTTTATCAAAATAATTCAATTTAATTAAATTATTCTCCTCAGCTCTCCGCGGGCCAATTTTAAAGCTTGAGGTGTCATTAAAATGGCAATTTCGTGACGCTTCTAATCATGCCCTTTTATGCACGTATGTATGTTTACAGGTGCTTTTAGGTGGATAAATATATATGTCTCTGGATCCAACCAAATGAGCCGAAACTGTTTATGCGCTTACGCAGGTAGGTATTTGTTTTTAAGGATTTCAGGTATGATGCGTGAGCGCGGGAATGGGACAAGAAGATGAAAAATGGAAATAGAATTGTGTATTGGGAGTAAGGAATAGGATTCAGCTCGTTTAGCTGAGTCCATCGACATCTCAAGCACCGAGAATTCATTTGTTCCCGCCCTACCTGGACCCAGTGGTCAGATGATCCTAGACCACTGGGAAAAAATCTTTCGCGACCATAACAGGGCAGCGTCGGCTGCTGAGCTTTCGAGGGCAGAGGAGGCTGAGGAAGGTCGCTTATACTTGATTACCTGGCTCCACCAGCGAGAGTGAGCCCGAGTCCCCTGCATGCTCCTAATGGGAGAGACGTAGGTGACTGTAGGCGCCCTCTAGGAACCTTGTCAGGCGTCCAATGTGTGGCACGACCCATCCGCAGTCTCATGCTCACTCTTAGCTAGCCGATCTCTTGGATGGTTGTGAGCAGTCCCACAAAGATAGTTCACCAGTTGTTAAGACGAAGGAAGCACTTGGGGCAGAGAGTAAGAACGAAAAGGGGAATGCTGATGGGCCCATGAGCAAAACCTAACCAGATGGTCTCTTAAGGAGAGATTAGGAGTGGAACGTTCAGTCGGTAGGACATCGAATGCTCCACTAAGTGAACTAGGCCGCCTCTAGTATCTCAAGTGTGGAGTGTTTACATTCCACAATTCCAATCGTGAATTCGCTGTGTGGCAACGAAATAACTGGTGGATGCACCACTTGCGAAGAAAAATGTTAGGTTGGGGAGTTTAGCGAAGCGCTAAACATGCGTTGAGATGAGACGTAAACAAGAGCTACAAGCACAAGACTGGTCTGATAACTGCGACAACGCAAAAACTTGTTAATGGATGATGCAATTGAAGCCGGTGTAGGCTGTAATGCAAGGCGTGAACACAAACTTCACGCCGGTAGAAATGCTGAGGGCTCTGGGCCATACCGACTGAATAGTTGTTCAAGGATATGCCTGTTGGGCAATGGAATACGACAGAGGCTGGCCTGACTGGGCGATAAAAAACCTGTTGGTGGCACAAATTGAAGCCTTGATCAGGCGACAGAATGAGACATAAGCGCAAATATTACGTCGGTAGAAGTGCTGCGGGCTTGGAGCTAAACTGGCAAACTTTGGTTTTAGAGCACTCTATAGCTGTTGATGGGCCACTGCGGTTAGTGGCGAAGCGCATAGGTGGCGAACCAATGTCTATGAAGGACGCTGTGGACGTGTGTGAATACGCTGTGGAGACAACGAAACAACAGGTGGATGTGTCACTTGGCGAAATAAAACGTTTAGTGAAATTTCGAGAAGCATGAGACATGCGTTGAAGTAAGACGTAAACAGAAGCTTTACGCCGGTAAAACTTGCTGAAGGCTCGAAGCTAATCATACAATATAGGAGTTATGAGAGGGGTCGATGTTGGACAACCCGGTCGCAGATAACGGCTTTTCTGACGGCGCGGCTGGTTTGTCATCAGATTCCCGCAGGCATTCTCCTAATGAGGGAGCAGTTATTGGAATCTGAGCCTAACCTCAGCGGTGGTATCACCGAGACAAGACGTCGACCTAATGAGAGACGCGTGAGTCCCAATGGTACCTCCGCGAGCAGCCGGATGCTTCCCCCACGACTAGATTGAGGATCGCGGTTCCTGCCTTGCAGTACTGCACCTTGGTGTGTGTGTGCTTACCCTCATCCATCAGTATTCTGGGCACATTGTCATCGTCTCCGAGGAAACTCAACTAAGTGGACATTCATCATCATCAGAAGAGGACACACACTCCAGTAAGGCTTTCCTCGCGAAACTCTCCTATGTCATTTCGTCGCGCTTCAGCGCCGAATATCCTTTGCGTGGTAGGTTCCCAACAGCTTTTCTTGTGGGTCTTCAAGTTCATAGAGAGCGTTTCCCTTCCAAGATCGAACTCGGCTCTTTACGAACTTCCTGTTTAGTTTGGCGCTGGCCTGTTTCGCGAAGCTGCTTTGGCTGAAGTTCCTGTGATAGACTTCCTGCCCAACTTTAAAGTTTACAGGCTTGGAACGTGTATTGTAGGTCAATTCACCTAGCTCAAAAGCTCGGCCTAAATTTTTCTGTGCCTGTTCACGAATCAAATTAAGTTTGTCGGAAGTATCTACGTCGATTGGTTCATTCACAGCCTGTAGCCGTCTTAGCAGCGCGTACGCAGAACCATGCTCGACCATTTTCTGGCCGAACAAAACCTTGTAAGCCGAGAAGCCAATAGCTTGGTGGACTGACTCCGAAGAGACCTCGCTATACAGCTCAGTTTCTCATCCCATCTGCCATGCTCGTCCGTCACATAAGCCCTGATCGCAGCTAGGACGGATCTATTTACCCTTTCGGAGGCATTTGCTTGCGGCGAGTGCACTGCTGTAAGAAGTGTTGGATGCCGTATCTTTTTAAAAGTCTACTGAATTGTGCTGACCGAAACTGCGGACCGTTGTCTGTTACCATGTTCTCCGGGGCACCAAATTTGTGAAAGATTTCTTCCTCGGCAAAGCTGCAAATTGGTGTCGTGCTCGCATTTCGCAGTGGGCGTAGCAGAGTATACTTCGAGAAATGGTCCAACGCAATCAAGATGCATACATGGCTTTGTTTCGTGCGAGGATACGGTCCCAATAGGTCCATATACACTCACTGCCATGGTCTTTCCGTCGTCGCTTGAGCACCCATTGGTGGTCGAAGGATGGGATTTGGGGCTTTCGTCTCCTTGCAGGTGTCACAGGCTAATACATACGCTCGTACATCAGCAGTCAACTTGGGCCAATACAGGTGTCGTCGTATTCGCTCTTAGGTCTTGCCTATGCCTCCATGTGAATATTCTGGCGGATCATGCGCCCTCGCAGTGATTTCTGGTACCAACCCCGTGGAATCCAAAGTTTCCAGGCTTCTTCTTCCTGAACTGGGTCACCAGTTCTGGGCTGCGTCGGAATGCATTCATAGCCGTCGTACAAAGTTAAGTCTGGCAGAGATGACTTATGCTGCTCGACTCGGTCCAGAAGGTCCTGATATTCTTGAGAGTCGAAATCTGGTGCATCTAAGTCAACTTGCGAGCCTTGTTCCTGTAGAGTTGGCGGATCAACGACGGCTAGTTCTTCACAGTACATACGGGATAACGCATCAGGTACCACGTTCAGGCTGCCCTTATGGTGTTCGATGGTGAACTCGAAGCTCTGAAGCTTCAGACTCCACCGGGCCAGCCGTCCATTGAGGTCCTTTTGGGACATCAGCCATTCCAGGCTCGCATGGTCATCACCACCTTGAACGGCATTAGTTCGACGTAAGCCCTGAATTTTTCAATGCTGATGATAGCTGCCAAACATTCCAGTTCTGTAATCGTGTAGTTACGTTGTGCTGAGTTCAACCTCTTTGACACGTAGGCAAGTGGTCTTTCATTACCTTCGTCGTCCAGCCCACACCCTGCTTACTCGCATCGCACTGGATGACGAAGGGCTTGTTGAAGTCAGGACTCACTAACGCTGGAGAAGAAGTTAGCTGCTTCTTAAGCTGTTCAAATGCGGACTGGGCTTCGCTGGTCCAGACAAATTTGCTGGACTTCTTCAGCGTATCCGTAATGGATGCTGACAGGTCGGCGTAGTTCGGAATGAACTTCCTGTACCATCCTGCCATGCCCAAAAATCGACGCACTTGTCGAACGGACTTAGGGGAAGGGTAGTCGACGATGGCTTCGACCTTGTCGGGGTCCGTCTTGATCCCTCCGTTACCGATTATGTACCCGAATTACCGCGCTTCCTTCAAGCAGAACTTACTCTTCTCCACGTTTATCGTAATTCCAGCCCTCCTCAAACATTCCTCCACCTTAGCGAGGAGTGATAGGTGGGAGTCGAAGTCCTCCGTCAGTATCAACAGGTCATCGAGATATACCAACACCTGGTCTCGAAGATCGTTGAGGATGACCTTATCCATCAGCCGGCACATGGTCTGTGGCGCGTTGCACAGCGCGAACGGCATCACCGTACAGTGATAGAGGGGGTGGCCGAAAACCGTGAAATCTGTCTTTTCGCGCGATTGTTTGTCTAGTGGAATCTGGCAGAAAGCGTCTTTAAAGTCAAGGCTGGTAATGTACCTTGATGGAGGAAGCCTACTAAGGATGCCATCTATATGCGGTAGTGGATAGGAATCCTATTTGGTCACCTCGCATCAAAGTACTGCCTGACCTTGCCTGGCTTCCGTACTAGGACCACGGGCGAACTCCACGTGCTCTAGCTTTCCTCTATCACGCCAAGTTCTTTCATCCGGCGATATTCGGCATCCATCAGCTGTTGCACGGCTGGTGAGAGAGGATAAAAGCGCTGCTTGATGGGTGCAGCGTCTCCTATGTCTCTCAGGTATTGTACCAACTCCGTCTTCCCGAGAACTAACGTTGAATACGACGGGAAGAGTTGTTTCACATGCTGTAGACGGAGTTTGTCAGTCGAAGGTAGTTGATATTGATTTGGATCTAGTGGTTGAGACAGGCTTGTTTCAATTGCTGCTGAAACGTTACCAATAATATCAGTTGCCAAATTGAAAGCCTCCAAAAATCCACACCGAGATATAAGTCTTGGGTCAGGCTGGGCACGATGTACAGACGTACAGCCTTGGCATCACCCCGAAGAGTGATCTGCACGTCGGCGTGGCCCAGTACATCAGGGTCTCTCCGCGTCTTCGCTCGCGATGTGGACCTTGTCCTTGCATTCGCCTCTCCCGGACTTCGTGCTGTTGCTGCTGAGCTTTGAGCCTGTGGCTCAGACCTGCCTGCAGATTGTGAGGATGTCTCGCGCTGTACGCCTTGTGTTACATCTTCTAGGGATTGCTCCAGTTGTGGATTCCTGATTACCAAGTCCTTGCCTGCATATAGGGCAGTAACGACTAGTTTTGAGCCACTCCTGTAGACAATTTTGGTGGAATTCGTGTCCGCAGCTAGTCAGAGTGGCATCTGATGGGTTTACGTCTTCCATGCAAACAGTGCATAGACTAGATGACGGTGGTGTTCGTGCCATATACATGTTGCTGGTTACCCCAATATACCGCGAAAACAAGGAACGTTTTGCTGTCACAACGATGAGATAGGAAGATTTCGGAGATGAGATTACTTTTACAAGAGCTCAAGACGGTATTCCAATTACAGAATACAGGACTGTCTTTACAAAGTTAACCCCCGAAAAGTTCAAAGTAAAATTCCGAAAAGTTCAAAGTTAAATTCTGAAAAGTTCAAAGTTAAGTTCTGAAAAGGTGTCAAAGTTAAATTCTGAAAAGTTTCAAAGTCGAATTATGAAAAATCCAAAGTTAAATTCCGAAAAAGCTCAAAGTTAAATTTCTGCAAATTCAATGATACTGATGCCGTCGACACTGGGGGATTTTTTCGCTTTGAGGAAATGGATAATAGCTTTTATCTCTTTTGGTTTTATAGCTCTTAAATCACTCTCGATAGGTGTGGATATTAGATTGTTGAGTGAATTTGTTACTAAAGATTCTGTTTCAGCATTGGATATGAGCGTAGTTGTTTTGTGGACATTGCTGAAATGATTGCCTAGTTCGTATGCTTTCGGCATATATATTCATCACTTTTTTCACAAGGGTTCTTGATTTCAAAGTGGTGCAGTCTACAGTCCCAATTGCAAATGGGAATTTGTACTTTTTACGCCATACAGCTTGGGCAGTTTTAAAATCCTCATCACCACTTGGCAAGTTAATCCAATCCGCTGCCCGATTTGAAATTATTTCTGAAAATTTACAAATAGTCCTTGATAGTGTTGGCCTAGTGGATTCCTATGTCTTCGCCTATTCCACTTTGAAATCCGGGATCTGCCAAATATCTTAAATAAACACGCATTTTATCGCTATTACTTAGAGCACCACCTCGTGTTTCCGTGGTGCGACCAAGAAAATTATCCGCAAGCCAATCAACATTTTCTTTAGTAAATCAATATAAAAGTTTACTACCACTACACTCTGTATGATCTCTGCGCGATTTATAACGCTTCTTCTTAATTAAAACAGGTAAATATTCTGCCATCTTCGTTGTTTCAAGTAAACTGACATCAGCAAATAGCTTTCTCAACATTTCTTGAGCAATTGCTCAAATAAACGGGAAATGACAAGTGTTTTCATACGATTTAGAGTTCTAGCTCAGCTAAAGCTTTCGTTTCGAGCAAATGCTCAAGTCTCGAGATTTATCTCGAGGCAGGAGATCTAACTCATGAGTAGAGCAATATTTTTGCATATCCCACTGAGCAAATGCTTCAAAAATCGAGTAAAAAGTAATTGCTCATTTTTATGCATAAGACCCATTATTTCTTGCGGGACAAAAGCTTTAACAATCTTACATTTTCCTTTCCCGGTGGTAAGGGTTGTTAAGAGCTATGAATTGTTATTTAACACAAAACAGAGAGCACGAAAGAAATTGTAGGAACCATAGAAACAAATGTGATTGAATACTTGTAACTTGTTTAATCAATTTTGTATGGCATATTTTCCGGAATCAAATGTGACTAAAAATTTCAAATAATATAGAATATAAACTTCTCAGTAAAGATATGTTGAATGATGAATTTTTGATAAAATGTGCCTCGAAAGGAATTATTGCTCATAAAACGAAGGTGTCGAATCTGTTTCAAAAGTCGACACATCTTTACTTAAATGGAAAACGAATTGAGACAATTGTAAGTATCAAGTGTGTTTTCACTAATTTAATATCTAATTAATCAAATAAATTTTTAGGGAAACTTAACCAAATTCTGCAACTTAAAAGTTTTGTATTTACACAACAATTTACTAAGAGGAATAGATTGTTTTGATTCCCTTGTAAATTTAACTCATCTCTATTTACAGTGGAATAAAATTTCGAAAATTTCAAATTTGAATTTTCTAAAGAACTTAAAAAAGTTATATCTCGGCTTTAATGAAATCAAACGTTTAGAAAATATCGAACAACTGACAAGGTTGGAAGAACTCCATATTGAAGGTCAAAGAGTGGATGAAGAATTTTTATTTGATTTTGATTGCCTACGAGCAATTTCTCCATCATTGACTTTTTTAAATATATCTAAGCTAAATCTTACAAAAATCCAAGATTTGAGATGTCTGGTATGCCTGGAAGTTCTAATTGCTTATGACAATAAATTTAATGATGTTGAAGATATCGGTGAGTCATATTCTTTAAGTGTGTAGCTAAAAACAATAGGAATTTAAGCTTTTATTTAACACACTAATAATATAATACTACGAAAGTAATATTTATTGGAAATTTATATAAACATTCAGAAACGCATTGGTTAACTGTACCAGGCTTATAAATCTTTTTTACAATATGACTCTGGTTGAATCTGACAAACGTAAAATTCTTATAACATCTATTAGTCTATTCTTCCGCCGAGTTTAGAATCAGATTTTTAACTTAATTATAATCGCAACAAAATTAATGAAGCGAATGAGATTGAATTTGGCACAAATTGATTTCGAAAATAGAAAGGCGACAAAAATTATGGGGTTTGAGAAAATAAATTTACCTGATTTTGATTTTTCACAACAATAATTTGATAAAGAAAGCAGTTTAATCATACCTCTAAAGTAATTCTTCAAAGGTCCTATTTCCATCTAAAAAAAAATTAAAATATTAATATTGATTGCATTGCAACTTTTTAACCTAACCCTTCTGTGCATGATTGAATCCATTATTAATAGTAGACACTTAAAAACCCTCATAGGGAAATAAAAGTCTTCAAAATAAAGAAATCACATTTTCGGTTGATTTTGCTTCTTTGGGTATTTTCAGGGAAGAAGTCGAAAAACCAGATAATTTGAATTTAAAATCTTATATATAATTCCTCACCTAGAAGTGGTAGAGCGATGATTAAGCAGTCAAATGTGAGCTTAAACTATCTACTATCAAATAATACTTTAATCATGTTAATTGAGATTACAGCTAGGAATTTACAGAATGACCGATAAAGATCTACTCAAAAATAGCAAGTGCCGTTTTTGTGGAAACTGTTAGGAATTCGAAAAAATGTTTCCAATTGCAATTAAGTACCCTTTTATGTAGCTCATAATATGCAATAAAGAAATACTGGATTTGATTTTTCAAGTTGACCTCAAACTGTTCTCTAAATTTGTACAAATAAAAATGGGAATTTACGTATTAGTTTTTTCTATCTCTTCAAGGCCATCGAAATGCACTTAGCGGAGGGGCCCTGGAAAGAGGTTTTACTTTTCAAAATAATCTCGAAGATACTATTTGTAGAAAACAAATAAAATCAAACGAGATTTCTTTCAGAGATTCCTTTGCTTCGATTATTTTGCCACTAATAATTGATATATGGCGCATTTGAAAGTAAGAGATTAGAATATTGAAAGAAGAAACCTGTTTTGCTACAATTTTCAGTTGAGTTGGGGTTGACATTTCAATCCGCGTATTATGAGTTCATCAGGTTGAACAGTTAAGTTGAACTTGGGTTGATTTGACATAAAACTCAACATATGTACTTACTGTTTCCTCTTATTACCAAATATTTCTCCGCTTTTCTTTTGTCTTCATTGCCATATGTGCAGCAAATGTGTACTTTCTTTGAAGAGCAAGGGCATCTCAAAATATCATTTATTTTAAATTCAAAAAATCCATTGGATATTATATTGATTTTTTTCTGTCAGAAGGCAATTCCGGTTCTAACTTCTCTTATTTGGCAAAGAACTAGAAGTTTGCTATGGGCCACCATAAACTGTCTAACGGAGGGGTTATTATTCCGTCTTATCTGGTTTCGTATAAAATCAATGATGCCAGGTGATTTTATCGAATAGTTCTGCAAAAATTGTTCTTCCTGATGAATCCAGCCGGGATCTTCGATAATATAAGTATTTAGAAATTAAAAAAAAACTACAATTTAAAAAATTTTGAATCGTAGAATTACATACTGCTTACTCATACTTTTTGACATACTAAAACAATAAGTCATTTTTCGTATACAAAGTAATGTGTGTGACTATAAACATTAGATTGTAATGTGTACGCGTATGTGCAACGCAAAGTTGCCGCGGGATGTTCAGGTAGTACGCGCCAGCTAGCAGCACGTCTTACCTCGTCGGTCTGGGGTGAGGGTCCTTGAACATCCCATTCATATTGTGGTATGAATATGTGTATCAGAATATCGGGTGCCTGTGGCGAAAGGGGGTTGTGGAATCCCTCTTTCAGGCCTGCCACAAAGAATAATAAAAGCAGAGACAGATAAAAAGGGAGAGCAACAGGTCTGGTGTCACCTGTTACTCCAAGGTGCTGAACCAACATGAAAACTGAACAAGAAAAATTACCACCATATTGATAGGTCTGTTCCACCGATTTTCGTGCACAAACTTTCCGTGTAAATACTTACTCATATGGTGGCAGAAAAAGTGTACACAAACCAAAAAGTCGAGGGAACATGTTTCATGCAAACTCGTAAAAATCAAGAAGAAGAAAATTCACACAACACACGGAATTTATTTAAAACGCACTTCTAATTATAAATTGTTAATCTAATCAATTTTCAATCACCAAATTTTGCTTTATTAATAACTTTATTCAATCAATTCACAAATTCACTATGAAACAGGCACTCAACCTAACCTCACTTTCTAAACAAAAACACCGAACAGCTGTTTGTAACTTTGCAAGAAAAGATGGCCGATCATGAACCACCTAAAAAGTTTGGGTAAGTTCGTGCAGCAGGGGAACATGTGACGTCGATTTTTTCTCCGTCATTTTTCCTGGCACGAAACGCTATGGAACGCAAAATGTGTAAGTTCGTGCACATGCGGGATCCCACATTCTTATCAGGGAACATACCTAATGGTTCAGTAAACTAATCCTCGCCATCCCTGCATCTTACTAGGATGCAGCTCCAACGTAAAAAGAAAGCTGAAAAAAAATCAAACTAACCCATAAGGATGGTAGGACAATAAGTAGTATGAGGAGGAGTAGGATGAGGGAAGCAAGGAGGGGAAGAATCTTCCTGGGGTTCCTGAAATCAAGAAAGAATAAAATTTCATCTCATGTAAACGTAAGGTATATTATTATAAAATCAACAAAGGGAATGATTGTTACAAAGATAGCCTATCCCGGTAAAGCAAAGCATTCAATCTTTCATTAAATATATACATCTTAATCCAAGCAGTGACCTATGAGTTACCTTGGATACTGTACTAACATCGATAATTGAAAAAAGAATATTCCCTTACAAGGTATTACTATATAAACAGCTTAGTATCAACGATTCAGCACTGAAGTCACAATTCATTTTAAACCGATGTTAATTCGTTTTTCTTTGTTTTCTTTTTTTTTGTCATTGACATTGTAACCCATTACATAAAGTACAAATGGTCTAAACTATTTACATCGATTAAACCGGCTAAGGGTAATGAATTAAAATAGTTACGAATCTTGTATACTATAAATTGTTTCAATATTTATGTGTAATACAGTATACTCATATAATACTTATAACAGGAAGAAATAATCTTAAATCACAATTTTTTTCCTTTACGTATATCTATATTGTTTATTTGAGAAAAATTGCATAATAACTAAGACAGCAAGCCGAAGTAATATAACCGCATGACTTAAACTGCTAAAGATATGTAAACAGGTTTGAAACGAATCGTCGTCAAACAGTGGTATCGCGTATTTTGAAAGAAAAAGGATAAACTACTTATTGTCAGGATTAATTTAATAAACATATATAAGCGCACGTCTCATAATGTACGTTTCTCAGAAGATTATTATGTGTTCGTTACCCTATGGAGAAATTGTGCACAATCACCTATAGCTAGGTCACCAAATCTAAATGGAGAATGTTTTTCTTCTTTACTTCTGTTCAGGTATTTTTATTTTTTTTTTTGCGGGAGAGGTGAAAATCTTCCAAAAGACACCAGACAGCCCGTGCCCTCCGGTAGTGTGAGATTCTTACTCACTAAAAACACCTCTCTGGGGATTAGCCGAAACAGACCACATAACCGGGTCCCTTTTCGTCCCCTCCCAGTCTCCCGTAGTGGGGGCAACTGAGTATCCAGTTATCCCACTGTCGCCACTAACCTCGGTTTCCTGGGTCACTGCTAGAATCCTTCCTACCGTCTCCAGTGTTCCTTCTTGGTCCATGCGTTAGTTACAGCATTTACCGCTTCACTGTCTTCGACATTGAAGGGTTCCAGGCCGTAACGCTTTAGTCCTGATCCAGGACAAGGAACTCCCTCCGGATTAACCGCAGCTAACCCTACGGAGGGCAGATCTACATAAATCCATATTTTCCCGCCGTTTCCAGTGTTCCTTTTTGGTCCATGCGTTAGCTACAACCTTCATCTCTTCTCTGCCTACGGCATTGAAGGGTTCCAGGCCGTAACGCCTTAGTCCTGAGCCAGGACAAGAAACCCCCTCCGGATTAACCGCAGCTAACCCTTTGGAAGGCAGATCTGCATCTTCTCCTGGTGTGCTTATCGCGGAGATAGCCAACTCGTTAGAGTCTCCCGTCTCTGCACCGCCGCACCTGAAGAAGTGCTAGTTGTTATTATGCCAATGGCACCCTTCTCCAGGACTGCTACAGCAGTTTCAGCCGGTGGAAGCGAGCCAGCCTCCATAGCCGCCACAGTTCCTTCGAAAGGTAATTCTCCCAAAACTGCTACTGTTGTGTTGTGGGTACCGTGGGTATAGCCAACCTGTTGGGGTCTCCCATACAATCCACCTCCACTACCACAGAAGCACCCGAGGAAAACGCCATTCGCGACCCAATTACCCCTGGGTCCTGCAGAGGGGACGCAACACTGCAGACTCCCTTGGAGTTAGGGGGACTGTTCAAGAGGTTATCTCCTCCCGCATTAGTTACTTGGCTACATACTAGGATGCATTGCCCGGTTGCTACCACTTGGAGGTGTAACTAACACTTGAGAATATCCAGATGAGGATCACCGTATCCTAGAAGGCTTCAACTCGTCCGTCCATTCTCCAGCAACCTCTGTTCAGGTATACTAAGGCTACAGTTTGTTTTCTTTCCCACGTCATTACGTCACAAATTACTGTGTTTTTCTTTTTAATTTACAATCTATCAGATAATTCACACGCTTAATTCACTTTTGCTTTAGAAAAATTCCCTGGGTCTAACGAAAACTTGTCGTTATTGTTAATTTCTTTGCCTACAACATAATATAACGTAAAACTTAAAATAATGTAAATTACCGAAAAATTGGTCAAAAATGGAATGTCCTGGACAACTAATCCACTTAAAAGTATAACTGATCTATTTATCTACATTATTAATTAAACATTGTCCGCAAACATTGTCCATACTAGATGAAGGATACTACTAACAATATTGTTTTATAAGATTCACTTAGCCAAGATACAACTATGTATGTTTGATCAGCATACGTTTTTAAATTCAACGAGCTCATTTATATAGATTTGAAAATCCTTAGGAATCTGAATGTACTTACTTATAGTTATTTGTTTTAGATTCATATGTAATACCTGTGACCTTCTTTTATAGATAGCACTTGTCGTCAACGCGTCGGAAGTTTATGGGAGCCTTGACTGCTATAGGGCAGTGAAATCACTGACAGGGGCCGCCAAGAGGGGCATTTTATCCTGCCCGTCTAACGGAAAGTCCGCAGGTTTTATATATCAGGAGGTTCTTAATTGAGAAGATACAAGATGGTCGTGTTGCGGAACGTTCTCTCGTTTCTTTTTTCCGTTGCAGCTTGTGCTGGCTCCTAAGCATTGCACGACACCAATAAGACAAGTCTGTGGCAGGTTCGTCTGCTAATGCCTGCTCGGTGGCAAGAATCAAGCTTAGAAGATCAAAGGAAACTTAATGCCAAACTTTTGTAGGTAGGTTCTTGCAGACTTCTTTATAACACCGGTGGTAACTCCACGATATGTTATTTGGTCACTGATATGAGCCAGACTTTGACGACACCTTTTGCTTTCTCCGTAGGTGGGAAAATTCGCATTAAAAGACGAATGCGCCCATGTGCAATATTTATCACAACTTTCTGTAACAAAGTTATTCTGATAAGAAAATTATCGGAGCTTGGATGGCTTCAATGAAAAGGAATTATAACATATGAATTGGAACTTACCTCTGTTTTTGCTGTTGTGCATCAGATTAAAGATTCAAGATTATCTTTATTCGACTACATAAACAATGTACAAATTCAATACTTATCTATATACAATACAATTGCTATGAGCTAAAACGTTTGGCTCAACAAACCTGTCAGTAAAAGTTTTCATACATTCGAGCTTAAGATAGTTCTTATGTGGTAGAGTTTACACAAAGCAAAGAATATACATTCGTACACACTTGCGACCGGTGTGTTTAACTTATACATTGACTCATGGATCTTGATTTACTTGTTCTAATACATCGAGAATGCAAATCCTACACATAAGCCCAAATCAAGGTTAGAGTGATGTATTTTTTTTAATAGGAATGTACAATGTACACTATCGATAAGAAATTCTAAGTTACATGAAATTTCCTGTTCTTATGCTAAACATTCGAGAATATTATATATATATATATATATATATATATATATATATATATATATATATATATATATATATATATATATATATATATATATATTATATATATATATATCTAATATTCGCCCTGACAGGTTGTCTAATTAACATATTTGGATATATGAGCTACTGTTTAGTACATTATTCTTGCATTAAGGTACATGCGTGTATGGCGTTTTATTAATATTATGTTTCGTTTACTATGGTCTATCGAGTATATTAAAATATCTTGTAACATAGTTCGCTTTATATTATTTATCCTACTTATTCTTACATTTGAGAACCCATTTTAGCTAGAAGTACAAATATAATTCCAAATTGATACAATGTTTCGTTCATTCTTACCCTAAGAAGCTATAAGGTGACAAGGATTGGATTTATTCTTTATATGCAGTTCTGATAAGACATACACACCGTCTATAGTCCCTAGTCTTTTACCTATTAGTCTAATCTAGGTATTAAATAATACAATGTATCCATTATTAAGATCAATTGAGCTATGTTATCCTTAACCTAGAGGAAAATAACTTCTACATCTATACTTAGAATTAGTCAAAATATATACTTGTATTGTTCATACGGTAAATTTTTATCTTACTTTAAGTAGTTTTAATTGTCAGGGGAGTTACGGTTTAGTCTTAATGTATCGGTCATCTTCTTTTCTGTCTACCAATTAAGAACGATTTGTAGAATTTAGGCATAGTATCTGTATCACTTGTATTTTCCAGCAATTCTGCTGATGTGCCGTTTATAAGTGCAATAGGCGAGGGGTAGTAGTCATCGATTCGGGAGAAAATGTCTCTTTCGTATATTTCTTTCAGAAGAGAGAAGTTGTCGTGATCCTCCAGCCTTGCCTCTATTTTCATTGAGAGTCCCAGCATGTATTTGATAAGAGGTGCAATTCCGGCCTTAGAGTATATGCAGTTGTTAGAGAATCTCCTGTTTGTCGATCGGAAATGGGCTCCCGTGCAGTGTCTCAGAATTTTGCGTTCGAAAGCCTCAAGCTTTTGGGCCGTTGTTGGAGATAGTGGAACCAGTTTACGAAGCCATAGGTAATGGTTGGTCTGATCAGCTGGTTATATATCAGTAATTTCGTTTTGGCGTTGAGGTTTGATTGTCTGAGTAATGGGAGGAGTATTCCATATGCCTTTACCGCTCTTTGAAGGACAGATTTACCTTGTGAGTTTGGCTTCAGAAGGTGGTATTTGATTTCGTTTTTAGCCGGTATAAGGCTGTCCTCTATTCGTAGTTTCAGATGTATTGCTCTGCTGGCGACGCCAGAGTGCCCTTTGCAGAGCAATTCTGTCTTGTTGATATTTATTTTAATGCCCCAGGTTTTATAATAGTCATTAATCTCCTCTAGGTGTATTTTGACTTTGTCTAAGGCGTTTTGAGGTATTTTGTCATGGGCATAGACAAGTGTGTCGGGGAAGTCGGGAAGTCCGACAGGGAAAAGTTATATAGAGAGGGTCCAGTTATAGATCCTTGGGGAACTCCCGAGCGTACCTCACTCGATTCAGATCTCCTTCCGTCAATGGTGATGTAGAGCCTTCTATTAGCTAAGAAATTCAAAAGTATCTTGACAAGTTGGTCGGGGACGTTGTAGGCGATTAGTTTAAAAATTAATCCCTTATGCCAAACGCAGTCAAAAGCCTTTTCAACGACAACTGCCGCTACTGTTGTGCATTCCCTATTTTCAGCTTGTTCGATGCATCGCTGTGCAGTTTAATCAGGGCGTGGTTTGTGGAATGTTCCCTTCTAAAACCGAACTGGTAGGCCGGAATTGCATTGTCCATATCGCAGAACCTCTCAAATCTTATTGTTATAATTCTCTCCAGAATCCTGTCCACGTTGGAGAGCATTTGGATAGGTCTAAAGTCTCCAACCTCGCATGAGCTGGGTTTTTTTTTATTGGAATTTGTTTGGCAATCTTCTAGGCATTGGGGAAGTAGCTGTTGTTGATGCAATGGTTGTATATAACTGTCAGAAACCTTAGTGTGTTTTTTGGTAGCCTCTTGATAAGATAGTTGGAGATGTCATCTGGTCCGCAAGATTTCTTCCCGTTGATCCTATATTTTATTATGTTTTGCACATCCTCAAGTTTAATCCAGAGTTCATCCGAGGAGTTCAGCATATTGTTGTCCTGAGTGTGAATGAGGTTTGGCTTCAGTTCCCTGTCAGGGTTCGAGTTTCTTGTTAGAAAATTACAAACGGTCTCCTCAACTTGGGTCGTTAGTTGATCATTATATGTTGGACACTTTTCTCTGTAGAGGTTGCTATAAAAGGTGTGGAAGGACGACAGTATAACTTCTGGCGAAGAGGTCTCCTGGTTTTGGATCCTTAACTTATCAATTTTCGTAGCCCGGTGTTTACCCACTATGTTGTAGATTTCCTTAAAAGCATTTGGGCCTGGCTTTATTTTGCTAAGCCTGTCTTGAAATTGCAAGTTTTGGTGAAGGTTAACCTTTTCTTTAATTATCAGTTGAGGCGAGACAGGAGAGCCTTGTACTCCGGCGAATCCTTGTTGAGTGTTCGTATGTAGAGCTTCCTTAGTTGTTTCACCCATTGTCTTTTGTACTTGAGAAGATTAATGATGTCTTGTGGGAACTTTAGGTGTTTGCTTTGTCTATCCGGGGATATTTTCTTAATATGCCTGTTCTTGCTCGCATGTACTTAAGTGTTGAACTTTTCGATCCACTCATCTATCTCCGCGTTCGTAATGTTGCTGGTATAAGGAGGTGGTTTAGCAGTTAAAGAATCCATGTCTTTTTTAAATTCGGGGCAGTTAAAGGTTGCTCTGTCATCGGCCCAGTCTGGCAGATGGTGAGAGATTAGGATGTCGCCCAAGTCCACCACGAGTTTGACGGTCAGATGGTCCGAGAATGATGATTCCGTCTCGCAAATGCACTGACCGTGTAATGATCCGTTTTGTTTTCCCGTGGTCAGGAAGAAGTCCAGGATGGATGAGCTCCTGAGAGCGTTCCTTCATCAGAAATCCATCTAAATATCCTGGAGCCGTTAGCATTCTCAACCACATCACCCCAATGACTGTGTCTAGCGTTCCAGTCTCCTCCAATGAATGTGGTATCATAATTTACAGCGACTGCTGCCAGCTGATTAAGCACTCTTTCAGGGTAGCTCCGGAAATATTATGCGGAATATATATGCTGCCCACCAACATATCGGAGCCAGACGATTATGTTCTGGTCTTCACTATAGAAAGCACCATTGGAACCGGTTGGGGATCTAAAAAGATTCTGAAAAACTTGCCCGTTGTCGTCCCTCAGGATGTTATAGCCAGGAATGATTAGGTTAGGTCTATCAATGCTGAGTCTAGTTTCCGATATCATAGCAAAATCTGGGTTGTGGAGCTCTAGGAGATTGTATAGTTGAGCTTTTCTTCCTCTGTTGATTAGTGACCCCGTGTTGTGCAAAGAGGCCATGAGGCTGTTGATTTCCTCAAACAAGTCGTCCAATGACATTCCAAAAGATTCTGAGATGCAGGAGTTCAGCTCTCTTATTGGGTCGTTATATGTTCGGGTTGTTTTGGCCGACCTCCCGACAAAGGCATCCCTATAACTAGTCCCTTCTTTGCGATCAGAGGTTTGTGTTTTTCTCCCGGTATAGCCTTCATTTTTAGTAACTCTAATTTGGGTCTCTCTTAGTTTCTTAGATTCAGTATACCTTTTATAACTGGGGCATCCTTTGTAATTAGCCGGGTGTTCCATGGATCCACAGTTAGTACATCGGTTCCCCTTCTCTTCACTGTCAGTCATTGGGCATTCTCTGGAGGCATGTTTCCCCACGCACTTGCGGCATGTTGCTTTGCGTCCGCAGTTGACTGCTATGTGTCCAAAGACCTGGCAATTGTAGCACTGACTCGGGCCCTCGCTCCTGACTCTTTCCCACGTGACTTTTTGCGATAGAAAGTATCTCGTGTTGGTAACTTCTTTTATGTCTGATTTAGGGTGCAGTTTAATTATAAAATAATCCAGGGAGTAGTTCTGCTTCCTGGACTGATTGGTTATAAATCTAGAGATTTTTAATGCTATCGTTTCTGGGAAAAGTGACTTAAATTCATTTTGTACTTCCTCCTCGGTTGTCGATTCATGTAGGCCCTTAAGTAATATACTAAAACGTTTATCTTCCTTGGAGGTGTATGTGAAATACTCTACGCCGTGTTTTCTAATGAGATCTGTGATTAGATGTTTTTCACTGGTGTCCGCATAAATTTTGCAAGCCCCTGACCTTAGGTTGACTATTCGCGCCCTGGTACCTGATTGTGTCAGCGCTTTTCTGAATTTACTGACATCAAGCTTTGCTATTATGGGTGGGGGCTTGGACTGGGAGCTGATTATTGCCCTGAGAGTTACTTTCCTCTCTGTTTGCCGTGCCTTGCACTAAAATATTGCTATGCCCTACAAAATCTGACTTATGGACACCCTTTGATGCCCTATGGTCGCTCTTTAAAGTTCTGTCCGTGTTGCGTATGTTTTGAGTGGGACTTAACATTGTATTGTCATTTTCATTATCACTAATTATTTTATTTAATATATCAAACTTATTGCTATTATTGATTTAATTATTTTTGTATAAAAAATTGTCAGAATTAAAATTAGAATTTAGGCTTGTTTGCTTACTTTTGACCTCCTGAGCTGAATTCGTGCTCACTTCGCCGGTGGCGAGTCCGACTGATGACTGCCTGATATTTCTTCGGTTGCGGCTGACGAAACTCCAGGGGCTCCCGTCGCTTTCCCCGTCCTCATTTACATTTACCATAATCGTGTGTTGGGCGATTGTATTAATTCCCTCCTGATTCCTGGTATCCATTACTACAGCCTGTGTCTCCCCCTTTTCGGGTGATGTCAATTCGAATGGAATGTTGGCGCTCATCTCCCTGTGCAGGTTTTTGATGTCCTCCAAGTTAAAATAATTAGTTGCAGGGTTAGTCCCCTTTAAAGGTTTACTTCCTTGAGCCGCCATAAAGTTTGCGACCTCCAATTCTCGTTTGTCACGGTTTCTTGGTGTACCGTACGGTGTATGCGAGGCATGTGCTTTTAGCATTTCTCTTTTTAACGATTCACTTTTTAGCACGATCTTAGTTTTACTTTCCTTTTTCTTGCTGTCAACAGTCTTAACTTTTTTTAGTGGTGAGACTGGTTTGTTTGGTTAATTTGCTGATTCTTCCCGCGTTGACTTGAGTTGTGGCTGGGCCGGGTAACATGTTTTCGGCACCCGTCCCTGAAATTGTTCCTGCTGTATTCACCTTAATTTGTGTGCTGCCAATATTTAATTTTTTAGCGAAATTACTTTTCTTGGTTTTGTGGGGTTGAAAACTAACCCCGCTAATCCTAGCAACGCGGTACTAGACTCTTTTTTCTAATTAAAAACTCAGTAGTCAAGATGGCTACTTCAAGCGTCCTCATGCACCTAAGAACTGAAAAGAATAGCTTTCAAAGTCTGACACGGACTGAGCAGAGGTTGACCGAGCTCCCTGTCGTCCGTGTGACACGGACCTGTTGTGCATCAGCTGCTGCTGTCACGAAATAATTGTGCCTTCTTCTTGATTTACTCAAGATGGCGCATCCGTTTCGTGACAATAGGAACAGTGGTGACAACCACAGTTTGACAAAGGCATGCTTATATCTAAATATGAAACGTCTCACATTACAAGATTTATACCCTGTAGTCAAGAAAGGATAGAAAATGTAGTCTACCTGTGTAATGCGAGACATTTCACATTCGAAATATAGCCCGCGCCACCTATGAGCCGGCACCCTAAGACATTTAATTTTAGCTCTCTATAACGTAGCTTTCTAAACTCTTTGGGTGCATTTCTTTATTCATTCCGAATGAGCGGAACGTGCCTAATGTGTTTCTTTATTCGTTCGGAATATTCTATTCCTAATTTTCCGTGTTTTTTTATTAGCACCGGCGCGTTCTTTTTGAAGTAAAACTTCTTTACGCACGCTTGAATTGGGGAGTAAGCTGTTGAATGCGTTACAAAAAGTGTGATCGGGCGAGGCGAACGGAAGTTGAGAGGGTGATTTCTTGATTATTTCGTAATTTCATTTAGTTTATCATTGAAATATCATACATATTTGTATATGTATATATATATATATATATATATATATATATATATATATATATAAGTAAAACTTCTTTTCGCACGCTTGACTTGGGTAATTTCGTAATTTCATTTCGTTCTTGAACGATTTAAAAATTAATATTTTGTTTAATACATTAAATATTCTACGTTTAAAGTGAATAAAATTGTAAATTCATTTTAAAATTCATATTTTGTGAATTTTCGGGTGAATAATAACAAATTATGGCAGGAAGTGACACAGACTCTGAATATGAAAGTGGTGTTCCAGGACCATCAGCTAAGAAGAAATTACGTACGGAAATTGTGCATAAAAAGTGTGTGACAGCATATTCAAGGCAAGATATTAAACATAGTGAGACCCAATCAACTGATAATGAATCACGAAGGTTAGTGCGTATCTCATACTAGTTGCTGGCGTCGTAGCGTCATATGCAGCGTTCCTTTTTCCTTGTCTATTTTCTCCCTCTACAAATACGCGGCATTCTACTCTCGTTTTTATTATATATGTATGTATGTATTATATTATATTATCTATATAAGTAAAACTTCTTTACGCAGGCTTGACTTGGGAATTAAGCTAGTGAATGCGTGACGAGAGCGTTATGAAAAGTGTGATCGGTCGAGGCGAACGGAAGTTGAGATGGAGATATACGGTGATTTCTTGATTATTTCGTAATTTAATTTCATTTTCAATGAAAACCGATAAAAAATTTAAATATTTGTAGAAAATTAATATATGTATATACATGTATATATTATACATATATACATATACATATAAACATATATATATATATATATATATATATATACATACATATAGATGGAGCTAAAGAAGTTTTACTTCAGTCGTGTGGTCTAAAGCACACTCATATTTTTTTTGTACCGAAGTTGTAGATGGAATAAACGGAATAAAACTGTCAAAAAACAATTTAGTATCAAAAGGGAAGGAAAGGAAAGTCATAATTGCTAATAAATACACAATTTATTATTGGATTCTGTCTTTTGCGTTCATTTTAAATAATATAAAGAACTGAAACCTCCAAAATGGTTTATTGAATAATTGCTTTAACCTGATTTCAACTTTCAATTGGAAGGAATATTCCTTTGTGTTTACATATTGCTTCTATTTCGTTTATTCTGGCGCGTATTCTGTTCCTTCTATTCCTTCCACGGAATGAATTGGTTCGCCAAGATAGATACCAGTAGTGTCCTAACAATGATAGGCTGCTAGGATCAGCCAACCCTGACCTGGGAGCTAGCTCCTCAACGCCCTGTCCCCGGTAATATGCAGTTCGCCACCATACTACCCTGCGAGACCATCTCAGTCACTTAAATAAGCACTTACTTGTATTGAAAAAAGTAAATTTTTGCCATTTTATTTATCAAGGCTGAGAAATCTCCAAAATTTTATTTTCAATAACGCAGAATTACCGTCAGACACACGCAACTACAGACAAAATAAGGCTCCAACAAAAGGAACACCAGGGAGCTATATACATACTAACCCATACTAGAGATAAATTTAACCTGTCCATGTAGTTCCCGAAACAAAATATAGTGAACGTTTTTTTCTTTATTAGAAACGCCGATCGCGTTAAGAAATATTTTAATATTTCTTACTTCGCTCGAGTTTAAACGGTTTAGTTCGAAATTTGCAATTCCAAGTTATTAAATTTTTTGAATAAGTAAGATAATAATCGAAGTGATTAAGCTGCGCTGTTGTGTGAAGTTTCTTTGATAATATAAATAATAGCGCAACAGAGAAGGAGAAGGGCAGGGAAGTTTTGATTTTGAATTCACTTTTATTTCAGATAAAAATTTCTGTTCGGAAAATATTAGTTGGGAATAAAAAGTTCTCAGAAATTTTTTTATTTATAGTTTGATCTTACCGTGATAGAGAATACATACAATTTACCAGAAGAATTTATCAACCTGCTTTAGTGTCATGTCTCCAATAGTGTTGTAGCCAACGGGGAATAAATAAGAGTACTAATACTTTAAAAAACAAGAAAGAAGAACAGATGCTTTCAAACACTACTCAAATCTTGTTTTGTCACGAAAGTTACGAAAGTTTCCTTTTACAATTCAGTATTACTAATTTATCCAGACTTGTGTTTTTGTAAGACCTCGCACGGATTGAGAAAAGAAAAAGGAAAAGAGAAAATATCCATTGGCGAATATAGAGTTCAGAAGCTCACGTGATGTCCATTCAAGAAATAAAATTACACAATAAAAAAATATTTTTAAAAAAAAGCTTTTATCTAACAATAAAATATAAAAATGTACTAAAAAAGAAAAAATAAGCTTTTGCTACAATAAATTTAGGCGACCTTGCTGTTGTCGCGGACAAAGTCGGCTCTTTCTCGGCTCGTTGGGCCGATCTTCAACTTATGTCGGACGACACTGCGTCCCTTACCACCAAGATGGACGGGCTGTCGTTGACAGGGTCGAATCTAATTCACGCGTCCTTTTGGAGAGGTCGCATGAGATGTCCTCCCGTATTCTAGCGCTGTTTAGTTCACTCGACGATATTCAGTCAACGTTCTCTGCTTTCGATTCTAATCCGCTTCTTCCTGCGGGTCCTTCACCTGCCATCCCCATAGTTGAGGACATCCGTCGCGTCGTCAAGCAGGTGAAGAGCGACCTTGGTATCTGGTCTGCGGCTGTCTCTGCCAACTCTGAGCTGCTGGGCTCTGTGGCATCCGACTTAAAAGCCCTGTCTTCCCGCTTCGATGTTGCCTTCAAGCCGCCACCCTCTGTTGTACCCTGTGCCGACGTTCAGCCTGCATCCGAGACGGAAGGTAAGGTTAGTGGTGGGGTTAACAACTCCTCGCCTGAGAGGGTAAGATAGAAATTTAAACCTAAGGTAAGGCGTCGTCGCCGTGTGGAGAGCTCCGTGGCGGATTCTGGTCTTCCTGGTCCGGTTGTCACTGCTGGCGGCTCTAGTGACGTCAATGGGTCTAGTGAGGGGGATTTCAACGGTAGTAATGATGTGATTCCTACCGTCATGCCCTCAAACATTGGCGAGTCTGGTGTTGATGATGTTGGACTCTTCGCCGTTCCTCGTCCAAGGTCTATTTTTGTCTTTCGTCTAACACCTGGAACCTCTTGTGACCAAGTATTCCGTTTCCTTCGGTATAGGAGTGCTGACACGTCTGAAGTATTCTGTAGGAAAATAAGTGGGCAGTCGAAGCCGTACGCATCTTTTTTGTTGTCGACTCCCACCCAGGCGGCTGATACTCTGCTCAGTGATAATTTCTGGCCCGAGGATGTTTTATGTAAGGTCTTCGTGCCCAATTCTCGCCGCCGCAGATCAATTCTCGCAGATCAGGAGCGGCTCAGTCTCCTAGTTCAAAAAACGGGACAAGCTCTCTCTTTACTACCAGAATGTGAGAGGACTGAGGACCAAAATAATTTTTATTTCTTATCTACCAACTGCGATTTTGATGTGATATTTCGGACGCGGAACTGCTCAATGGCTCTTATCAGGTTTTCCTGATAGCTTGCAGGGTTCTCATAGCTTGCAGGAATTTTCTTAATACTAATCATTTTGACACTCCCTCATTTTCTGACCAACTGGAGCTGGAACAAGTTTCAGTAAAGATTTCATTTGATTCGAGGAACTTCTTGATTTGTTGTTATATACCTCCTGATGCGTTTAATGTCGGTGATAGTAATGGTCGGAGTCAGTATGATATTCTCATTAAGCATATTAACTACATCTATGATCGATTGGGTTCTACGAATGAAATTATTTTAGTGGGGGTCTTCAACTTACCCAATGTACGATGGGTAGTGGATGATGATGACGATAGCTTTCTTCCCCATGACTGACAGAAGGACAATCGTTATTCCTCGACACCTTGACTGGCTTGGGGCTATGACAAATGAGTAATGTGAGTAATAATATGGGAAGACAGCTTAATCTGGTGTTCTCTACGAACTCCACGCTCACTTTTGTTGAACCCAGCCTCCTTGCCTTGACAAATCTTGACGTGTTTCACCCCGCATTGCTTGTTGCTTTTCATTGTCTGTCGGACGTGCTTGTCGATAACCTCGATAGCCCATATCATTTTAATTTTAGAGCGGCCGATTTTGAGGCATTGAACGATTATCTTGATGAGATAGACTTCCAGACTTGCTTATCTGGTGACGATATCGACAGTAACGTATCAGGTCTCTACGACGTTTTGTATTAAGCTTTTGGGAGCTTTGTTCCCTTAGTTCGGGTTAGGGGTAGAGACTCCGCTCCTCCCTGGTTTGACAGAGAATTGAAGTCTCTTAGGAATAAGAAGAACAAAGTTTGGAAAAGGTACCTTCGTGTTGGCAGTGTTGACTCCTGGCAAGAATTTAGTATTTGCCATGAACATTTTATAAGCCGTTCTCGCTCTCTCTATGAAGAATACCTTCAAAGTTTAAAAAATAGATTATTCTCTGACCCCCGTGCATTTTTTTTAAAAATGTCAACGTGAAGAAAAAGGTCGATAACTATCCATCGACTATGGAGTTCGGGGGGATTTCTAGTAATAATTCTAATACTATCTGTAACTTATTTTCTGAATCTTTTAAGAGTGCATTTGAATCATCTGATTTCATCCCGGATAGTGAACACTTTTCGCACATAAATAGCCGAATTTTACCCATAGTATTAGTTCCATCTATCACGGAGGATACTGCGCTTCCAACTGACTTTTCTAGTGGTCCTGACGGGGCTCCTGCTGCATTCATAAAGAAAGGTTTTTCGGTGTTATTATGGCCTTTGCTGTTTCTATTCAGGAAGTCTCTTTCGCGGGGCCATTTACCAGCACTCTGGAAGATATCCTTTTTAATTCCTATTTTCAAGAGTGGCAATAGAAGAGACATTTCCAATTACAGGCCGATTGCTAAATTATCCTGTATCCCTAAGCTCTTTGAACTGTTAATACATTCCCAATTATCCGAAGTGTGTAAAGGCTTAATCTCCCCTAGGCAGCATGGTTTTCTCCAGGGTAGATCCACGGTTTCAAACTTGGTCGAGTTTGTTTCCTGCACTGTGGGTGGATTCACGGATGGTTGCCAGACTGACTGTATTTATACTGATTTCAGTAAGGCCTTTGATAAGCTGTCTTACTCTATCATTGCTTTTAAATTGGCTAAGTTGGGTTTCCCTCCCTCGCTTATTGTTTGGATTAAGTCGTATTTATCTAATAGGACATATAGAGTACGTTTTCGTAGTGTACTCTCTGATGATTTTGTGGCTCATTCTGGCGTTCCCCAGGGCAGCCATCTGGGTCCATTGTTGTTTATATTGTCTATTGATAGCTGCGTTCCATTGGCCCATGCAGAGTACTCCGGCGTACTTCTCCAATGGAACGTTTGTTCTTTATCCGAGTAGGTTTAGCCGCTGTCAAATTTGGCATTTTATAGATTGTATTTGCGGTTTTTTGATGTGCTGTGGAAAATTTGGTATGTTTCGCGATAATTATAGTAATTTTGGAAAAAAATTTAACTTTTTTGATATTTACGGGAAGCAGATGCTTCTTTTTAAACACCTTTAATATTTGTCATAACATAAAACAGCAAAAGCCACCTATTGAGAGCTTTTGAAATACAAAACCCTAGCGGAAAAAATCAGCGTAAGTACCCTTGCAAACTGCACCTACTTATCATCTAGTGTAGCTGAGCGTTGATGGGTGTACGCCGGAGTACTCTGCATGGCCCAATGGAACACAGCTGATGATATTTCGTATTTGCTTCAAAGATGTAAAATTCTTATATATGCTGACGATATTAAGATTTTTCTCCCAATCAAATCTAATGCTGATTGCGAGATTTTGCAATCAGAGTTGCACATTTTCTATGGTGCTGTAACAACAATCTTAAGCTGAACATTGAGAAATGTCAGGTTTTGTCATTTTCGAGGTCTCACAGCTTCCATACTTTTCAGTACATGTTTGAGAGTACTGGTATAAAACGGGAGGAAGGGGTGGGAATGTATCTTGATGTTAAATTGAACTTCATCTCCCATATTAATAACGTCGTTGCTAGGGCAAACTATATGCTGGGATTTATTCTTCGATGGTCCAAGAAATTTCCAAACCCTCAAATAAGACTACATCTTTACACGTCACTGGTAAGACCCCTGCTTAAATATGCTAGTCAGGTTTGGTTTCCGTTTTACGGATCCCACATTAAACGTATCGAGTCCGTCCAGCGTAGATTTGTGCGATCGGCCCTGCGTTCTTTGCCTTGGAATGACCCTCTTATTCTACCATCTTATGAGGAGCGTTTAGGGTTGTTGCAGATTGTTACACTCGAGAAGCGACGTTGGGTTGCAGATTTGATATTTTTGCATCAGCTTCTGCAGGAAAGATAGACAGTGTTGAACTTGCTTCCAAAGTTGTGCCTAGAGAACTGTCCTATTCCCTACGTAATCGATCACTTTTACAGATTGCTTTTTCGCGGATTAATTACGGCATGTATAGAGTCGTGAATATGTGTCTTCTTTTTGACCTGACTCTCACCAAGGATTTACTTTAACTATCTCTGTTGTCTATGCACCTCTGATTGTTGTGTGGGCGTTTTTTTTGTGTGTTGGCTACTAATGTTTTTTTTTGTATGTTGGTGTATATATATATATTGTAATATGTATATATGTATGTGTAATATATTGTTATATGTTGGCGTTTAGGTCAAATGATTCTAGGCTTCTGCCTATGAAGTGCGCCTTCTGTGTTAGAAGGATTAATTCTAGTTAATATTTTCATAAAATAATTAATAAAATAGTACCTCATTTTTAATATTTTGGGTAAAATAAATTTTGACTTACATTAATATTTTGTTTGAAATAGTAATTTAGCTTTGATAATTTTAGGTTTACAAAGGATACATATAAGCACATAAATTTTGGACCAAAAATATATTTCAATCATAATATACCTTTAACGTATTTCTTCGCGGAATTTCTGTATTCGTATGACTATAAATAAAAGCTTGGGCGGACGCTCATTAGATATTGAAATTATAAAATAGTACTAGTGAAACTAAGCGAAGCGAAATGATGCTGAATAATATTTCTGTTTTTTTTATACTATGTGGCCAAATCCTAGGGGACCTAGGGAATCCTGATTCGTTAGCTTGGTTTTGCCCGGAAGGGAATTTGGGTAAGGGAAGTGAGGAAACTTGAATGTCTTGTTTTTTGCATTGCTGCGAGCTAGACAACAGCCCAGAGACGGAGTGCATTATTTTAGTTTCTTATTAAAACCCACGGGGAGATCTGGTCTCGAACCCGTGACCCATGGCATGGTGGTCGTGCGGCTCAACGAATTGATCCAACACCGCCTCCTCTATAACATATATTTTAAATTGTTTGTATTTCAGGATCCCAAAGACGCTATTTCCTCATCTCGCTTTTCCCGTCCTCTCTCCTTCATCCCCCATGACACGAATTAATTGTTGATTTTTGTTTGTCTTTTGTTTTTTTTATTTCAGCAGCCCTTTTCAGGTTGGGCCTGCACCTTAGTCAGTTGAAGGGTTGGTATGGGTTAGAGTGCTGAACCATTGCATAGGGGGTTAATTTTTTGATGATGGTTTAGTATAACTGGAAGTAACAGGAGTCACAATGTCTGTGTTGCTCTCCCTTTCATCTATGTCTCTGTTTTTTTTTTGTGGCAGATCTGAACTTCTCGCCTCGCCAGCTTAGGTTGATCCGCCAGTCCTTATCGGAGTCTCGGCTGTTCTCTCCACTTAATTTTTTTAAGCACCTTCGAGATTTTGTACCTCTTGTCCTGACATGTCTAGAGTCATGCTAGTTTTAACTATAGTACACACCTTATCCAACTCTGCCCTGTCCTCAGTATGGGATGACAGTATGGGATAAGACTTGCCATTGCAAGTTCCCTTTTCTCTTGCCTAGAAGAAATATTTTCGTCACGTATTATCTCAGGTTTCTGTATTATATGTTAAGCATTTTCATGCGGGATAACTGGCCTTGATAGCAATTATAAGATAACGATTCTGGATCATCCACGGTAGAGAACACTGTTTTCGATATCGTCCCCAGCTTGCACAGCTAACTGGTATGATAAACGTTTCATTACCATTCCCACAAACCAGAAAGTAAAGTGGATTTAATACAGACTACTTACAGGATTCCTGCAAAGACTCTCCTATATTAATTTTCGTTTGTTTCGCTGCAAAAGCTGTGCATATAAACTGGTTTCGCAACTGAAGAGATTTATTAGCCGTCGGAATTTTCATTGCGACAATGTAACGAATTTTGCCACCACGATCGCCCCATTTTGGTGGCCTTTGGGAAGCAGCGGTCAAAGCAGTAAAAACACATGTATCGGACATTAATGAGCTCACTCCTGAACTTTGGGGAACTTACGACGGTCACAGCACAAAATGAAAGTGTTTTCAATTCAAGGTCGACTACGCCATTATCAAGGGACCCAAATGATGAACAGACACTAACCCCAGTGCATTTTATAAATCAAACACCTTTTGATTGTTTTGTCGAACCCGATCTCAAGCGATTGAGTTTAAAGAACAAAATCCCTTGGCAGCACACATGATTGAAAACAATTTTTATGTTGACGATTTAATGGAGGGAGCAGATACTATTGATAAAGCTATTCCTTATATTTCCCTTATACAATCTCGAAGTTTACAACTCAGAAAGTGGGCATCCAACTCTAAACCATTTCTTGACGCGATTCCCTCTGCAAGATGCAGCACAATATCTTCAAAATTTGATGAAAATCCAGGTGCGGTTAAGGTTCTAGGTCTCAAATGGGTTCCGGCAGAGGACTACTTTACATTTGAATTCAATCTCACCTCCAACTTAACTACTACCAAACGAAGCCTTCTATCCGGATCTAGTCGAATCTTTGGTCCACTTGGTCTATTAGCACCCATAACAGTCTTATTAGAAATTATACTGCAAAGGCTATGGCTTAAGAACTGCAGTTGGGATGAGCCAATTTCCGGTAACTTAGCGAAGGACTGTTGAAGGATGGTTTTTCAAACTACATGGTTTTCCAGACGCTTCGGAGTCAGCTTACAGTGCAGTCGTATATTTTCGGCAAACACTTTATAGCCAACAGATACAAGTAGCTATAGACTGAAGAAACGAGATTTGTACCTATAAAACAGGTATCTATTCCACTCGACTGATTCAGGCAGTGAAATCGGCATTTGAAAACCCAAAATTACAGTGTTTTGCCTGGACAGATTCAGAGGTTGTCTTAGCTTGGCTCTTTGCACCACCTCGCAAGTGGAAATGCTACATTGGAAACTGAACTGCGAAAAGTTTGACAAAATTACCAATGTCATGTTGAAATCACGTATCTACGAAAGACAGCCCGGCAAATATAGCTTCCAGAGGACTTGCCCCTAAAACTATTTTGAATTCAACACTCTGGTGGAATGGCTCAAGGATGACTGGACAACAAAGATCAAACTCAACTCAGTGAAAATCACAGTTGCAGCAAACATCGAACGAAGAGAAGCATACATGGATGCTTATTTTTCTAGCTTCAAGGGCACCTTAGATATTATATTTCAAAAAAGATCTTCTTTAAGACCAATTTATCGCATTCTCGGTAGATGCATTCGAATTTTAAACAACTGTAAACCCTCCTCATACAAAACTTCCTCAGCTTGGCTAATAGCAGAAAAGTGAACGGAAGCATCAGGAATTTGCATCATACGTTGGGCACAAGCAGACGCATTTCAAAATGAAAGTAACGCTATCCGTCGGAACAAGCCTATTTATAATTCAAGCAAACTATATTCCCTCACACCTTTCTTGGATAAACAATAGATTTAACGTGTCGGGGGGTCGATTAGAAAACGCAAACTGTGTATATGTCACAAAACACCCAGCAATCTTACAAAAGAATCACGTTTTCGTTAAGTTTCTAATCGCAGACTTTCACAAACGGCATTATCACGTCGGCACTTCCCTATTACTTGGCATCCTAAGGCAGAAATACTGTATTTTTTTTCTGATGCGCGCTATTGCTGTTCGGGATTATGTGGCTTCTACAAAGTCGGGATTTTAATTCGGGATCTTAATTCGGGATATTGGGGTCCGGGATTTAGTGGGTTTCCCTGAAAAATCTAGTTCTATTTGTTAATTAATTTTGTAATATAAAAGAGAATGTAAAAAAAACAAACTTAACAATATATGTATTATTCCCGTACAAAATGTAATACTTTTCATTTAATTATTTTGTAATAATGAGTTCGTTTTATTATTTTTTGCGATAGTTGTCATTTATTAATTCATTAATAAATTGAATAAAAAATTTATTAATAAAATTAAGGAACATAATCGATTTTTCGATTTCCTCCTCCATTAATCGATGTTTGGAAACATCGATTATTTCGCAATCGATATTTCTTTGCAACATCGGGCATCACTAACTGCAACAATTGCAGCACAATACATTACGAAATTAGTCGTTGCCCCCTTTTCATGCCCTCACCATAAGTACAATACTTTTATCATGGTGCTACTCTGGGAACATACTCCAGACAGCAAAAAAGAATTTCCCAAATCGGTCCAGGCATAACGAGGTAAGCCAATTACACCCTTTACTACGCATACTTCAACAACAACATTTGTAACAAAAATAAATAAACATATAACAATGTTGTCTACCACACTTACTTTTTAAACGAACACACTAAATTTCAATTGCAAGCAGCACTTACTGCAATGGTCTGCATAGCGTTTGATCATTAAAGCACGCATTGTTATTATTTTTCAGAGCTCTGTAAATTTCAAGTGACTCAAGCAAGTTCAATTTTTTGCCCTTGTCACATATATGCAAAATTTTTGGAGTAGAGTCAGGGATATGTTTACTTTACAACAGATGCTTGGCATAATTAGATTTAAAATTATTGTTTTTTAAGGAACTGAAGTGTTCATTTATTCTTTCTTTGAAAGCTCGTCCTGTTTGCCCAATATATACTCCTTCACAAGTTGCACATTTTAGACTATAAGCCCCGTTTTTATTTATTTTTTTTGTTGTGTCTTTAATGCTAGCTAGGTAATAAACTATTTTATTTTATTTTGTTTATTTAATTTTCTAGCGATTTCTTCAGATATTTTTCCACAATATGGTATACTAGCCCATGTTTTATCAATTTGTGCGCTTTTTCTCATGCTAGTTATCTCTTTTATAAATTTATCTTTTAATTTCCTCTTAAGAATACCATCAATGAAGTTATTATTAAACCCATTGTTACTAGCTATACTTTTAATAGTTCTGATTTCTGCTTCTCTGTCATTGTGGTCCATTGATGTGAATATTGCTCTTTGTATCATATTATCAAAAGCAGACTGTTTATATCTAAAGTGCGTGAATGACTCTTTATGTATGACTGTATCAGTAAAAGTTTCTTTTCTGTAAATTTTAAATTTGAGTCTAACACCGTGTTTCTTTATCGTTAGGTCCAGGTAATTAATTTGGTTATCCTTTTCTATCTCCATTGTAAATAGAATTTTAGGGTTAAATGAATTTATGTATTTAAAAAAATTATTAAGTTGTCTCATACTACCCGTCCACAGACATAACACATCATCAACATATCTATACCAAAACTTGACGTTATCTAATATTCTATCTTTTGTGTTAACAATTTTTTCTTCCAAGTTGTTCATGTACATATCTGCTAGTACAGGAGAGATTGGAGATCCCATGGCCAAACCATCATTTTGTTTGTAAAACTCTTTATTGAAAATAGAATAATTTTGTTTTAAAACAAGGTCCAGAAGGTATAAAAACTCTGTTTGTTGGTTTGGATTCAGATGTGAATTTTTGATGACTTTTTAACATACCATCTTGCAATCATCAGAAAGGACATTTGTAAATAAGTTTATCACGTCAAATTATACTAATTTTGCATTCTTTGGTACAATCGAATATTCAATTTTAATAATGAGTTTAAAAGAGTTTTTATTCGTGTAATTAATCGCAGGTGTTATGTCTTTTAGGATGCTATTTAACTCTTTAGCTAGTTTGTAGTTAGGGCTATTTATGCTAGAAACAACTGGTCTGATGGGTATTCCTTCTTTGTGTATTTTAGGGTAGCCTGATAGTTTTGGCGGTGTTGGGTTCATAGCTTTTAAATATGCAATTTTTAAATCTGTCAGTAAATTCTTACTATTGTCGAGACCTATCCTAATATCACGGTTTAATTTTAGTGTACTGATGATGGCCGAAGGCTGAAACCGGTCTACACTCCGTGTTCGTTTAAAAAGTAAGTGTGGTAGACAACATTGTTATGTTTATTTATTTTTGTTAGTTATGGCTTACCACACAATGTCTATAATAAAGATTGATTCAACAACATTTTAGTCATGGCAAGATATTTATCATAGAGTCAAAGGAATATGATAAATATAGGCATACTGAACCTCACCTCTGCTCATCTTAGAAGAACATAGAAACCTTCCTTGTTTAAATTGTGAGTGCCCTATTTGTTGAAAGATAATATGGAAATATGGATTCGGACATATTTTTAAAGATATGCCGAAATTATGAGTACCTTGGAACAAATAGTTTCAGGATTATAAAAAAAAGAAATAAAAAAATCGTACAAAACGGGTTGACTTAACACCAGTTAAGGAAATATAAGTTTAAGAGCTGGCGAACGTGTTGTTAAAAATGTTTTATTCTGGTTAAAGTTGTGTGGAAGTAACTTTTCAAACGAAAAAATGAGATTACAAATCTTGTTTTGAAACCATCCCCTCCCACCTAAAAAAGCAGAAATGGGTGAAAGCCGAATGTAGCAATTTACATTTTGGTATCTTTATTTTAATACTTTTTTTTAGTAATTACCAAATTAACAGACCTATTGCTTGTTGCTTACGGACGATGACAAAGTTACCCTACTATAATATACGGGGTGTCTTTTTAAAAACCGAACACCCTATTTTTATCCTCAGCTTACATTCTACCAATTTTGACCCCCTCAGATGATCTTCGTAGTTTTGAGGGGGAAATCGAATGGCATATTTTTTTTTCACCTCGCGCATTCAGGTGCAGGGCAACGCAGGTCAACTTCATTTTCTCAAATGGGGACCCCCTAGTTTTCCTGCAGGTTCCGATGCTCCGTTAAATAATAAACACGTTTTGGCCCAAAAATTTTTTCATGCGATGCCCGAGAAAACCTGAGTAGGAATTCTCAGGAAATTGGTTGTTTTCAGACAACTTGGTTGCCTTGTAAGTACGCAAAAATGTAAAAATGTGTAGAGGTTGAATTTAACAAGTGTGTTCAGGGGGATGCCAACCGTTTTACAAAATTTTTACTTATGGCAGTGTCAAACGGGGAACGGCATGGGAGAATTACAGATCATGCGCACAAACTTGACACATTTATTCGTTGCTATGAATTTTTTTTCTGTTCCTCGCAGTACACAATGTACGAAATAAACACATAACCCGAGCAAATTTTCAAAAATTTTTAATTACTTGGAATTGCAAATTCCGAACTGAACCGTTCAAGCTCGAGCAAAGTAAGAAATATTAAAATATTTCTTAACGCGATCGGCGTTTCTAATATAGAAAAGCTAAATTTCTTTGGCGCGTCTTCAACACCATCACCAAAGGGTTAGCTTTTCTTTAGCTGGTGGACGCCTTCGAAAGAAACCGAAAACCAGATGTTGATCCACACAAAAACTCAAAACAATAACCGACCTAGACAGCTGTATCAGATTATGATCACTACATTAACATACCGATATTTCGGTAAACTATTTATCGCAAATATTATTTCGGTTTCTTTCGAAGGCGTCCACCAGCTTAAGAAAAGCTAACCCTTTGGTGCTGGTGTTGAAGACGAGCCAAAGGAATTTAGCTTTTCTTTATTAGAAACGCCGATCGCGTTAAGAAATATTTTAATATTTCTTACTTCGCTCAAGTTTGAACGGTTCAGTTCGGATTTTGCAATTCCAAGTAATTAAAAATTTTTTGTCTGTGCACATCGGATGAAAAAATTTTGGGAGGTGAGTAAAAAATATGCCATTCCATATCTTCCTTAAAACTGCGAAGATCATTTGAGGGGGTCAAAATTGGTAGAATGGAATCTGAGGAAATTAAAAGGGTGTTCGGTTTTTAAAAAGACACCCGGTATATACTGGCAATGTCGACGTTTTATACCGTAAATAACAGTAACACTTTATTTAAATTTATTATATTATTTATATAAAAGGCTGTAATATTTTGAAAAACGCTTTGAACGGTTCTAGCAAAAGTATTAAACGTAAAGGTATTAAATTATTTAAGTCGATAGTGTGTGCTTTTGAGAAAACATGCATTTTCAGTTTTTTATGTTTTAAAAAGGACTATACTTTAAGGTCGTGTTCTGGAGTGCATGGTATATCTAAGAAGAGTTGACTTATATGGATGTCCTGCACAAAAGGATACACACTATAGAGAAAAAATCACGGCGTGGGCAAATAAAATAGGTAATTTATTTTATTAACATTGTTATATTGTTATTTATGATAATCGGCGGAATTAAAATTTCACAGAATACTTAGATGGAAAATTTATCACTAGTAATAATCGTACATTTATTAAGAAATTTGAGCAGATACGACTAGAAAGAATTATGACAAAAAAGTCGCATCATTCTAGATTAAAATCTCGAAGTGAACCACTCAGCAGTAAATATCAGCAGCTTTCAGTTCATTTACAAACTAATGACTCAGACGGACTCAGCTATAGGCCTTGGAATTCATGTAAGCATTTTTGAACATTACAGTTTTTAGTTTTGACCAAAATCAGTTGAAGTCAATCATTATTTTTTTAGTACATTCTATTCAAAGGCCACGACGTTTAATCAAAAACCAAGCAGTACCACTGAGACCGAAAACTGATTATCAACTTCAGGGAAAAAATATTGCAAACTGATTATATAGATCTATATAATCTTTTAGATATGTATAGTAATAAAGTCTAACAAAAAGAAAGTTTCTTACAAATTTATTTATTTATAATTTTTAAATACAAGCCTTAAATAAGAGGCCATATGCATTTTAGAACAAAAGTATAGAGTTTTTTTTATTTATTTTTAAGTCGTATAAGTAATAGCTCTAAGGTGATTGAGAACCGAAGGTAACAAACAATTTTAGTTCTCTAGTATCAAGAGGAAAGCTTAAAGGTTAAAAGTGTTTCAACCAGAAGTTTAATTTTAAATTACTGGCTATTTTTCCTGTCTCAAAGTTGCAGCTGTCATTATATAAGTAATAAAAGCTATACCCAATCAAAATGAGAACGATGGACGCTTCCAAATCGCAGTGAAATTGTAAAAATTCACTGCAAGTTACGAAAACCTTTCAGAGACAGTTTGTAAAGTGCATACTGGATTCGGTAGGAATGTGAGGCATCTTCTTTTCGAGCAACTGTGAACCTAATGGAAGAATTTGAACGTCTTACTCAAGTTGAGGATGTAGAAGCCTCATACCGTAATCGCTTAGCCACATCAACGCAAAATATTATTGCTGTAGCTCAATGTTGCGGAAGACGTTCACAGGTGTTAAGCGTTTCATTCTTAAAGGAATGAACATCTGTAACAAGAGGCAAGGTGCCCATTTAGCAGATTTACAGATTTTGAAATCCAATATCGCCGCTGTGGTTGTTCTTATCCTTTCTGGTCCCCGTCGAGCAAACTAATTTCTCTCACTTTGGGTTGCAACATGAGTTTCCAATCTGTACCTGGCAATGCCAAGTACTCGCAGGAACGAATTTCATTCTCCTTCAGACACAATCTACAATTAGAAGTATATGCTCTGTCACATCTAAGGAGCCCGTTTACTCAACTCAGCGCTGGAGTTGGCATCAAGCCGTTAGCGTAAGATTGGCCCGCGCAGTATTTTAAGAAGGATTTGTGTTTTATCAGTGTCTAATTGCCCTTGAAACCAGGGTCGATAACACAGGCACACACACAAAAAAGTCCCGATACAGAAAGGTGAAGTACCTTCTGGTACGTTTTTCGGTGTGCTAAAAACGAATCTGAGTTCAGAATTGACCCATTTTTTTGGTATGCCAAGAACGAATCTAAGGTCATTACCCTTAGATTTCGCCCCAGCACCCCCCAAAGGGTCAACATTTTACTTTATATAAAAATTGAAAATAAATAACTTATTCTACTTTTCTGGAGTATTGAAACCGAATATGGCAAATAAAAAGTAGTTTTAATTTTCCTATCTCCCCCGGCACCGCGGCCAACCCCTTCATCCACCGCGGTTTTAAAATTTCACTGTATTAATATCTCACTGTATTTTAAAACCATTAAATTACATTGAAAAACGTAAAATGAGATACTTATTTGGAATTTTTATGTGATGTGAAAATTTTACCATTGGGGGAGGGGGGGTGTGCTAGGGGGTGCTGGGCCGAAATCTAAGGGTGATGGGTCAGTTCTGACGTCAGATTCGTTTTTAGAACACCAAAAAACGTACCATAAGGTACTTCACTTTTCTGTATCAAAACTTTTTTTGTGTGCCTGTGTAATTGTTAAGATCAATGATAAAAATTACACTTTACCTGTCTAATAATAATTTTTTTTGGTTAACGCTTAGCCAGTATTTGATTATTTCTTCTTCTTGGTTATGAAATAATAGCTATCGATAACAATTTTAATTGTTCTCAGTTCAATTACAGAGCTATCTTGATTTAAAGTAACGTGAAAATAATAATTTTTGCTATATCGAATTTCGATATACACTACTACAAAAAATTAAGCGAACAGAAAATTTTTAGAATTTTTTAGAAGGTGTGGTTCGAAGGGCACCTGTTATCAGCAGTAGCAGTGTTGCCATCCTCTGAACTTTATCCATTGCTTTGTAATGGGTTGATATATTTAGTGCCCGACACCAGACAATCACCTCATACGTAAGTATAGGTCGTATGACACTTGTGTAGAGCCAATACACAATGCGTGGCTTCATACCCCATTTTTCCTTATTGCCTTCTTATACGAGTACAGCGCTACTGCAGCCTTCCATACTTTGTCCTGGATGTTAGGCTTCCAGGTAAGTTTTCTATCTAGCACCTAGATATTTAACCCGATTACACAGTTTCAGCCTAACCCCTTCTAGTACAGGGCAATTCATAGGAGGTGTATTATGTATCGGAGAGAAGAGTATTTACTCTGTTTTGTTCGGGTTTATGATTAAACGGTTCATTTCTTGAACCTTGTTTTAGTCAAGCATAATAAACATTTCATATACTTTTTGTTTACGTCTCTTCAAGCAGTCACGCACCACCTCTGCCTCACCAATCGCTACTACCTAGGGAGTCTTTCTCGAACGTCTCTCGCAGGACGCCCGGTCGTAATAACCATAGTTACCTGCACTAGCTGCAGTCCAGCCTCGTTTCCAACAGCAGGGACAACCTTGACCAGCACCGCGGGCGGATGTCTCTAATGAGACGGAGTTGGATCAATGCGTTGAGCGGCAAGACCAACATGCCATGGTTCCCGGGTTCGAGACCAGATGACCGTGAGCTTTTATTAAGAAATAAAAATAATCCACTCCGTCTCTGGGCTGTTGTCTAGCTCGCAGCAATGCAAACAAGACTCAAGTTTCCTCACTTCCCTTACCCTAAATTCACTTCCGTCCCCTAGGATTTGGCCACATCGTATATAAAAAAAAAAAATTCACGTAAACACAAAAAAAGTAAAATAAAAAAAAACAACTTTCCTTTACACACCTTTTTATTGCTTATTTAAAAACAAACACCTTTTATTAGAACAGCTTTTTAATATATCTTAGAACCCTTTTAAACAAGATCTTCGCGTCGGTATTTTTTGCAAGCTTTTCGTGAGAAAAGGTTTGCACTTGAAATATGAAAATATGAAATTACGTGGAATATAAAGTGAAAATATGAAGTTACGTAAAATATAAGGTTTCGTTTGCGATAAATATGTGCGTCTTAGCGTTTGGAGTTAAATGATAGGTTCGCTTGCTATAACTCCCCCCGCCTTTGATTGAGGCTCCGACGAATTGATTACAATATTAGTCTGTTTTCTATTTATTTTCCTTACATATATTATTAATGTGAAAGTTACAATTAAAATAATACAAAATATTGTTGTTAAATTCATGCCAATGCTCACAATGTTTATTGTTATTTTCCTATTTTCAATAGTTTTCAAATGTATTTCTTCAAATGTTACCAAAGTTCTCTTTAATTTCAGTAATGAAGTTAGGTATTTTAGGTTTATCGTATATTTTTACTTCATTGTTTCTGTAAATATTTTCTTTTATTTTGATTGTACAGTTGTTAAATTTTATCAAGTTGTTACCTTCAATACATATATTTTACGTATAACAATTTTGGGATATATTACTACTTTTTAAATTTTTTGTAAGAATTATACCTTCACTTAATTCTTTAACTTCCTCTTCTATTGAAAACTACATATTATAATGGGCTGGTTTTAAATTTATTATGTTTTTAATGCAATTGTCTTTAATTTCGATTAGGTTTTTCTTTAGGTCGTCCTTTACAGGTGATAAGAATACTTCGTTTTTCGGATTAACAAGTATTTCGGTTTCAAGTAGATGCAAGGATTTATTTTGTTTATTCGGGAGAAGTTGGATAAGAATTTATAAATAGTATCTGACAATTGTGGATTTAGGACGATAATTATAATTCCAAAGTGCGACTGCTATCCTAATATTCTGTAAGGTTTCTAAGTCTGCTACTAATTCAAGTTCTTTTTGTGTTAGAATGTTTTTTGTTAAAATTCCTAATCTGCTTGTAAATATTATCTGTTCGATTTCGTCTAAGTGTGTCAAAAGTAAGTTGATGTCATAGTTTAGCTGGTAGGTTTGTTGGATGTAATCAATTTGTTGTTCCAAGTTTAAAATTTTGTTTTCTAAATTTTTATTATATTCGTTAAGAAAGTTTCCCATTAGGTTCTGTTGTCTTCTTACATGTAGTGTTATGTTTTGGATTGAGTCGGAGAGTTCTTTATTGATTTGTACTTGTTTATTATTCTCGTGAATTAGTCTCTTATTATTTGTTGCTAAGGTTTCTTATTTCCCTTTAAGGGGGTCCTCTACTCTCGAGGCCTGAAATTGAGCGGTTTTTTGGCAATAAATTGCGAAGGATCTACTGAATACATTTAAAATTTTTTCTTTATTTCGAAAATACATGTTTTGACTTTTCAATTTGACTTTTGAAGACGAAAAAAAAAATAACTCTCGCGACCTTGAAACGTCATTGATGACATTGATGTTAAACCTGCATCTGTATTCTGAAAATTTATATTCTTTATAATCATAGTTACGTTGGCTATGTTTTCCCGAGACAGATTTTTTTTTATTTTGCAATTTGTAAAAGTTATGCAACAATTTGTAAAAATTTCAAATTTTTATGTCATTTTTTGACCTGTTCGAGGCTATAAAAATGGAACAAAATAAAATTTTCCAAATCGTACTCGGGAAAACATAGCGGTATGTTTTCTGAACAATTGAAAAAAAATTATTGAAATCGGACCAATACTTTTATGAGAAGTCTTACTCGGCAGCTAAAAAACACTACTGTCGGGAAAACGCGTTTAATGATAATTTACGCTGTATACCTTGATTGTAGTAACTTACGAGTTAATTTGCTATACCGGGGCCGTAGAGTTCTCCTTCCTCATCACGTTGATGTTCTTGGTTGTCCACATCCTTCTCAAGAACGGACCGGTAAATTCTTTCGACAATAATTTTTAACTGGACAAGCGCCGTCGTGGCGCGCCGCGCTTAGTTTCTCGGAAACGGCCGGAGACGGGTACATTTCTGTTCCCAGAAACATGCAAAGGAATGTGATTTTCACGAAATCCTTTCTGTGGCGTATTCTCAGATACATATAGATTGAAATTAAAAAAAAAATAGATTTTTTGAAACTGCGGGAGTAGAGGACCCCCTTAATTTCTACTTCATCGTCACTGTCTAAAGTACCTGCTAGTAGTTTTAATCCTTTGCCTAAAATATTTATTAACCCTCTTTTGACTCTTGCATGTGGTTTAAGGTTGTGTATTTTTGTTTCTAAAATTTGAAGGCTGTGATTTGTTGTAGTCAGTATAGGACCAATTTGATTTAATTTTGGTGCTAATTTATTTATGTTATCTTTTATTTGGTTTTTAGTTATTTCATACTCTGTGATCTTAATTATATGTAATATTTTGTTATACCTGGTCGTTAATCTTTTCTCTTTTAATTTTATTGTTATGTAGCCGTTGGTATCACTTAAGTCTTGTGTTTCAATTCTTCTGCTAGTAGAAGGCTCATCACGATTACGAGGAGTACTTTCATCGTTACCTGAAATAATTTTTTCATCTATAGTGATTTTAAACTTAGTTTTCTGTGGGTTTTGAAATTTCTTTTTTCTTCTAATGTGTGTTTTATGATACTTATGTCCTGTATCCTTATCAATTATATGATCATCGTCTAATAATTCCGTATCTATTTTCCTAAATCTGGACTGGTTTTTTCCTCCTCGGATTTCTTTGATATAATTAATACCGGGTTCTAATATGCAATTTTCCTTATCTACATTTAACTTATCTATTACCTTATTCTTTTTCTATAGCGTGCATTTATAAATTTCCTTATATTCCTCGTCTTTTACTTTTCCTCTATGAAATCTATGGGTTTTCTTTTAGTGGTAGAATGTATGGTGTTGTTATAATAACCGTTAATTAAAAGCATCTTTACTCTTTCCTTGGGGTAGATTCTTTTTCGTATGTTTCAAAATTCTGAAGTGTTCACTAATAGTATTATGTAACCTTTCTACATCAGAATTACTATTGTGATTGGAGTTTGACGTGTAGTGTATTTGTATATTATTTTCTATAAGGAACTTCCTAATGGACTTAGATTTCATACCTAACTCGTTATCCGTTATTACCTTCTTTACACTGCCGTATGTGCTTATATATTTCATTAACGCTTTCTTGAATTCGGACGCACTTCTGTTATTGATTTTTATAAACATTCCTATTTTACTGAATTTGTCTATAATAGTGACAAATAATGATTTGTTGATTGAGTAGAATACCTCTAAATGGATAATTTCGTTGGGTTTTTTGGGGGTCTCCGACACCTTAAAGGTCGGTTTTAAAGGTCTTCTCATACTTTTCTAGTATACATGTTTCACAATTATTTATGAATTCGGTAATTTTGGTTTTCATATCTGGGCGTTAATATTCTGACTTGATTTCCTCGTAAACTTCGTTGATACCTCTAATCTAAATGTTGTTTTTATAATGGAATTGAGTTCCTTTTCGTCCGTTAGATCTGTGGATCGACTGTCGCGAAGAAATAATTCCGGTTTAATTGAACAGCAAAAAAAGGAAAAATTTTTTTTCCACGTGTTTCCTGTACTCGGCGTCATCGAACAAATCAACGCGGGTAGCGACGGAAACTTCAACATTATTCGATTTTTCATTTTTCAGTAGTATTATACGCAAACCGTCAAGCTTCCCAGGATGTCGACACCAGACGATAAGAAGGCAGCCGGACCGGATTTTCATGCATCTCAAGCATCACCTGAGGATATTATCCAACCCCCAGCCAACAACAACCACCTGTTGCTGACTCAATTAAAACCAAACGTGCTCACCCGTTGGTTGAATCTCCGCCAGAACTTAATAAATACGGGGCGTTAAAATAATCAGTGTTTACTCTGAATCCGAGCAACGGCGCATCAAAACGCTTTTATCAGGTCTTCAGTTAGGTTCGAGAAGGCCGTCATATTTACTCAACGAGCAACGCCAGGTAGGTGGAAATTTAATTTCTGATCAAATGTTGCGATCTCTGTGGATAAATCAATTACCTCAACATATACAAGCTGTGGTGATCGCAGGGCCAGGAACGTTGGATGACTTGGCCGCAATCGCGGATAAAATTTGGGATTTAGTACCCGAAGGTCACTACATGTCTCCTATAGAACGGGACTCAGCGCCACGGCCAAACTTTTCAATTAAGTCCTTTACTACACAACAGCAGGAACTCCAACAGGCACCAACAAAATCATCTCTACCCAGTCAAAGCATGACAGCTCCGAACACATCGCACTTAGAAGCGCAGATCTCCGAATTAGCTTCACAGCTAAGCGAATAACGTGCCAGCAGGAACTTCAGGTCAAGCAGCCATCGCAATCGTCGTAATCGATCACGCTCAAGCTCCCGACATCACCGTCCAGGAGGAATTTGCTGGTACCACAGAGAATTTGGTGTCGCAGCCAAGAAATGCACATCGCCATGCAAGTTAGCAAATCACTTAACAGAGCCATCGGAAAACTGTTAGGCCACTCGCGAAACGAGGCATTCGCAGTGGGCCATGTTGATTCTCCACGCCTCTTCATTCAGGACTCCAACTCAAAATTACATTTTCTGATCGACACATGCGCTGACGTTTCTTTGGTACCCCCTACAGCTGCCGACCGAAAGAAATTACCGGACCCACACAACCAGGTAACTTTATACGCCGCCAATGGTTCCATAATTCGTACTTACGGGTACAAACGCATGACCCTAAACTTGGGTCTGCGTCGCTAATTCGATTGGCCTTTCATAGTAGCGGACTCCACCAAGCCTATTATTGGAGCCGATTTTATTAAACACTTTAATTTACTTGTAGACCTGGAAAATCAAAGACTCGTTGATAGTAAAACCAATATCGGGATTTCAGCAATCATCGTTAAAGCACCAACAATGAAAATTTCAACAGTTAACGAGAACTCAACCTACTGCGAGCTGCTTAAAGACTTCATCGACATCACAAAAGCAACCCCAAACGCAAAAACCAGGAAGGCCAACGTGACCCACCACATTCAAACGAATGGACCGCCAGTGTTCGAGCGACCGCGTCGGCTATCAGGCGCAAAACTCGAAGCAGCAAAAGCCGAGTTCGCATACCTGATGGAGCAAGGAATTTGTCGTCCCTCCAATAGCAGCTGGGCAAGCCCACTTCACATGGCACGGAAAGGAGAAACAGGATGGCGCCCGTGTGGCGATTATAGAAGGCTGAACGCCATCACAATCCCAGACAGGTATCCAATACCCCACATCGAGGATTGCACATCGTCGTTTGCGGGTAAGTCAGTTTTTTCTACTATTGATTTGCAGCGCGCATACCATCAGATTCCTATTGAGGAAGCAGACATAAAGAAAACTGCCATTACAACCCCATTTGGGCTCTTCGAATTCCATTTTATGCAGTTCGGGTTATGCAACGCAGGTATGCGTTTCATGCATGAGGTCTTAAAAGATTTGGATTTTACCTACGTGTACATTGACGACGTTATTATTGCCTCAACGTCCGATGCAGAACATCGCAAACACCTTCAGATTGTGTTCCAGAGATTCAGGGAATATGGTCTGACCATCAACGTCGCAAAATGTGATTTAGGAAAACGAAGTGTCAAGTTTTTGGGCCATGAGGTCAGTGCGGTAGGTCTTCGTCCTCTGCCCGACAAAGTAGCCTCAATTGTAGCTTTTCCGCTATCAACCATTGCCAAGGACCTACGAAAATTTATCGGCATGCTGAATTTTTACCGTGGATTTCTATCACGAGCAGCAAATAACCAATCAAAACTTTCGCTGCATTTGAGAAATGCAAGTACTAGCTTGCAAAGGTAACTCTTCTCGCTTATCCTCTGCAAAATGTGCCTCTGATATTACAAGTCGACGCATCAAATAAGGCAGTTGGAGCCGCACTCCACCGGCTGGTTGGAAAGCAACTCGAGCCACTAGTATTCTACTCTAAAAGCCTTTCAGAGGCGCAAGTAAAATATAGTACATATGACAGAGAACTTCTGGCAGCATATCAAAGCGTTAAATATTTCCGCCACGTGCTTGAAGGCCGCCCATTTGCGATATTCACTGACCATAAGCCGCTGAGATACGCTTTTTTTCAAAAATCGGACAAAGCATCACCGCGAGCCGGCCGCTAGCTACATTTCATCAGCCAGTTCACGACAGACATACGTCACATCAAAGGTGCTGAAAATATAATCGCAGACATTTTATCCCGGACAATAACAGAACCGGGATCGCACGAAATCGATTACACTGAAAACGCGCCAATCATCAAACTAACGACGAGCTGGAGGAACTTTTAAAAAACGAGTCGGTCCTCATAAAACAGCTACACCTACCTGGCGCGCAGAAGAAACTTTACTGCGAAACATCAACTGGACGCGTTACACCATATATACCACCAAACTTTCGAAAACAAGTTTTCAAAAAAATACACAACTTGGCTCATCAGGGTGCACGACCAACTATTAAGATGATCACCGAACGATTTTTCTGGCCAGAGATGAAAAAGGAATGCAGGAAATGGGTTCGAGAATGCTTACCGTGCCAGAAGGCAAAAATCAACCGCCACAACAAAACTCCGCTACAAAAATATTCTTTGCTACTGGGCAAAACCTCCGTAAACTACAAGCCATGAACTGACGAATTTCACGCACACACATTAGGGCCAAAATGGTCTGGTTTTTCGATAAGTTTACATTGCTTCTTATGGCAGCCGGGGGGTGATTTTTCTTTAAACTCATCCTAATGCCTAAACTATAACTTCTATGAAAAAATTGTTTTGTTCTACTTGAAGTAAACAAAACAATCTTTCGAATGAAGTAAAAATATTCATACCCTACTTAAGAAAATAATAAACATTTTTAAGCCTAAATGTGCGGAACTGGAAATTTAAAGAAAATACAAGCGACAGAGCATGGTCGGACCATGACTTACTGCTTGCGATTAGGATGAAAATTTGGTTTGCGACTAAAACTTCACGTTTAATCAAAGATTTCTTGTTGTTTTGCTTAATAATTTATTAGAAAGATCATTTAGTCTGCTTTAAGTTAATATAAGACTAATTTTTTCATATAACTAATAGTTTTGGCGCTAGGGCGAGCTTAAGGAAAAATGTCCCCCTGGCTACGATAAGAAACAATGTAAATATGACCATTCAGTCAGACCATTTACGACCACATGTAAAAGTGCAGTTCATGGCTTGTAGTTTACGGTGGTTTTGCACTGGGTCGTTTTGAACACATAAACATCGATATAATTGGGCCACTGCCTTACTCAAAAGGTTTCACATATTGCCATTGACCGATTCTCAAGGTGGCCAGAAGCTATTCCCATCGCTGACCAAACCGCCGAAACCACCTCCAGTGCTTTAGTTTCAGGTTGGTTTGCGAAGTTCGGTGTGGCGTCAAAGATCACTACCGACAGAGGCCGTCAGTTCGAAGCGGGGTTGTTCAAAGAGCTGTCCAAAATCTTTTTTTTTGTTTTTTTATATATGATGATGCCAAAGCTCAGGGGATGCCCTATGATGCTTAAGCACAGCCTTGGCAGGAAAGGAATTAAGGATGAGGGAAATGGGTTAGGAGTTTGGGTGAAGGAGGTGTCGATGTACGCCCCGTTTGAAAGTTTCAGGCTGATAAGACGAAGGAAAAACAGAAGATGGTAAACTGTTCCACATTCGTGTTGTTCTGCTTAGAAAAGATTCCCGAAATTTGACGGTACGTCCAAATTTGACCTGGAGAGTATAGGGGTGGGAGCGACTTGTTGATCTTGTATCGCGCGTTGTCATGAGTCTACAAGGAATCAGGCTAGCAATTTCGTTAGAACAACGGCCATGGAAATAACGATAGAAGAGTGAGAGACAACCGACATTCCGTCGATGCTCCAGAGAGTCAAGACCCTCAGAGATTGAGGGATCGCCAATAAGGTTAACAGCTTTACGCTGGACTTTGTCTAACGCGGACAGTGCGGTGTGTCCGGCGCCTGCCCAAATATGGGAATTATATTCAAGTCTAGGCCTAATGTGGGACTTGTAGATCAGCGCTAAGTCAGGTGGGGTGAAATATTTCTTACATCTCTGTAGAAAACCCAAACATTTCATCGCATTTTTAGCGATTGCAAATATATGATCAGTCCAGCTAAGATTGCTGGATATCTCGATACCCAAGATGTTTAGGGAGGGTGAATTGGGTATATTCACTCCGTCGACTGAAATGGGTTGGGGGTGAACTGGGCGTTTTTTAAGGGACATTAAACAGCATTGGGTTTTGGATGCATTAAACGTAACACGATTTGCTCTGCCCCAAGCAAGGACCTTGGAAATGTCGTTGTTTAATGATCTAAACATGCCGATTGGCTTCTGTAGCATTTCCACGTGAGTTCATAACAGAATCAAATGAGTACGCGAAATCAAGGGTGCTGTCGTCGGCGAAACTACGAATAGGATTGAGAGTAAGGGAATATCATTAATAAAAAGAAGAAATAAGGTTGGTGAAAGAACTGAACCCTGAGGTACACCGGCATTTATTTCGTAGGAATCAGATGTAACTCCGTCAATTACTACACGAATTGAACGGCCTGACAAAAAACTCTCTATCCATTTAACGAGGGTAGGGTGCAGACCAAATGTTTGAAGTTTGGCTAAAAGGGCAGCATGCCAGATTTATCAAAAGCCTTTGAAATATCAAGAGCGACGATTTCAGACTCACCAAAATTATGAAGACAATGATTCCAACGTTCCGTTAGAGCCGTTAGTAAGTCTCCGGTTGAGCGGCCAGTGCGGAAACCGTACTGGCAATCGTTGATAAGATGGTTGTTTTCTAGATATTTCAACAACTGAGAGTTGATGAGTGATTCAAAAACTTTAGATATGATCGAGGTTAGTGCAATTGGTCTGTAGTTAGAGAAGTCGCATGCCTCTCCTTTTTTAAGTATCGGCTGGACATGAGCAAGTTTCCATACACTTGGAAACATTCCTGTTGAATATGACAGGTGAAAAAGTTTGCGCAGAGGTTTAGCCAAAGCAGAGGCGCAGCATTTTAAAACAAGGGGCGAGAAACCATCAGGGCCAGTAGCTTTGGACACGTCGAGTTTTGAAAGTACTCTAAAAACTTCGCGAGTGCGAAAGTGTAGCGTCTTTTGCCTACTAGTACATTGTGATGGAGATGGAAGTGGCTGCGATGAAGGTGATAAGTATGAATTAGCAGCAAAATTAGCAGCAAACAGGTTGGCCTTGTCCAATGAGTCAGTAAAAACATTCCCATTATAAATGAGTGGTGGTGTTGACGAACAGGTGAAATTGTTCTTTACGGTTTTTACTAGAGACCAGAAACCCTTACTACCCTTTTGGGTAGAAAAAACCTTCCGTCTGATGTTCTGGTCGAAATTGAACTTTGCCCGACTAATTGCTGAATTGCAAATATTCCGCGCATCTCTATAGATACGTCTCAATTCCTCTGAAGGGCACAATTTATATGCCTGGAAGGCTGCTTCCTTATTTTTAATGGCTGCGAAACAGTCATTATTGAACCAATTGGTGTTAGTTGGTTTGATGTTCTTGAAGCTATGAGGAATAAAGCGATGCATTCCAAACCAAAGGATGTTTAAGATATAATCGGTGCATTTGTTAACGTCTCTCTCTCACAGAAAAGCAATGGGACCAATCCAGCTCTCTGAGATAATTATTAAGTCCCGCCCAATCAGCATTTTTATAATGCCACACTAATCTTTTGGTGGAATTTAGGTTAGTGGTTGTCAGAGAGGAGATGGAGAATTGGGCGGAGATTAGACAATGGTCCGAATTACCCAAGGGAGACGTCACCGAAACCGAGTATTTTTCTGGATGCGATGTTAGAAATAGATCTAAAAGATGCGCGTTGTGCCCTAAAGTATCAGGAACACGAGTCGGACACTCAACCAGTTGCTGTAAATTAAAAGACTCACTAAATAACTCGACGTGTCTTCCAGACGGGCTTGTGGTAGAAGAATGCCTGAGCCACTGT